>CM062812.1:925954643-926688393 GCA_031772625.1 Pinus tabuliformis | reverse complement strand
ATAAAGTGAAGTTCTTAATAAAAAAATAAAATAAACTACTTTTATTAAAAAAATAAAAGACTAAAACAAGTGAATAAACTTATAGAAAAATTCAAGTTAATAAAAAGTAAAAGAGTAAAATAAGTAAGAGCATATTTATGGAAATAGTCAAGGAAAAACTTTAGAAAAAAATAAAATTGCATGAAGACACATGGATTACGTGCACGAAGATTTTCCTTCCATTTTTTTACCAAGTTATTATATTTAATAGATGAAAAGGAGGATATGAGCCATTATTTTTCCTAATAGAATTATGGGGTTGGAGGGCTTCATTGATAGAGGTAGTTGATTGAGGGCTTAGAGGTGGTCAACTGTAGAAATACATAGTGTATCAGAGCCTATGGTTAGGTGCAAAATCATCCCCAATGCATTGGTTGCGGTCAGTAGACTTAGATCACCTCAATGTTCACAAATTGTACATATGTTGGGTTCTTCAACTCTTAGGTATGATTCCTCCCATTCTCCTATCTTATGAATTATGTAATAGTTTTGCTATGCTCATTTATGGTTATGTCACATAATGACATTCATTAATGGTTATGTCACATTTGTGATATTTCTAAATGGTTATGTAGCATTGTGCGGTTCATCTTAATGGACTTACATTCAATTGCTTACAAAACATTATGACATTTATCTTGGTTGACTTACATGAAATTATTTTTTTTGCCGATTGTTATGTTGCAATGTGATGTTTTTGAAGGGTCAAATTAGATTGTGACATTTCTGAATGGTTATCTCATATAACAATGTTTATCATAGTTGATTTATGTAGTGTTTGATTGTCTTTAGTTTAGTCCATAGTTCAATATGGACATGGTTGACTATGTTTTACTTTTGTCACATCGCAACATCAACAATGGTTATATTAGATTGTGAAATTAGGTTGTGTTTGTCACATTGCAAATTTCATCAAGGTATACATTGGATTGCAACATTAACGGTTGTGTTAGATTGCAATGTTTGTCAATGGTTATGTTGGAATGTGGCGTTCATCAAGGGATTATGTTCATCACTTTGTGATGTTGGGTTATATTTGTCGCATTGTGACATTGGGTTATGTTCATCACACTAAAATTGGGTTATATTCAACTCGCTTTATTCCTAAAGGAATTGGTTGGATTTTGTCACATTGTGATGTTTGTCAAGGATTATGTTGGGTTACAATGTCAAAGGTTATGTTAAATTGTGATGTTCCTGAAAGGTTATGTTGGAGTCTGGCATTTGCCTAAAGTTATGTTGGATTGTGACTTTTTTCAAGGGGTTATCATTGGCCTTCATCTCATTGTGATGTTGCTAGAAGGATATGTCTCATTCCAATGTATGTTGAAGTTTATGCTCATTGCAACATTGTTGAAGGGATACATCTCATTGTGATGTTCGCTAAAGGTTATGCTCATTGTGATGCTGCTGGAAGGATATATCTCATTGTAATGCTTTTCAATGGTTATGTTGGATTATGAAATTCGTGAAGGGTTATGTTGGATTTTGAAATTTCTCAAGGGTTCTTATTTTTTTATTCCCACACTAAATGTGCTATGTTAGACAATGGTTGTGGTTTTGCATAAGCATGGTTGACATTCTTTACAAGTTATGTTTCACGTGATGTTCCTAAATGGTCACAATTTATTTTGATATTTATGTTAGTTAGTTTATAAGGAAATTTTATGTCACCCATTAGTTACATCACACTATGAACATTCATAAAGGGTTGGGCTACATCACCAACATATATCCATCTTAAACCTGAACCTATCAAATGCTGAAGGGGATCAAATTTTTGAATCTATAAATGTTTTTATCATTTAATTCTAAGTCAAGTATTAATTTCTTCATATTAGATGATAACAAATTACATTGTAAGAAATTTGACCCTTCTCAATGCTAGATAGATTCGGGTTTAAGACGGATCCATGCTAGTTTGTTTTTTAGATGTTGTCATGTACATTCATATTTATTTATTTCTTGTTTATGTATTTTTCCATTGTCAAGTACATATGTAGACACATAATTATTCTTTTTTTGTTGTCGCCCAATGATATATGGCAACATCTCCCTGTCGTTGGGTTATAGAACACACAATCAACTATGAATAGAGTCTAATGTTTTTTCTTCATTGTCAACTAATAAAAAATAAGCATTTTATTAGTAACTCGTAAACATAAATAAGTCTTCCTTACTTGTCTTATTCCAAACTAATATAGTATACATTTTCTTCTGTGATTTCTAAGACCAAATCATAATCAAAAGTAAATCTTTGCTATCCTATGATTATTGACATATGGTGAAATCAACAATGTTTTTATTTATTTATTTATAGTTGTAACTCATAAAGATAAATTTAAATTTACTTAAAGTCGAGTTGTATTTGTTTTACTCTAAATGTGACATATTTTTTCAAAGAAACCTTTCTTACTATTATTTTTGACACAAGGTAAAATTGACAATCATTTTTGTTTCTAGGTCTTAAAAAAAAAGCCAACTTGTATTTTTTGTACTCTAAAGTGATTTTTTTTTTTGAATGCAAATATTTTTTAATCGATTTTTAATGTAAATTTATCCAATGCTAGCATCACAACAACTCCCCCATATTGGGTTGTAGAACACCCCTTGGTGGAATAAGTTGTATGTCAACAAAAGCATAGGTGACTTGGGCTAACGATAGATGCTCATGATTGGTGATGGTTGACCGTGGGTACCCATATTATCATGGTTGACCAAGATTGATTGAGGTTGATGATAGTTATATTAGGTTGAAACATTCATGTTGGTTGACTATGGATATGTTAGGTTTGATTATGACATTCATCAAGGGTTATGTTAGATTGTGGTGTTTGTTAATAATTATGGTTAACTTTCATCACATTGTGATATTTGTCAAGGGCTATGTCATGTTGCAACATACAACACTTAATTATGTTGGATTGTGATGTTCCCCAATGATTATGTCACATTACAATGTACATTTTTGTTATAAAATGTTAAATTGATATGTTTGTTTATGCTTACTTTACATTGTGATATTCATTAAGGGTTATATCACCTTGCAACATTCCTTTCAGTGTTTTATTTCAATGATATGATCCTAAATAGTCATGATGCATTGTGATATTCATCTTGGTTAGCTTATACAAAAAAAATATTTTCTTCATTGTTATTTCTCATTGCGACATTCATGAAGGTTTGGATTATGTCACAAGGAGTATATCAACATAACTATGGGTGACTTTGATTGACCATAGTTTTCCACGATTGAATGTGGTTGGCCATGGGCGCTCCTATGATTATATTACATTGCATCATTCACGTTGGTTGACTTATGTCTGATTATTATGGTCTTCAATGATTGCACCTTATTGCACCATCCATTAAGGGTTTTGTTGCATAAAGACATTCTAGAAGGGTTGTATTCAAATTTGATGTTCCCACTGGATTATATTGCATTGTGATGTTCATTGGATATGTTGCATTGTGATGTTCATATTTGTATATTCTTTGACTAATGTAAAATTGTAAAATTTTCAATGGTTATGTTGCATTAAACATTCATAAAGGGTTACATTTATTTATTGTGTTCCCATTTGTTATGTTTCATTATGATGTTTTAAAATTTATGAAGAACTACAATATCCATCTTGGTCAACTTGTGTGGAATATATAAGTTCATTAATGGCTATCTCACATTGTAAGTTTCATCATGGATTACGTCAAATTACTTTACATTGTGATATTCATTAAGGGTTATATCACCTTGCAACATTCCTTTCAGTGTTTTATTTCAATATCCTAAATAGTCATGATGCATTGTGATATTCATCTTGGTTAGCTTATACGAAAATTTTATTTTCTTCATTGTTTATTTCTCATGGCAACATTCATGAAGGTTTGGATTATGTCACAAGGAGTATATCAAAATAACTATGGGTGATTTTGATTGACCATAGTTTTCCACGATTGAATGTGGTTGGCCATGGGCACTCCTATGATTATATTACATTGCATCATTCATGTTGGTTGACTTATGTCTGATTATTATGTTCTTCAATGATTATGCATTATTGCACCATCCATTAAGGGTTTTGTTGCATAAAGACATTCTAAAAGGGTTGTGTTCAAATTTGATGTTCCCACTGGATTATATTGCATTGTGATGTTCATTGGATATGTTGCATTACAATGTTCATATTTGTATATTCTTTGACTAATGTAAAATTGTAAAATTTTCAATGGTTATGTTGCATTAAACATTCATAAAGGGTTACATTTATTTATTGTGTTCCCATTTGTTATGTTTCATTATGATGTTTTAAAATCTATGAAGCAATACAATATCCATCTTGGTCAACTTGTGTGGAATATATAAATTGATTAATGACTATCTCACAGTGTAAGTTTCATCGTGGATTATGTCAAATTTATGATGTTTCTTAATTATTATAAATATTATACTTCAAAAAGAGGAAGCTAATATGTTAGATGGTTTAGACAAAATATATGTGTGAATGTAATTTGAAAACTAGGATGAACATTGTTAACTTATATACTAAAGTAAGAAGAAACATGTATTCATTACATAATTTATTTTCTTCATAATATAAAAAAAAAATCACAGACTTTGAGAAAAGAAACATTTAAGTCAAATATAAAATTTAAGTTCAAGTTTAATATGTTAACATGGTTTACAAATTAAATATGATTGAAGTTTTTTAAAATTTTATTATTAAAAGTCATCATGTAGCTAACAACTCTCTTCCTAATTCACATTTCACTATCTTGCATATATAACCATTCATTCACGATGAACACTGTTAAGTTTTATAATAGAATAAAAAGAAACATGTGTTCATTAATCTATATGGATTTTCTAAGAATGCATTTAAATTTGACAAAAGATTTAGATCGCATTGAAATATTACGAAGAAACATTTAATTAAAAGGAAAAAAAAAAAAAATTACCATGTAACAAAGTACTCTAATCTTCACTTGCGAGATTTAAACTTGGGTGGGAAGGGTAACAATCATTTCTCTCAACCACTCAAAATAAACTCAATTGGAATATTCTATAAACTCTTATAATTGAGAAATAAAAGATATGTATTGAATGATGAGATTCTATACAACATGAATTGTGTTGTAAAAAAATTATATATTATATTTTTCATATTTAATAAATTAATCTTAAAATTGTCTGGGGATTGCACTAGAATTGGGCTACACTAAGCCTTAACATTGTTGGATGTCTCCTCTCAACTATCATGAGTTTTGAACCTTGCTCGCCTTACAAAATTAAATCCTTAAAATCCAATCATGTTAGCAGGACTTGAATGATACACACACACACGCACGCACGCGCGCACGCACACACACATGATGATGATGATTAACATCCACTAAGAAGGAATTTGGTTTATTTGAGTTTAAGAAGATAATAGATTACTTGTAATTCTTTTAAAATTTTGTTTTTGTACTAAAAGCTTGAAGAAAACAATTCCAAAATCACTGTGTTTTTGCAAAGTTAAAAGGTTATAAAGGTTGGTAGTATGACAAATATATATATATATATATATATATATATATATTTTAAATTAAGATCTAATTTTGGTATTTAATGCATAATTTAAGATAAAATGTTTTTCATCTTCAACCCTATTAGTGTCAGAAAGGTGATAAATCCTTTCATCTCACAGTGTTTTAGGAATTCATCAATGCCCAATTTCATCATAGAACTCATGATAATTTATTTTATTTAACGGGTTAGTGACAAAGATGCAGGGCTCTTTCCTAGGGTTTCTTTTGCATATTAGTTCATGACTAGTTCTGTGAGAGGGAGCTCAACCCACTCATTTAGTCACTTTGTCTCAGGAGTTCATAGGAATTCTATATCAACCCATAATTCCTCCTAAACTCATCATCATTCATGTCCTATTCAAAGCTTGGCTAGAAGAAATTGAGATTTTTGCCACTCAAAGGAACAATTGCTTGGAGCGTTTTGGAAAAAAAATTCAAGGGTGTTGCCAGTTAAAAGCAGTGCAAGATCCAAAATATGATGCCATATCCAATAAGATTACAAAATACATCAAATATATGTAGGATCATGCTCTAATATGCAAGTTCATTGAATTATGGCCCTCTGAAAAGTCCCTGATCAATTGGGTCCAAAATAAATGAACCTTAAGGGACAAATAAATCTAGAGCTAGGAGAAAAAGGGTTCTTCACAATACTTTTTCCAAACTTGGAGGATTGAAGGAGGGTCTTATTTTTTTAATAATTTTGGTCTCTTCATGTGATTTTGGAACGAGTGGTACAATCATGAGAAGGAAGACTTCCTTGCTACTCGATATGGGTTTGACTCTTTTCTCTTCTAAAGGAATATTAGGAGGAAGAAATACTTCAGGGCATTGACAACGCCATTGGTAGCTTTTCTAAGGTTTATGAGGAAACTAAGAGAGAGATACATATCCTATGCAAGGATATGTGTCTATATGAATAATTTCTAGCCTCTTCCAGTGTCAATAAACATTTATTATCAAGATAATCATTAGAAATATACACTGGATTATAAAAAACCAATTTAGATGTAGGCATTGTCATGAATATGGACATATTTTTAGAGATTGTCCTCTAAATGCAAAGAATTTACCAAAAAATAAACTTATAAATACCAAGAGGGTTTCGAAAAGTTCCACCAAATGAAAAGGAATTTGAGACCTCAAGGAGCCAGAAATTCCCATCAAAATCCTAGATATGGAAACAACTTCACATCTCTCTCATATTTGGATGATGCTCTGATGAAAGAACATAATCAATCAATCCCTGAACTAGTTGTTGGAAGTATTCCAAAATCTTCATTGCCACCAACAGAGCCCGAGAAAAGCAATCCAAAAGGTAATCAACAAAATCATCTACCAAAAAAGCCAATTAGCTTAGTAATGGAAGAGGATGAGACTCAAGACCTCCCAGTATACATAGATCTGGATGATTCATGCCTGTTGATTGCTCCAACAAAGGCGTACCTTGATAAAGATCCACAGTCCATGTCAAACCATCATATCAAGACTATTTACAAAGAATATCTCAAATCCAAGGTTCAAAGAGATAATGTTCAATCTAGTTCGAGTTCTTCAAATCCCCATTTAAGAGTTCATATGTTATCTTTTAAAGTCCCACCCAAGATGGTAAGAAAGAGCATTAAGGCCTTGATCCAAGAATATGGAGAAAGTTAACCAACTCAAGGAATTCATGCTAATATCGAAGGCATTTCCTCCTCCACCAAAAAGCCTTGAAGTTTGCATTCTAAATCTTCAGAAAATAAGCATGTTCTTGTTGTAATTATTGTCATTGTCATTCTCTAATAGTTTGTTGTTGATTATCAAATTTACTAGGTTTTTTTGGTTGATAAGCCAAAATTTGTAGTCGTTTTATGATAAATAACAATTTCTAGACTATAAAAAACCAGGTTACATATAATTGTCCCTCTTATTAATACAAAATTATTGTAATCCCCACACACACATACACACATATATATATACTGCATCATAATTTTTGTTTTAAATTTAATACAATGATATTTTTGGCATTACTAACTTTAAAAAAATTAAATACATTTAGAACTAATATTTTGTTTGTTTACAATTATTTATAATAAAATTTAATTTTATAATAATAATTTTACATTAAATATGATTATAAAATTTACTTAAATTGTTTTTTTTATTAAAATAATTATATTATTGTTAGAATATTTTGTGATTAAGAATTGAAGAATAATTCACAATGTTCATTTTTATAACTAATCATATTTTTTTAACACAATTTGAATTGCGTCGAGAGGCATTCTACAACTTGCTATAGGGGTACATGTGTAAGCGTAAAAGTTTAACATTTAACATAAACATTTAAATTTTATATCTTGATTTAATTAAAAAATAATAGAAGGTTAAAAGTAACATAGAGGAGTATGGTGGAGATGTTGTAGTGTAAACATTTAAATCTTGGCTCAATTAATAATAAAAAGTTAAATGTAATAGAAATAATAACATTCGATTTGTTATATTGTAAATTTGTTTTGCAGAGCAGATAAGCCCCTCCAACTCAAGTTAGAAATTATGCTTTCGGAAAAATTATATAAATAATTTTAAGTTACATTGGTCGATGCTAAATTAATAATAGTTGATAGGCAACTCATCCTATAGTCTTGTTTTGGCGGTAACTAATAAATTGATATGTGGAGTGGATAAGTAAATGCTTGCTCAAGCATAATAATTTGCATAAATTTTGGTGGTTAGTAACCACTAGTAAGTCTACACATTTATACTTTTACTCCTACATAAGTGTTGAAGAAAACATAAATAATGGTGGGAAATAACTCCTTTAAGTATACTTTTTACATCTTATTCCTATCATTTTGTATGCAAAGACTTGCTTAACTTATGGTGGGAAGCAATTGATGGTAGATATGTTATTTAGTTGAGTATAAGTTATTTTCAAGTATTTTAATTTTGGATGGTTTTTTGTAAAGCTTAATAATGAAAAATCACTACACAAATAGCTAAAAATCATGCATGAGTATTGCAACGATATCCATAAATTATGGCATAAAACATGAAGGGAAATTATCCACGTGACATTATATTGTGCAAAAGCTGCAATAAGACCTTCAAGTTATGGTCCAATAAAATGTTTGGAAATTGTTTTTTATAATAATATTGAAAAATAGTATTTATTTTTTAAAGTTAAACATTATAATTTGCATTAGTCAAAGCTAAACTAATAGTGGTCAACGGACAAATCAATTGTTAGAGTCAGAGACAAATAATGATTCCATAACCATATTTAAATTTAATTAATAAGCACATAAAAACTTAATACTGCAATATAACAAGTTCCTTAACCATGGATATCCCATAGGTTTTGTTACAATATCATGAACCAATACCATGGCTTATTAATACCACATGCAGAAAATCCATAAGTCAATTCACAATAAAAATTTAAATTATGGGGTGGCAGGAGCAAATATTACCAAGTTGAAAATGAACGGTCAAATGTCACCGCTAATGAATGATGGTTATCACCATATCCAATCGGAAATATTACAACCTATTGATTTTGAGAAGGTTCCATATTCTCGTTTGACCTTTTGTTGTTGGCAATAACAATGAATAACAATGGTTTGTTTCCAACACATGAGGACTACCAATTCTTCATGGATTTAGTAATTCACGATTGATTTTTGGTTGTTGTGTGGCCTGAAGTTCTGACAACAATTCTCAATTTCCTTTCTTAACCCTTCCCTTCAAATTGGCTAATGAGATGCACAGATTCAAGTGGAGTTTGGTAAGTGGTGATTGGCGAAATTTTATATCACAACGTCTAATAAATGTATAAATGGTAGATAGGGTTGTGCATGGATTGTGGCCAGCCTTGCTGACAGACCGCAGTGGTGGTAGGTGATGGAAAAGAATAACAAATAGGAGTGATAGTCGAAGCGGGAAGCAGGTATGGTTACACGGTTGTGGTAGTAGATGGCGACACCAAAATGAGGAGTAGCCCGATGGTGAATCTTGTTGTGACAGCGGGGCCAAACAACTGGGTGGTTGATGGCGGTTGGCTGCGGTGTGTAGCGGGTGGCTCCGATAGTTGTTTGTAGCAGCGAACCTATAGATCTTGAGAGGTGGAAGCAATGTATGAGGGGACGAACCTTGGAGGAGCACCTGATACAGCTAAAGGAGGCGATGATGATATTGAGTCTGGCGGCCCAACGGTAGTGGCGTAATGGAAATGGGGTGTCGGTCGGAGCTATGATCAGACTCATTCTAATATATATTTGCTTTTTTTTTTTTTTCCCTTTTTCTTATAATTTTTATTGTTATTATTATTATTATTTTCCCTTGATTTTATTTTTTTCTACAACTTACTCTCTCTCTTTTTTTAATTAATTTTTCTTTCTTACAATTTTTTTTCAATTATTATTATTATTATTATTTTTCTCTAATAATAATTTTATTTATCACTTCAAGGATCATATCAATGAAGATGACAATTTTGAGATGAGAAGACATTTGAAATAGACAAAAAGATCAAGCCTTTTTCAACAAGCTTTAAGGACAAAGCTTTTTAAGGAGGAACACAATGTTATGAATAAAGTATAGATATAAACAAGGGTTACATGGTAGCTAATACATGCTGCTTAGTTTAAATAAAGCTTAATTATATTAAAAAAACAATAAAGACATAAAATTTCATCACAAAAATAAAACAACTAATAAAATATTGTATTGTTGAAAGCCATTAGAAAAAATTACGAAATATGATTAACTAATATTATTTATATTAACATATATGAACTTTCATACATGTGTGTGCGTTTTATTTGTTATAAATATATATAATTTTTTATAATTAAAATTATTAAAATACTCCTTTAATTGTGGACCAACGAGTTGAAGCGTTGTGCTGCTCCCGCCTTGACGATTTCAAACATTGAGCACACCTTCCTCTCTCGACTCCACGGCTTTCGGGGCTTTCTATCTTACGATTGGACTGTGATGGTCCATCTAGAGCATCCTCCTATTGGTGCATCGATTCTTGCCTCAACTCATGAAACTTTAGCTCAGCTGGGAGAAAATGTGAAGCCTTTGCCTCTATGATCTCTGCCCTTAGACCGTCACGACCTAGACCGTCAATATCAAAGTTTGTTAAGAAGATTAATGAAATACCTTAAATAATCCTCCCTCCTTACCTTCCTCGACGCGCTGGTCTGTCTCTCTCTGAATGAGGATTGGTTGGACAGTTTACTGAAGTCTGGCCCTCTCCCCGATCGGTTCTCAAATGGGTGGAAAGAAACTGGGCCTCCTTTATCACGGGGAAAATTTCCATCAGGTTTTGTGGAAGAGGTTACTTCACCTTCCACTTTGAAACAAAAGAGGACAAAGACTTAATCTTTAGAAACATACCATATTTCATGGATTTAAGAGGGCTTTATCTGAATAGATGGACTTCAGACTTCGATCTAGAGTTGGATGTGCCAAATGCAGTGCCAGTGTGGGAGAGTCCTCCACATCTTCCTCTTCACTGTTGGGGAGATGAATCTGTTAAAGCAATAGGAAACACAGTGGGGAAATATATCGACTGCAGTGAGCCAAAGGAAAACATGCATGCCTGCGTGAGAATATGTGTGGAAGTAGACCTGGGGAAAGGACTACCGGAAGCAATCAAGATCAAAGTTGATATCTGGGTTCACATTCAATTTTGCAACCAAATCCTCTTCCCATCCTTCTTCTGTCTCCCTTCTCCCATCTTCGACCCTTCCTCACATCTCCCCTTCCTCTTCTTCTCCTTTGCCTCCCCTCTCCCTCCTCATCTTTACCTCCTTCTTCTATCCCCCCCCCTCTTCGGATCTTTTGGCATCTAACCCCTTTGGCTCTCTTGGAAACCCTAATCTTCCTTCCTCCCCTCCTCTCCTTCCCTCCCCCTCTAATCGTTGCCCTACCTATCCTGTTGAAATGTGGCAACAAGAATATTCCAATTTTAATTTGTCCTTGAATTAAAATTGAGAATTAAAATTCGACTTTTGTCTCACCAGCTACTTGAAAATTAATTAATTAATTCATTATGGATCAATTAGTTGGAGAAATTCAAGCTAGAAGTCTTTCTGAAGTCATGCAACAATTATCCCTTAAATTAAGGATATTATCCCTTAATTAAGGAGATAAGATTGAGTTATATTT
Organism: Pinus tabuliformis; assembly: GCA_031772625.1. NCBI lineage: Eukaryota > Viridiplantae > Streptophyta > Pinopsida > Pinales > Pinaceae > Pinus > Pinus tabuliformis. The sequence continues at coordinate 926,676,621 of CM062812.1, read as the reverse complement.
GAGTTGTAATTAGTTAGCTCAGTTTACTGAGTTAAGTCCAGTTAAATTAGTTCCAAACTATTTGAGGAACTAATTGCAAGTTGAGTCAGTTAATGCATGCATGCATGAAACTAGTGTACTCCAGATAACTGAATATTCTCTCATAAATAACTCATGCATGTCAGTTCAGACAAAGACCAGTTGAGATTAAAGTCAGGGACAGTATACTATCAGTTGCAAGAATTTTCCTATAAGAAAATCTCTTGTATGCAAAAGTAATTCATTCCTTGAGATTTGTGCAGTTTTACAATGTGTTGGAGCAGTGTGTGAGATCAGTGTCACACAAGGTTACCGCTGGAGCACCCAGGGAAAATTGTGCAAGGAAATAGGAGGCTTGGAGGGCAGAGGAGAAGGTTTGTGAGAAGCCTTATTTTCCTGTGAGCATCCCGGAGGATTGCACTGAGAGCTGGCTAGCTATGAGAGCTAAGGCTTTGTATAATTCTGATGTATTTCCACCTTGTATGATAATACAAATAGTGGGGTTTTTAGCTGAGGCTTTCCCCCGAGTATTTTCTGTGTTTCATGTGCATTGATTCTTCTCTAGTTATATGTGTTCTACTTGATCTTTCTCAAATCCTTTAAGCTTTTGCAAGTTTGATAGTAGAAGTAGATTATAGTATTTTGCTTTGGTATATTGCATTATTGAGTTAATCTACAGTCAAATTTTCTACATAGATCTCAGAGGTAGATTTGTAGAGAATTTGCAGGAAATTCTACATATCCCATACTCTCCCATAGCTCTCCTCATTCCACTTTTGGTCGAATATTCACTCGAACCCTCTCCAAAGATCTCCCCTCATCCATTGGCCACCCTAAACGGGGAGGCAGAAGATGAAGTTGCGGCATAGGAAACGGCTCTGGGCACTCAACAACCACTTGACACTTTTCTAGAAAAAAGCAAGGAGAAAAACGCTCATCCCATCAGAGGGAAAGGTCTCTCTACCCACAATACTAAGTGATAATGGATTTAGTCTCCTAGAACTGCAAAAGAATGGGAAGTATGCCAAAAATCAAGGCAATGAAAGACTTAATAGCATCAGAGAAGCCTGATATTTTTATGATTCAGGAGACAAAGATAAATGAAAAGGAAATGGAAAAAATGATCCAAAAAATAAAAAGCTACCAAGGAACATCAATTCTTGCGATTGAAGCTTCAGGAGGTATTTATACATTATGGAAAATAGAGAATGGGAAGTTGATTAAGCAAAAAAAAGAGTTGCATTGGATAAAAATAGATTTGAAAAACAAAAAGTCAAAAGAGATATATTGCATTGTTAATATTTATGCCCCAAATCACTACAGGGATAAGGAAGTCTACTGGACCACCTTAAAAAATTATCTTTTGCAAGTCCAAAACAGAGGCATAGTAATAGGAGGGGATCTCAACTTGGTATTGAATGCAGAGGAGAAATTTGGTGGGAAAGATAATGCTAATCCATCAAGGGAAATGGTAGAATCTATTATGGAAAATTGCAGATTAATGGACATACCTCCTAGCAATGGGAAGTATACATGGAGCAACAAAAGAATTGGTAAAAATAATATAAAGGAAAGGTTGGACAAATTTCTAATCCAAGACAAAATAAACACCTCCTTAAGTGCAATAAAATCCAAAATCATAAATAACATAACATCGGATCACAAACCGGTGGCACTTTCACTTGGGTCGTTAGAGAACTTTGGCCCAGCTCCTTTTAGATTCAGTTCCTATTGAAAATGGCAACAAGAAATGCTAAAAATAGCATTGCTCTAAATAGCAGTTCGGGTACCAGTGTTGGACATAGCAACAAGGAATGAAAAATGGAAGTGCTAAAAATAGCATTGTTATAAATAACATTTCGGGATGGATTCCAATTTTAGTTAGTCCTTGAACTAAAATTGAGAAGTAAAATTCGAATTTGATCTTAGCAGCTGTTTGTAAAATAATTAATTAATTAATCTTGAGTTAATTAGTTGTAGAAAATCAAACATGAAGTCTATGTGGGGACATGCAACAGTTTCTCCATTAATTGAGGAATTTATCCCTTAGTTAAAGAGATAAAGATGAGTTGTAATTTGAGTTGTAATTAGTTAGCTCAGTTAATTGAGTCAAGTCCAGTTAGATTAATTCAAACAGTTTGTTGAATTAATTGTGAGTTCAGTTAGTTAATGCATGCATGCATGTAACTGCTGCACTTCAGATAACTGAATATTCTCTCATAAATAACTCATGCATGTCAGTTCAGTCAGAGACCCAGTTGAGATCAAAGGAAGGGACATTGTACTATCAGTTGGAGGATTTTTCCTATATAGGAAACTCATCCATGTAGAAGGAATTATCTCCTTCAGGTTTGTGCAGTTATTTTTGAGCCACGTGAGCAGTGTGAGGTGGGAATTCACACAAATGGAAGCACTGGACCCCAAGAAAAACTGCGCAAGGAAATAGGAGGCTTGGAGGGCAGAGGAGAAGGTTGTGAGAGCCTTTCACTGTCTATGAGCAGTATTGTTTGATTGTAGAGAGAGTAGGATAGATTGAGAGATGATTCTTTTTGTAGTACTGAACATATTTCCACTTGTATGATAATACAGAGCTTGGGGTTCCAGGCTTAGGCTTTCCCCGGGTTATTCTTCTGTGTTCATGTGTGATTGAATTCTCATTCTCCGTTATATGTGTTCTAGTTGATCTTGCTCATATTCGATTAAGCTTCCGCAAAGATTGTTGTAGAAGTAGATCTTGTATTTTGATTTAGTATATTGCATTATCAGGTGATCTACAATGGGAATTTCTACATGGTATTGGAGCAAAGGTGATCAAAACAAAGAATAATATACAAGAAGGGAGAAGTTTGAAGTTTGGGGTTCCTGAATATAGAAATTGAGTACTTATCACATCTTAATTTCACCAATGGCGTTCAATGGTTTAAGACTCAAGTATGTCCTTGATGGCAGCTCAAATTATATAGCCTGGAAGGATAACATGGAAGTAGTATTAGAGGATAATGGTCTAAAGGACTTCATTGATCAAGAAGTCCCCAAGCCGACAGCGGCTAATGCTACAGAGTTGGTGGAATGGAAGAAATGTGTGGCTAGAGCAAGGAGAATCCTCTTGGAGGGAGTTCGATATCACATAGCCTCGACCCTCCATGGGAAGGAGACATGATTTTCAATGTGGAAAACATTGAAAGATCTATATCAGAACAACAATGATTAGAGGAAGCTGGCGCTGAAAGACAAGCTTCGGAAAATCAAGTGTGAAAAGGGCGACACGATATCTACATATCTGAACAAGCTCTCCACCTACAGGGATGAGCTTGGAAGTGTAGGGATCACGACTGCTGATTATGACATGGTGACCTCGGTCTTCCTAAGAGCTGGCATAGCTACCAAGACTCGGTTAATGGAAGAGAAAAACTGCCAGATTGGGAATGACTTTGGTCGGATCTGATGCAGGAGGAAATAAGAAGAAGCACCAGAGATGGATCCTCATCGAAGCAAGATGATGGGGAAATTCTAGCCTTAGAGAGTAAGGCGAGGAAAGGGAAAGGGAAGGCGTCCCATCCCAAATCCGGTTCTTTCCATGGTGGGAAGAAGTTTGACAAATCGAAAATGCGATGATTTCATTGTCATGAGGTGGGCCATTTTGCTACAAATTGTCCACTGAAGAAATCCAAGAAGGGATCCTTGGAAGGATCAGAAGGTGAGGCATTGGCCTCACAGTTCGAGTTAGATTTCACACTCTTCACATGCATGGTTTCATCCATGGTGGGATGTGGTTGGTTTCTTGATAGTGGAGCTTCTTTCCACATGACCAGCGACACAAGTTTGTTCAGTAACTTGGAGGAGAAAGATCTCCAGATACTCATAGTGATGGGTAATGATGAAAAGTATAGTGTTTCAGGTGTAGGCACGGTTGTTTTTCAGAGGGAGCATCAAGCTCGCATTACCTTGACTGATGTTAAGTATATACTAGGACTGAGAAAAAATTTGGTGTTGATCACAATGCTGGAAGAAAAAGGCTATGACGTAGTCTTCAGTAAGGGAAAGGTTTTCCTTCGACACATCACCACAAGATAGGTGAAGTAAATCGGTTCACGAGTCAAGAACCTGTATGCTTTTGAGGTTCAAGATGCATGCAAAGCCTTGAGGAGCAAGGAAACTGTTGAAGACTTGGTGGTTGAGAGGGAGAGTACACTACCTCTCAACATGCAGCGCTAGACAAAGTCTCAGACAATTGTGGAGGAGCCACAATTGGTGAAACATCTTTAGGAGGTTGTGGAGGAGCCACAATTGGTGAAACATCTTTAGGAGGTTGTGGAGCAGCCACAAATGGATAATCTAAGAGGAGATCGAGTGGAGGCATCCACTCATGTAAAGACCTCTAGTAGGGGGAAATTTCGAGCCAAGTGGGCAGATGGATCACATGCATCCATACCTCTAGATTAGAGGTGGGGCGATGTGGAGTGACAGTCCCAAGAAGGTTGGAATAGGGGCAGGATCATTGAGGTACCCAACCTCTTTGATTAGACCTTGCTATGGGAGCCTCGACGAGGAGTAGCAGGACTGGCTGAGTGGGTAGAAGCAAATGCAGATGGAGTGACAGAGAGAGCTACAGTGTAGGAATCCCAAGATAGTGCAGAGCTAGCAGGCTGCAACAATGCGAGAGGCACATGAGTGTTGCACCAGTGTAGGATGGAACAAAGAAGTGTGCAACGATGCGAGATGCATGGAGTGTTGTAGCAACTCAGAGGTCACAGAGGGAGCACTTGTCAGCGACAGTGGGAGCTTCAGCATCAGAGGGCGTTTCTAGCCCAACAGCGAGGTTAGTTGGGAGATTTTTTGTTTCTAGAGTTGCTTGAGCAATAACACTTGGGAGAAGTGTTGCATGCAGAACATTCTAAAGGTTCAGGATAGGGTTCGAGTTGAATGCCTTTGTTGTTGAGAGGGAGTGTTGAAAATGGCAACAAGAAATGCTAAACATAGCATTGCTATAAATAGCAGTTTGGGTACCAGTGTTGGACATAGCAACAAGGAATGAAAAATGGAAGTGCTAAAAATAGCATTTCGGGATGGATTCCAATTTTAGTTAGTCCCTGAACTAAAATTTGAATTTGATTTTAGCTGCTGTTTGTAAAATAATTAATTAAATCATCTTGAGTTAATTAGTTGTAGAAAATCAAACATGAAGTCTATGTGGGGACATGCAACAGTTTCTCCATTAATTGAGGAATTTATCCCTTAGTTAAAGAGATAAGGATGAGTTGTAATTAGTTAGCTCAGTTAATTGAGTCAAGTCCAGTTAGATTAATTCAAACAGTTTGTTGAATTAATTGTGAGTTCAATTAGTTAATGCATGCATGCATGTAACTGTTGCACTTCAGATAACTGAATATTCTCTCATAAATAACTCATACATGTCAGTTCAGTCAGAGACCCAGTTGAGATCAGAGGAAGGGACAATGTACTATCAGTTGGAGGATTTTTCCTATATAGAATGTAGAAATTCCCACCTGTAGATCACTTGGTAATGCAATATACTAAAGCAAAACACTCGATCTACTTCTACAAACAATTTAGTGGAAGCTTAGTCAAACATGAGCAACATCAATAAGAAAACATATAAATGATATGGAGAAATCAATCACACATAACATAGAAGAATTTACCCGGGGAAAGCCTCAGCCTAAAACCCCAACTCTATATTATCATACAAGTGGAAATATAGCTAGTATTACAAAAAGAATCAACTTAAAAGCTATCATGCTCTCTCTGCAATACCTCTGCTGCTGATAGATAGTCAAAGGCCTCTATCTAACCTTTGGTCTGCCCTCCAAGCCTCCTATTTCTTTGCACAATTTTGATTGGGGTCCAGTGCAGCCACTTGTGTGAATTGGCCTCTTCACACACTCACTAACCTCTGACCCAACTACGCAGTCCTGAAGGAGATAAATCCTTCTTCATGGATGAGCTTCTTTTATAGGAAAAAAATCATCCAACTGATAGTACATTGTCCATTCTTTGATCTCAACTAGGTCTCTGTCTGAACTGACATGCATGAGTTATTCATGAGAGAATATTCAGTTATCTGAAGTGCAACAGTTATATGCAAGCATGCATTAACTAACTGAACTCACATTAATTTAAACAAACTATTTAAATCAATCTAATTGGACTTGACTCTGTTAACTGAGCCAACTAATTACAACTCAAATTAGAACTCATCCTTATCTCTTTAACTGATGGATAAATTCATCAATTAATAGAGAAACTGTTGCATGTCCTCACATAGACTTCCTATTTGTTTTTTCACAACTAATTAACTCATGGAGAATTAATTAATTTATTTTCAAACAACTGTTAAGTTCAAATTCGAATTTTACTTCCTATGTTTAGTCCAGGGACTGACTAAAATAGGAATCCATCCTGAACTGCTAAAAATAGCAATGCTATTTTTATCACTTCCATTTTCATTCCCTATTGCTCAATCCAGCACTGGTACCCAAACTGCTATTTATAGCAGTGCTATTTTCAGCACTTCTATTGTTAGCATTTCTTGTTGTTATTTTCAACACTCCCTCTCAACAAGAAAGGCTTCAACTCGAACCCGATCTTGTACCTCTGGAATGTTCTGCATGCAACACTTCTACCAAGTGTGGTTGCTCCAGCAACTCTCGGAACAAAAAACTCCCCACTGACCTCTCTGTTGGGCTAGAAACATACTCTGATGTTGAAGCTCTACCTGTTGCTGACAAGTGCTCCCTCTCTGACCTCTGAGCTGCTAAAACACTCCATGCATATCGCACCGTTGCACACCTCTCTGTGCCATCCTGCATGGTGCAACACTCCTGTGCCTCTTGCATCGTTGCAACCTACTAGCTCTACATAGTCCTGGGGCTCCATCCGCATCTGTCTCTACCTAATCAGTCAGTCCTGCTACTCCTCATTGGGGCTCCTATAGAAAAGTCGAATCAAAGAGGTTGGGTACCTCAAGGATCCTGCTCCTATTCCAGCCTTCTTGGGACTGTCACTCCACATCACCCCACCTCCTATCTGGAGGTATGGATGCATGTGATCCCTCTGCCCACCTGGCTCGAAATTTCCCCCTACTGGAGGTCTCTGCATAAGTGGATGCCTCCACTCTGTCTCCTCTCGGCTTCCCCAGTTGTGGCTGCTCCACAACCTCTTGAAGTTGCTTCACCAAGCGTGGCTCCTCCACAATCGTCTGAGACTTCTTCTGGCGCTGCATGTTAAGAGGTAATTTACTCTCCCTCTCAACCACCAAGTATCTAACCTTTGCCTTGCTCCTCAAGGCTTTGCGTGCATCTTGTACCTCAAGTGCATACAGGTTTTTGGCTAGCACACCAATTTGTTTCTAATTTCCCGCTATCACGATTTTTTTTTAGAAAAAGAATTGATTTTAAATCAACAATATCTCCCTCATCCGAACTCTGATTCAACCGATATTTTTTTCTGAATTTGGGTCTTTTTCCGCAAGGAATCCAAATCTGCTATTTGTTTCTAAAAATTTTGCACAAAAATTTTCAAATCTGCTCTGAAAACTCACTGTTCAAAACTCAAAACTTCGAAATCTCCTCTAATATATTGTTCCCTACTTTGATAACCTTTGCTCGGATACCAAGTAGAAATTCCCACCTGTAGATCACCTGGTAATGCAATATACTAAAGCAAAACACTTGATCTACTTCTAGAAACAATTTAGCGGAAGCTTAATCAAATATGAGCAACATCAATAAGAACACATATAACTGATATGGAGAAACCAATCAGACATAACACAAAAGAATTTACCCGGGGAAAGCCTCAGTCTAAAACCCCAACTCTGTATTATCATACAAGTGGAAATATAACCAATATTACAAAAAGAATCAACTCAAAAGCTATCCTGATCTTTCTGCAATACCTCTGCTGCTCATAAACAGTCAAAGGCCTCTATCTAACCTCTGGTTTACCCTCCAAGCCTCCTATTTCTTTGCACAATTTTGATTGGACTCTAGTGAAGCCATTTGTGTGAATTGGCCTCTTCACACACTCACTAACCTCTGATCCAACCACGCAGTCCTAAAGGAGATAAATCCTTCTCCATGGATGAGCTTCTTTTATAGGAAAAAATTCATCCAACTGATAGTACACCGTCCCTTCTTTGATCTCAACTGGGTCTCTGTTTGAACTGACATGCATGAGTTATTCATGAGAGAATCTTCAGTTATCTGAAGTGCAACAGTTATATGCAAGCATGCATTAACTAACTGAACTCACATTAACTTAAACAAACTGTTTAAATCAATCTAACTGGACTTGACTCTGTTAACTGAGCCCACTAATTACAACTCAAATTAGAACTCATCCTTATCTCTTTAACTGATGGATAAATTCCTAAATTAATAGAGAAACTGTTGCATGTCCTCACATAGACTTCATGTTTGATTTTTCACAACTAATTAACTCATGGAGAATTAATTAATTTATTTTCAAACAACTGTTAAGTTCAAATTCGAATTTTACTTCCTATGTTTAGTCCAGGCACTGACTAAAATAGGAATCCATCCTGAACTGCTAAAAATAGCAATGCTATTTTTAGCACTTCCATTTTTCATTCCCTGTTGCTCAATCCAGCACTAGTACCCAAACTGCTATTTATAGCAGTGCTATTTTTAGCACTTCTATTTTTAGCATTTCTTGTTGCTATTTTCAACACTCCCTCTAAACAAGAAAGGCTTCAACTTGAACCTGATCCTGTACCTCTGGAATGTTCTACATGAAACACTTCTACCAAGTGTGGTTGCTCCAGCAACTCTCGGAACAAAAAACTCCCCACTGACCTCTCTGTTGGGCTAGAAACATACTATGATGCTGAAGCTCTACCTGTTGCTAACAAGTGCTCCCTCTCTGACCTCTAAGATGCTACAACACTCCATGCATATTGCACAGTTGCACACCTTTCTGTGCCATCCTGCACTGGTGCAACACTCCTGTGCCTCTCGCATCGTTGCAGCCTACTAGCTCTACACAGTCCTGGGACTCCTGCACTGTAGCTCTCTCTGCCGCTCCATCTGCATTTGTCTCTACCCAATCAGTCAGTCCTGCTACTCCTCATTGGGGCTCCTGTAGCAAAGTCGAATCAAAGAGGTTGGGTACCTCAAGGATCCTGCCCCTATTCCAGCCTTCTTGAGACTGTCACTCCACATCGCCCCGCCTCCTACTTGGAGGTATGGATGCATGTGATCTCTCTGCCCACCTGGCTCGAAATTTCCCCCTACTGGAGGTCTTTGCATGAGTGGATGCCTCCACTCTGTCTCCTCTCAGCTTCCCCAGTTGTGGCTACTCCACAACCTCTTGAAGTTGCTTCACCAATCGTGGCTCCTCCACAATCGTTTGAGACTTCTTCTGGCGCTGCATGTTGAGAGGTAATTTACTCTCCCTCTCAACCACCAAGTATCTAACCTTTGCCTTGCTCCTCAAGGCTTTGCATGCATCTTGTACCTCAAGTGCATACAGGTTCTTGGCTAGCACACCAATCTGTTTCATATTTCCCGCCGTCACAATTTTTTTTTATAGAAAAAGAGTTGATTTTAAATTAGCGATATCTCCCTCATCCAAACTCCGATTCAACCGATTTTTTTTTGAATTTGGGTATTTTTCCGCAAGGAATCCAGATCTTCTCTGAAAACTCATGGCCCAAAACTCAAAAATTCGAAATCTCCTCTAGTATATTGTTCACTGCTTTGATAACCTTTGCTCGGATACCAAGTAGAAATTCCCACCTGTAGATCACCTGGTAATGCAATATACTAAAGCAAAACACTTGATCTACTTCTACAAACAATTTAGTGGAAGCTTAATTGAACATGAGCAACATCAATAAGAACACATATAACTGATATGGAGAAATCAATAACACATAACACAGAAGAATTTACCCGCGAAAGCCTTAGCCTAAAACCCCAACTCTGTATTATCATACAAGTGGAAATGTAGCTAGTATTACAAAAAGAATCAGCTCAAAGCTATCCTGCTATCTCTGCAATACCTCTGCTGCTCATAGACAGTCAAAGGCCTCTATCTAACCTCTGGTCTGCCCTCCAAGCCTCCTATTTCTTTGCGCAATTTTGATTGGGATCCAGTGCAACCACTTGTGTGAATTGGCCTCTTTTCACACTCACTAACCTCTGATCCAACTACACAGTCCTGAAGGAGATAAATCCTTCTCCATGGATGCGCTTCTTTTATAGGAAAAAATTCATCCAACTGATAGTAGATTGTCCCTTCTTTGATCTCAACTGGGTCTCTGTCTGAACTGACATGCATGAGTTATTCATGAGAGAATTTTCAGTTATCTGAAATGCATCAGTTATATGCAAGCATACATTAACTAACTGAAATCACATTAATTTAAACAAACTGTTTAAATCAATCTAACTGGAATTGACTCTCTTAATTGAGCCAACTAATTACAACTCAAATTAAAACTCATCTTTATCTCTTTAACTGATGGATAAATTCCTCAATTAATAGAGAAACTGTTGCATGTCCTCACATAGACTTCATGTTTGATTTTTCTCAACTAATTAACTCACGAAGAATTAATTAATTTATTTTCAAACAGCTGTTAAGTCCAAAATTTTTTTACTTCCTATGTTTAGTCCAGGGACTAACTAAAATAGGAATCCATCCTGAACTGCTAAAAATAGCAATGCTATTTTTATCACTTCCATTTTTCATTCCCTGTTGCTCAATCTGGCACTGGTACCCAAACTTCTATTTATAGCATTTCTTGTTGCTATTTTCAACATAGGAAACTCATCCATGCAGAAGGAATTATCTCCTTCAGGTTTGTGCAATTATTTCTGAACCAAGTGAGCAGTGTGAGGTGGGAATTCACACAAGTGGAAGCACTGGACCCCAGGAAAAATTGTGCAAGGAAATAGGAGGCTTGGAGGGCATAGAAGAAGGTTGTGAGAGTCTTTGACTGTCTATGAGCAGTATTGTTTGATTGCAAAGAGAGCAGGATAACTTGAGAGCTGATTCTCTTTGTAATACTAAACATATTTCCACTTGTATGATAATACAGAGATTGGGGTTTTAGGCTGAGGCTTTCCCCGGGTTATTCTTCTGTGTTCATGTGTGATTGAATTCTCATTCTCAGTTATATGTGTTCTATTTGATCTTACTCATATTCGATTAAGCTTCCGCAAAGTTTGTTGTAGAAGTAGATCTTGTATTTTACTTTAGTATATTGCATTATCAGGTGATCTACAGTGGGAATTTCTACAGTTCCATCTGTAACGACGGTGAAGAAGTTAAAAAAATTATTGCAGAAGTATGGGCAAATCAAATAATCGACTCCCCTAGTTATGCCTGGGAATCTAAATTTAAAGCACTAAGGAAAGAGCTGAAATATTGTGCAAGGAGTAAACAATTAGAAACACAAAAAAGAAAGCTATAAATAACACAAAAAATAGAGAGGATTTAAGTGGAAAAAGAGCAGCAAGAGGAAACACAGGAGTGTCTATGGCAAGAAAAACAAGCATATTGGGAGTTGTATAGACAAAATAGAATGGAAGAAGAAGAGTGGAGACTAAAATCCCGAAACCTATGGCTTAAAGTAGGAGACAAGAATACAACTTTCTTTCATAATACTGCTAGGATAAGGAGAATACAAAATCAAATAGACAATATTAAGGATAATGAAGGAAAAGAAGTGAGAGGACAAGAGGAAATAAAGAAGGAGGCTTTTAGATATTACAAAAATTTGTTATCATCCTCAACAACAAATAATGAGTATGAAGAATTTTTACAACATATCCCAAAAAAAATCAGCGATGGAGAAAACAACGAATTAACAAAAGAAGTTGAAGAAAAGGAAGTGGTTGTTGTTATTTGAGATTTACATCCGGATAAGGCCCCAGGCTCGGATGGGTTCCCTATCTCCTTCTATAAAAATAACTAGAGTATCATCAAATTTTTTTTTGATAAGAATGATCAGAAATGTTTTTGGGAAATACAACATAGGAGGATTCACAAATTCCTCCTTCCTCGCTCTAGTTCCAAAAGAGTCGAATGAAAATACTTTTAGCGGGTTTAGGCCAATTTCACTTGGTAACTCCTCTTACAAAATTATTACAAAGATTTTGGAAAATAGAATGAAAGCAGTGCTCACAGAAATTATCTCATAAAACCAAGGAGATTTGTTCCAAAAAGACAAATCCTTGAAAATATTCTAATAGTTCAAGAAGCACTGCATTCTAGCCTTCTAAAAAAGGAAAAAGGAACGATTATCAAGCTTGATATGGAAAATTATTTTGACAGGGTCAGTCTGGGCTTCCTTGTGGCTGTCCTACAGAGATTTTGATTCTCAAAAAAGGCAATAGATATAATTAAAGCCTGTATAGTGGGTCCCTGGATTGCACCATTGATCAATGGAAGACCAAGTGAATTTTCCAAAGTTCAGGAGGGCTTCGACAGGGCTGCCCCCTCTCTCATTTCCTATATATTATAATGGCGGACTCTCTGAGCCGAAACCTTGAGAAATGCATACAAGGTCGGTCTATCACATGACTCTCAATCTCTTCGGAAGTAAAAAGCATAAACCACTCTCTATTCGCAGCCGACACCTTGGTCATGGGAGGGGCCTCTTGTATAATGGTAAGAAGAATAAAAAAGGTGCTGAACAATTTTATGGAAGCCTTTGGAGGAATTCTAAATAATAAAAAATGTAGAATTTTCGGTTGGAACACTCCTCTTAGTTCTCTCCAAAAAAATTTAGAAATTCTGGAAATTCCTTTACAAGAAAAATGGAGCCATTTTCATTATCTTGGCCTCCCTATCTCGAAATAAAATCTAAAGACCGAGATATGGAATAAGTACATTGAAAAAATGAAAAAAAAGGTGTAGAACTAGGGAATGAACTGGCTAAACATGGCAGGAAAGGTGGTATTAATCAAGGCATTACTCACAACACTCCCAATTTATCAGTACACAACAATACTAGCTCTGACAAGCATACACAAACAAATCGAGCTAGTAATCAGGGGGTTCCTATGGCAAGGAGGTAAAGTAGAAACAAAGAAGCTCAGCCTGGTGAAATGGGATGAAGTAACATATCCTTATGAGAAAGGTGGTCTGTCTATAAGACTTCCTGGGATAATGAATTTGGCACTGGGGGAAAAATAACATGGAGATTTATAACTGGAGAGAGCAGCTAGTGGAAGAAAATCCTAGAAGCAAAATACATGAACCATAATATAATTCTTTTATTAGACAAATGTTCCCCAATAAGGCCATGCACCCAGGTCTGGATTTTGATTAAAAAAGACCCTTTCCCTAATCAAAGTAAACTCCTCTATGATCCCTAGGAATGGTAAACTCATCAAAATCTGGAAGGACGTAATAATGGGAAATCAACCTATAGTTTTTCAAGAAAATCTTCAAGATCTAAGAAGGTGGATGAAAACAAAAGGAATCAGTACTCTGGAAGACATCTCTCTTTGGATAGATGGAGATTGGGAGGACTGGAGGATCCTCAATCTTCCCCAAGGCCTTGCCCCTCAATGGAGGACTCTAATCTCTCATCTTAAAGGGGTTGCACCATTGAATCCGGACACAAAGGATACTCTCCGTTGGGATCCTGATGGAGGGGTTTATGCCACCTTACATCGTCAAGGAAATAATGATCGGGAACACTGGAGGGAGGCATGGAAAGTAGAATCACTGCCAAAAATTAAGGTGTTCATGTGGACACTTCTCAAAGGCAAAATTATCACTGCTGATAATTTAAAAAAGAAAGGTTATGAAGGTCCTTCACACTATGCAATGTGTTAGCAGAGTGAAGAAAACATCCAACATCTCTTCGTGGAATGTCCTTTTGCTCGTGCCTGTTGGCAAGAGCTTGTAAGACCACTGGGGGTAAGCATTTTGTATTCGTTGCCTTTGCAAATGCTTTTAACAACTTGGAAAAAAAAGTTTCCATATACTTTAAAAAATAAAGAAACAATTAAAATATATTGGTTCAGCTTGCCCTCATTTATGTGTTGGCAAATCTGGTTAGCAAGAAACCAGAGGATCTTCAAAGATCACACTCCAAGCAAAAAAACAATTCTTGCTAAAACTTGGAGCATGACAACCGAATTCAACAACTCCAAAGGAACTAAAGCAATTGATGTCAAACATATGTAGCATGAGGAAAGAACCTGATTATAATTTGCGATGAGAAAGCAGTGAAAAACAAACATCAACAAATCTACTATCAACAGATCTGTTGTTAGCACTCAGAACAGGAAAATCAGAATTAAAATAGAGGATTTCAAAGCATGGTTAGAAAATTTAAATAGGCCTTGTTTATTGTTTGATGGAGCTTCTAAGTCTAATACAGGCAAGGCTAGAGCATGAGGTCTCATTTTAGATTCAGGAGGAATAAATCCCATCACTTATGAATGGGGATTAGGAGAATTATCCAACAATAGGGCATAAGCATATGACCTCCTCTTGGGAACGTAAATCTTAAGGCAGGGAGGTATGAAGAATCCAATCATATTGGGGGACTCTACAATAATTATTCAATCGATGGTGGAGAGAAGAAGCCTCAAGAATCAGTACTTTGAGTCAAATAACAAAAAGGGTGGAAAAAAATCTTTAGTATCTTAAAGAAGTCACCTTCAATCATATCCTAAGACAAAATAATTGTACTGTCGATATGTAGACCAATTCGGTTGTCAATCGTCCTATGGGAGAATCTAGAATTGACAATGATATTGCTTAAAAACCATTCCCATAGGACCTCAAGCCTTTAAGTGTAGAGAATCACACTCAAGCCAAGGACATCAAGGTGGGAAATAGTCGCTTCAGCACGAAAAGAAAGAACTCAGAAGCACAAGAAAATCAAGAAAATCACAATGTACAAACAACATTGTCAGACTTCGTCTATCAAGCGATTAATTGCTACCCAGGCTCCCTGTGAAATTCTCGAGTTATCTATCCTGAAGTGGCCCTCAACGCATCTATATAACCTTCCTCTCCCAGTGATTGTTCTCATCTCTTCGCTGCTCATTCTCTCTGGTTTTTTCCTATCCCTGGGCTCAATTTGCTTCGCTCTCCTTTATTTTCTACCTAGTCACATAAGTCGCTCTCAAACTTCTTGTAACTGTCACTGGGCTCCTTTGGTGATTGAGCTTATCCACTCTGCCTTAGACTGGATCCTCCCCTTCGCACAACTCTGGTGGTATTTGTTTCTCCCCTTCGCGCAACTCTGGTGGTATTTTCTTCTCCCCATCATGCATCTCTGGTGGTATGTGCTTCTCCCCTTCGCGTAACTCTGGTGGTCTGTGCTTCTTCCCTTCGCGCAGCTCTGGTGGCTTTATACCAGCTTCGACTCTTGGCTTATTCCATTATTTCCAAAGAGAGTCACATTAGCCTACGAAACTCTGTACTTCTCTTATTACCAGTTGTTGGTCTTGTTGTCCTGTCTTGTGGAAAAATTAGCATCTACTCTCGACTTCTTATCGCCTCTTCTTCTCCCTGTTGGAAAGGATGCCTACATCCCTTAGAAAAAATGGAATGGAATCCTCTGGAAAATGTCTCAAAGTGCGAGAGATGTGTTGTGTGTAGAGCTAACAAATACATGATCGATCATATTAGAGAAACAGTCAAGGACTATAAATTTGAAGCAAAGTCTGAGGACTCCTTCCTTAAGAGACAATTGGAAGAGCAGAAGAAGGAAATTGCAGCTCTAAAGCACAAATTTAAGCACATGGATGAAACAATCAACTATTTGAAGAGTTTACTAATGAATAAGATGGAAGAGAACTCTAACTAAAAAAGCAGCAAGAAGTGGTCTTCGTCTCATCATGAACCTTGAGTCAACAAAAAACAAATACTTCATTTCTTCTCTCCTCCTCTCTGCAAAGTTCTTCCTCTAGTAGTTTTTATGTTACGCAAATGAAAAAAACAGTTTGTATGTATTTATAAGGATAGTGCAATTGGTATGTTCAAAACCAAAAGGGGAAAGGCATGGAAGATAGGGAATGTTTGCCCTTTGTTTTTCTTCCAGGATGCCTCTCTCTATTTTGCATCGATGTAATGGGAGCTTGCCTCCTTTTTTCTTTTTTTTTGGAATAGAAATCTGGTAACAGACTCTGTTAATTTACTTTATTTTATTTTATTAAAATAGGTTTTTAATATAATAATAAGTCATAGAGAAAAAATTAAAAGTCATGAAAATGGAAATAATAGAAAAAGGAAAAATAAATAAAAATGAAATAAAATAAAAAAAACAAATAAAAATGAAATAAAATAAAATAAAATTTTTTAGTAACTAATAGAAATGGAAGTTAATAAACATCCCATAATAAGATCTCAACCAATCACCTTACAAATAAATAAATTTAAATAATAATAAAATTATAAAAATTGAATTCCCAATGTTAAACTATGGATAAATAGTAGAAATTTTTGGTGAAAGGCTAACTAATAGGTAGTCAAAGAAAAACTGAATGCATAATACCATGCCTGCGACAGGTATAATAATGTAAATATAAATAATAATAACACATCATAAATAATGATTAATTAGTTAATGAAAAGGTATGTCTCTAAGGACATCATAAAGGGACACCTACCTAGGGTATATAAGCAGACCCTTGCTTTCATTTATAACATCATTCTCAGTCATATATTCAATATATATTCTTATATCTTCAATGGAGATCTACATATTCCAAGTCTTTTGGAGTGTTTAACCTGCTATAATGAACCTTGTTCGTTACAATGCCCCCTTCAAGTCTTCATGTTGGGCATTATCTTCTTTCTTTAGCCATATAAGTTTTTCTCTGTAAGTCGATGCTACCGTCAAATACATATGCCTTAGACATCAGAGGTCCTTCTTCTCATGAGTCTGAATCAGTGGACAATTCTAGATAAGGTTTGAATTACTGTGATGGAAAGCATGCAATTGGAGTATAAATTGAGGAGTGGAGGAGAAGGCAGGTAATTCTTTAAAGATGATTGTTAATTTGCAACTTGAGCTCATGCAGGGTAAGATCGATCAACTTTAGCCTGAATTAAGGATGGAGTTAACAACAATCCACTACAAGTTGGAGGAGATGGAGGAGTTGTACATTTCTAGGTTATATCTTTTTCCAGAGGACCCCAAGTCAAAGTAGGAGGTAGTGAAGAAGTGAGGAAGGTCAACCCAATCTCCTGGCCATGCAAGTTGACCAGTTTTGAGGCTTAGCATTGTGTTGTTAAATTTTGTTTTCTATGCAATGCAGATAAAGGTTTCTTTTAGGTTCTTTCGTTAGGATATATTATATACATCTTTTTAGAATTATAGGGAAAATATGTCATAAGCTCACACTACATGTGCGTTGGACTTCAGAATCCATACTTTTGGTGGAGCTAGGTGAATTTTTTAAGGGTTTTGGTCTGTATTAAAAAATTTTCCTCTTTTAATAGCAAAACTCTTTATATGTTTCTTTGGAAAAAAAAATCAATAATTTTAATAAACCCTCATATAAAAAACATAACATATCTTATCTTAAAATTTAGTTAGATTGATGAGACACATAATATTAATTAACACCAACTTTAAATGCATGGTCTCTTTGCCTTTGAAACCAATCAATTATGAATTCTTTATATATTTGGATCCAAAACAAAATTATAGCATAACCATAAATAATATAATAATAATAAGTCAATTGGGGTTATCTTAGGTGGTTGGGTAGAATGGTTGTTATCTTTCTAGTTCCCACCCTGGTTCAAATCCCAGTTAGTGACATGATGCATTATAATGTCTTGCTAAATATTGTTGTCATTGCCTTCGAGCCTTGTGAACTCTTAACTAAGTATACTTGTGGGTTAACCTAATACTAACAACCTCATTCTAAGCCTCTGAGTTGAGAGAGAGGTTGATGAAACACAAATTCAAACATATTTTTTGTTGGAAAAAGAGTAATTTTTTTTTTTTTTTTTTTTTTTTTTTAAAATGACATTATGCACATACATGACAAGCATGTATTCAAATATGAGGATCCACCGGATCTGTCCAAAAAGAGAGGCCACATAGCCATAAAAAAATTTGATAAAAATATTGTCCTCAAAAATAACTATAACAAGATTTAGTGCAAACATCATCATAGTCTCTATATATAAAATCACCATATGAGATAAGTATGTATGCATGGAGATATAATGAAAAGTCCCACAAAATGTTAGTAAAGCATGTGAATCAAAAGAAAATTGTCATATCTGATCAACTCTATCAATGAAAGGTCTATGATAAAATTCATAGAATTGATCATTTTGTTGTTATTTGATCAATTAGGTCATAAAACCAATTGCAAACCTTCCTTAGAAAGACCATCAACTTGGCTATTGAGTTTCATCTAAACATGAAGCACTGAAAAATGAGTAAATGTTTCTTTGAGCCTTAACGTTTCTTCCAACAACAACAATAGTCTCATATTGTGTCATCTGTAAAACCCTTTAACCCAATTTATAACCAACCTAGAGTCTCCACATACCTCTAAATAATCCACTTCTTTCTCAATTGTAAATATAAGCAACAATTTTAAAAATAAAAACTTTGCATAATTATTGGAAATTTTATCTTAATATAACTAAAACATTAAAATATAATATACTAAAGCTAATAAAATTATATTGGTTAAATATAAAATTAATAAAAACATAATCATATTAATATTAATTACATTCAAAATAAAATTATAACATAACTATAATAATAAGATTTATAGCATAACCACAATAATATAAATTCTATTTATAATAGAATTATAGCATAGTCATAGTAATCAAAATTGTAATATAACCCTAATAATATGGAGTGCATTTAAAAAAAACACTCCTTTTATTTTAACCGTGATAAATTTAATTTAAAAAATATAATAATTATAATAATTTTATTTAAAGAATATAAAAAGATACCCATCTTATTTATTATCCCTGCTGCCCGACAGAGATAAGCATTAGGTTTTAGGTTGACTCACTATTATTTAGTTAACTCTATTAAATATTTTTGAATTTTATAATGCATAATTTAAAAAAATTATTTTTATATTTTTTAAAAATAATTTAATCAATATTTATCTGTGATCTAATTAGTTGTTTATTTGTTGATCTTATTGCCAAACTGTCTGCGAGAGTATAATGAGCTAAATTTGAACACAAGGTAACTGTTATTTAAGTTACGGGTAATCCATTAATATAACTAGCAATGTAGAGAATAAAAATATAGATGAAATTATTGGCCCATCAATAAAGGATAATATAAACTAAAGAACCTTTAAAATAAGCATCAGCTCATAAACTTTATGACTAGGAGTCACACTCTAATAAGTGAAATGATGAGAGTTCTAGCAGGAGGAAATATAGATCTAGATCAAGATATGCCAATAAAGGTAGAAAGTGGCAAGAGTAGATTGGTTATCAGTGCCATTAAAAAGGGGATAAGAGGAGTGAATGCAACATTGTTATGACCTAAAATTAGACCTATATTAGGTTAAATATATATGATATGATCCAAGAGAGGGCATATATGGACAACCCATATACATTTATGATGTTTGAAGAAGTTGTCAATTGGTAAAGTAAGAAACAATAAGTGGTTTCTTATTCTATGTCTGAATGAGAGTACATTACAACTTTAAATGTTTCCAAGGATGTTGTTTGGTTGGATTAGTTTTGCAAAAACATTGGACATGACCATTGCCCTATGCTTATTTGTTGTGACAATTGTAACGCATTTGCATGAGTTTTATCCACAAACAAATCATATTATAGTGAAATTTCATTACATAAGAGATATAGTGGAGCCCATTAAAGTAATCATACTCAAATTCAGGACTTGGATAATATAAGATTCCTTAGCTAAGAAAAGGATGAAAAAAAAATGCATGGTGTTAGGGGCATGGCGAGGATTCTAACCTTGATCAATGTAACTATCAAGTGAGAAAGTGTAAGAATATTACAAATTTACTTATACGTATAAAACGATAGTTACACAACACATACCTCGACATGCCTATTTTAATGATATTTAGTGCCACACAACGAAAGATGTTGGTAAAATTGCAGTATTGGATGTCAAAAGAATCATCAATAACCCTGTTAAAACATCCCTTTCTTATGGCATGAATAAGAAGGAGGGCTTAATTTTGTGTTTGATCTCCCAATACATAAATCTTTGAGGGAATATTAGATGAGAGTAAGGAGGGACAAACCTTAAAATGAACATATTTTCAAAATTAGAACAAATGCTTGAAGGTTTTTTTCTTCCCACATAGTGGGCATTTAAGGTGTAGAATTAGTGGGTGTTCAAACTCATGTTATTCTTCTCGAATTTATGCCTTACGGCGTTTCCTTTGCAACATCTGGCGCAATTGCTAGTTTAAGTTATGGGTAACAAGCTATAAATGACGATTATAATAGGCTATAAATGTGCATCTCGATTTAATTTAAAAAATAGCCGCAACACTTCTCTTACTCATTAAGCTTGACATCCTACTCATAAAAATTTTGAGAAATTTTAAATTCAAAGGCTATAAATTTAAGGCAAAGGCAAATGTATTCCAAACATATATACGACCCTCACATATTTTATGATTTTTTTGAGTAAAGTGAGTGAATATTATTATCAACAAGAATTGATTAAGATGGGTGGTATGGTGTGTTATTAATAAGAGTTACATAGTAGTAGCTAGTATCTCGGTTTAGCATAATTAAATAAAAAATAACAAAGACAAAAATTTCATCACAAAAATAAAACAACTAATAAAATATTATATTGTTAAATGCCATCACCAAAAAATAAGAAATATGATTAATTAATATTATTTATATTAACATACATATATATGTGTGTATTATTATTATTATTTATTAATATATATAATTGTTTATAATTAGATTTATTAAAATATGTTTTTAATATAATAATAAGTCATTTTAAATTGGAAATTTTTATCAATGATGATTATCCCTGTAGTTGGAGAAGATGATGAGGAGACGAAGGAAGCGACCCGACAAGGGTTAGGGTTTTTCTTGCTGCTGCTGACCTGAAGTTTGAAGTTACTGTACCCGTGACCTGGAAACGGTGCAGTCCTCGGGCCGTTGTCACCGTACGGCCACCCCCGTTCCTTTTCTGTCGTTCTTCCGTCACGGGCAGGCATATTCCAAGCTCCCTCTTCTGTTTCATTCCACCTGCTTCCCAGCCTCAACAGCGACGAGCACATAATTTTTTGAGACGGCAGTTGGCGCGGGTTTTTCGGAGTGGTTATGGAGGATTTAGTAGATTGTTCGGAGGACCCTTGGGAGGGCACTCCCATCTGGAAAACTCCACATGCAAACTCGTCGGTCCTGCCTCGGTACAACAATGAGCTTACGGATGAGATAGAGACACTGCCCTCTTTCTCTGGACCCTCGAGCTTGGTTTCCACTCATCCAGTGCTCACCCCCTCCTGGCTGCCTCTCTCATCCATTCCAGAGATGCCTATAGCCCAAACCATTGTGTTTAGCTCAGAAGGAACCACTCTTGCTGGCTCATCTACAGGCTTTGCTTCTTTCCCCCCATCTACAAGCTCTAACAACCCCTCTTCGGCTCCCCCTGGTCTCTCATCAGGGATCCCTGCGGCCTTAACCTCCACGGCTCCCCCTTTAGGCAGCTTTACTCTGATTCCGCCAATCTCGGGAGCTTTCCCAGTGGGGCATTCCTCGGTGCCTCTGAACCCTAACCCTCCCATAGCCCCGCTTTCGAGAGGTCCCCCACAAGTCCATTTTGAGGAAGGGCTCCGACCAAATAAGAAGTCGAGGTGCGTAAGATCTAAAGCAAAAGAAGCACTCCTCTGTTTGGGAGAGGACATCCAGTTGGGAGACACAATGGAAACAACAGATAGGGTTCTGGTAGGTAGAGTACGAGGAAGAAATTACACAGCAGCCAGGTTGAAGCAATGGGTGGCCGAAGTATGGGGCCATCATCTAGCTGACCTCCCCTTTGTACAAACCTTTGTTAAGGGTTGGTTTGTGCTAAGATTTACACGAGCTGAACACACAAACTGGGTCCTCTCATCAGTATGGCACATTGAACAGGCTCCTGTCCTACTGCTGTAGATGGAATCCACTTTTTGATCCAGAGAGCGAACACCTGGGCGCAGGCCCTCTTTGGGTGCGATTACCAGGTCTTCCCCTTCAGTTCTGGTCCGAGGATGTATTTAGGCGCATTGGAAATACCCTCGGCACATATTTGGACCATGACAAAGCCTATCTGTCAACTGGTATGATGGCTTATGCAAGAATCTTGGTCCATTTGGATACCAGGGAGGGTTTACAGGAGCACATTACTCTTCAATGGAGAAATATATCAAGAGCGTAGATATTGGATTATGAAGGGGTGCCCTTCTGTTGCAGAAGGTGCCATAAGGTTGGCCATCTCTTCTGGGAATGCCCTCTTAACAATAAGGCAAAGGCAGGGGTGACAGGCAAGGAAATGCCAGCAAGGAATCATCAAGCAAAAGAAAAACCCCCTCCATCAGGAGAGGCAGAGACACATGCTCACTCTGAAGTAGTCAAAGAAACCCCTTCCAAGGAGGCCTCGAAGAAGCGGGCTAAATCACAGTATCGGCCTCCCTCTCCTCCGCTCACCAGGGCAAGGGCGGCTGCCGGGGCTGCGGGTCTTTCGGGTAAGAGATCTTCGGTTCCCTGTTCATCTCAAATCTGTGCTCCTTCTAATAGTATCTCTCATTCTGCTTTTGCTAATTCTAAGATTAATGAAGGTCCGTCTCAGTCCCCTGCCTCTGCGACCTGCCCTCTCCTTTCTCCCCTCCCCTCTGTCTCCTTCATCCCTCCCTCCATTCCGGAACACCCCCCCCCCCTTCCCTCGCTCAGGAGTCTGACCTCCCTCCTCCCCACTACCCAACTCATTCCAAGACAAAGACCCTTGTCCCAGACCTGTTAGGCATTGGTCTTGACTCGACCCCTTTCCCTCATAAGCTCCCTTGCGGTCGTCCATCTTCTCTATCCAAAGCTAAATTACAAGTCGGGGAGGACGTAGCTTCAGGGAGGCAAATCACTATCCACAGGGCTCTTAGAGCATTGAACGCCCTGGCAGAACCCCCCCCCCCCCCCACCATGAAGGTCCTCTCTTTCAACTATAGAGGGTTAGCTAGGCCCGATAAGAAACTAGCCTTTCGAAGACTGATCATGGCAGACCCTGTAGATGTAATTCTCCTGCAAGAAACCTTGGGTAGCGCTGAAGCTATCTCTGGTTTGCTCGTTTCGATGCTCCCGGGCTGGTCTTTTCAGGCCCTAGATGCATCTGGGAGATCAGGAGGCTTGGCCCTAGGGTGTACTCAACCAGGCACTACGAAGAGAGGGTAGTCCATTAGACATGCATGTGCTTAAGCTTCTGAGCATTCGTATTCCGTGCTAGTTCCGGGACCAAGATCTTCTTGTTATTAGCCATCGGTAGTATTCAATTCTCGTTCGTAGTAGGCCAAAGGTGATCTTTTTCCTTCTGAGGAGGCCGAAATTTGATCGTTTAGTTAAGCAATAATATAACATCGATGCATCTCAAGAGGCTCGGATACTAATGACCGGGGCCAAATGATCATGGCTCATGCTTTAACACTCAGACCATCAATCTTATTAACTGTTGGGGCAGGCCTGGGCATTTGGGGGCAAATCTTTTCTTAGTAGAACTGGGTACCGAGTTCAGGCTCATTAATGTATACATGCCTTGCCACCATAGGACTGAGTTTTGGGAAAATCTTTTGAGCTCTGAGATTTTTCGGAAGGACCTTCTAATTCTGGGAGGGGACCTTAATTTCTCATTAGGCCACTTGGAATCCTGGGGTCACCATACCCAGTCTGACCCCCAATCAGATTTCTTTGAGAACATTTTGGAAACACACAGCCTGGTGGACATCCCCTTAGCAAAACTGCATCCCACCTGGAGGAATAACAGAGTTGGGGAAGCTAGCCTTTCCAGAAGACTAGACCGCTTCCTTCTCAAGGAAGGCCTTCTAAGCATAGGGCTCAACCTCAGGCAATGGGTTGGCTCAGGAGGACTATCAGATCATCTGCCTATTTACTTTGAAATCAGAGGAAGGATTGATAAGCCTAAGGGTCCTTTCAAATTCAACTCTTCCTGGCTAAAAGAGGCATCCTATACCCTCATGGTCAAGAACTTCTGGAAGGCCCACCCCCCTGAGGCCAGAGGGAATATTGCAGAGGGCTTTGTGTCTAATCTAAAAGAACTGAAGAAACTCTCTAAAATTTGGGCACATAACAAGAGAGTGCAGGATGACAGAACCCTCCAGGAGACCGAAGCTGAGATAGCTGATTATGAGAATGATAAGGGTGGAGTCTTCTCATCAACTGATCAAAAGGACAAGCTCACATCTCTATATGCCTCTCGAGGCAAAATTTTAAAGGATAGAGAAGAGACATGGAGACTGCGAAGCAGGGAAATCTGGCTGCTTGAAGGTGATGAGAACACGAAATTCTATCACAAATTTGCAAATGGGAGGAAAGCAGTCAACACTATATGGCAGCTCAATAATGAGAATGGGATCCCCATAAACACATTCCCTCAGCTATCAGCTATGGCAACTTCTCACTTCAAGCAGACTTACAGAGCTCCTACCAATGTCTCCCTAGTGGAAATCATTTGTGTAGCTCAACTCTTCCCCCGTTTTGTGGATCAAGAGGAGGCATTGGATTTGGTAAAGGAAGTCTCGATGGGAGAGCTGGAGGCTACCCTCAAATGCTTTAAGAGAGACAAGAGTCCAGGACCAGATGGATGGACAATGGAGTTCTTCCTAGCTTTCTTTGAAACTTTAGGCCCAGATCTCCTCAAGGTTGTTGAGGCTTCAAGGAGCGAAGGCAAGATGCTTGAAGCTTTCAACTCCACTTTTATTTCCCTCATCCCCAAATCTGCCAACCCAGCCTCTTTCGATGATTTTTGGCCCATTTCTCTGTGTAATTGTATCTACAAAATCATAGCTAAGATCATAGCCAACCGCTTGCGGCCTATTCTATCCTCCCATATCTCACCAGAGCAGTTTTCCTTCCTCCAAGATAGGCAGATCCATGAGGCGGTTGGAATAGCACAGGAGGTTCTGCACTCCCTTCAGACTAAGAAAAAGAAAGGTATGATACTTAAGGTGGATCTCTCAAAAGCCTTTGACAGAGTAAGCTGGCTCTATTTAAGAATGCTTTTAACTCATATAGGGTTCCCCTTTGTCTTCATTAAATGGATCATGTGTTGTATCTCTAATATACCTTTCAGTGTGCTGATAAACAGAGCGACTTCCCCCTTATTTCACTCAGAAAGAGGTCTTAGACAGGGATGCCCTTTATCCCCACTGCTCTTTCTGCTTATCATGGAAGGTCTTAGCAGGCTCATCAAAGACGACCACTCCAGAGGCAGACTTCAAGGAATCAAAATCACTAATGAATGCATTCTGACTCACTTGTTATTTGTGGATGATGTCTTGATCTTCCTTAATGGAGGCATAGGGGACCTGACATCCCTGAAGAACTCTTTCTCCCTTTTTTAGACTGCCACTGGAATGATTGTAAACTGCAACAAGTCCACATTAACAACACCCGGCTGCTCGCCCCATGAGACTCATTATGCCCTACATCGGTTCAACTTCACCCTTCTAAGAATGGAGGAGGGGCTTCGTTATTTGGGCTACAAGCTCAAACCTCTGGGCTACAAAATAGCAGACTGGGTCTGGCTAATAGTGTTAGGGTCCCACCCTAACCCCCTTATTTATGTAGTAGGATCGAGTCATAGTTATAGTTAAGTAAAGAGTCAATAAAGCCCATATTAATAATTGTAAGTGGTTAACCTGAATTTAATGACGGGACCATAGTTAGTTGCAAATGGGCCATGGTATTAGATAGATGGTACTAATAAGAACCATGGTATTGCTCCATGGTATTACATGTATGAGTCATATATAAAGGATAGAGACTCCCTGCGAGGAACATTGTGTCTTATTTTGTAATCGAGCTCTGCTCTATTGGAGGTTTCCCCCTCGAAGAGGCAAGTGAACATTACTTTTTGAATAATAAAATACCTGCTGTTATTTCTCACTGTTCTATGTTCTCGGTATATTTCTGCGCATATTTGGTATTCTTGTATCATCTTGCACATTAAGAGCATAACAAGTGGTATCAGAGCGCTTTCCAGGGCTGGTGGGATCTCCATTTTTTAGCAATTTTTTTTTTGGATAGAGACGTGTTCTGGCGTCTTTAAACCACGGGATCTGTCATTGAGCGCATAAACCTGCGGATGTGGGGAGGCATGCACGTAGGAAATACAAGAGGTGGTCACGCTTGTTGGACTTCCTTGTAACCCCTATGGGTACCCCTTCGAATAGTAGCGCATTAGACAGAATTGCGCATGGACTGTCTTCCAAGTACCCTCTGGTATATCGGAAGCCCCCTAGCTCCCTTGAAACCTCGCCATAGATAAAACGTCAGCCATCTGGCTGCTATAGTACACCGAGAACAACACTCGAAGAGATTACTCGCCCGTATGATAGGGTAGTCGGGTTGTACGACTAAGGGTACAGTTGATCCTCCTTGGTTAATGCCCTGAAAAATTGGGCCGAGTACTACTGTCAGACCCTTATGTATATTGCGATCTGTAGCACCTGACACTCCTCGAGACCATAGTTCCCTTTTTTTTATCTCTGGAGCACGCATAATCTTTGCCAGTTCAGATCTCGCAAATGGGGGTTTGCAGTAGCATCAGAAATCAGTCCCATAGCTCAGATCCATCAGATCCGCAGCAGCAATCTGTTCTACCACTCAGATTTATCCGATCAGCCATTCAAATCTCTCAGATCCACCAGAGCCGCCATCCAGGTCTGAGTAGTTGTGTGGGTTCCTATACCGGGGCATGATTTTCGCAGGACTTTTGGCAGCATTGACATTTTCGGAGACCCCCCGGGGCGCTTATTGGTGATCTAGCCCATAAGAATCAAGATGACAAGTTGAGCAAGGTGGTACCATTCAATTGTTAGTGCAAAAAAATTTTGGGCGGTCCCAAATTTCAAGTACATCGGATCGGTGCATGGTAGAAACTAGAGCTCAAGCTATGGCCAATGAGAAGACTGACAAAATTGAACAATCCTTGAAAGACCTCCAAGATCAGCTGACGACACTAACTAACGCACTCTCAAAGGGCAAGGCGGAAGCCCGTGAGGAGGCATATATTGGCAATGAACACAGTGAGGGTGAGTCTAGCCACTCTCTTCACCTCTGGGGCACCCACCAACAATCCTGTTTGCGACCACCCAAGTTGGATATGCATAAATTTGATGGTTCTCACCCGGCAGCATGGGTAGCACAAATGGAGCAGTATTTCAATCTGAATTACATAAATGAGACTCAGCTTATGGTGGGGAGCATGTACTTGGACAATGAAAGATGGCAATGGTGGCAATGGCATCAACGTTGCAATGGAAGGTTCTTGACTTGGGACACCTTCAAAAATTCTCTTATAGAGCGCTTTGATCATGACTATGCTTTTTTGGGTCGTCTCACTAAGCTCCGACAGACTGGCATAGTGGATGAATATATTACAGCCTTTGAAGCCTTAGCTTTCCGCACTACGGGTCTCCAAGATGCATTCTACACGGAATGTTTTATCAGTGGTCTTAAAGAGGCCATACAAGCTCACGTCCGACTGCACCACCCTCCCACATGGTCGGAGGCTTGCAGGGTAGCTCGTAAAGTTGAACGTGCGTTAGCGGCCCAGTCTAATCGCCCAAATTTCACCGCCAAGGGTCGCCCCCACAGGCTCACAACACTACTCAAACACTTAAGGTTCAAAAGGTGTCACCTGCAGAAATGGCAGAAAGAAGAAAGCAGGGATTATGTTACTACTGTGATGAAAAATACTCCCCAGGTCATAAATGCAAGGAGCCCAAATTTTTTCAAATTGATGCTACTGATTACAGCTCATCGAAGGAAGCCCCACCACTTGAGGAACCTGAAGAGGACGAAGAGGACAACCAGAAGGACAATGTCCCCGACGAACCAGTTATTTTGCTGCTTGCTTTGGCAGGGATTTCTTCACCTCAAACTCTCAAAGTCAGAGGTTTTATTAAGCACCGCCCAGTAGTAGTCTTGATTGATAGTGGAAGCACACATAATTTTATCCATCAAAGAGTGGCGGAAGCAGTGCATTGTTTTGTACAAGCTGTTTCTAACTTCCAAGTCCAAATTGCGGATGGGGGAACAACGAAATGTGAAGGTCGCTGTGAAAATGTCAAACTTCAAATGGGGGATTATCAGTTGAAGACCCACATGTTTGCCATACACATGGGAGGGTGCGACATTGTCCTCGGTGCTGAATGGCTTCGCACACTTGGGCCAATCACAATGGATTTCCAGGAGTTATATATGAGCTTTAAGCAGAACAACTCCACACATACCCTTCGCGGACTCCAGGCGGGATCTCCCTCTATCATCAGCTCACATAGGATGGAAAAATTGTTAAAAAAGGGCCATCATGGAGTTATAGCTCAATTTAATGCCATTCAGGCCGTCGAACCCAATTCGCTTCCGATTCATCCTGAGATGCAACAGATTTTAAACAACCATCTGCCAGTCTTTGACAAGCCTCATGAGCTTCCACCCTCGAGAGGGGAACATGATCATAGCATCACTTTGGTCCTAGGGGCCCAACCACCAAATGTGCGCTCGTATTGATATCCGTTCACCCAAAAGAATGAAATAGAAAAAATAATCAAGGAACTTTTGGAAGCAGGAGTCATTCGTCCCAACATTAGTCCTTATTCATCACCGGTGGTCATGGTGCTCAAGAAAGATGGGGAATGGCGTATGTGTCCAGACTTTAGGGCCCTCAATAAGTTGACCGTCAAAGATAAATTTCCCATCCCGGTTGTTGATGATTTGCTGGATGAACTAAATGGGGCTCAATTCTTCACTAAGCTAGATCTTCGCTCAGGCTACCACCAAATTCGCATGAAAGAAGTCGACATTCCAAACACTGCATTCAGAAATCATGAAGGTCATTATGAGTTCCTAGTCATGTCATTCGGTCTTTGTAACGCCCCATCTACTTTTCAGAGCCTTATGAACCACCTCCTCAAACCATATCTCAGAAAATTTGTCCTTGTTTTCTTCGATGACATCCTCATCTACAGTTGCACTTGGGCTGCACATCTTCAACATGTAGATCTACTCTTGCAACTGCTCCGCAAGCATAAATTATTTGTTAAGATGTCCAAGTGTTTTTTTGGCATGGAAGAAGTTGAGTATTTGGGCCACATTGTGGGGCGTGAAGGTGTCAGGGTGGACCCCGAAAAGATCTAGGCAATGCAGGATTGGCCTCAACCTAAGACCTTGAAGAGCCT
The DNA here is from genome assembly GCA_031772625.1 of Pinus tabuliformis. Taxonomy (NCBI): domain Eukaryota; kingdom Viridiplantae; phylum Streptophyta; class Pinopsida; order Pinales; family Pinaceae; genus Pinus; species Pinus tabuliformis. Next base: position 926,647,177 of record CM062812.1, on the reverse strand, counting down.
GAGAGGATTTTTGGGTCTCACGGGCTACTATCGCAAATTTGTCCGCAATTATGGTCGCATTGCGAAACCCTTCACTCAACTCGTCAAGAAAAATTCATTCCTCTGGAATGATGAAGCACAACAGGCCTTTACAGCTCTCAAAAATGCCATGTGTTCCACTCCAGTCTTAGCACTACCCGACTTCACCAAATCTTTTGTCATTGAATGTGATGCTTCGGGTACGGGTATTGGGGCGGTCTTAATGCAGGAAGGTCGACCCTTGGCCTTCACAAGCCAATAACTAAGTGGGAAGAATCTGGGACAATCTACCTATGAGAAGGAAATGATGGCCATCTTACATGCAGTAGATACCTGGTGACCTTACTTATTGGGGCGACGTTTCCAAATCTGCACAGACCATCATAGCCTTAAATATTTTTTGGAGCAACGCCTATCCTCACCACAACAAAATAAATGGCTCGCCAAAATGCTGGGATATGATTATCTGATCATTTACAAGAAAGGGCGCGAAAATATTGTAGCAGATGCATTATCTCGCCAATTTGAGGAGGAAAGTACCCTGCTCGCAATTTCCCTTCCCATTCCAGAATGGATTGAAGAGGCTCACAGGAAATGGTTTTCACATCCTTGGCTCTCCCAACTCATTACTCAATTGTAGGCGGATCCAAATTCCACCAAGGGCTACTCGTGGCAGGATGAGATTCTTCGCTACAAGGACAGAGTTGTAATATCACCAACATCCACCCTCAAAAGCCGCATTTTGGCGGAGTTGCACTCATCCCCCACTGCAGGACATTCAGGCTTTCAGAAGACGTATGCTCACACTAGAAGATCATTTTTTTGGACAGGCATGAAAAAGGACATTCTTACTTTTGTAACGGAATGCGATGTCTGTCAGCGCCACAAAGGGGAGACAGTCAAAGCACCAGGCACATTACAACCATTGCCCATCCCGTCATCAATATGGACGGAGGTTTCTATGGATTTCATTACAAGTCTTCCAAAGTCAGGACACAAGTCAGTCATCATGGTGGTTGTGGACCGAATTTCTAAGTATGCTCATTTTTGCGCCCTACCCCACCCTTTTACACTGACTTTGGTCGCTCAATCTTTCATGGATCAGATCTTCAAATTGCATGGCATGCCCACTTCTATTGTGTTTGATCGTGACCCGATCTTCACCAGCAATTTTTGGCAGGAACTCTTCAGGCTACAAGGTACCCAACTAAAACTCAGTACTTCCTATCATCCACAAATGGATGGTCAAACTGAAGCAGTCAACAAATGCCTGGAAACCTACCTTAGGTGTTTCACTTTAGAAAAGCAACATCTTTGGGTACAGTGGTTACCTCTAGCTAAATGGTGGTATAACACCAACTATCATGCCACCACCAAAGTGACTCCTTATGAAGCAGTTTATGGTTAACTCCCTCCTTCCCCTACTTCTTATATCAAGGGGTGCTCAAAGGTACAAGCAGTGGATCAACTCCTATAGAACCGCGCAACCATGCTCGCCCATCTAAGAGAGAATCTTCATCAAGCTCAAAACCGCATGAAGCAACATGGAGATTAGCATCGCTCAAAATGCCAATTTCAAGAAGGGGATCAGGTATTTTTGCGGCTGCAACCATATAAGCAAACATCACTCAAAGACAAGGGTTGTCAAAAACTATCTCTAAAATTCTACGGACCATATCGAGTACTTCAGCGCATTGGAGAAGTGGCCTACAAGCTAGCTTTGCCACCCACTGCAAAAATCCAACCAGTTTTCCATGTCTAATGCCTCAAGAAAGTGATTGGGAACAATTGCAGAATTCAAACCAGTCTACCTGAATTGGATGACGAAGGGTCAATCTGGCTCCAACCTGAATAGGTCCTCGACACACGAGAACGACACCTGCGTGGCCGCATGATCAAGGAAGTCCTAGTCAAGTGGAAAGACACCTCTCCGGAAGATGCATCCTGGGAACCAGCCACTATTCTTCAGTAGTTTCCGCAGCTTCAGCCTTGAGGACAAGGCCATTCTTAAGGGGGAGGGCATGTTAGGGTCCCACCCTAACCCCCTTATTTATGTAGTAGGATCGAGTCATAGTTATAGTTAAGTAAAGAGTCAATAAAGCCCATATTAATAATTGTAAGTGGTTAACCCACATTTAATGATGGGACCACAGTTAGTTGCAAATGGGCCATGGTATTAGATAGATGGTATTAATAAGAACCATGGTATTGCTCCATAGTATTACATGTATGAGTCATATATAAAGGATAGAGGCTCCCTACAAAGAGCATCGTGTCTTATTTTGTAATTGAGCTCTGCTCTACTGGAGGTTGCCCCCTCGAAGAGGCAAGTGAACATTACTTTCTGAATAATAAAAATACCTGCTGTTATTTCTCACTGTTCTATGTTCTGGGTATATTTTTGCGCATATTTGGTATTCTTGTATCATCTTGCAGGTTAAGAGCATAACAAATAGAAAAATTGGAAAAAAGGCTGAATATTTGGTATCACAAGTACTTATCCAGGGCCGACAGATTATCTCCAATAAAATAAGTATTGGAGGCTACCCTGGTGTTCTGGATGGCTTTGGCTTGGATTCCGAGAGGCATTCTTGCTAGGATTCAAGCCCTCTGCAACCAATTCCTCTGGAAAGGCAATCAACCTGGTAGAATCTTTGCCTGGGTCAAATGGGAGGCTCTATCTATTCCAAAAAAATGGGGAGGCTGGGGAATCAAGAAGCTGGAGGACTTCTCCTCAGCTTTAGCAGCAAAGCTCGACTGGCATCTCATCACCTCAAATAGCCTGTGGACAAAGGTGGCCACATCCAAATACATTGCTCCTCTAAATGTGTTGGACTGGCTTAGACAACCCGCAAGAGCCACATCAGGGATATCAGTAATATGGAAGGCAGTGCTAAAATCTCTGGAGATCATTAGATCTGGCCTCACATGGAGAATACAAGATGGCAACGCTATGAGGATCGGGGAGGATCCCTGGATTGGATGTGGAAATGCCCACAGACTACCCCCCGAGCTTAAAGTCTGCCTCAGCGAAGTGGGTATTACTCATATCAGCCAAATTGCAAACCCAGAACATACCTCTATTTTTCAACAAGCCTGGAAATCAGCTCGAAGCCTGCTCATTCCTCCGCAATGGGAACAAACCTGGAAAATTTATACAGTGGCTTTGACCGAAGCACAAATCAGAATCCGAGAAGGGGTAGATGAATTAATATGGGCACATGCAAAGTCTGGGAAATACTCCCTAAGGAGGGTTATTTGGTTCTAGCAGAAAAATACAAACCTCAAGCTCTCAAGCCATGGTGGAAAAATTTATGGAAGCTCAAGCCCCCCAGGACCCGACTCCTCATGTGGTCAATCCTTAAAAACAAGATCCCAACAGGGGATAACCTCCTTAAGCGCGCACAACATGGACCTTTTTGGTGCTGTCTGTGTAAGTGCAATAATGAAACTGTGGATCACCTTTTTCTGGAATGTCAGGCTGCAAAGGACCTCTGGAGCTTGTCCTCTTCTTTCTTAACCACCCGGAGCAGATGGCAGGGTGAGTCATTTCATGAGGCCTGGATAAATTGGTGGGCTAGCGCAGCCCCACCTAAATCCAGGAATCTCCCCCTTCTTATTTGTTGGGCTCTCTGGATAGCTCGCAACAACCTCATCTTTCAGAATATTTCGCCCCACTGGCCTTCCATTTCGGCCCGTATTATGCATGATTACAACATTATCCTTGATGAGGAAGTCATCCACCGGCCCAAATCCATTGTCCCTGAATCCATCAACCACCTGCTTCCCTGGGCTTACTTTGATGGCTCTGCTCAAGAGCAGGGCTGCGGGGGTGGGGCCTTACTGTACTTATCGGACTCCTATTATTTCAAACTGCAAATGGGCCTTGGAAGAGGCACAAACAACTATGCAGAACTATCCACAGCCAAATTTCTCATTCAATTTGCACTGGAAAAACACTGTAGAGATCTTCAGTTATTTGGTGATTCAAAAGTTATCTGTGACTGGCTAAATAAAAAATCAACTTGTTCAGCTTTTTCTCTGAGACAGATCCTGGATGAGGCACTTCGACTTATCACTTTTTTTGACTCCTTTGTATGCTATCACATTTACAGGGAACAAAATACAGCTGCCGATATCTTATCCAAAGAAGTTGCGGACAGGCCTCCCAGCATCTGGCTGATCCAGGAACAGAGGGACGAGACTCATTATCAGTACTATCACTGGCCGTACATAGATACATCAGTTTAAAGGGCTCACAGGGAGCCTGGTATATGTTTTTTTATCATAAGCTATCATCTGTAAATATTCATATATGCTTTTAAATTATTAGACACATAACTGACAGGTACTCTTTGCTAAGAGTTATTTTGATTAAAATTTTGTTGAACTGGAACATCTGTGCCTCCCTGCGTGGATCAAGGCACTTTTTATTTTGCTACTCTGGAATTTCTTTAAGTGTTGACAGACACTCTGCCTCTTTTACAGCATATGCAATACGCATATACAACATGTAATTTTCTTCTTATAATGAAAATTACGATTTTTTCCAAGGGAAAAAAAAGTCATTTTAAATTGAAAATATTGTGAAAATTTTATAATTCATGAAAAAAAAGTTAAATAAACAAGAAAAAAACTAAAAACAAAAAAATATTAATTAATAGAAATGAAAGTTATTAAACAACCTATAATAAAACCTCAATCAATTACCTTACAAATAAATAAATTTAAATAATAATGAAAAATAAAAAAATTTGAATTCTTAATATTAAACTATGTAGAAGTGCTATAAATTTTTGGTCAAAAACAAATTAATACCCAGTCAAAAGCAAAACTGAATACGTTATAACATACTTACAACAAAGATAATAATGAAAATACTTACCACATCTATAATAATGATGACGATACGCTGATTGTGTTCTTTTACATACACATATTCAAAACTATCCGCTTTCATCCTTCATTGTTTAATGTTTAACACAATGTGAGGACATGCTTTAGTTGTGTTCTTTTACATACACACATTTTGAGAGGTTCAAAACTATCATCTTCCATCATTCAGCGTAAAGATTTTCCTTTGGTGTTCATAATTTAATGTTTACCGGAATATATAATGTGTATTTTTTATTGACTTTTTAAGTAAGTGGATAAATTTGAACAAAACAATATATATGAACAAAATAATAGGCATAAAATGCTAGAATCTGAATTTTATAAAGCATATGCATTATAATTTTTTTAATATTTTTGAATTATGTGTAAAACAGATATTACAAATTTTAAAATAATACCAGCATTATAAAATAATATACTCAAATATAGAATTTAAAATTTATAAATATATGAATTATAAATTTTTTATTATAGTTAAATTTTAATTTTTAAAACTATCTTATTAGCCTAATTTTGATTTAATAAATAATAAATACAGAAAATAATTTTAATAGTACATAAGAGATTTGGTGGATTTGATAAGCATCTTTATAAAAATATGTTTATTTTGACGTGATAAGTATTTCTATGAAAATATGTTGATATTAACAACAATTAATTCAAATGTGCCAAATTAAAAACAAAATTAAATGAAATACAATTTTTAGTTGTATGAGAATCTGAGGCAAAGCTCTCTTATTTTCTGCGAACCTTGTCATTTTCTGTTGTTCCACTTCATGCTCTCCACTCTAGAGGCTATCATCTTCTGCTGTGCACTTTGCAAGTGAACTTAGCGTGAGGATTTTAGCGTTGGCTCTGCTTTTCTGGACATATCCAATTGAGAAGGCGTATCAGTTTAGGTAATTTTTAGCTTTGCTTTAATATTTCTAAATATCTTTAAAAATTTGTAGCAAATAAAAATTCTAATTTGGTTTTATTTTAGTGTCGGCACCAATGTTATTGGTCTATTCATTTATCTTGGCATGCTTTTGCTCGTAGTTTATTCAAATCCTAATTTATTTAACTGAATTTGAAAACAATATTTCCAAGAAAAAGAATTTGTTTAACCACAGTGAGTAAACCATTTGTGCAGGGCTTCTTCATCAAACAAACTTGGTTACAAAGTTGTGTTATAAATAAAAGACTTTTGTATTCTAAAGGTCTTTATTCCCATCCACGTTGGAATATTTTTACCATTTTAAGCTATTTTTTTGCACTATACAAGCTTTTTGAATGGTTACGTTGAGGTTTCATACCTCATTTATAGTCTGCTTGTGTCGTGTAGGTTCAAACTATTCAGTGGGGTTATTTTAACATTTTTATGCAGATAGGCATGACTTTTTATTAGAATTGGCAAGTTAATCATTTTCTTAATTAATTTTTTTTGATCGGATGTCTTGAATTGAAAGATGTTAGTATATTCTTGTAATCGTCATTAAATCAATTTGTAGTAGTCATTAAATCAATGAATGAAATTCGCTACAGTAACTTACTTTCTTAACATGCGACGCGTGCATCAAAGATGAACAACCAAGCGACGATTTTCCTCAGGTTTGTGAAACATGCATCTTATAGCTCTTCATATTCTGAAACGTAAGCCTATTCACATGATCATTTCATTTGGTTACATTAACCTAACGATGCCTGGATCAAAGATGAACAACCGAGCGACGATTTTCCTCAGGTTTGTGAAACGTGCATGTTATACCTCTTCGTATTCTGAAACGTAAGGCTATTCAACTGTTTGCCAAGTGTTTTCTCGATTAATTTAACAATTACACGACCTGTCACACTACTCAGAACGCAAATAGCAATTCATGAAATACAAACTGAGAGCCAATAGGTCCATTTGGGCATGCGGATATTTGTAACAGGGCAGAAGTCACGCACGATCGGTAGTTTAATATGGATAAATCTCTCCAACAGTGCGCTATGCTGTAGATATGCTCCCTTGAATTATAAGGGGTAGCGGTTGAATTTGCAGAAAAAAATCAGGTCTTTGCAGTGCTTGATTTGTAATACTTAGGAGCATGTGATTAATAGCCATGCATTATTTTGAATTGATATTATTTTAAGTTTTGATGAGATTGTAGCGGTGACTGGGTTTTTGTACGCGTTGAAAAACAAACGTTGGATTTTTTGTTTGATTGTGGCACAGGAAAAATGGGAAGCGGTGGCGAGGGAACAATAGCGGAGACTATTGTAAATAACAATATCCTGATGAACAACTTCATACGCTTGGGGATTGGAATTTGAGGTCCCTAGACGCTACCATATCTCTAAATATAAAGCTCTGTCTCAGTCTTCTATAAGCATAGACATGAATTTATGTGTTTATTGATCACACTAGGGATAATTTTTAACTTCCAGATAGTCGTGTTAGTTATATATGAACGATAGAACTAAACAGCTGATCACATATATAAATTTAGACAATTTCATTAGCCAACCTCTATTTAATTTAAGGTGAACAAAGCATAAACTCAGGAGTTAATATGGTGTTAGAAAAATATAAAAATAAAAAATGATTATATACCGTAAAAAAACATATATCGTGATATTTTTTTATTGATTACAATAGTTATATATATGATATAAATTTTTGACTTCTACACATTTAGATCATAACCTCCAGTAATGGTGCCTCTTGCTACTTTTCCTCACTGTAACTTTGTTCATTCCACAATAGGTAACCCTTCAACATATGCTTCACTACGGCCTTAGCCTACCTGAAACATGAGACAATTTCCTTATGCTTTTGGCAAATATATCTTCGAAAAATTTAGAATGATAGCGACATTGCCGATTTTCTTACTGAATTGATCGGATTTCATGCAGCTCTTGGAAAAGCCCAGGTGGTGGTGTCTGAAGAGGCTTTACGGGAGAAGCATGCAAACAGGACAGAAGAAACTATGGAGGTTGAATTGATCTCTCTTGCAGTATCTAAAGGGAAGTCCATTGAATAATCCGCATTTGAGGGTAAGGATATGAATATATTAAATTTATTTCGAAAGTTGTTTATTCTGCAATGGTTATTGATTAATTGTTTGTGCAATGGGTTGCAGCTCGTGCCGGTGAAATTATGAGGAGAAGTAGTGTATCGTTTGTGGGATCTTTATCAGATAGATTAGGGGCAACGACTGCTGCTAACTCGGGAAAGGCCAAGAAGGGCATGGTTCTTCCGTTTGAACCTCTCTCTATAGCATCGGGGTTATTGGAGTGGAAGGGACCTTTGGAATAGCCGAACTCCAAACTCGACAACTCGGACCCGATAACTTTTCCATTTTTCTCTATAATGGTTCGGGTCCGGGCTGTTGGAATTCGGACTTCAACGGTTCCAAAGGTCCTTTCCAGTCCACTTGTAGTTCTTGCGATGCGATAATGGTTATGGTTCGCATCGGGGTTATTTTAATCATTTATATATTTATGATTTTTTTTAAAGTTAATATATATATATATATATATATATATATATATATATATTATTTTAAATTTAATAAAATCAAATTATTTTGATAAATTTAAGCTAATTTTTAATAAACACTACCTCATCAAAAATAATAATTTATATACACAAAAAACTACTCCCTTATCATATTATTTATGTTTAAAAAAAAATTACAAAAAAATCATAAAAATATATTAATTATTATTTATCAATTTTTAAATACAATAAAGAAACATCCAAAGTGTTGTAACCCTACTCAATTTATCTTTCTTAGACACTCACTAGCCCTTACATGGCAAAGTTCATACACAATAAGTTTTTCAACTTTGTTAATTATAATCATTAATTAATTAGAAAGATATTTAGTGTGTTTCAATGTGTTTGGTGAGATTAAGTTATAATTATTAAATATTTGTTAAAATTATAAGGAAATAATCATTATTATGATTATAATAATATTTTAATAGAATTATAATTATATTTATGATTATAGTTATTAGTTATACTTATGATTATAATATTAAAATTATTAATAAATCTAGATAAAGAGGATATTGATTATAAGAAGAAATTTCAGCGTAAATCACATACAGAAAATCTTTGTCGACGCATTTCGAACCAGCTAGTGTGGTTCATCGTCAGGACAAGTTGAGGAGTCAGATCATGGCTACATATTAAATAGGGAGAGCAGATCCTCCAAACGGCGAGGTTGATTAGGTTGACCAACAACGGCTATAAAGAAAAATTGCTAGATAATATTATAATGTTAAAAAGTTAAAAGGTGATAAAAATAATATTATAAATATAGTAATTAAATTATAATATAGTCAACCTAGTCAACCTCGCTGTTTGGAGGATCTGCTCTCCCTATTTAATATGCAGCCATGATCTGACTCCTCAACTTGTCCTGACGATGAACCACACTAGTTGGTTCGAAACACGTTGTCAAAGATTTTCTGCTTGTGATTTACACCGAAATTTCTTCTTATAATTGTTATGGATCATAGAAGCCTCAATTCAACCATTGATTCCCTACATGGTAAAGCCATTGCATCTAAGGATTGATTATTAATAATTATTTATAAAATGTTTATAAACAATGGTATTAATTTGCTATTAATAATCATAGTTTAATCTTAGGCAACAAATTGAAAACACACTAAATATCTTAATTTGGTATTAATAATCATAGCTTAATCTTAAAAAACACATAGATATTAATAATCAAGTGGAAACACCAACAACTTATTTTTATTAAACATAGAAATTTTAAAATGTCAAGTGGAAAATAAAAATAAAACATCAATTTAGTTTTAAAATATGAAATGCATCTTAAAATTAATTATAAAAAAAATGGATGTGCATCAAATTATCCATATTCATTGTGAGGTAACAAATTTTGAAATGTAATTGTAAAGTTTATTTTCATTAAATATAGACATTTTAAAATGTCAAGCGGAAAGTAACAAGAAGTCATCAATTAATAAATGATAGGGATTTCTTTTTGAAAGAAAATAAACATTGAAATATAATTCTAAAATTTTTCTTTGTTGAACATTAAATTCTTAAAATGTAAAGTAGATTAAATTTAATTTGAAAAATTATAGACATTAATACTGGCGAACTAGTGAACTTCGAAATATATTTGTTGAATAATAATATTTGAAATGCAATTCTAAAAAAAAATCAAAATATGAAATAGATTAAAAAAAAATTTGAAATAGATGATGATTATAATTAGAAGAATAAATTATGCATTCAATTATAGATGTCCAATAAACCTTGAAATGTAATTAAAAAAAAATCATATTTATTAAAAACACACACACACACATATATATTTAAATTTAATAGGGAAAAAAAAGAATATTAATATATAAATACAAAATTATTTATCCCCATATTTATGAAATTATAAATGTTGAAAATGTATCTTTATAATAAAATTATCATATCAGGCCATAAAATATAAAATTAATTAAAGATCTTGTGTATCTATTAAATTATACATGTCCATATTTGTGAAATAGTAATTTTGAAGCTTATTTTTAAAAATTTATAGTTTCAGTAAACATAAGTTTTAGAACGTAAAGTGGGAAAGAACAATACAACATTATAAATATACATGGTTTTGAAAGAGTAGAAAAACATTAAAATATTTGATGTAAATTGGAAAAATAACAACACATCATAAATATATGGATTCCAAGTTGTAATTATAACACATGAAATTTTGAAATATTATATTAATTTTGTCTTTATTAAAGATAGAAATGTTAAAATATGAAGTGCATATTGAAATTAATCAGAAAAAAATGGATATGTATCAAATTATCCATGTTCATTGTGAAACAACAAATTTTGAAATGTAATTGTAAAACTTATTTTTATTAAACATAGAATTTTTAAAATGTCAAGTGGAAAATAACAACAAAACATCAATTGATAAATAATAAGTATCTATTTTTGAAAAATATTAAATATTGAAATATAATTCTAAAATTTATCTTTGTTGAACATTGAATTCTTAAAATGTAAAGTAGATTAAATTTAATTTGAAAAATTATAGATATCAATACTAGTGAATGAGTAACCTTTGAAATATATTTATTAAATAATAATTTTTGAAATGCAATTCTAAAAAAAATCAAAATATGAAATAGATTAAAAGAATAAGTTGAAATAGATGATGAATATAATTAGTAAAATAAATTATGTATTCAATTATAGATCTCCAATATTAATATTCATAACATTTAATTAACAATATTAAAATTATTAATGACATTAACATTATTATTATAAATAATATCATCAACATTTAATATTAAAAATAATATTAATTTTTTTTAATTTACAATCTTATCTATTATTATTATTATTTTAATTTATTAATATTATTGATATTATATTAATTAATTAATTAATATAATATATCATCAACATTAATAACATTAAATATTAATATTATTTATAAATGTTAGATATTAGGCTTTTGTGATCCATATTGTAAATGAGAGTGTCTTTCAGATTAATCACATTATTAAGATTTGGTCGACATTTCGAACCAACTAATGTGGTTCATCCACATTAGTTGGTTCGAAATGTCGACCAAATCCTAATAATGTGACTAATTTGAAAGGCACTCTCATTTATTTATAAATATGAATTTTAATATTAATTATTAATTGATATGAATACGAATATTAATATTACTTTTAATATTTATAAATATTAATTTTAACATTAATTATTAATATTAATAGCATTAAATAATATTATCATGGTCAACCATGGTCAATAATCATGGTGACATTGTCATGAACATTGTCTTTTGCTCCAATGTCACATTATGAAAACCATGGTCATTCATGGTCAACCATGGTCCAATGTTGCATTGTGACAAAGATTGTCTCTATATGAAAATCAACCATGGTCCTACGTCGCATTGTGACAAATATTGTCTCAATATGAAAATAAATCATGGCCAACCATGGTCCAACATCACATTGTGACAAAGATTATGGGAATATGAAAATCAACCATGGTCAATGATGGACAACCATGTTTATTTTAGGGTTTATAATATTTATTCAAACATCGCATTGTCACATAGATTGTATATAAAAATCAATCATGGTCAATTACGCTCAACCATGGTCAATCATGGTCAATCATGGTCAACCATGGTCAATCATGGTCAATCATGGTCAACCATGGTCAATATGAAAATCAACCATCGTCAATCATGGTCAGCCATGGTCCAACATCACATTGTGAAAGAACTGTCTCAACATGAAAATCAACCATGGTCAACCATTGTCGACCATGGTCAACCATGTTTCAATGTCGCATTTTGACGAAGATTGTCTCAATGTGAAAATCAACCATGGTCAATCATTGTCAACTATGGTCAACCATGGTCAATAATCATGTTCACATTGTGACGAAGATTGTCTCTTTGTCCAATGTCACATTGTGATAAAGATTGTCTCAATATGATAATCAACCATGGTCAATCATCGTCAAGCATGGCCATTCATGGTCAAACATGGTCCAACATCACATTATAAGAATTATTGTCTCAATATGAAAATCAACCGTGTCAACCATCTTCAATCATGGTCTACCATGGTCAAATGCCACATTGTGACGAATATTGTCTCAAATGAAAATAAATCATAGTCAATCGTGGTCAACCATGGTCAATATGAAAATCAACCATGGTCCAACGTCCCATTGTCACAAAGATGTCTCAATGTGAAAATCAACCATTCTTAATCATGGTCAACCATGGTCAATAATCATGGTCACATTGTGACGAAGATGGTCTCTTGGTCCAATGTCACATTATGAAAACCATGGTCGTCCATGGCTAAACATGCTACAACGTCACATTGGGACAAAGATTGTCTCAATATGAAAATCAACCATGGTCATCCATGGTCCAACATCACATTGCGACAAATATTTTCTCAATATGAAAATCAATGTTCAATCATGGTCCAGCATCACATTGACAAAGATTGTCTCAATATGTAAATCAATGATGGTCGATCAGGTTTATTTTAATGTTTATAATATTTTTCTTAGGGTTTATATATGTTGGGTTTATAATATTAGTCTCTTGGATTTAATATTGTTCCCTTGGGTTCATAATCCCTTGGGGTCTTAGTATTAACCCCTTCCTTTTATTATTCCTTTGAGTTTCTCATATTAATTCCTTGAGTTTATTATTCCCTTAGGTTTATAATATCGATCATGGTAAACCATTGTCAATCATAGCCAACCATGCTTGAATGTCACATTGTGACAAGGATTGTCTCACCATGAAAATAAATAATAATCCCTTGGGTTTATTATATCAATCCCTTGGGTTTATTATTCCCTTGGGTTTATATTATTAGTCCCTTTTGTTTAATAGTATTCCCTTTGGTTCATAATCCCTTGGGGTTTTAGTATTAATCCCTTGGGTTTATAATATCAATCGCTTGGGTTTATTATTCCTCAGTCAAACATGGTTTATTATGCTGTCGACCATTGTCCAACATGGAATGGTGATAAGGATTGTCTCAATATAACATCAATGATGGTCGATCATGTTTATTTCAACGCTTATAATATTTGTCCTAGGGTTTATATACGTTGGGTTTATAATATTAGTCCCTTGGGTTTAATATTATTCCCTTGGGGTTTTCGTATTAATCCCTTGGGTTTTTAGTATTAATCCCTTGGGACAAAGATTGTCTCAATATGAAAATCAACCATGGTCATCCATGGTCCAACATCACATTGCGACAAATATTTTCTCAATATCAAAATCAATCATGTTCAATCATGTTCCAACATCGAATTGACAAAGATTTTCTCAATATGTAAATCAATGATGGTCAATCATGTTTATTTTAAAGTTTATAATTTTTTTCTTAGGGTTTATATACGATGGGTTTATAATATCAGTGTCTTGGATTTAATATTGTTCCCTTGGGTTCATAATCCCTTGGGGTCTTAGTATTAATCCCTTCGTTTTATTATTCCTTTGGGTTTCTCATATTAATCTCTTGAGTTTATTATTCCCTTAGGTTTATAATATCGATCATGGTAAACCATTGTCAATCATAGCCAACCATGTTTGAATGTCACATTGTGACAAGGATTGTCTCACCAGGAAAATAAATAATAATCCCTTGGGTTTATTGTTTCTTTGGGTTTATTATATCAATCCCTTGGGTTTATTATTCCCTTGGGTTTATATTATTAGTCCCTTTTGTTTAATAGTATTCCCTTTGGTTCATAATCCCTTGGGGTTTTAGTATTAATCCCTTGGGTTTATAATATCAATCGCTTATGTTTATTATTCCTGATTCAAACATGGTTTATTATGATGTCGACCATGTTCCAACATGGAATTGTGATAAGGATTGTCTCAATATGAACATCAATGATGGTTGATCATGTTTATTGCAATGTTTATAATATTTGTCTTAGGGTTTATATACGTTGGGTTTATAATATTATTCCCTTGGGTTCATAATCCCTTGGGGTTTTAGTATTAATCCCTTGGGTTTACTATTCCCTTAGGTTTATAATATCAATCATGGTTAACCATTGTCAACCATGGTCAACCATGTTTGAATGTTGCATTGTGACAAGGATTGTCTCACGATCAAAATAAACCATGTTTATTTTTGTGTTTGTAGTATATATATTTGGGTTTATAATATTAGTCCCTTGGGCTTAATATTATTCCCTTGGGTTCATAATCCCTTGGGGTTTTAGTATTAATCCCTTGGGCTTAATATTATTCCCTTGGGTTCATAGTCCCTAGGGGTTTTAGTATTAATCCCTTGGGATTTTAGTATTAATGTAAATAAGTTGGGTTTAATAATATTATTCCCATGGTTGAATGTCGCATTTTGACAAAGATTGTCCCACCATGAAAATAAACCATGTTCATTTTAGTGTTTGTAATATTTATATTTGGGTTTACGAATGTTGGGTTTATATTATTCCCTTGGGTTTATTGGGCTTAATATTATTCCCTTGGGTTCATAATCCCTTGGGGTTTTAATATCAATCGCTTGGGTTTATTATTCCCTTAGGTTTATAATATCAATCATGGTCAAACATGGTCAACCATGGTTGAATGTCACATTCTGACAAGGATTGTCTCACCATGAAAATAAATCATGTTTATTTTAGTCTTTGTAATATTTATATTTGGGTTTACGAATGTTGGGTTTATAATATTAGTCCCTTGGGTTTAATATTATTCCCTTGGGTCCATAATCCCTCAGGTTTTAGTATTAATCCCTTGGGTTTATTATTCATTTAGGTTTATAATATCAATCCCTTGGGTTTATTATTCCCTTGGGTTTATAATATCAATCATGGTAAACCATTGTCAATCATAGCCAAACATGGTCAACCATGGTTGAATGTCGCATTGCGACAAGAATTGTCTCACCATCAAAATAAACCATGTTTATTTTAGTGTTTGTAGTATTTATATTTTGGTTTACCAATGTTGGGTTTATAATATTATTCCCATGGTTGAATGTCGCATTTTGACAAAGATTGTCCCACCATGAAAATAAACCATGTTTATTTTAGTGTTTTTAATATTTATATTTGGGTTTACGAATGTTGGGTTTATATTATTCCCTTGGGTTCATAATCTCTTGGGGTTTTAGTATTAATCCCTTGGGTTTATTAATCATTTCAGTTTATAATATCAATCCTTTGGGTTTATAATATCAATCGTAGCAAATCATGGTCAACCATGTTTGAATGTCGCATTGTAACAAGGATTGTCTCACCATCAAAATAAACTATGTTTATTTTAGTGTTTGTAGTATTTATATTTGGGTTTACCAATGTTGGATTTATAATATTAGTCCCATGCGTTTAATATTATTCCCTTCAGTTCATAATCCCTTGGCTTTTTAGTATTAATCCCTTCGTTTTATTATTACTTTGCGTTTAGAATATCAATCATGGTCAACCATTGTCAATCATAGAAAACCATGGTCAACCATGTTTGAATGTCGCATTGTGACAACGATTGTCTCACCATCAAAATAAACCATGTTTATTTTAGTGTTTGTAGTGTTTATATTTCAGTTTAACAATGTTGGGTTTATAACATTAGTCCCGTGGGTTTAATATTATTTCCTTGGGTTCATAATCCCCTGGGGTTTTAGTATTGATCCCTTAGTTTTATTATTCCTTTAGGTTTATAATATCAATCCCTTGGGTTTATTATTCCCTTAGGTTTATAATATCGATCATGGTCAACCATTGTCAATCATAGACAACCATGGTCAACCATGGTTGAATGTCACATTGTGACAAGGATTGTCTCACCATGAAAATAAACCATGTTTATTTTAGTCTTTCTAATATTTATATTAGGGTTTACCAATGTTGGGTTTATAATATTAGTCCGTTGGGTTTAATATTATTTCCTTGGGTTCATAATCCCTTGGGGTTTTAGTATTAATCCTTTGGGTTTATTATTAACTTGGGTTTATAATATCAATCATGGTCATCTTTATTAATCTCTTGTATTTGTAATATCAATCCCTTGCACTTCTTGATCCCTTAGGTTTTTAATATTTATCCATTGGGTTCACTAATTCCTTGGGTTTATAATATTAAACCATTGGGTTTATTAGTTCCTTGGGTTTATAATATTAGTCCCATGGGTTTAATATTATTCCCTTCGGTTCATAATCCCTTGGGGTTTTAGTATTAATCCCTTCATTTTATTATTGCCTTGCGTTTAGAATACCAATCATGGTCCCATTGTTAATCATAGCAAACCATGGTCAACCATGTTTGAATGTCGCATTGTGAGAACGATTGTCTCACCATGAAAATAAACCATGTTTATTTTAGTGTTTGTAGTGTTTATATTTGGGTTTAATAATGTTTGGTTTATAATATTAGTCCAATGGGTTTAATATTATTTCCTTGGGTTCATAATCCCTTGGTGTTTTAGTATTGATTCCTTAATTTTATTATTCCTTTAGGTTTATGATATCAATCCCTTGGGTTTATTATTCCCTTAGGTTTATAATATTAGTCCCTTGGGTTTAATATTATTCCCTTGGGTTCACAATCCCTTGGGGTTTTAGTATTAATCCCTTGGGTTTATTATTCCCTTAGGTTTATATTATCAACAAGGGATTGTGACAACGATTGTCTCACCATCAAAATAAACCATGTTTATTTTAGTGTTTGTAGTGTTTATATTTGGGTTTAACAATGTTGGGTTTATAATATTAGTTCAATGGGTTTAATATTATTTCCATGGGTTCATAATCCCTTGGGGTTTTAGTATTGATCCCTTAATTTTATTATTCCTCTAGGTTTATAATATCAATCCCTTGGGTTTATTATTCCCTTAGGTTTATAATATTAGTCCCTTGGGTTTAATATTATTCCCTTGGGTTTACAATCCCTTGGGGTTTTAATATTAATCCCTTGAGTTTATTATTCATTTGGGTTTATAATATCAATCCCTTGGGCTTATTATTCATTTGGGTTTATAATATCAATCCCTTGGGTTTCTTATTCCCTTTTATATTATGAATCATGGTCAACCATGGTTGAATGTCACATTGTGACAAGGATTGTCTCACCATCAAAATAAATCATGTTTAATTTAGTGTTTGTAGTATTTATATTTGGGTATACCAATGTTGGGTTTATAATATTAGTCCAATGGTTGAATGTCGCATTTTGACAAAAATTGTCTCACCATGAAAATAAACCATGTTTATTTTAGTGTTTGTAATATTTATATTTGGGTTTACCATATTAGTCTAATGGTTGGATGTCCCATTTTGACAAATATTGTCTCACCATGAAAATAAATCATGTTTATTTTGGTCTTTGTAATATTTACATTTGGGTTTACGAATGTTGGGTCTATAATATTAGTCCCTTGGGTTTAATAGTATTCCCTTGGGTTCATAGTCCCTTAGGGTTTTAGTATTACTCCCTTGGGTTTATTATTCATTTGGGTTTTAATATCAATCCGTTGGGTTTATTATTCCCTTAGGTTTATAATATCAATCATGGTCAACCATGGTAACCGTGGTTGAATGTCACATTGTGACAAGGATTGTCTCACCATGAAAATAAATCATGTTTATTTTAGTCTTTGTAATATTTATATTTGGGTTTACGAATGTTGGGTTTATAATATTAGTCCCTTGGGTTTAATATTATTCCCTTGGGTCCATAATCCCTCGAGTTTTAGTATTAATCCCTTGGGTTTATAATATCAATCCCTTGGGTTTATTATTCCCTTAGGTTTATAATATCAATCATGGTAAACCATTGTCAATCATAGCCAAACATGGTCAACCATGGGTTTATTATTAACTTGGGTTTATAATATCAATCATGGTCATCTTTATTAATCTCTTGTATTTGTAATATCAATCCCTTGCGCTTCTTGATCCCTTAGGTTTTTAATATTTATTGGTTGGATTCACTAATTCCTTGGGTTTATAATATTAAACCATTGGGTTTATTAGTTCCTTGGGTTTATAATATTAATCCCATGGATGTAATATTATTCCCTTCGATTCATAATCCCTTCGTTTTATTATTGCTTTTTGGGTTTATAATATCAATCCCTTGGGTTTATTATTCCTTAGGGTTATAATATCAATCATGGTAAACCATTGTCAATCATAGCCAAACATGGTCAACCATGGTTTTATTATTAACTTGGGTTTATAATATCAATCATGGTCATCTTTATTAATCTCTTGTATTTGTAATATCAATCTCTTGCGCTTCTTGAACCCTTAGGTTTTTAATATTTATCCGTTGGGTTCATTAATTCTTTGGGTTTATAATATTAGTCCCTTATGTTTAATATTATTCCCTTTGGTTCATAATCCCTTGGTTTTTAGTATTAATCCCTTGGGTAATGATAAACAAAAGGGACTAATATTATAAACCCAATGTATACAAACCTTAAGATAAATATTAAAAATACTAAAATAAACATGGTTAAATTAATAAAACCTCATAATAATAATAATAATAATAATAATAATAATAATAATAATTATTATTAATTAATATTACTAATTATGAATTATTAATATTTAATATTACTCATATTATTATGAGTTTAATTATTGTAAATAATATTAATATAATAATCATAAATATATAAATATATAAGAATATCATTGTTATTATTTATATATTTATTAATTATCATAAATGGTTGGTCTTTAAAAAATTACACATAATATTCACTTATCACAATTCTAATTATTATTGGATTATGTTTATTATTGTTATTTTATATTATTGTTATAATAACATAATGATATATTATTATAATAATAATAAAATAATATAATAGTAATTATTATAATAGCTATTATATTATTATCTTATTAATAATTATATTTGTATATTATTATAATAATATAATATTATTAGCCCCAAGGGTTAGCTCAATCGGTCAAGCCGGGGCCTCGCCAATGGAAGGTCACAGGGTCGAAACTCGAAAGCTCTTGGGGTCAGGTCAGTCAATAGGCCGAGGGGTGTGACCCCCTTTGGGTGGGGTCCACCCTAGCGTTATTCGATCCTGGACGTAGCGGACCCACTGACCATGGGTATCCGTGAACCAGTAGTGAAAAAAAATAAAAAATAATAATATAATATTATTATTATATTATTATCCGATATTATTATTATTATTATTTTTATAATTTATATTATTATTATAATAATATAATAATAATTATGTTATTTTATTTCTTGAATAATATAATGATAATCTAATTAATTAATATTAATAATATTATTATGAGTTTATATTATTATTATAATATTAATGTAATATTCATATAATAGTATATATAAATAATATGGTTGTTAATATTTATATAGTTATTAATAATTAGTTGGTCTATTAGCGTATATCAACTATATTTACCTTTGTAAATATGACTGTGCTAGTATAAAGTCTAGCTAATACTTAAAAGAACAAAGTAGTAATTTTTTTTGAACAAGCCACTCGACTAAGGGCCATTTTATGGAGGCCTCTTAATTTCGTGCAAGAGGTGACTCAAAAGTTTGGGGGAGCCCAAGATGCGTACATGGGACCCCTAATATGCATAATGTTATTTAAAGACATTTTATTTGTGAGGAGCATATTTCAAGTTGGCTTAGAAAATAACAAGTTAAACCTATCAACTCATCTTGGCCAACATGTGCCATGTCAGCCTAAGCTAAGTTTTTCCCAAAATATCTTTAAATAAGAATGTTGGTGAAGCACGTTAGGTGAAGTGAGCATCAGATCAGAATAGTGCGACCTAAGGTGTAGAAGAGTGAAGACCAGGAGCAAAAGGTTTGAATGAAGCAACAATGGACTGAACAGACGGTTTGAGGTGTGAATGAAATAATAAGTTAAATTTTGATAATTACATCAATTTTTCTTACAACATGAATTAGCACACAAATATTTTATTTTGGATCACCTTCCATGATTTAACGGACATAGATTTTAGGGTAGAGCTAAGTGCCCTTGACATATATCACCATATCGATGTTTCAAAAAAGGTGAAGGCTCGTGATTTTCTCGATACCATGTATATTATAGATCCTAGTCATAGCCACTTATCATAGGGTGCTTAAGGTTAGCTCTTGAGGTATAATCACCCTTAGCATATTGGCACATTATCATTATATCAAAAAATACATGTTTTAGGATTTTACAATATTCCAATATAATTGCTCTTGGTTATGCTCCTGGTCATGGAAGAGCCTAGTTCTAGTTCTAAGGGCTGAACGCGACATATCTCTTGAAAGATAGCTCGTCATGTAATCTGCTCTAACAGTTAGTGTGAAATGGCATAACTTTTACTTTTCACTGTGCAAAAATGTTCTTAATTGAAAAGCCTTTGATATTTTACCCGTACGATATTTGACTGTAAATAATGAAATTTAGGTCATTTCACACTGGTTAATATTATAGAAAAGGCAGGAGTGAACATCGGTACAAAATTGTAATTAGGGTTTTTTTTAATGACATACATGAATGGGAAGCAAAGGAAGAGAACGATCGTTATGCAAATATAGTGGTGGAGAGGAAACAATAATTTTTGAATGTAGCTTTGAGGGATAGCTCAGTGAGTCGGTTGAATTTATGTTGTTAAGTACCTTATTTATCGAGAAGTCACGGGGTCAAATCTCCTCAACATCCTTTGGATTAAGCTTTTCTAGTTTGGCCGAGTAGATCGAGTGATCAGTTTTCTACTCGAGTGAGTGATCAATTTTCTACTGGAGTGATCATGTTCGTGAACCACCCTAGTTTTTTACTCGAGTGAGTGATCAATTTTCTACTCTGGAGTGATCATGTCTGTGAACCACCCGAATTTTCTACTCGAGTGAGTGATCAGTTTTCTACGCGAGTGATCATGTCCATGAACCACCCCAGTTAGTTTTCTACTCGAGTGATCAGTGTCCGTGAACCACCCTTAAAAAACTAGTTTGGCTTACCAGTAGATCACTCGAGTGATCAGTTTTCTACTTGAGTGAGTGATCAATTTTCTACTAGAGTGATCATGTTCGTGAACCACCCCAGTTTTCTACTCGAGTGAGTGATCAGTTTTCTACTCTTGGAGTGATCAAGTCCGTGAACCACCCCAGTTTTCTACTCGAGTGAGTGATCAGTTTTCTACTCGAGTGATCATGTCCGTGAACCACCCTAGTTAGTTTTCTACTTGAGTGATCAGTGTCCATGAACCACCCTTAAAAAAAACTAGTTTGGCTTACCAATAGATCAAGAGATCAGTTTTCTACTCGAGTGATCATGTTCGTGAACCACCCCAGTTTTCTACTTGAGTGATCAGTTTTCTACTTGAGTGATCATGTCCGTGAACCACCCCAGTGTTCTACTTGAGTGATCAGTTTTCTACTCGATTGATCATGTCCGTGAACCACCCCAGTGAGTTTTCTACTCGAGTGATCAGTGTCTGTGAACCACCCTTAAAAAAACTAATTTGGCTTACTAGTAGATCAAGTGATCGGTGTCCCTAAACCACCCTTAAAAAACAATTCCTGAATGTAGCAAAGACTTTTGTGAACCACCCTTAAAAAACAATTCCTGAATGTAGCAAAGACTCTTTTGTGAAGGAGAAATTGTTACAAAACATTATACATGCAAGTTGGTCTCTTTACTGTTAAAATTGGTCTCTTTTATTAGGAACAAAGTATTAAAGAAAGTATAGTACCCTCGTTAATTAGGATAATGACAAGAGTCAATAACAGTATAAAAGTTGAATACATCGTCTGAAGTTTATATTGTAGGAAAAAAAAGGAGCATGTAACTCATAGCCTGTGTAAGTCCAATGTTAAACTCTTTATTATTAGGACCAGAGATGGTAATCTCAACTGTTAAAGAACCTCAGTGTTCAATAAAGAAGTACTTCTTTTAAACAACAGTAAAACCATAAGAGTCGACGAGTGTTCCTCACAATGTCGTCTGGCCGATACCCAAAAAGACTACACATTCGGCCATAACAGTTATGCCCAAAAACTTTTATTACTCAACAAAATTATTTCCTAAATGCAAGGCGGTAGAAGTCCTTTTTTGAAGACCTGGAACAAATAGACCACAAAATACGGTACCATAGTAAAAATCTAGTAGCTGTAGCGAGTTAGAGATTGAACGATCCAAATTTGTAAATTGAAATTAACAAGGTTCGAACCTGGAAACGACAATACAAAAGTCGGAGCAGTGGAGATAGGGGCGGAGGGAGCAGGAGAAAGTCGAGGTGCGGGAGGGTTACAAGTTGTGGTGGAAGTATTACCCATGGAGGGAAGTAGAGGAGGGAGCTTCACTCCCTCCTACAAGGAGGTGGTAGCCAGCAAGAGCAAGATACCTCCGGATAAAGGCAGAGGGAAAGTGGAGGAAGGAAGGAAAAACAGGGAAGAGGAAACAGAAGGCTCCAAATCGGAGGAAAATGATGGCACAAAAGACAAGGAGAAAAATGACAAAAAACAGAGAACAAAATACAAAAATCAAAAGGGACCGTGTAAACCCAAGGCTGAAGTCACTCCTAGAGTAGTATTAAATAATCCAGAGCTGCAGGCGCATAGGGAGCACATGCAGACGTACGCAATCATATGCAAATTTATGGGGTTATGGCCCATTGAAAAAGCTTTACAAACTTGGATCTGATACCACTAGAAGCCCAAAGGGAGCATTGATCTTCACCTGGGGTCCAAGGGTTTCTTCACTGTGGTGTTCACCAACATTGAGGATAAAGACAGAGTGTTTGAAGGCGGGCCCTACTTCTATGTGGCGGCAGGGCTCTATATGAGGCCATGGAAGATGAACTTCATTCCGGAGAGGGAAACTTTTACCTCAGTCCTGGTTTGGGTAAGACTCTATTCTCTACCTCTTGATTATTGGTAAACAAAATTGCTAGCTGCCATAGGCAATAAATTAGGAAGGTTTGTCAAAGTTGTTGAAGCCACAAGGAGGGGAAATATACTTCCTTTGCCAGGATCTGTGTGGTGATGGATCTATCTGGAGCTCTTCTGGATGAAGTTATCTTGGAGGTTTTTGATGAGGAATGGGTGCAGATAGTAGACTATGAACACATTCCATTTAGATGTCGTAGATGCCATGAACATGGACACCTTCTGAGAGACTGCCCTCTCAGTATAGCAGAAAACAAAAGTAAAAACAACACAATGAAAGACACAGACAGCTTTCATCGAGTTGTCCATAAAGGAAAAAGTGGCAAAAAAGGGCCAAAACAACAGCAAGCAGGAGGACAAAAGGCCAGTCAGAATCAATACCAAGTTCTCGAAGAGGATGAAGAAATAGCAGTAGAAGATCTAGTAAGGAAGGAAGGTTATGAGAAGACGGAGAAGGAAGAAGATAATGATCAGACACAGGAAAATGAAAAGCAGAAAGGAAACATGATGAGTGATTCAGAACTGGAAATGGATCAGGAAATGAACCAGAGTGAGATGGAAATGGAGGACAATGAGCTACAGGAGATTCTTGACAGAGAAAACCTAGATCTAGAAGGATTCCTGAATCAGGGAACTATGGGAGGGGTAGAATCACTACCGCAAGAAAAGATCAATAGAATACAGTAGCTATTCCTATGGAAAACCCAGGCAAACGGTTTGGAGGAAGTAAATAACATTGAAAGACAGAGTAACGAAGGAGTGAAAGCAACAAAAACGACTCTAGGGCTAGCACCAAGGAATCCTGGAAGAAAAAGAGGCAGAAAAAAGTAGAACGAGCTACTAATGGAATGTGGAAAGCTCATGGTAGACTCAGGTAAGATGAAAGATCTAACCAATTATTCCTTTACCAATCTTTAATTATGAAGTTCACTACTTGGAATATTAGAGGTCTAGGCAGCAGGAGAAAACAGAGAATGATGAATAACAGAATGAAACAAGCAGCTCTGGATATAATTTTTGTCCAAGAAACGAAATGCTCTATTCAAAAGTTAAAGCAAATCCATAGTAAATGGCTTAACATATTTGAGTTTCTAGAAGTTAAAGCTGAAAACTCAGCAGGGGGTATCCGCACTCTCTCGAATCCCTAAAATATTGGAATAATCGATGCAGAGGCATCAAGGAACTATTTATCAGTGGTCATACAACCTGTAGGAGACAGGGACACTTATCTAGTCACGAATGTTTATGGCCCTCAAAGGTTGGATGACAAAATCAGGTTTTTAGATTCCTTGGTGGATCTCCGGGTCAGGCATGTAGGATTACCTTGGGTCATAGGAGGAGACTTCAATAT
Organism: Pinus tabuliformis; assembly: GCA_031772625.1. NCBI lineage: Eukaryota > Viridiplantae > Streptophyta > Pinopsida > Pinales > Pinaceae > Pinus > Pinus tabuliformis. Next base: position 926,622,455 of record CM062812.1, on the reverse strand, counting down.
GATCAGATCTCTCTCGGAGAAAAAAGGGGGTACAAGAGCTCTAAAAAAGGATGCCTTAGCCTTCCAAAACTTTTCAGAAAGCATGAAGCTAGTTGACATTGAGACAAACAATGGCCTATGCACTTGGAATAATAAAAGAGGAGGGGATTCCCAGGTAGCCTCTAAGTTAGATAGATTCATGATCTTGGAGGATCTCATGCTTTTAGACAAGGAAATAATTGCAGGAATTCTCCCTTTTAGTGGCTCAGATCATTGGCCAGTGCTAATGGAGATCAAGGGCATAGGCACCCCAAGAAATCGACCTTTCAGATTTGAAAATATTTGGTTTTCACATCCAGATTTTATCAGCAACATTGGAAAATGGTGGGCGGAAGATTTGTAGATTCAGGGATCATCAATGTTCCTGCTACACAAAAGATTAAAGCACATCAAGATGAAGCTAAAAGCTTGGAACAAGGATGTATTTGGAAATATTTTTGTAGGCAAGAAATCTGTTGAAAATAAAATTCTGGAGCTCAACCAAACTCTGATCAAGGAAGGATTTGATAAGAACAAAAATGAACAGGTAGAGAAATACCATCTAGAATGGGAAAAGTTGTGTAAACAAGAGGAAATTTTTTGGAAACAAAAATCAAGAGTTCAATGGCTAAAGGAAGGAGAACGCAACACCAAATTTTTCCATAGATCCACCATTGCTAATAGGACTCACAACAGGATCTCTTCGATCAAGGACGAGGACGGACAGATCCATCAAACCCATGAGGAAATTGAAGCAGTGTTAGTTAAACACTTCCAAGGTATTGCCCAAGAAGACATTTTAGTAAGGGAGCCTTTTATCAAAGACTTCACTAAACACATCCCTAAGTTGGTATCCAGAGAGGACAACTGTAATCTCAATAGACCTGTAACTGAAAAGGAGGTAAGCGAGGTACTCAAGGAAATGCAAAATGGCAAAGCCCCTGGTCCGGATGGATTCAATGTGGATTTCTTCAAAGTTTGCTGGAACATTGTCAAAAAGGATATTGTAAGGGTAGTGGAAGATTCCAGGCTGAACAGAACTATTTTGAAAGCTCTCAACACCTCCTTCATCGCCCTAATTCCAAAACAGGATAATGCTCAAACGCCAGAGAAGTATAGGCCCATAGCCTTATGCAATGTAGTTTACAAGATAATTTCCAAGGTAGTGGCCAACAGACTCAAACCTTTGCTACCTACGCTTATTTCGGGTGAACAATCTGGGTATGTGGAAGGCAGAAAAATTCTAGACAACATAATTCAAGCTCACAAGGTGGTTCACTCGTTGACTAGTAAAAAGAAAGCGGGTATGATAATGCAATTGGACATAGCCAAAGCTTATGATAAAGTAAACTGGACTTATATCAAGAAAGTGCTTTCTACGTTTGGTTTTGATCACAATTGGATCAGATGGGTGATGGCCCTAGTGACTTCCTCCAGCTTCTCAATTTTAGTTAATGGCTCCCCCTCTGAAATTTTTCTTCCTTCTAGAGGACTCAGGCAGGGTGATCCGCTCTCGCCTTTTCTCTTCATCCTCATGATGGAAGGGCTGGGGCAGTCCATTAAGCATGCTAAAAATATGGGCAAAATTCAAGGACTCCAACTATCGGAGAATGGGCAGGCTCTGACCCATCAACAATTTGTAGATGACACCATGCTACAGGGAATTCCCACAGTCAAGGAAGCGCTTGCATACAAAAAAATTATGAGTGACTTTGCAATGGCAACAGGTATGGAGGTCAATCTTTCCAAATCAAATTTTTTTCTTCAATACCCACATTGCCATCCAGAGAAATGTCTCCAAAATTCTAGGCTTTCAAAGAGATTCCCTCCCATCGAGATATTTGGGAGTTCCTCTAACGGTTAAACCTTTGCATAAGAGCATTTGGGAGCCGTTAATCAGCAAGATGCAAGACAAAGTCAGAAAATGGACAATCAGGTCTTTAAATCTGGCTAGTAGACTAGTTCTTGCAAAGGCAGTGCTCCAAGCTATCCCAGTCTTTATGCTATCAGCACTTCCTACTCCAAAAGGAGTCCTACAACAATTCAGAAATATCCAAAGATATTTTCTTTGGGGCAGGGAGGAAACTAGGAAAAAATGGGTTTTAGTTTCTTGGGAAAAGATCTGTAACCCTAAGAACCAAGGAGGCCTAGGATTGGATGATCCAGAGATTCTCAGCAAGGCTCTGGGAGCCAAACTTTGGTGGCGGTGGGTTAAGGATCCTGAGGCTCAATGGGCAAGCATCTGGAAGGAAAAATATGCCAGCTCCTGGCACTCTTCTGAGCTAATAAGAATGTCGGGAAACAGGAAGGGCTCTCCCATATGGAACAAAGCCTGGGAGAACAAAGGAGTGGTTCAAAAAAACAGTTTCTGGGAAATCAGAAATGGAGATCAAGCAATATTCTGGGAGGACAAATGGCAACAAGAACCAACACTTTTGACAGAGGATTTTTTAGGCCTCAAGCAAGAGACAAACAACCAAGGATTAGTAAAGGTAAAGGACTTTTGGGAACATGCTCACAATACCGAAAAATGGAGAACGTGGAAAAAAATAGATGGCAGAGAGGACAGAACCCTCAACAGCAAAGCAGAGACCCTAATAAGGATGCTGGATCAAAGGATGATTTTAGTCACTGAAGGGTAGGATCAACTAAGATGGGGTAACAACAAAGAGGGAAACTTTAATATTAAGGAAGCAAAAGGTATTCTCCTAGGGTTGGAATCACAAGCTTTGGTCAGAATCTGGCAGAAGCTTTGGAGGAACAAAGGTTGGATGAAAATCAAGCTCTTTATGTGGCTGGTTCAACATAGGAAAATCTTAACCTGGGACAATATCAGAAAGAGGGGTATGTAGGGACCCTCTCGATGCTAGCTCTGTGAAGCACAAGAGGAGACAATGGAACATCTTCTCAATAGCTGCATTTTCACCTCAAGGATATGGGATTTTTTTGCCTCCATCTTCAATCATTCTGATAGAGACAGAGACAGTATCACAAACACCATAAACAATTGGAGGAATAATTTTTCAGATTATGAGGTTCTTAACTCTGCCTGGGCTCTCCTGCCAAGTTTCATAATATGGAGTGTGTGGAAAGAAAGAAATAAAAGAATTTTCAAAGAAGAAAAGAACTCATCTCTCCGCCTGTTGGAGCAGATCTTGAAACAGCTAAAAGAGACAGTGGGCACAACAGTTAGGGATCTCCCCAAAAATCCTCCCTCAGAAAAAGAGTTGAAAATACTCAGACAACTAGACATGCAGGGGCTCATTCCACAAGGTCTAGACAGGAAAATAATCTTAAGGGAATCGATTAAGGATTTCTGGACCCCCCCAGAAGGTTTTTTGAAGTTTAACATCGATGGAGCTTCTAAAAATAACCTCGGAATGGCTGGCTTTGGAGGAGTTCTAAGGGATGAAACAGGAAACATCATCTCCCTCTTCCACTGTCACTTAGGAAAAGCTACAAACAACATGGTAGAACTAATGGCATTGGAGCAATGCTTAGACTTTTTGAAACAGGACAACTGCCATAATGTGATAATAGAAGCTGATTCAGAGTTAGTCATCAACACAGCCAAGAAAATTAGTCATGGAACAGGGCCGGAAAAAGTTTCAAAACATTGGAGGTTAATAAGGGTGCTCCAAAAAATTCAAGTCCATCTTCAGGGACTTCGCACACTTAGATTCAACCATGTGCGCAGAAAGGCCAACAAATTGGCAGACATCCTAGCCAACCAAGGGGTCACCTGTAAGGACAGCAGTAATTCGATGAGTTGGCTGGATATGCCGCAAAGCGATCTAAAAGGACTTTGCCATTCCCAGGCGGAAGAGGATAAAAGAGTGTATCAGAACAAAACTAAGGAAGCCAAGACGCAATGAGCAGATTTATGCAGGATTCACATTTTTGGTCAGACAGGTCAACGGAGGATAGCACGACTGAGGCAGCCTCTGCAGCTTCGATCATCACACTGCTGAAAATCCCTGAAGGCGGGCGATGGGTTTTCTCGGCCAGGAGTAAGACTGAGATCAATAAACGTTCTGGCGGCAACACTTCCCATTCTTCTCAGGGTAGGGAGACTAAACCACCTCTCGGGTGGTTTTGGTGCGATCGCACCGCTTTCAAGCCGAAGGTGGTTTCGTATTTGGGGAAGCGATACCTTTCATCGCTCGACACATGGATGAGGGATGGGTCGGAAAACCACCCTCATCGCACATTAAACTTCAATGATTTTTGGGCGCGTGATGTTCAGCTCCATCGTCCGATTATTTATTGTCCGATCAACGCTCACGAATGTGCGAGGGTCCAGTGGGGTTGGGGAGTTGACTTCCTGCTTCTTTTTGAAGCATTTTGTTTCTCCAGTGTAGGATTATTCAAGAATTTGGGAAGGCAGTGTTTCTGATACTATTTAAGTGTGGGATGGCATGGGGTTTTGGGGGGAGAGCTCAAGTGCTCGGAGACTCCTGTAACTTGTTTTATTCGATACTCAAAAGTGTTTGGTGGGAACCTTTTGGGGTTTGAGAGCTTAGATTTATTAGAACATCTTCCTATTAGTGGATTTATGTAAGTATTGTAAATCATGTTTGATTTAATGAAAAGAAAGCATGACTCTTGCTTTAACCAAAAAAAACAATACAAAAGTCGGATAATTAAAATACGTCGAGAATAAAAGGCATTGTATATGAAGCCAAGCCGCGGTCAAAAAAACCAATGAATAATTACTGGTGTATAGTCTTTAGAAGCAGCCGCAACATTTCAACCTGTGCACGATAGTAAGAGCTTTATGGTTTACTAACATTTAGTAATAGATCGAAAGGAAAATCGACCGAAAAATAATAAAAAATATTTACCTCATCTCTGCAAAGAAAAACAAGGGTTCCTACGCCGCACAGTAAACTTGCAAAATGTAGACTACGCGTGGCTAAATAGTTGTATGAACTGCTTTAAGTGTTAATGACGTGGAACTCTGAAAGAGGCCCCAGTCGCATCACTAATGTTCGTGCCAATAAGAAAAGGTGGCATTTGTCTCAAGGTTGGTGCATGTAGCGACTGTGGAGTCGTTTGGAATAAGCAGAGGTTCAAATCTTTACTTTGCCACATGAAAATCGTCCATGCACTGGTATCATACACATGCCACGCCACACGATATCCACAGACCATTTTTCTAAGAATCTTGTTTGTGATTGCATTCTCCAAATATGTCATCGATAGTATTTAAAATCAAATAGATTTTTATTTTTTATACGGTAAAGGATGGATTGAAGTTTCTCATTATTAATTTTTTAAAATAAGTTTTAATAAAATTAATTTTGAATATTATTTAATTTTATAATTTATTTTTATTATTAATTTTGAAACTAATAAAATTTTGATATTATACGGGTAAATTTAATTATTTTGTAAATATTGTTATTAATAATTTTAATATATATATATATATAATAAGTAAAAATTAAATTAGATAAATATGATAGATTTTATCTTGTAAAATGTAATTTAATACATCTTCTTATTAAACTATTTTGTTAAAATTTCCATATCGAAATTCCATTGTTTAATAATTATTTAAATTTACTTAACATCATAATTTATATTTATATTTTATATTTTTTAAATTTAATAAGGTGGTCTTCATTAAACTCTTAAATATTTATTGATTATTTAAATATTATTTAATATCATAATTTTAAATTTTCAAATATAATGATATATCTTTAATATTTTGGTTATTTTGTTCATGCTACATAAAGCAATCAAATAACAATTTTGTATATTTTTATATTATAGTATAATGAGGCTGTAATTTTATCTAGAGAACAATGGAAATTTTGGCACAATTTTAAGAAGATATGGCAGAAATTTTTGAAAATCCAGGTTACAACTATCAAGCTTCAAGAATTTGGGTGTCACAGGGGTTCTTGATGGTGTTGAATACATTTCCACCATCAAAACATGATTCAAATACTCCCAAGATTAGATTCCTTGAAAATATTATTGCCAAATTTTGGTGATAATTTCACTCTCTGGTAAAAATTGTGGCCTCGTTAGACAACACCATTTTTTAAAGAAATTTTATAAATATAGAGTGAAACAAGTGTTAAGTATATATAAATAATTATTATTACTAACAATGTTAATAGGTGTAAAAAATCACAATTTTACAAGAAATTGTATTGCTTAATTATTTTTATTGTACTTGATTATACTAAATTATTTTTTAGTCTAAGAATATGTTTGATTATACTAAATTAACTAATAGATGAAATGATCTATTTGGAAACACTTTTTTTAGTAAACTTCATCTCATTTATATAAATTAAATTAATTCATTCATATTAAATTAATTTATACATAATTAAAATTTCTCATTTTTGATTTCAACACACTATTCAATAACCATCCTAAATCCATCTTAATTCAAATTCTATCAAACACTCAACAACCATACAATAATTTTTAGAAAAATAAAATCAGTTACTAAAACAATAGTTTGAAAATTCATATCAACCACAAAAATATCACTCAGTTATATCAATTCGAAATACAACATGAAACACTTGGTACAAGGTTAAACCATCCTTGATGTCGGACAACTAAGGCCTCTTGAGAGTCTTATACTATGTTTCTATACAATATAACAACATGGTATTGCAAAAGTTAGTATATTGATTAGGGCATTTTGAAATTCTTATATCTAAGTAAAATTCGATACTATGGCTAGCTCTTGAAGTACAACCGCCCATATGTACTAGCAAACAATCAGTTAGTTATATATATATATATATTTTCCATATTCTAGGTTATTTATATCATTAAAATGTTAAATAATAACTAGCAAACAATCGGTTAGTTATATATATATATTTTCCATATTCTAGGTTATTTATATCATTAAAATGTTAAATAATAAAAAATAAAAAAATATGTTAAAAAAAATGTCAACCTATTTGTATGTAATTATGTGTATTGTTATAGTTTTAATGGTTTTAAATTTAAAAATATTTATATATAAATAGTGTTATAAAAAATATGATATATACTTCTAAATGTTTTATTTAATTTGTCTTTAAATTTAATTTCTTTAAATTTGAAAATTTATGAAAAAACTTTTTTTTGAAGTTAAGATAGATCTATACTAGTTTAATATTAAATGAAATCAAATATTAATTAGTTATAAACATTGAAATATTTGTAATAATTTAAATAGATATAATTACAAGACTACTAATTTACCATTACAATATGTATTCTTTATTCTTTATTCTTTATTTTTTAAATTTTAAACAAAAACATTTTCAGAAATAACAATTTCTCTTAACAAATTTAAGATGTCATTAACTTCAAATATGTTTTACCATACCACCCTATACCTAAAAATTCCTTTACCTCCATGTAATTATGTGTATTGTTTAATGCATAAATGTGTAAGACTCTGAAGGTTACAACCATGCTCTAATGTTAATTTAACTTTGTCGCCCTTATACGAAAATTTTATTTATTTCCATGATATCATGTGTAGTGCTTAATCCAAAGTATAAGACTTTGAAAGTTAAAAACTTGCTCTAATGTCAATTTGTAATATGCACTAGGTTTGTTCTCAAATTATACATTACATCCTGTGTGTCATGGACGTTGTTATTTATCATTATGTCACTATCAAACTAGGTCACATTTATTCTATTTTATATTTTTATTATAACAAGTTTATTAATTATTTTTAAATAATATTTTTACCAAGTTTAAAAAAAAAATTAAAAAATAAAATGTATTATTAATTTTAATTAAAATTAATTTAAAGTATTAAATTTATTTATTGAAAACATTTTTTAATTTTAATTTTATTTTATTTTCAATAATATTTATATTTCTTTTTAACAAATAATTAACAAAGACAAAATATTTAGATTATTTATTGAAATAGAAAACAAACTTTTAAAAAGTCAAATGTCTTATACTTAATAAAGTTTGAATGAATATATATATATATATTTTTGATATAGTATGAATTTATCTGGAGCAATAATTCATAGTTCAATGGATATATGTAGTTATTGTTACAATTAGGAAACATAAAAAATTAATAAAATTCAAAATCTGATTATATATATATATATATATATATATGATTTGCAAAACATATCAAACTTCTCTAGTTATCGAGATGTTGAATTTTGTATTTGATTACTTCACTATTGCAAATCTTTGCCAAAGATTAATAAAAATAAAATATTTAGATTATTTATTGAAAGAGAAACACCAACTTTTAAAAAGTCAAATCTCTTTCCTCACCTAAAATATATAAAGAATTTAAACTTAATGAAGTTTGAATATATATATATATATATATATATATATATATATATATATATTATGAGTTTATCTCGAGTAGTAATTCATAATTCAGTGGATATATATAGTTATTGTTACAATTAGCAAGAACATAAAAAAATAATAAAATTCAAAATTAGAGTAATTTATATTAAATCAAAGTATTATAATAACAAAATCGAATATCCAATAAAATATAAAGTTTTAGGCTAAGTATAAACACACACACAGACATTCAAGATTTGCTAGGTGCCAAAACATATCAAATTTCTCTAGTTGTCCAGATCTTGAATTTTGGATTTGATAATAATGTACAATTACTTCACTACTACAAATCTTGCCAAAGATATGGTTACATTGCTCCACAATGATAACACCCCCTTTGTCCTTTGTGCAACCAAATATAGCAGTGCTCTCTGGAGATCTCAGAGAGGGTATAGAGCACAAAAAACTTGTAGTGAGCACTTTTAGCTACAAGCACACAAGCTATCAAAACTATGTGTGAATTTGAAGAATTGTAAACTAGAGGTAATTGCGCGAGCCCATTTGCACTTTTTGGTCAATTGACAAAGGATACAATAGGAAATATAATGTTTAGTATGTTGAAATTTGAAGTGTTTTTGCTGGTGCAGTTTTTTGATATTACTTTTCGCAATTGAAAGCCAAAACACTTTGAAGAAGTGAATTCTTTAGATAGTTAAATTGTTTTTTTCTTGATGGTTTAATGAAGTTATGTTGCGTATGCTAGTTTCAGTGGAATCTATTAAAAACCTAACTTACACAACTGTTGTTGAAAATGGCAACAAGAAAATTGTGATTTAATTTTTTCCCTTGAATTAAATTAGGAGAAAATTGTAATTCCTCATCGCAAGACAACAAGAATGAGTTAGCTAAGTTAACTTCACTTAGATGGCTTAGTTAATTCAAGTTCAGAGCCTAACTTGGGTCGTGTAGAGTGGTTCCTAAATTTTAGGAGCCTAGGTTGAGTTTAATTTGAGTTGTAATAGTTTAATTTAGTTAAACTAGTTCCAACTGTTGGAGGAACTAGTAGGAGGTCTAGCAGTGGGTTGCAACTTCATGTGTTCAACTAGTTAATTGATAAATCAACTGTAATTAACTCATGCATGCATGAAATTTGAGTTACCGAGTTGAGATTTGATTTCAAGGGCAGTGTAGTATCAGTTGTATAATTTTCCAAGTTGTACAAGTGGTGCATGCAGTCAAAGAAGGGCCTATGGGGATTGTGCAATTTAGGATGGGGATTTCCCTAATTAATAGGGAGCTAATTCCTTGAGAAACAACGTAAGGAAATAAGAGCTTGGTAACCAGTAGAATTGGCGAAGTATTGGCCAGAGTCAGCTTGTGACGTAGTGAGATAGATTATACTTGTACAGAGATTGTTCAGGTTAAACAAGCATTGTATGTTCTTCTCTATTTTTCTGATTTAATGTAATATACAGATAGGAAGGGGTTTTGAGCAGCAAGTTTTCCTCTTAGATAAATCTCAGATCATACTATGATTGAATATTATCTCATGTTTTTTTATTTCTCAATCGATTAATTGTTTCCATTGATGAGTAAAGTAGATTCAAGTCTTTTGTTTTAGAATATTACATAAGCGGTTTGAATGTACAAGGAATTTATAAATGGTATCATAGCAAGAATCACAATAGAAGAGAAGAATTCGAGTTTGTCTTTGCAGGATCATTCTTTAGAGCCAGCAAGATGTCATTCTATGGATTGAGACTTGAGTATGCACTTGAGGGTAGCTCAAATTATATTGCTTGGAAGGACAGGATGGAGTGAGTGTTGGAAGATAATAAGCTGAAATAATTCATAGACAATGATATTCCTAAGCCTCCAACAATTGATGCTCAATATTTGGCAGAGTGGAAGAAATGCGTGGCAAAGGCAAGGAGGATCATACTAGAAGGAGTTCGAGATCATATTGTCTCGAATATCCACGAGAAGGATACCCCATATACAATGTGGCAAGCCTTGATAGACTTGTTTCAGAACAATGGTGACCACAAGAAGTTGGCACTGAAGGACAAGCTTCAGAATATAAAGATAGAGAAGGGCAACACAACACCACAGTTCCTTAGCAGGTTCACCCAATGTTGGGATGAACTTGGGAGTGTTAGTATTATAGTTGTTGAAGATGATATGGTAAGCCTAACACTTTTAGGCCTTCCAAAGAGTTGGCACAACTATCAGGATTTAGTAAATGCGAGGGAGAAGCTACCAAATTGGGAGCGATTATGGTTTGACTTAGTGCAAGAAGAGATAAGGCGAAACACCAGAGATGGAACCTCATCCAAGCATCATGATGATGAAAACTGTGCCTTGGATGGAAAGGAAAAGAAATGGAAAGGGAAGAAATCCAATCCAAAGGAGGTTTTGGTCAGGCAGGCAAGAAGAAGGACTTGTCAAATATGAAATGTTTTCACTGTCATGAGCTGGGATACTATGCAACGATGTGTCCGCACAAGAAGGTCAGAAAGAAGCCCTCAAGAGGAGTGGCAGGTGAAGCTCTAGCTTCATAATTCGAGTTGGATTTCACACTCATTGCATGCATGGTGACATCAGTGATGGGCCCAGTGTGTTGTATCTGGGTAATGGAGCCTCATTCCATATGACAGGGAACAAAGAATTCTTTAGTGACTTGGAGGAGAAGGACCTCTAGATGCACATCGAGATGGGAGATGATGGAAGGTATAACACAACCAATGTCGATAAAGTTACTTTTCAAAGGGAGTATGGTTCTCCTCTCACATTAAAAGATGTCATGTATGTTTCGGGTCATATTTAGCAAAGAAAAGGCCTTCCTTAGACATATCTCCACTAGACAAGGGAAGCGGATCGGGGTTAGGTGAAGAACCTCTACAAATTAGATGTAGAAGATTGTGTTACCTTGTGCACGAAAGAAGAGAAGGTGCAGAGCTAAGACATCGGTAAATTATGGCATAGGAGACTTGACCATTTTCACCATGGAGCTTTGAAGATAGTGTAGTAGATTTCTACAAGACTTCCCAAGGGTGCACTAGAGCAGTGAGATACATGCAAAGGGTGTACTCTAGGGAAGTACACCAATTCCAAATTTCATGATAAGGATAGTAGAGCACAAGTAGTCATTGAAATATTCACTCATATGTGTGTGGACCTTTCTCGATAGCCTCCATGGCCAAGCACAAGTATTATGTTATATTTGTAGATGATTTATCACGTAAGTGTTGGAATTTCTTCATGCAGAAGAAAGAGAAGACATTCTCCAAATTTTGTGAATTTAAAGCACTTGTTGAGAAAGACAATGGAAGGAAAGTGAAGGCTCTCAGGAGTGATAATGGTGGTGAATATGTGTCGAATGAGTTTAATAAATTTTGTGCATCAGAAGGCATTCGATAGGAGTTGATAGCACCCCATAACACACAACAAAATGGGGTGGTTGAGAGGAAGAACCAAACTATTGTGGTAGTTGCATGGGTGATGTTGCATGATGAGGGCCTAGCGTTGCACTTGTGGGTTGAAGCATGAAAAATAGTTGTATATGTGCAAAACAAGAGTCCTCATCGGATTCTTGGGATGAGTACACCAGAAGAAGATTTTTTAGGGAAGAAACCAGATGTGTCACACTTTAGGATCTTTTGTTCATCGATTTACTGTCATGTTACCAAGGATGCAAGGAAAAAGTTAGAGCTGACAACTGAGTTGGGCATATTTCTGGGGTACACTGATACACCTCACACGTATCGGGTGTACCTACCATCTCACAGGATGACATTTGTTCATAGAGATGTGAAGTTTGATGAAGAGAAGGCCATGAGATGTTCCCATGAGAGGGAGCATCAGTTGCATGCAGATGAGGAGTTTTTGGTTCCAAAGGAAGAACCTCAGGATGATGTGGAGAAACCAAATGTAGAGGAGTAGAGAGTGGAAGCACTCACTCATGCAGAGACATCTAGAGATGAAAGGAAGCGCACTAGGGAAGTTGATAGATTATTGCATGATGCTAGAGAGAATGTGGGAGCACTCACATCACAACGCAGGTAGAGGAGCGCACTAGATCAGTACACTGGGTACATGGCTCCGATGAGTGAGATAATTGAGACAAAACCATCCTCATTCAAGGAAGCAGTGTAGAAGCCATTATGGGTTGATGTCATGGTAGAGGAATATGATTCCATAGTCAAAAACAATGTTTGGTAAGTTGTCCCATGACCAGAGAACAAGTGAATGGTAGGTTTGAGGTGGATCTACAAGGAGAAACAAGCAACAGATGGAATCATCGAGAAACAAAAGGCTAGATTTGTGGCGAGGGGGTTCTCTTAGGTAGAGGGAATTGATTACAAGGAGACCTTTTCTCTAGTAGCAAGGTACTCTTCTATCAGATCAATTCTAGCCCTTGCAGCGTAGATGGGATGGAAAATACATCAGATGGATGTGAATACAACATTCCTCAATGGAGTGATTGAGGAAGAGGTGTGAATTAAGAAGCTGGAAGGATTTGATACCTTCGACAGAGAGTCACATGTGTACAAACTCAAGCAAGCATTGTATGGATTGAAGCAAGCACCCTGTTCTTGGTACGCCATGATTGACAAGTTATTTCATCGTGTTGGGCTTCACCAAAAGTGAAGCAATTGCAAACCTTTACCATATCGTGGTTGAAGATAAATTATTGAGTATAGTATTATATGTTGATGATTTAATTCTAACAGGTGATGAGAAGCTGGTCAAATATTGCAAAGAGGATCTTGCAAGAGAATTCGAGATGAAGGACCTCAGGCTGATGAATTATTCCATGGTATGGAAGTATGGCAAGGAGATGGGGAACTGTTTGTCTCTCAGGGAAAGTATGCCAACGAGATACTGAAGAAGTTCCACATGGAGAGTAGCAAACCCATGGAGACTCCTCTAGCAGGGAATTGGAGGAAGGAAGATGTTACTTCAGGTGAAGTAGTGGAGGATACTATTTACAAGCAGTTGATGGGTTCACTTATGTATTTGGTGATAACACGGCCAGACATGTGTTATGTAGTTAACCAACTTAGTCAGAAAATGGTTAAGCCAACCAAACTGTATTGGAAGGCAACCAAACATGTGTTGAGATACCTCAGAGGCACCATTCAGTTTGGTCTATGGTACAGGCAGACAGAGGGAGTGAAGTTGCAAGGCTTCACAGATGCAGATTGGGCGGGTATTCCATCAGACAAGAAGAGAATGCAGATTTTTACTGTAGATTCAATAACTTATGTGATTTGATAAAACATGATACAAGAATCTACTGTACTCTTTAGCAGAAACCAAAATTGATCGATGAAAACAATAAGTAGAAAAGGAAGAATATCAATTGCACATAACACAATATTTCTCTGGGGAAAGCAACTGCTAAAAACCATGACTATATATATTGCATTAACCAAAATATCTAAGAAGAAAATACAATGCTTGGTCAACCCAAACAATTCCTGCACTAGTACAATCTAACTCTCTACCTCACAAGCCAACTCAAGCCAACACTTAGCCAATTTTGTTGCCTGCCAAGCCCCTACTTCCTTGCGCAATTCCTAAGAGAATTATCCCATATTTAATTGGGAAATTATCCACCCATGACTGCACAATCCATCCATAGGCCCTCGACTGATTGCATGCACCATCTGTACAACTCAGAAAATTATACAATTGATAGTACACTGTCCCTGAACTCTAATCTCAACCAGGTCTTCCTTTGAATTGACATGCATGAGTTATTTATGAGTGAATCTTCAGTTAAATGGTGTGGTACTGAGGATGCATTAGTGCCCGTCCCCACTACTATACCTCTTACTAGTTCCTCCAACAGTTAGAACTAGTTTAACTGACTATAACTCAGTTAGACTGAGTTATTTAATTACAACTCAAAAGAACTCAACCTGGCCCCTAAAATTTAGGGATCACTCTACATGAATCTATATAGACTTCCAACTTGAATTTCATAAGCCAATTAAGTCAATTTAACTTAATTAATTATTACAAGTTTCTATGAGAATAGAATTTCAATTTAATTCAAGGACAAATTAAATTGGAATTTCTTGTTGCTATTTTTAACACTTCCTCTCAACAAGAAAGGGATTATCTTCTACCCCAATCCTACCTAAGTGAAACTTGAATTTCCATCTTGACAAGGCCTTTATCAAAATATCTACATCATTCTCATTTGTGGGAATGTACTCCAACAACATAATTCTCCTATGCATACAATCTCGAAGATGATGATACTAGATATCAATATGCTTGGACCGATCATGAAAAACTAGATTCTCAGAGAGTTTGATACAACTTTTATTGTCAGTAAATCATAGTTGGATCCATTTGCTGACCAAACAAACCAACAAGAATCTTCCTCATCCAGATAGCCTCACAAGCTGCTTCACTAGCAGCCATGTACTCTGCTTCTGCTGAACTTAGTGTAACTGATCTATGTTTCCTGTTGTACCAAGAAATAACTACTGACCCAATACTGAAGATCCCACCTGATGTGCTCTTCCTGTCGGATGGAATCCCTTCCCATTCTACATCTGTGAAGCCTTGAAGCTTCACTCCCTCTGTCTGTTTGTACCAAAGACCATACTGAGTAGTGCCTTTGAGGTATCTCAACACATGTTTGGTTTCCTTTCAATACAACTTGGTCGACTTAACCTTTGCTTGACTAAGATGGTTGACTGCATAATGCATGTTCGATCATGTGCTCACCAAATACATCAGTGAACCCACAAGTTGCCTATAAATGGTAGCCTCCACTACTTCACTGGAAGTAGCATCCTCCTTCCTCCAGTTACTTGCTAGAGGAGTCTCCATGGGTTTACTGCTCTCCATGTGGAACATTTTGAGTATCTCATTGGCATACTTGCTCTGAGAAACAAAAAATTCCTCATCACCTTGCCATACTTCCATACCCAGAAAGTAGTGCATGAGCCCGAAGTCCTTCATTTCGAACTCTCTTCCAAGATCCTCTTTGCAAGACTTGATCAAATTATCATCACCTGTCATAATCAAATCGTCAACATATAAAAAAATAATCAACAATTTACCTTCAACCACAATATGGTAAAGGTTCGCATCTCCTTCACTTTTGGTGAAGCCCAACCTAGTGAAATAGTTATCGATCCTGGTGTACCAAGCACAGGGTGCTTGTTTCAACCCATACAACGCTCACTTGAGTCGGCACACATGTGACTCCCTATTGAAGGTCTCAAATCCTTCAAGCTACTCAATATACACCTCTTCCTCAATCATGTCATTTAGGAATGTTGTCTTTACATCCATCTAATGTATCTTCCATCCCATCTGCGCTGGCAATGTTAAAATGGATATGATTGATGCGTACCTTGCAACAAGAGCAAAATCTCATTGTAATCAATCCCCTCCACCTGAGAAAAACCTATGCCCACAAACTTGGCCTTGTGTTTCTCCACACTACCATCCACTGCTTTATTTACCTTGTAAAGCCATTGAGAACTCACCACTGACTTGTCTTCCGGTCTTGGGACCACATCCTAAACATTTTTCCTGACAATGGAGTCATACTCTTCAACCATGACATCAACCCAAACTAGTTGTTGTACTGCTTCCTCGAAAGAGGATGACTCAGTCTCTACACATCCGCTTATCAGAGCTATTTAGCTAGTGTATCTCTTCGGTGACCTCCTCTACCTACATTGTGATGTGGGTGCTCCTGCATTCTCTCTAACATCATGCAATAACCTGTTAGCCTCTCTCGTGCACTTTCTCCCATCTCTGGAAGACTCTGCATGAGTGGGTTTCTCCACTCCTTGATCCTCTACATGTGGTTGCTCCACATCATCTTAAGGTTCCTCCTTAGGAGCTAAAATATCCTCAACCACATGTAGTTGAATTTCCCTCTCAAGGGAACATCTCATGGCCTTCTCCTCATTAAATCTTACATCTCTGTGAACCACTGTCATCCTGTTGGTTGGAAGGTATGCCTGATAGTTGTGAGGTGTATCAGTGTACTCCACAAATATCCCCAACTCAGTTGTTGGCTCAAGATTTTTCTATGCATCTATGGTTACATGGAAGTAGACTAATGCACCAAAAATCTTGAAGTGTACCACATTTGGTTTCTTCCCTGAAAAAGCCTCTTATGGTGTACTCATCTCAATAATTCAATGAGGGCTTCTATTATGCAAATAAAAAGTTGTGTTGCATGCCTCATCCCACAAGTGTAGTGGTAGGCCTTGATCATGCAACATCGCTTTTGCTGCTCCTACAATACTTTTGTTTTTCCTTTCAGCGACCCCATTCTGATATGGGTTATGAGGTGCTATTAACTCCCATTGAATGCCTTCTGATGCACAAAATTTTTTGAACTCATTCGATACATACTCTCCATCATTATCACTCCTGAGATATTTAACTTTCCTGCTAGTATATTTCTCGACCAGTGCTTTAAATTCACAAAATTCTGTAAAAGTATGATCTTTCCTCTACATGAAAAAAATCCAACACTTACGAGAAAAATCATCAACAAATATAACATAATACATGTTCTTGGCCGTGGATGTTGTCGAGAACAGTCCACAAACATCTGAGTGAACTCGATCGAGGATTGCCTGTGATTGACTGTCTTTGTCATGAAAGGAAGCTTTGGTGTATTTTCCCAAGGTACACCCTTTGCATGTGTCTACCTGCTCTAGTGTACCCTTGGGAAGACCAGTGGAAATTTTCTACATGATATTCAAAGCACCATGGTGCAAGTGACCCAACCTCTTGTGCCACAACTCACCAATGTCTCGACTTTACACCTTCTCTGCTTTCGTGCTCAAGGAAGCACAATCTTCTACCTCCAACTTGTAGATATTCTTCACTCGAACCCCTATCCTCTTCACCTGTCCTGCTGCTATGTGACGAAGGAATGCCTTTCCCTTACTAAATATCACATCATAGCCTTTATCCTCCAACATGGAAACAGATACCAAGTTCTTCTTCAAACCAAGAACATACATAACATCTCACAAAGTGAGGGGAGAACCTGACTCCCTCTGAAAGGTAACTGTACCGATCTCGATAGTGCTATACCTCCTGTCATCACCCATCTCGATATGCATCTGGAGATCCTTCTCCTCCAAGTTACTGAAGATATCTTTGTTATCGGTCATGTGGAAAGAAGCTCCACTGTCCAGGTACCATACACTACCCATCATCGATGACACCATACAAGCGATGAGGGTAAAGTCCAGTTCGAATTGTGAGGCAAGAACCTCACCTGCTGCTCCTCCTAAGGGCTTCTTACCGACCTTCTTGAGTGGACACTTTGGGGCAAAATGTCCCAGCTCGTGATAGTGAAAGCACTTGAATTTTGAAATGTCCTTCTTGCCTTCCTAACAAGAATCTGATTTGGAATGGGATGACTTCCCCTTCCATTTCTTTGCCTTACCCGCTAAGGCACAATTCTCCTCATCATCATGCTTTGATGAGGATCTGTCTCTGGTGTTCCGCTGAATCTCTTCCTGTACCAAGTCAGACCACAACCGCTCCCAATCTGGTAGCTTCTCCCTCCCATTAACTAAGTCCTAGTAACTGTGCCATCTCTTGGGAAGTCCTAGAAGAGCTAGGCTCACCATATCGTCTTCGGCAACAGTAATCTTGACACTTCCAAGATCATCTCGACAATGGGTGAACTTGGTCAAGTACTTCGGAATTGAGTCGCCCTTCTCCATCTTGATCTTTATGAGTTTTTCCTTCAGTGCCAACTTCCTATGGTCACTGTTATTTTGAAACAGGTCCGTCAATGCCTTCCACATTGTGTATGGAGTGTCCTTACTATGGAGACTCGAGACAATGTGATCTCGAACTCCTTCCAGGATAATCCTTCTCGCTTTTGCCACACACTTTCTCCATTCAGCCAGATATTTAGCATCAGATGTTGGAGGCTTAGGAATGTCATGATCTATGAATTCCTTGAGGCCATTGTCTTCCAACACTGCCTCCATCTTGTCCTTCCAAGCTATGTAATTCGAGCTGCCCTCCAGGGCATACTCAAGTCTCAAACCGTAGAATGACATATTGCTGACTCTAAAGTATGAACTTGCAAATTCAATTTCACCTACACAACAAACTTGAATTCTCCTCTTCTATATTGTCTTCAACTCTGATACCATGTAGATTTTTACTGTAGATTCAACAACTTATGTGATTTGCTAAAACACAAGACAAGAATCTACTCTACTCTTCAGCAGAAACCAAAATTGATTGATGAAAACAATAAGCAAAAAAGGAAGAATATCAATCACACATAACACAATATTTCTCTAGGGAAAGCAACTTCTAAAAACCCCGACTATCTATATTGCATTAACCAGAAGATCTGAGAAGAAAATACAATGCTTGTTCAACCTGAACAATTCTTGCACTAATACAATCTAACTCTCTACCTCACAAGCCAGCTCAAACTAACACTTAGGAAATTATGCTGCCTGCCAAGCCCCTACTTCCTTACGCAATTACTGAGAGAATTAACCCATATTTAATTGGGAAATTCTCCACCCATGACAACGCAATCCATCCATAGGCCCTCAACTGATTGCATACACCATCTATACAACTCGGAAAATTATACAACTGATAGTACACTATCCCTGAACTCTAATATCAACTACATGCATGAGTTATTTATAAGTGAATCTTCAGTGAACTGGTGTGGTACTGAGGATGCATTGGTGCATGTCCCCACTACTAGACCTCCTACTAGTTCCTCCAATAGTTAGAACTAGTTTAATTGACTATAGCTCAGTTAGACTGAGTTATCTAATTACAACTCAAAAGAACTCAACGTGGGCCCATAAAATTTAGGGATCACTCTACATGAATCTAGATAGACTTCCAACTCAAATTTCCTAAGTCAATTTAACTTAATTAACTATTACAAGTTGCTATGAGAATAGAATTTCGATTTAATTCACAATTTAATTCAAAGACAAATTAAATTGGAGTTTCTTGTTGTTATTTTTAACATATCACATCAAGAGAAATCTTTAGTATTGGGCCAACAACAGTTTCTTAGTACAGTAGGAAGCAGAGATCATTGCACTCACTTCAACAGAAGCAGAGTACATGGCTGTTATTCAAGCAACTTGTGAAGCTATCTGGATGAGAAAGATTCTTGTTGGGTTATTTGGTCAGATGATGGATCCTACAGTGATTTACTATGACAACCAAAGTTGTATCAAACTCTCTGAGAATCCAATTTTACATGATCGATCCAAGCATATAGACATCTGGTATCACCATCTATGAGATTGTGTGCATAGGAGAATCATGTTGTTGGAGTACATTCCTATAGAGGAACATGATGCAAATATTTTGACAAAGGCACTATCAAAATGAAAATTCGAGTTTCATAGAGGCAGGATTAGGGTAGCAGATAATCCCTTTCTTGTAGAGAGGGAGTGTTGAAAATGGAAACAAGAAAATCCTTAATCTTTTCCCTTAAATTAAATTAAGAGAAAATTGTAATTCCTCATCACAAGACAACAAGAATGAGTTAACTAAGTTAATTTCACTTTGTTGGCTCAATTAATTCGAGTTGAGGGCCTGACTTGAGTCATGTAGAGTGTTTCCTAATTTTTAGGAGCCTAGGTTGAGTTTATTTTGAGTTGTAATATTTTAATTCAGTTAAATTGAGTTAATGTCAGTTAAACTATTTCAAATTGTTGGAGGAACTAGTAAGAGGTCTAGCAGTGGGGTGCAACTTCATGTGTTCAACCAGTTAATTGATAAATCATCCATAATTTTTTCTCATGGAAAAATCATAATTTTGTTCATTAAAAATGATCAAAATTACATGTTGTAGATGCTAATGAGCATATGCAGTAATAGCAAGTCCTGATTTCTCAGAATCCATAAAAGACAAATCTATTATTTCCTACCCTTCTTCTTTTCCACTTTTCGCCAACCACCAGGGTTGGGAGTGGAAGTTACAATAGAGATTTGATTCTCATTGTATTAGTAAGTTGTTCTTTGTTCGAATCCGATCCCTCTGATCCATGGATTCATTTAGTGCCACTATTTTCTTTTCCTATTGCATGTTGTTGATTTTGCTGCAAATGGTTGTTGGACCACTGTATTAATGCTGAGTTGTGCGCTGTGTTATCCTTCTGTGGGTAGATCTAATCAGTCTGCTCAATATTGTCTACAATGTTCTTTATTGTCTCCTCGTCTTTTGTTGTTTCATCTAGATGTGTTGTGCATTGCCAACCTTTTGGTTTTTGTGGTGGTTTCTTATTTCTTTTGGAATGTGAGCAGGTGCTGAGGAGATGACCCATTTTTTGATAGCCCCGACACCGGAATGCCGTATTTTCATAATCTAGTGGATGAGTCCACTGTGTATTGTTGTGGATCAAAATAATGCTGTCAGGTAGTCCTTGACTAAGATATGCCTCAACACATATTCTGGCGAAAGTGAATATACCTCTAGTGACTCTGTCCATATCTGTCTTAAGATATTTGCCTATCAAATTCCCAATTCCTTCTAATACTTTGGGATGCCAAAAGTGTAGAGGGAGATTGTGTATCCTTACCCAGACAGGTATTTTAGATACCACCATAGTAGTGGCATCAAATCCTAGATAAATAATCCATAATTAACTCATGCATGCATGAAATTCGAGTTACCCAGTTGAGATTGGATTTGAAGGGAAGTGTAATATCAGTTGTATAATTTTCTGAGTTGTACAGGTGGTGCATGCAGTTAGAGAAGGGCCTATATGGATTGCGCAATTCAGGATAGGGATTTCCCTAATTAATAGGGGGATAATTCCTTGAGAAACAACGCAAATATTTAGGAGCTTGATAGGCAACAAAATTGGCGCAACGATTTAGGAGCTTGATAGGCAACAAAATTGGTGCAACGATTTAGGAGCTTGATAGGCAACAAAATTGGCTAGAGTTAGCTTGTGAAGTAGTGAGATAGCTTGTACTTGTGGAGAGATTGTTCAGGTTGAAAAAGCATTGTATTTTCTTCTCTATTTTTTTGATCTAATGCAATATACAGATAGGAAGGGGTTTTGAGCAGCAAACTTTCCCCTTAGATAAATCTTGTCTCATGTTTTGTGATTTCTCGATCGATTAATTTTTTTTGCTAATGAGTAGAGTAGATTCAAGTCTTTTGTTTTAGCATATTACATAAGCAGTTTGAATCTAAAAGGAATTTCTACAACTGTGAATAACTTGGAATCATGGAGTGTGTTATTGTGCAACCCTCAAAATCGCTACAACAACTAATGGAAGAAGAAGAGGTTGATAATCACAAACAAGATTTTGGAGATAAAGTAGAGGAGAAAAAAGGTGGTGAATACTTTAAATGTAGATATCGTAGTTGGTGGATTAAATGCAACTTACATTGTTGCAAATGTTGTTGTTGTGTACAATATATTCGTTCATATCCTAAGAACATTGAATGAGTGTCAAATGGGAAACATGGAACACATTTATTTGTGTGATTTAAATGATAAATTTGTTTTACCACAAAGCCTCATGTAAGAGATAAATTTTACAAATTATAATGCTAAAATCAATAGATATTAGATTGACCTCTAAATCCCATAGTAATTTATCATCTCTATCTGTACTTGCAATCTTTAATCCAAGATGAATGACTATAGAAACCAAAAATATTGCATTGGCAGTTGGTTTAGTGTAATATCTTTTACTTAAATTAGCGTATTGAATAGGGTGCATATGCAATTGAATGATGTTACAATAATGTGATTACATTTTATACATGGTTTTTATTTGCAAGTTCTTTAGTCATATGTAGGTAGAACGTTATTTGTTATTTATAGTATTGTAAATAATGCCTTCAATGCCTAACAAACATTATTGCACAAAGTAGATAAATAAAAACCTCCACTAGCATTGAATCTACTGTTACTTTGTCCTTGTACACAAGCCCATTGTTTCTTAGATGAATTGGTAGTTGCACTACTATAAATTCTACCATTAACAACGTAAATAATGCTACCTTTGAAACCACTATAATTGTTATTTACTGTCATTGTAAGTACATGAACATCTTAATGATTAGTGACTCATCATACATACAACTGAAGTATGTATAGGCAATGCATCAAGATGAAGTATGTAGAAGTGATGTAATTAATTTTATTAGATGGTAAAGTGTAAAGGGGCAATTTACATAAAGGAATTCTAAAATCATATATATAGCAAAAATAGTATGTATTTTATGCCCAAAATTAATATGTAGTATGTTTTACTAATCAAAACACATACAATGTTTCTTTGATGCTTCCTATTGTATAGAATTGTCAATTATTCGTAAGTAGAACATACCCTCTATGTGAAGTTCACATCTTCACAAATAATGATCAATGTCACATGCACTTTGTTTTGCAGTCATACAAAGGAGTACAAAATAGGAGCTAG
The DNA here is from genome assembly GCA_031772625.1 of Pinus tabuliformis. Lineage (NCBI taxonomy): Eukaryota > Viridiplantae > Streptophyta > Pinopsida > Pinales > Pinaceae > Pinus > Pinus tabuliformis. Next base: position 926,599,673 of record CM062812.1, on the reverse strand, counting down.
TCAATTGCAAAGTTGTGTCCCTTTTTTCACTATTCCAAATCACATAGAAAATATCAAACTGTAATCAGTCTTTTATCCTAGTAAACATTATCAAATACATATCCCTAATAAAACAAAAAAAGAGTTGAACATTCTCTCATCTTTGAGCTAAACCAATCTAACGTTCATAGAACTTAGCAAACAAACCATAATACAAATTTCAAGAATAATTACATTAAAAAAATGGTTAAAATCTTAGATGTTGAAAAGTATCATTCAACAAAAAAATGTCACATAGATGCTAACATTGATGACATGCTAACCAAGAATAGTCTCTTCAGACTACAACAATTTCTATATACTCCTGGAAATTGTTTGTTCAATGCATTTGAAGTGCTATTACACTTTCGTTACTCGTCCATTGAACTATGAAATGGAATAATAGACCATTTTATCATTTGTCTACGTCGCAATGACATAGAGACAAAATAACCATACCAATATGAACTAGATCCTTATATGTTGTATCAACTTCATGGGATTCATGATGTTGACACATACCTACATAAAATGTGATTCTCTGCTTCAAATAGTAATTTTCAATCTGAAAGAGGACTATGGGGAGACACATTTTGCATATGATGGCTATCGAAGTGGTTGAACATACCAATTGGAGTTTGGTCACTAACAATGAAAACAAGGTATTTGTTCTTCAATCACGATCTAGATACAATTCCAATAAACATTTTGTTTCATGATACAAATCCTCTTAATGGACATTTTGAGCCTCTATTGTACAAAAAATTGCCTAGATGCAACTTTGTCTCTAATTATTACTTGTCACCTCTTTGCAAAGATCTTGAAAATAATTACCAATCCATTGTTCATGAAATGAAAATTCATGGATTAGATAAAGCAAGAGCAACTATGTCCAAATGTCCCAATAGCATGTTCGTTGCAATTTGTCACTTAATAACACCTGAATTTGATGAACACTCTTTGATGCTTTGTTTTGTCCAATCCTTCTGTAATGCACTAATGGGTAGGAACCAAGATGCATTACATTGTCTAGAAAAATACTTAACAAATGAAACTATACAAAGTTAAACAATGGTTGCAGGCTGGCAAGAATATCTTATTAATATGGAAATGCCATATGAAAAAGGAAGAGTTGAAGGAACATCGTTCTGCTTCTAGTGGACATCAATCATATTCAATGTAAACATACAAATATGGTCATCTGTCACTAAAAGCATTGTCAATTACTACTTGTAAAATACAAATTGCAATCGAACATATAACATATCATCATTCCAAACAAGTACATTAAACATTCATTATGAACGATTATTAGCAAATGAAAATAGGAATAAATACAATCTACACCATAAAATAGTAGAAATGCATAAAAACACCAAAAATAGGATAAATTTCCACAAATGATACGTATAGATAGCGCAAAGAGTACTCAAGAAAATAGAAATAAAATAAGGAATAAACATTGTTACTCAACGAAGAGTACTCCTATATAAATTTACAAAAAACAAATTGAAGGCACACCTAAAACCAAATGTCCAATATGTAAGAAATTACAATTTGGAAAGAACATGCTAAGCATTGGACTTGACTTAGAACAAATGTACATAAACATATCTGGAAGAGGAAAAATGTTGCCTCTTAAGATCATTTGCAGATTTTGCAAAAGAGCACTTGAGAATGCAAAGTTACCTCACTTTGCAACACTTGAACAAATAAGACGTAATAAGCCATTGCGAACTGTAGCAACACTTTCAGAACTTGAAGAGAGGCTTGTAGCATTAAGAATTTCTTTTGCACAAATAAGGCAATGGGGCTTCAAACGATCCCAAATGGGCTTAACCTGTGCACATGGACATTATTCAAAAAGCATTGCCACAATTCATGGACAATACAATGACAATTTCCATTACATTAAAAAGACGATTGGAATACAAGAATGCATATCAAACAGGGAAAGTATGTGTGCATATTGTCATGAAAGCACTAAAATAACTATGTTCTCGATATTTATATAAAGTTGAAAACATTTCCATAAATATCAATTGGAATTATATCCTCGAATTGAACATTAAAGATAATACATCTGAGGATGAGGATAATGATAGTAAAAGTGAAACAGACAACAATTCAACAAGTACATGGATTCACAGGCTCACAACGTATTCATAATTTGCAAGACAAGATCATTGAAATAGAACCAAAAATAGGGAAAGGACCACTTGGAATATTCAAAGACAAATATGCCGAAGAGATGAGTTTCCCAACATTATTATTTGGAGAACCACATGACAATGACATAGTACAAAGATTTTTTTACGAAGAAATAGTCAAATGGGAACTAATGTATCAGAGTGGTGACTTTTCCTATCACATCACAAATTTGTTTTTCAAAACAATGTGAATAGTAATTGAAAACGTCATCTCATTCATTTCAATCTGAATAAGGAAAGGAAAACTACAAGGAAGGAAGTTATTAGTAAAGGATTTTAAGTACAAGCCCAACTTAGAACAATTACTAAAAAGTCAAATTTGATGCATAGATTTCAAGCACATACGAATTTATCCTGATTACCTACAACAAATGCAAAAACATATATTTGCAATGATACGAAAATTAGGCCCTCCAACTTTCTTTGTTACATTTACAAGTGCAGAACACCATTGGAATCCACTAGTAGAAACTCTTACTAAATTACATAGCAATAGAAGAAAAAGGAAGCACATTGAAACAATTGAGGAATACGACATTGATTATCTTGTAAGAAAGGACCCAGTAACTTGTACACGTTACTATAGACATAAGACATATGCCATAAAACAATTTTTTCAAGATAATACGTTTTTTGGAAAAATACTAGATTACTACTTTGTAATTGAGTTCCAAAATAGAGGGAGTGCACATGAACATGCTCTTCTATGGATAGAAAATGCTCCAATATATGGAATAAATAGTAACTTAGAAATTAAAAACTTCTTGGACAAATATATAACTTGTAACACAGATCACCTTCATCCAGAGCTTGCAAAGATACATGAACACCATCATACTAGAAGTTGTAAAAAAAGAAAAGCATCACATTGTAGATACAATTTCCCAATGCCCCCAATGAAAAGAACAACAATTCTTGAACCCATTACTTTGCTAGATGAGTCAATAAATGAAAAAGCAATGTTGTTGCAAAGTACCTTAGAACAAAAACACTATGACAAATCAACTACTTAAGAACAATTCTTGAATGAGTTTCATTTAACATAAACTAATTACATTAAAGTAATACAAAGTGCATTGACACAACCAATGGTGTTCTTGCAATGAAAACCATCACATATATGGAACAATAGCTTTGCACTCAATATACCGCATCTATGGAATGCAAACTCAGATGCTCAATATGTGCTCAACACATATGCTGCAACATCATATTGCGGTTCATATATGACGAAAGTTGACAAATCTATGACAACTACATTCAAACGGATACGACAGCAACATGAAAAGAGAAAAATTGACATTATTCAAATGGTACGATTATTAGGCAATGATTTGCTTAATCTTCAACAAATTTCAGCTCAACAATTAGTGCACATAGCACTCTCCCTACCATTGAATCATAGTTCAAGAGAATGAAACTTTCTAAACACAACAACAATATATGAGTGCACATTTATACTTAAACCATCCATTCTTCTAAAACAAATATCTGACAAATCTAAAGATGTTATGTGCAATTCCATCATTGAATACTACATCAATAGGCCTCAATGTATTAAGCATGTGTGTTTAGCTGACTTTGTATCAAAGTATAAGAAAGACGACATACCAATATCAAAAAGAAAAAAAGAAAGAGTAATACGATTCATCAAATACAAAAAACACATTGACTATGAAAACTACTATAAAGAAAAAAAATTGTTATATGTCCCATTTCAAAACAATGAAAATGCACTAAACCAAGACTTGCCAACATGGAAGAGTGCATATATGTTACATAAGAATACAATAAAGAGAAATGAAGCTAAATTCTCATACAATCTCAACAAAAAATGGGGTGATTTGGAAGAAGCAATTCAAGATATTGACAACAACCCTATATCTTCTACTAACACAATAAAAAACCCTCGAATATCCATCGATCATGATGCAAGTATGACCTGGATAAAGATTTGCAATTGCTCCAATGTCGTGGCAAAAAATGACATCTTAATTTGGTTTTCAGTTGACAAAACACCCATTTATGCTTAGTAATCAAGAATATTACAAAATTAGAAGAATGCTTAATAGAGAACAACAAGAAATTCTCAAAGACATTGCAATGAAAAAACGAAAGAGCATAGACAAACCGATCTACTTATTCTTGATTGGAAGAGTTGGCACTCGAAAAACATTTACAACAAAATCCATATTTTAAATTCCCTTGTGAATTTACTATGCACATCACAATACAAACCCTTTGAAACCAAAGGGATTGATATTAGCATATACATGTAAAGCTGCATATAATGCAGGTGGAGTGACAATTCATTTTGCATTGCTAATGCCTTTCAACAAATATAGTTTTCTTCCACTTAGTAATGAAGTCTTAGACAACTTAACAAAACTTTACCAAGAATTGAGAGTAGTTCTCATTGATGAAGTATCTTTGATTGGTAGTCGTTTTCTGTATCACATCGATGATTGATTAAGGAATATTAAGCATGTTATAACAAAAACACTTTTGGAAACATTGACATCATATTTTGCGGTGACCTATACCGTGCCTATATACCAAGCACAACCTATACGGGTTCACTAATATTTGAACAACCTACAATAAGAAAGAAACCAATAACATATAACTTTTGGCAAGAACATGTAAAATACTATGAATGCACACTACAATGCGTCAAACAAAATGCTCCCAATGATCCCACCTTCCCTTATCTATTTTTTAAGAATAGGGATGTCACATTGCACAACAAGAAAATGTTGTCTATTGCTCCTGGTGATGAAATTGTAACTGATGCAATTGATTATGAAGAAGGAAACCATGGAAATATACCTTCTCATGCACATATAACAACATTTCCTTCACAAATCATGCTAAAATTGAACATGTTAGTTGAAATATATGCTAGAAACTATGACTCAGAAGATGGTCTTGTCAATAGTGCATATGGTATCATTAAAGCATACACAAAATTAGATAAATTTGATGTAATATGGATCACATTCTATGATCCAAGTGTTGGACGATGATAAGCACAAAAATTTCTTTTCTATATAGCCAGCAAATTTGTAAAGATTGGATGCCCATATTGCGCACAACAAAACCAATTTTCATATTAGCGAAAACAGGGCATTTGGAAATCAAAAAACAATTCCCAAATCAACTAGCATGTGCACGTAAAAATACATAGGTCACAAGGCTTAACACTAAACAATGTTTCGTTTGATCCTTCAGGGATATGACAACATGGATTAGTATTTATAGCTTTGTCTTGCATAAGAAACATAGAATCATTGTATTTGCTTAGTCCACTTAAGAGAGAAAACTTCAAAATTAAACACAAAATTTCCCTTCAAATGGAACGTCTACAAAAACTACAAAGTGGGAACTAGAATAGAATTATCCATTCATCAAAACAATGAATATACTTCAATTTTTCTCTGAACACCCGCAATTTACAAATACATATCGATGATTTTCTAAGTGACTATGATGTAATGCAGTCTGACATCATATGTTTACAAGAAACATATTTGAAATAACCCGTCCTACTAGAAAGACTCGAAGCATTCAATTTCATATCAAATTATAGTAAACATGGTTTACTCATCTGTGTCAAAAAACATATAAAGGTTTTGGAACATATGCACTTTGAAGAGAAAAATGTAGAAGCTACAATAGCAAACATGATTGTTCATGACATGCATATTGTAGTTCTCAATGTCTACATGGCACCATATGAAACATTGACCAATACATTGCATATTCTTCCGAAATCATTATGCAATATACATTCAAATCAAACAATAGTCATTGTGGGAGATTTCAACATCAATATGCTCGAAAGCAACAACAAAACAAACAAACTAAGATCACATATGTACAATTACAACCTTCATTTTCTTCTAGACACAAATAGCAATGCACCAACATCAATCATCGATCACATATGGTCAAACATAACTTGTAGCTACAAAACTTTCAAGCTAGATACATATTGGACAGACCATGATACTATTTGTCTCATAATCAACCATAAAAATGCAAAAGAACCATAGTACACATGAAACTAGTCTAATGGATTTGTTTTTCAATATTGTCACATCTACTTAGTCATTTCCTTTTTATACAAAGCACAACAATAGTGAGTATTATTACCAATGTTACTTTTACTTTGTTTCTAAAGAAGTTGTGAATTGTTGCATTCTAGCTTTTCAATAATGTCACCACATAGGCCTTAACAAGAAGAAAACATTTACTTCTTCCAACACCTATGAATAAATTTTAGTGCAAAACATTTAGTTATTTTTATTACACATATGAATTTGCTTCTTTTTTTTACATTGCAATTCTATTATTGTGACTTGGACTGGTATGTCTTACACAGTTATATTGCTTTCTACAGTGGATCAAAGGTCCCAAAACATTTTACAAAATCAAACAAACTCATCCAGGTTCATTTATTACATCTGATTCACTAGTTGTTTCCTACATATGTATACATGTATGTCTATACTTAGTTGTTTCTTTGTTTCTATGCCTATGTTGCAAGATATATATACATATATGTCTTATGTCTATCTGTGCCTTTTGTGTTTATCTGTCTCTTTTTATCAATTTTAAGGAACTTGGATATTTACATTATCTCTACAAAACCACATACATAATTACTGTGATGTATCTGATAAATAAAAAATAGACACAAATATATAAATATTTGCTAGTATAAATAAGTATAAATTTTTTTTAACCAACCAATAAATCCTTGGTCCTACACTATAGCCCTTTGTAAAATAATCTCTACTAAACAATACAAATTGAAATGCAGATCTTCATTCAAAATCACAATTTTAATACAAGTAGTAAAGATATTAGTAGCGAAGACCCTCCCCTCTACAACCCGACCAAGCCTTGCTATTGACTCTCGTCATTGCTACAGATAGGAATTCGAGGAGTAGAGAAGGGCAACTAAAAACCAGTGTTGATAATATCGCCGAGATATCAGTGATATTCGGAAATATCGTGATATTTTCGGCGAGCCGATATATCGCCGACAAAATATCGCGATATTTTTGGCTTTTGAAAATATCGGGCGATTTCCGAAATATCGCCGATATTTCGGAAAATATCACGCGACAATCGAAAATATCGCCCGGTGACTGTAAAAAATTTCTACAAGGCCTATAAAAATCCGATTTTGGTTTTTTTTCATATCATTTTCATTTCTGATTGCTAGAGAAGGAAGGGGAGAGCTATGTGGTTGCTGCCAAGGAGGGTTTGAGCGTTCTAGGCCCTAGTATTGATATGCTATTCATGGTAATGTTAAATTCTTAAAGTAAAAGTGACATTCTCCTTAATCTTCATTTTCATCCTTTTACTTAAATTTTTAACATTACCATGAAATGACTCAGGATGTTTGAGAGTGGTTCCGGCCTCATTAGATTTCATATGGAGAAAGTAGAATTTTAGATTTCATTCAAAATGCAGCAGACTTATCAGTTTTTTAAGATTTCAGGATTGGGAGATTGTAATGTTTCCAGGTGACACCACCTGCCCGGGCTACCCCTGCCACCAGTAGAGGACGTGGTCTACCTCCTATAGCTCCTACTTCTAGTTCTTCAGCTTCTAGAGCATAGCAAACTCCACTGCCAACTCCACCAGCACCAACATCTACATCTAGAGGGAAAGGGAAAGCTGTGGCATTTTCTTGCAAGAGGGGCAGAGGAAATCAATAGGATTAGACTTTAGTTATTTTCTTATGTGCTTGTAAGTTGTACATGAACAATGAACATTGAATATTCAAGAATCAAGACCAAGCATATCACATTCTAATTTCTAAGTAGTAAATTTTGATTCTATTTATTTTTTTAAAGTGAACTATGAACTTTGAGAAGTAATTATATTTTAATTTGATTAGATATGTTGCAACCTGCAATTTAATATGGATAAAAAACTATATTTTGGTATATATATATATAAAACGTGTCCCCCGTGTCTTGTTTCCAGGTCGTTGTGTTTCGTATTGAATACTCGTATTTACGTGTCCTCCGTGTCTTGTGTCCTCGTGTCATGTGACTTAGCTTAGACAATATTGATGTATTGTCTCCGTGGAGGGTGGAGTCTGAGGAGCCCCTCTTGGAGGAGTCACCTTCATGGTTAGAGCCAGTGGCAGATGATCCATTAGAGCAGGGGCAGCAAGAGGAGGACTCGGAGTCAGAGGAGCAGCAGCACTCAGAGGAGGAGCAGGAGGAGGAGGAGGAGGACACTGCGGGAGCATCAGCATCAACACCATCTGCTATAGATATAGGAGAGCATAGCCCCATACCTAGCACTCATTATTCGACATTAGATGCAGAGGCAAGGTCAGGGCCTCCTACTACTAGGGGCAGGCCTGGCAAACAACCCATCATGTTTTCCCGTAAAAGGGGGAGAGGGCAGTGATTTTAGATAGATAGCTGCTAGTTTTATTTGTTGTGCTACATATAACTCATGATTATGAGATACTTTTATATATGTGATGTTATTTTGTATTGGTTCTCCACATTTGAGTCCTTGAATGGACAATTATCAGGGATCAGCAGAATTTGGTATCGCCTTTGATGTATCATTTCTATTTGACATCATATATATCAGTGTTTTCTTCATATTTATGTGCCAATGTGTTTATTTCATGTTGTTATTGCTTTATATGTTTAAAAATCTGAAGAAAAAAAATGAATATATTACGCATTTTTTATGCTTTCCGATATTTGCCGATATTTTCGCCGATATTGCCAATAAGATATTTTCTGGACCCTCGCCGATATTTTCCCGATACCGATATTATCAACACTGCTAAAAACAATATGAGTGCTTCTTTTATTGTCGGTATAACTACCAACAGTAGTTAAAAACTTTGTACTAAAAATCTAAGTATAGGCTTGTGCAAGGCCCTACCTCCCCGGGTTTGGTTGGCAGTTACCGTAAACCATAAAGCCTAATTTTAGGTACCATTGATCCTCCACCATGGGATTGATAAAACCCTGCCCAATATAGCTAACACAGATTGCTACAAACATAAGACTCCATGAAATAAGAGCAGTTAAGGGTTGGTTATCAGGATATGGTAAACGTGCTTGTTCTTTTTATTTGTTTATTTATTTTTTTGTTTATTGCCAGCTCTTAAGCATTTTTGTTAAGGGCACACACCCTTACCTAAGGTTAGGTTATATGATTGTGTTTCACTCATTAATTGGGTTGTTTTGATTTGTATTTTTTTTTTAATTTGCCTTTATTAGGTTCCCTTATTGGATATTCCTTGTCATTATTTTTGTATTGATCTAGATTTATCCCATTATGTAACTTTGAAAATTGGGTTTCCACTGTGTTGAGTTTTTTTGTTGGTGGGGTAAGTCCATGCTCTAAGAATTCATTCTTTAATGGGCTTAAAATGTCTAAATTTAACATTTTATGGATATTTATAATTATGATAAAATATTCTTTAAAAACAGAATTGAAATACCTAGGCTGTAATTTTATTTAATTGATTTTTAGCACATATGATGCCCCTTTTCTAAGATCCTTGACGGGACAGAATTAATTCCCATGGTTTTTCCCTATTTTTTTTACAAACCTTTCTGTGCTTTTTTTCATATGAACTTTGAAGCATCTCAATTTGTGCTTTGTTTGCTAAATTATGTGGTGTTTGCCTTTATTTTGTCTTTATTCTTCTAATTGCAGTCAATTTTTGATAATTAAAACCTTTTGAGACTACCAAATTTTTTATCTTAATTCAAATATAAAGCTTATTTATAAATTTTTCTAGCTCATTAACTACTTTTGAAATTTGCAAATTGATGTTAATAAGGTCTTGAGCTTAATAAATCAATCAGAATTAGCATTTATTACATAGATTATATTTTCAAAAAAATTGTCATGGATAATGTCTGTTAAACCAATTAAATCAACCATAGCACCTATGAAATTCTTTAAGTAGTTAATATGTTTTTTAGGAAAGTGGAAAAGCATGCATTTTAGTCAACTTTAGTTGAGTGAAATTATTTCCAAATGGATTAGGTTCAATAAATACTAAGTAAATAAACAACAAACCAAACAATACTCATCTTAATTCAACAAGCATTGGACAATGGCTCTTTCTTTAGTATTATTCCACTGATTATTATGTCTGGAATCCAATACAATTGTTTTTAGAATTTAATGTTGTTTGGCAAACATTTCTGCTTTTATTATCTTTGTAATGTGTTGTAGGGAACATAGTCATTAATTTTCCTTTGTTGCCTCTTTCAAGGACTATTGTGTTTGTCGATATATATATATATATATATAGATCCAAGTGGATCTTTAGATACAATGGCATGGAAAAACTCAGAGATCAAAGTGATCAGAATGTAGTCAACCCAGGACCAGAACAGAGATCTCATCGTTCTGATTCCAACGGCGCAAATGATACTTCAATCCGAGTCTGGATGATGAAGTTATTGCAAAAAGAAGGGCTCTTCAATCCTTAAGAAAACAAAGGAATTTCCTTTAAAAATGGGTCTTAAAAGCCTTAAAGGCAAATCACAATCAGAGGTCACATGAGGGCGGACTTAAGGTTTGGGCCGTGGAATCCTCGATCGCCGATCTCCAATCAGATCGGATCGGCGGATTGAAGGCCATCACAATCGGTGGTTATATATATACATATATGTGGATATCGGCGAATGGACAATGCGATCGGCGATTAATCGGATCGACGGAACCTCCGACAAACACCTGGGGTGATATATGTGCGGGAAGTCGACGCAATCGGCAAACGTCGATATCGGTGATCGGCGATCGGCGGTCGGTCTTTCCCGAGGATTAGGCTAGGGACACAACAAAACGCCAATCCGCGACCTCAACGCGGACCTAATACCGATTATAAGCCTGATTTAATAATATTTGAGGTCCGAGCATATGGGGTTTGGGAGGATTTGCAGTGTTTTTGGGAATTTTGAAGCTTTGTCGTTCAACGATAAAAAGACCACTGTGAGCGGCGGTTGCACCTGCCACTCTACCAACCTCCATTATTAACCAAGCAACCTCAATTTGAATGGGGTTCTGTCCAAAGAACCCATTATAAAACATAATCGATGGAAGAGCACGGGAGGAGGCATTTTCTTTATGGTTGCAGCGCGCTATTTCACAGAGGATGAGAGCATCTTTTGATCTGTTTTGGACAGTTATACGACTCCAGCCCTCTTCTATTGTTGCGAGAAGCTTTGGTGCTGCATACTACTCCATCTTAGGCATTCGTTTCATAGCCATCAGGCAAATTGGAGGTATAAGCCTCTTATGGACAGATTGATAAATGTAATTCTGTTTATTCATGCTATTTAATCATAAATGCCTCCCCATTGTTGAGCTGGGCCCAGAGACATAGTCCGAATTGGACGAACTTCGTTATCAAGCCTATTATGTGTTTTCTTCTTCTATTCATATGTGCATATTTATGTGTTAAGCTGCGATTTTTATATGCAATTCTTTTCTATACATCTATAAGCGAAAACATCCTGGATCAAGTGGTATCAGAGCAGGGATTTTTAGATGTGAATTGCATGTTTGCATCCTAACAAGAGGCAGGATTCAAAGAGGCGAAAGGAATCTAGAACCTTTTGATCCAGAGGCTAGGCGTGCACCTCGAAGAAGAAACATGGCTGAAGAGGAAGCTCATATTGAAGAGGAGCACAATTTCAGAAAGACTTTCTATTCAATGGAAGAGAATATCAGTCAGCTAGTTATAAGACTAGAAAAAGCTGAAGAGAGGAATCCAGAAGACAAGGTTCAACACATGGGAATGATGGAGAAGAACCCCCTCCTTCTCCTTCTCCTGCTGGTGGTGAAGGTTCTTCTTCCCCACACCACCATAATCAGAGAAATCTAAAAGATGCATCGAAGAAACCCTTTTTTAAATTAGATGTTAAATTTGATCTTCCTATGTTTAATGGTGAAAGTAACGCAAAAAAGCTTAACAATTGGATTAGGCAGATTGAGGTTTATTGCAGGATTCAACAAATCGTAGAGGATGAAGCGAAAATCTGGTTGGCCTCTCTATGGCTGGGCAGCACACTCTCGTTTGGTGGGAGAGTAAGTTGCGGAGTAGTAAAAATGTGGGTAAGCTCTTTTCCTCGTGGTCTGATTTTACTTCTACGTTAAAGGAACAGTTTTATCCGATACAAACAGAAAGCTTTGATGAATTGGAAATATTTAAGGCAAGGCAAAGGGTAGGATGTTCAGAGTTTTACAGAAGAATTTAGGAAGAAAGCACTGAATTTGGGTATTGCACTAGATACACCTGAAGTTGTAACTAAGTATATTGGCTCACTGCATAGTTATATTCGGCATTCATTATTGTTGTTTAAACTAACCACTATCGATGCAACTAGTGTGAAAGCAATTCATATTGAGAACAGGGGCAAGAATGAAAGCGAGGACCAGTCCAGAAAGCCACCGTTCAAACCTCCCAATGGCAAATCCAAAGCGACATGGAAAGAGAAGGAGAAGAAAACAAGAGAAACCAAAGAAGGAGAGCGGCCTTATTGCAATCATTGCAAGAAAGAAGGCCACGATGATGATCACTGTTGGAAGCAACACCCAAAGAAACGCCCAAAGAAGTATGGAGGAAAAGGGAAGCAGAAAACAGTGGCAGCAGCACAACAAGACCTTGGATCAAATTCAGGAGATGAAGCGTTGGTCATAGCAGCGGGAACAAAAGGTACCTTTACACCTCCTATTGATTCTAAATCACAGGGAAGCACTAGTTCTGTAGATGAGTCCATTTCAAATGATAGAAAAAGGATTGAATTATTTCATATCAAAGTAGTAGTAAACCATACCAAAGTAGAAACTCTGTTTGATACGGGGTCCCAAGCAAATTTAATTGCAGAATCTCTGGTAAAGAAGCTAGGCTTAGAAACAAAACCACACCCAAAGCCTTACCTGTTGGGATGGATACATGATAAAGATAAATTGAATGTAACCCAACAGTGCAAGGTAAAATTTGTGATTGCTTCTAAGCTGGTAGATGAAGTAGAGATGGATGTTATATCATTAGACATTTGTGGCATGGTATTGGGGAGCCCCTACCTGTATGACAGAAAAGCTGTCCTTTTCCGCCATGAAAATAAATACCACATCACTAAGGATGGGATAGAGTACATAGTGCGGGCTCATCAAAACAAAATTAACGCCAGCCTCGTAAGCGCTGGGCAGATGAAACGGCTGGTGAACTCCAGCAAGGCATGCATGCTTATGGTCGTCAAGGAAAAGGAGGCCGAATTCACAGACGCGTTCCAAGGCTGCGATGGTAAGCATAAATAGGAGTTGATGGATTTAATTGCTAATTATAATGTATTATTTCAGGAGCCGTGGGGACTACCTCCATAGAGGGAGATCCAACACGAGATCCACCTGTTGCATGACGCCCCTCTGCTGAATATCGACATGTACAGAATGTCAGCAATCGAAATGGAGGAGATCAAGCGTCAAGTACAGGAATTGCTGGACCAAGGCGTGATTAGGCCAAGCTCCTCTCCATGTGGGTCGCCAATTGTACTAGTGCCCAAGAAGGACGATCGCTGGAGGATGTGTGTGGACTATCGCGCGCTCAACAAAATATCAATAAAAAAATCGCTATCCCCTCCCATGCATAGATGATTTATTGGATCAATTAAAAAATGTTGTATATTTCACAAAATTGGATCTACGCAGTGGCTATCACCAAGTCCGAATTTCGGAGCAGGACGTGTGGAAAACTGCTTTCAAAACCAAGCAAGGGCTATTCGAATGGATGGTAATGCCATTCGGGCTTTGCAACACTCCAGCCACCTTTATGCGGGTTATGAATTATAGATTTCAGCCTTTCATTGATGAGTTTGTTCTTGTATATTTAGATTATATATTAGTCTTCAACAAGAGTTGGTTTGAACATGTGAGTCATGTAAAGAAAGTGCTTGATGTGCTGAAGAAAGAAAAACTCTTTGTAAAATTGTTAAAGTGTGAGTTCGGGAAAACCTCTTTGGGTTACCTAGGTCATATTGGTTGGTCATGGTCAGTTAAAAATTGATCCCGCTAAAGTTGATGCAATTGTAAATTGGCCTAAGCATACTAGTGTAACTGAGGTCCGTAGCTTTCTAGGTGTAGTCCAGTATTGGAGGAGATTTATTGCTAATTTATCTATTATTGCAACACCTTTGCACACATTGACAAGTGTGAAACAAGTATTCCGATGGGGAGGAAGACAACAGAAGTCCTTCGAAACATTGAAGGAGAAAATTAGCACCCACGCCAATCTTAGCCTTACCCGATCTCCAACAGCCATTTGAGATCGAAACCGATGCCAGCAGTTATGCCATGGGAGCTGTACTGATGCAGCAAAAGAAGCCAATTTGTTACCATTCTGAGAAGTTTTCTCAGGTTGTGATAAACTATCCCACCTATGACAAGGATATTTATGCCTTGGTGCAGAGTGTGAAAAAAATGGAAACACTACCTGATCGGCAAGGAGACCATCATCCATACAGATCACCAACCCTTGCAATATCTTCGGTCACAAACCAAGTTGCAGCAAACTCGTCATTTCAAGTGGATGGGCTTTCTTCAACAGTTTCATCTAGTAATAAAGTATAAGAAGGGCACTAGCAATAAAGTGGTCGATATGCTATCTCGCCCTCCTATTTCTGCTTCTGTTATTTTGCATAATGCTTTGTTGTCTTTTGAAAGTTATGCTGAACAATATGCTAATGATGATGACTTTAAGGAGGTTTATGCAAAACTAACCCATGGTTCACAGGTGGACAACTATCACTTGCAGGGGAAATTGTTGTATCACCTTGGTAAATTGTGTATTCCCACAAGAGAAAGAGTGCATGTAATTCGAGAGGCCCACACCTCTCTTGTGTTTGGACACTTTGGTGTCGAGAAAACTTTAAGTCATGTACAAAGATTTTGCTTTTGGCCTCATATGAAAAACATTGTGACTCGCTATGTAAAGGGTTGTGTGATGTGTTTTGTTTCAAAGCCCTCTAATAGAAAACTTGGGCTCTACACACCACTCCCTATTCCGAGTCGTCCATGGGAAAGTGTGTCAATGGACTTTGTAGGAGGTCTACCTTTGTCTAGGAAGGGTCACGACTATTTGTATGTTGTCATTGACCGGTTTAGCAAAATGTGTATTCTTATGCCTTGTAAAAAGCAGATTACTGTAGAGCAGACTGCTTCTCTTTTCTTTTAGTATGTTTGGGTTCACTTTGGATTACCCACATCAATTGTGTCAGATCGAGACTCTCGCTTCCTTGGGGAGTTCTGGACCAGCTTGTGGAGAATGATGGACACCAAACTGAAAAGGATCACGACATTTCACCCGCAAACCGATGGGCAGACATAGGTTGTTTACTGAACTGTGGTACATCTATTACGAGGCTATTTTGGGAAGCATCGCAAGTTGTGGGATGAACATCTCCCCTATATACAACATTCCTATAACCGAGTAGTGCATTCATTGACACAACGGTCACCATTCGAGACATACTTTGGTTACCTGCCAAAGGACCCTTTAGACATGGTCTTTGGAAGGGAGGATGGCTTCGGTGGACGTAATGATAAAGACAAAGCTCAACAGTTCATTAAGCAAATCCAAATGATTCACCAAGCAGTGCAAGAATAGTTGGAAAAGAGTCAAGCCCGTTACAAGGATCGACATGATAAACACCGGGTCAACCATCAATTCCAAGTGGGCAACAAGGTGTGGTTCCACATCAACAAAGACAAGATGAAGGGAGAAGGAAAGAAGTTGCGGCCAATCCGGTATGGACCATTAACCATATTGGAGAAGACTGGGAACAATGCCTTTCGTCTTTACTTACCATCATATATGCAGATGTACTCAGTAGTGAATGTGGAGAACCTAAAGCTGTATGAACCTCCTTTGATCATGGACACTGATGAGGTGGGCACAGTTCCTACCGTCGACGATTTTGCACCTAAATATCTCAATGAGTTGCCTGAAGACATCATCCTCAACAGAAGAACCAGGACTTCACGGCGAGGAGATGTAGAGTACCTTCGAGTTGGATTCAAGGGAATGCATCCTAGCAAGGCCAGATGGTTGGAGAAAGAGAAAGTGAGGGCACAGTACCCTCACTTGCCAATTGACTAATGAAAAGCTTTTGGCGGTCCAAAAGCTCCTCAATGGGGAGGATTGATCTAGGTGGATCTTCAGATACAATGGCATGGAAAAACTTAGAGATCAAAGTGATTGGAATGTAGTCAACCCAGGACCAGAACAGATATCTCGTCGTTCTGATTCCAACGGTGCAAATGGTACTTCAATCCGAGTTCGGATGATGAATTTATTGCAAAAAGAAGGGCTCTTCAATCCTTAAGAAAACAGAGGAATTTCCTTTAAAAATGGGTCTTAAAAGCCTTAAAGGTAAATCGCAATCAGAGGTCACATGAGGGCGGACTTAAGGTTTGGGCCAAGGGATCCCTGATCGCTGATCTCCAATCAGATCGGATTGGCGGATCAGAGGCCATCGCAATCGGCGGTTATATATATACATATATGTGGATATCGGCGAATGGACAATGCGATTAACGATTAATCGGATTGGCAGAACCTCTGACAAACACCCGGGGCAATATATGTGTGGGATACTGACGCGATTGGTCGACACCGATATCGGCGATCGGCAGTCGGTCTTTCCCGAGGATTAGGCCAGGGACACAACGAAACGCCAATCTGCGACCTTAGCGCGGACCCGATACCGACTATAAGCCCGATTTAATAATATTTGAGGTCCGGGCATATGGTTTTTGGGCGGATTTGCAATGTTTTTGGGATTTTGGAGGCTTTGTCGTTCAATGATAAAAATACCATTTTGAGCGGCGGTTGCACCCGCCACTCTACCAACCTCCATTATTAACCAGGCAGCCCCGATTTGAATGGGGTTTTGTCCAAAGAACCCATTATAAAACACAGTCGATGGAAGAGCACAGGAGGAGGCATTTTCTTTATGGTTGCAGCACGCTGTTTCGCAGAGGCCGAGAGCATATTTTGATCTATTTTGGACAGTTATACGACTCCAGCCCTCTTCTATTGTTGCGGGAAGCTTTGGTGCTGCATACTACTCCATCTCAGGCATTTGTTTCATAGCCATCAAGAAGATTGGAGGTATAAGCCTCTTATGGACAGATTGATAAATGTAATTCTGTTTATTTATGCTATTTAATCAGAAAGGCCTCCCCATTGTTGAGTTGGGCCCGGAGACGTAGTCCGAATTGCAAGAACTCCGTTATCAAGCCTTGGTGTCTTTTTTTTGTGCTTGTTATGTTTTTTCTTCTTCTTTTCATATGTGCACATTTATGTGTTAAGCTGCGATTTTTATATGCAATTCTTTTCTATACATCTATAAGCGAAAACATCCTGGATCATATATATATATATATATATATATATATATATATATATATATATATATATATATATACATACATATATATATATATATATACATATATATATATATATATATACATATATATAGATAGATATGCCCAGAGAGGCTAGTCAAACAACTCAAGGACTATGTGAAGGATTATAACTTCAAATAATCCAAGTGTGACAACTCAATCGAGTAATCTAATCTCATTCCTAGTTACCTCCATTTATTGCTTTCTTTCCCTAGGCATAGTTCGAAATTACTTGATTAGCTCCTCGCTTTAATGCATTTAATCATATCCCTTAGCATCCCAATTCACATTACATTAAATTTCCCTAGACATTCATCATCTTTGTTACATGTGTTAAATTTGTGAAGATCCAATCAAGGATAACATTCTGAGATTCACTTCAAATATTTGTAGAAGGATTTTGGTTTTTGCAAGAATTCAATTGCTCTGAGTGCTTGGGAATCGCTTGCATTGTGTGCAGGAATGAGAATATCTAGTGTATATTACACATATGGTGTTGGCAAAGCCAATGTTCTTAGTATGAAAGGTATAGGTCCTCTTCCAATTTTGGGATTCTGCGAAAAGCAAATTCCAACATTTAAGACTACCTATGATGAATAACATCAATGCATTTTATAAATTAAACCCCCAGTTGGTGTTAATTGCAATATGTGCACTTTGCACGGGTGCAGGATTTATCATGTTGATTGCCATGGGTTTTTTGGATTTGGCACGAGGAACTCATGTTTTGGAGGCCTTCCAAATTGTTATGGAGAGATTGAATAAGCATGTACTCGCTACCTTGCAGCTTCTCAATGAACTACTTGCATTGTTTGTGGAATTTTGCAAAGTACTGGGAGGAATTGATATTAGTATCATTGTTAATAGCAGTCGATCCAGAATCAATCGATATACTATGGCTAGTATTTTGTCTCACCAAATCATGATGATCAGAGGATGAATATAGGAATGATTCATCCTCATCTATATTTATCCTCGTCCTCATGTGCAATATGTTTGGGATGTATTGGGGTGCGTATGGACGGCGTATTCTTCCGAATTGCATACACTATTTTCATATTTCATGCGTTCATCAGTGGCTTCTTCTATGTACTGTTAATACATCTCTGCACTGAAATACACTAAAATTGTATCCTATAATATCGTTCTTGTCATATGGGCATTTTTTTCAACTTTATATTGATGTACCTAGTTGAATTAGAGAAGGTCCATCTAAATCCTCTGGTACAATGTGTGATTAGTTCTGATTTTAGTGTCTTTAAAGTTTGGATCTGGATGGATGTCAATATTATTTTTGCCTTATTCTCTAGCAATATTCATGGGTATGGTGCCGTCCTTTTCTCTGCATAGTTACTCTACCCTTCTCAAGTTCACATTCAAACTCAATCTTATCGTTTTCTGAATTGACTAAAATTCCTCCTACTCCATATGTTTGCTAGTTTCTATTTGAGACTCCGTCAAAATACGCAATGTAGATTGTTGGACATGATGTTTGGAGCTCTTACATTCTTCCTTTTTTAATCAAATTTTGTCCTCTCAAAGTTTTGGTATTGTCCTTTTATTCTACAGTATGTTTTGCAATGCCATATTCCGTTCTCTTGGAACGAAGCTTCGTTCCTAGTAAACCATTATGTCCAAACCACAAAGCCACAAAGCATGCAGGAAAATGATGATCTAACACATCTTTGCTTTCCAGTCATGATTCCAAACATTCCTTCTTCATACAATAGGAATTTGAACAACTTTGGCAAAGACAAATAACATTAATAACACTTCCCATCAAATTCTATAATGTTCAACGACTACAATGATCTATGTGGAATAGTTGTGAAATATCAATTGTTGAATGATGTGAACATGTAGCTTAAGGACTTCACTTAGTAGGGAACGACTTTATATTCTATAATAATGTTAAATTCGATATCCAAACACTTCCTCAACATTTGTTATTGGTAATGTTCATGGATCTACCTATTGTCCTAAATATTAATTTTTTCCAAAAGAAAGGGTCTGCAGAAGTAGATACTTTGTCAACCATCGTGCAATTAGACATTTCTCTTCGAAATTAAATCAATGCATTGTAAGTTTCAATAATAGAATAAACATGACAAAAAATTCTCATCAAACACAAATCAACCTCTTGAATATCCTTTAAATACCACTGTAGGCCTTGTCATTTGCAGAAATTTGGTATATGCAAATTATCTCAACATCAAGAATCAAAATGGTTTTGTCATAGTTACATATGGGTACCATCCCTGGCATTGGAGAGCACATACCCCACGCTCCTTTGCTCCGGGGAGCTTGGGAGCTGATAGGAAATGCTCCAAAGTCGTTGGGAGCTTCAATGGGTACTTTGGAGCTTTTTGGGAGCTTCACTGCAACATATTTTGACGTTTCGGGTACTTATTTTGAGCATATTTTGATGTTTTGGGTACCTATTTTGAGCAAGGAAGTTACCATTTGTCTATTTTATAAGTGACACATGCCAGGTCCGGAAGCTAGATTGCATGAACTCTGTAAAGTGACAAATATGTGGAGATGTAACTAAATATAGACAATTGTCAGTCATTCATTGGCATCTTCTGTTGCAAATCTTGAATTTCAACAATTGCAAATAAGTCTACTCTCTTGAAGCCTATATTGAAGCTTTAATGATAATGTTCAACGAATTACAGTGATGGTCAGAAAGAGAAAGATTACTGTGTGTGTTAATTTCACTTTATAAATTTCCAAACTTGAATTTCGAAGTTGAATATAATATAACATTGCATGAAATCACATAATAAGTGAGTAATAACAACGTTTTTCCGATTTGGGAGTTCTACATGTTTCTTTGCTAGGAAGGAATTTGATTGTAAAATCGTTGATGGATTAATATTTTGACTTTTTTGTTCAACATTTTTTTTGCAAGATGGAATTTGATTAGCAAGTTTTGGATAGAAATAAATAAATAATTTTCTTTTTAATATATATATTAAATTTTAATATATTATATTATTGCCCTTTTCTTATAAATTTGGACAAAGCTTCTAGCCATGTCAAAAACTTGTTCCTACATACCCGAAATACCAGCATACGAGAAACTCGTGCAACATAAAGTTTTACATTTTCTTGTTGTCCACATTTTTCTGGATATGCATATGAAGGGAATCTAAGTGAGTCTGATGATAATATGTTGCTATTCTCTCTTCCCAATCCTTGGGAATCTCATACAATAATTAATTTCTTTAAAGAGATAATTTTCCCCATTTGGTTTTGTAATGGATTCAAAGGAAAATAAGCTTACGATGGATGTGCTAGATAAAGACAATGAAGACAATTCGACCAACTTTAATTTGTAGAGTGCGATATGGGGGTTTGGGAAATTTATCTCATTTACTTTTTCCAATGTATGTTGAGATCAAGAACATTTCTTACACAGAATTAAAAAGTCCATTTTGTTATTTAGAATCCCTGTTTTTACTTTTATGATTTTAGGTACAATACACAGTTAAATGTTATCTCTCTAGATATCCATATTTTGAAGTTCAAACTTCTCTTCATCCTTCTAAATACTTTTTCCTCTAAATACTTTTTCATCTAGAGATGTTTTTCATCTTTCTGTCTTTCTATCACATCTTTTTGCTTTCTTTGTTTTAGTGACTTTTTTATCATTTTTTTCCTTTATTCCTACTTTTTCAATTCTTCTAACAGTGACCTCCATTTCCTGGCCAAGGCAATCTCATCCATGTTTGCTCATTTGTGAGTTAGTTTCTACCTCTCTCAATATTTTATGCAAATACTTGCTAATGTTCCTTAATGCATCATTATGTTAAACAATAGCTGAATATAATGGTCTTAAACAAGGATTACCTATGGATCGATCCTTGGTTTTGTGCTTCTAGAGTATTCTCTTTAGTGGATTAGCAGTGTCAATCTCCATGGGTTGCGTTACAATAGCTTCTTTTGCTACATCTCCGTGTTCTCCTATTGAAATAGGTGTTACATCAACAATGCTTCCTATTGGCCCTTATGTCTCAACATAGATCTACTCTTATTCTACTTTGTTTCCTTTTCTTGCTAGTTCTTAGGTAATAGTAGGGGATTTCTCGTCAACTTATTTATATTGTTATATTATTGATTCCAGTGTTACAACAAAGGTTGTACTTGCCCCAATTTCATTATGCTATGTAATCTTGATTGCAATTTGACTCACCTTTTGTTCATAAATTTATCCTCTTTTTCTTGGGGATTGTTATGTGACAAAACCCTTCAATTTGTCATTTTCACATGTGCTAAGCACTTTTGGTTGGGGGGAAGATTGTTTCTATAGTTGTTAATAAGATGTAATTTTCTTCCTTCGTTCAATATGGTCAGAGTTAACAATTTAGATTCTAGACTAAAATACATATTAGGTTTCCAGTTGTTAATAACATCTCGTGTACATAATTCTTTGTTGTTCTTTATATTAGTTGCTTATATTTTATTCTCACTATGCTCATTTGTGGAATATTTATTTTTCAAACGTGACTATAATTGGATACTTAGCCCATTTGAAATAGTTATGTTACTTTTATGGTCAACATCACCAACCTAATCAAAATTAAAGAAATAAAACAACAAATCAGTTGCTTACGACACCTAAATAATTATTCATCAAAATCACTATTTATGTTTCTATACTCAATCCTAGTACTGATGTTACATCAGGCTCATCTTGCAACTCTAAAGAACCAGCAAACGTGATAAAGGAGCATCCTGCTTAGAATATTATTGTTCATTTGGTTGATTTAGGGGGTGATGTTTTTAATTATTTTTAGGAATCTTGTATAGATTGAGTGAGAAATCTATGTGTGAGGTTTTCAGTTGTGAAATATTCTCAACTATGTGAGAATATCAGGGATAATTGATATGTGTAGATCTCGTAGAGATCTTAGGGATTAAGAGATCCTCGAATAGGAATTATTTGAGTAAATAATTGGAAAAATCATGGATTTAGTATAATCCATAATTGTGTAATTAATCTATAAATGTAAGCCTGCGAGGAGAGTGATAAACAAGTGCTAGAGAGAGATAAGTAGTGGAGAGAATAGATCAAAGCACGAGATGTTCTGAATATATATGTAAATATTGTTATGAATGAAAGGAGTTTTGGGTTCAAAACTTGTTTTTGCATGATATTTTATTATGTTATTTGGTTTCGTTGATTCTTTAAATCGTAGGCTGAATCCTCTATTAAATACAAGAAATTGTATGTGAAATTAAAATCTTTAATGGAATCTGGCGTTTGAGGATCGCCTTCACAAAGGCTTTAATTTGTTGATCACCGATTGAAAGCAGACAGAGATTGAGTGAACTGACAAATCATCATTGATCACAGGGTGGATCAATGATGATCTATTTGGGAGAATATCCATGGTGATCGCACAGGAAATTGCAAATAAGTTATCTCGGCTAGCGGACCCGATAAAAGCATTAAAAAGAGTTTAAAGTTAAGAGTGATCGAACCGTCCGTTTAATGGGTAATCAGACGCATATCACTTCCAAAAGTGCCCACAAGTTAACTTTAGAAATTGACGTGATAAGGTTTTATACAACGGGATTAAAACCTTGTTGAGTTCCGACCATCAAGACCGTTCGTTGGTTGATTGATCGGACGGTAATCGCGTTCGAAGATGCACACAGAGTAATCCATTTTCAGACGTGATATTTTATGGACTGTGATTTAATCCAATTGAATTTCGGATCGATCATAGCCATTCATTATGAATGGACGAGATCCAACAGATATCACTCTGGAAGATGTGTGCTGGTTAGCATAAATTTTGGACGCGATAAGGTTTGAACTAGATTTTAATTTGTTTGGGATCCCCGAAAGAGATCGGGGTCTGATAGTTTAGTAAATAGGGGTTTTAATTGTTTAAATTCTGGCTGTAATAAATAAATTAACCAAATGTGTGGGCCCATAACCCATAGGTCTGCATATTGATTTCAAGATGCAGTTTCGCTACATCAAAGTGGTATCAGAGCAGAAGAAGATTCTATGTGAAGTATGATTATATTGCAAATTTGTCAGAATTAGTCTTTATAATTTTTGTGCAGAGTAACAACAGAGGAAGGTGAGAAGATTTGCAGCAACCTAGAGCAAGGAGTGCTCATATGGTTCCAGAGAAGAGAACCAGAAAGATGCCGAAAGACTAAGCTCAGAGGAGAAAAGCTTAGTGAGGTATCGTGTAGCAGGGAGGACTTGTTACTGCAGAGGTTTTGTTGCAACTCATGAATGTTGTTATGAGAGACCAAGAAAGCATATGACAAGGAAAATCAGAGGCGCAGTGAAAGCAAAGGGAAAAGAAGAGGAGTCAGTTTTAGAATTTGATTGAGGTAAATATTTTCTTTTATTGAATTTCAAATATTGATTTGAGTTTGAAGAATTAGTGAAAATGAACATGGAGAAACTTAGGAAAGGTTCAAATAAATGTCAGATGAGTCATGAAGAGCATAGGATAAGTATTGCAGTGATGAGAGCAGAGTTGAATATACTACAAGAATGGTTTCAAGAGAAAGAGAATGAAGACCGAAGACATGGATGGAGAATAAGGAAACGGGTCAAGTGGAATCTATTGCAACAGAAATGGAATGCTATGTTGATGAACAAACTTGAAAAAATACATATTTCTTTGTTGGAGAAGGAGAGACTCATAGGAATTGAGTCACAACAAAGAGGATTTGTTGAAACCCAGAAATCCCATGGTGGGAATTTGGTGCTTGAAGCATCAAAAGAGACCGAAAGGTCTGGTATTTTTAAAACTGATAGTTTGTCTGTGAATATAGGTATGGTACTAAATAAGGAATTTGTTGCTATAGAGACAGTTAATGACCATTGTTATGATCAAGAAGTCTTTTGTGAACCTGAAGGAAATTGGGATGATTGTTTTTCATTCCATGAAGTTGAGTTTGCAACTCAATTAGAGAAGGAAACGGTAACTAAAGAGACAAAATCCAAAGAAGTTGAGACCAGAGAAACTGTAACAAAAGGAGGAAAGTACACCATAGAGAACATCAATTGTGCTGATGTGATTAAAAAAGAGGAATTACTCCTAGAGCATGGTGGAAAAAATTGCTTTACAGATATACAGAATTTGGTTGACAGTTCGAGTGATGATGATGGTGAACTTTCAGATTTAGCTCTTACTAACATCAGCATGACAGAGTTACCTAGTGAAGCTATAGGTGCAGACGGTGAACCAGTTCGAGACTCGTTCAAAAATTTGGAAATCGGGAAAATGGGTATTCAAGTTTCCACATGCAGTTCACGAGTCTATATTTCCATAATAGAGGATGATGAGGTATGGAAAATTGAGAATCATGTTTAATAATTCTTTGAAGATATTATTCTGTGAATTTAATGTCAGACTACATGATGAAGTTATTCCTTTGAAGGACCATCATCAAAACAGAGTTTGGAATCTTGGAGGTAGCAAGTCATTCAGACTTGTAGCTATCACATTACTACAGAAAAGTGACAGACCTCATACACAAGAGTCTATGATTTATTTTTTTTCTACATCGGGAGTCTGATGCAGGAGCATCCTGCTCAGAATATTATTATTCAATTGGTTGATTTAGGGGTGATGTTTTTAATTATTTTTAGGAATCTTGTATAGATTGAGTGAGAAATCTATGTGTGACGTTTTCAGTTGTGAAATATTCTCAACTATGTGAGAGTATCAAGGATAATTGATATGTGTAGATCTCATAGAGATCTTAGGGATTACGAGATCCTTGAATAGGAATTAGTTGAGTAAATTATGGGAAAAATCATGGATTTAGTATAATCCATAATTATGTAATTAATCTATAAATGTAAGCCTGCGAGGAGAGTGAAAAACAAGTGTTAGAGAGAGCTAAGTAGTGGAGAGAATAGATCAAAGCACGAGATGTTCTGAATATATATGTAAATATTGTTATGAATGAAAGGAGTTTTGTGTTCAAAACTTGTTTTTGCGTGATATTTTATTATGTGATTTGGTTTCGTTGATTCTTTAAATCGTAGGCTGAATCCTCTGTTAAATACATGAAATTGTATGTGAAATTAAAATCTTTAGTGGAATCTGGCATTTGAGGATCGCCTGGACAAAGGCTTTAATTTGTTGATTGCCGATTGAAAAAAGACAGAGATCGAGTGAACTGACAAATCATCATTAATCACAGGGTGTATCAATGATGATCTATTTGGGAGAAGATCCACGGTGATCGTGCAGGAACTTGAAAATAAGTCATCTCAGCTAGCGGACTCGATAAAATCATTAAAAAGAGTTTAAAGTTAAGAGTGGTCGGACCGTCCGTCTAATGGGTAATCAGACGCATATCGCTTCCGAAAGTGCGCACAGGTTAACTTTAGAAACAGACGCGATAAGGTTTTATACAACGGGATTAAAAACTCGTTGAGTTCTGGCCATCAAGACCATTTGTTGGTTGATTGTTCGGACGGTAATTGCGTCAAAAGATGCACACAGTTTAATCCAGTTTTCGGACACGATATTTTATGGATTGTGATTTAATCCAGTTGAATTCCGGATCGATCATATCTGTTCATTATGAATGGACGAGATCTGACGGATATCGCTCCGGAAGATGCGTGTTGGTTAGCATAAATTTCGGACGCGATAAGGTTTGAACTGGATTTTAATTTGTTTGGGATCCACGAAAGAGATCGAGGTCTGATAGTTTAGTAAATAGGGGTTTTAATTGTTTAAATTTCGGCTGTGATAAATAAATTAACCAAATGTATGGGCCCATAACCCACAGGTCCACGTATTGATTTCAGGATGCAGTTTTGCTACATCAAAGTGGTATCAGAGCAGAAGAAGATTCTGCGTGAAGTATGATTATATTGTAAATTTGTCAGCGTTAGTCTTTATAATTTTTGTGCAAAGTAACAGCAGAGGAAGGTGAGAAGATTTGCAGCAGCCTAGAGCAAGGAGTGCTCATATGGTTCCAAAGAAGAGAACCAGAGAGATGCCAAAAGACTAAGCTCAGAGGAGAAAAGCTTAGTGAGGTATCATGTAGCAGGGAGGACTTGTTACTGTAGAGGTTTTGTTGCAGCTCATGAATGTTGTTACGAGAGACCAAGAAAGCATATGACAAGGAAAATCAGAGGCACAGTGGAAGCAAAGGGAAAAGAAGAGGAGTCAATTTTAGAATTTGATTGAGGTAAATATTTTATTTTATTGAATTTTGAATATTGATTTGAGTTTGAAGAATTAGTGAAAATGAACATGGAGAAACTTAGGAAAGGTTCAAATAAATGTTAGATGAGTCATGAAGAGCATAGGATAAGTATTGCAGTGATGAGAGCAGAGTTGAATATACTACAGGAATGGTTTCAAGAGAAAGAGAATGAAGACTGGAGACATGGATGGAGAATAAGGAAACAAGTTAAGTGGAATCTATTGCGACAGAAATGGAATGCTATGTTGATGAAAAAACTTGAACAAATACATATTTCTTTGTTGGAGAAGGAGAGACTCATAGGAATTGAGTCACAACAAAGAGAATTTGTTGAAACCCAGAAACCCCATGGTGGGATTTTGGTGCTTGAAGCATCAAAAGAGACCAAAAGGTCTGGTATTTTTAAAACCGATAGTTTGTCTGTGAATACAGGTATGGTACTAAATAAGGAATTTGTTGCTATAGAGATAGCTAATGACCATTGTTATGATCAAGAAGTATTTTGTGAACCTGAAGGAAATTGGGATGATTGTTTTTCATTCCATGAAGTTGAGTTTGCAACTCAATTAGAGAAGGAAACAATAACTAAAGAGACAGAAGCCAAAGAAGTTGAGACCAGAGAAACTGTAACAAAAGGAGGAAAGGACACCATAGAGAACATCAATTGTGTTGATGTGATTAACAAAGAGGAATTACTCCTAGAGCATGGTGGAGAAAATTGCTTTACAGATATACAGAATTTGGTTGATAGTTCGAGTGATGATGATGGTGAACTTTTAGATTTAGTTCTTACTAATCTCAGCACGACAGAGTTACCTGGCAAAGCTATAGGTGCAGACAGTGAACTAGTTCAAGACTCGTTCAAAATTTGGAAACCAGGAAAATGGGTATTCAAGTTTCCACATGCAGTTCACGAGTCTATATTTCCATAACAGAGGATGATGAGGTATGGAAAGTCGAGAATCATGTTTAATAATTCTCTGAAGATATTATTCTGCGAATTTAATGCCAGACTACATGATGAAGTTATTCCTTTGAAGGACCATCAGCAAAACAGAGTTTGGAATCCTGGAGGTAGCAAGTCATTTAGACTTGTAGCTATCACATTACTACAGAAAAGTGACAGACCTCATAGACAAGAGTCTATGAATTTTTTTCTACATCGGGAGTCTGATGCAGGAGCATCTTGCTCAAAATATTATTGTTCATTTGGTTGATTTAGGGGGTGATGTTTTTAATTATTTTTAGGAATCTTGTATAGATTGAGTGAGAAATCTATGTGTGAGGTTTTCAGTTGTGAAATATTCCCAACTATGTGAGAATATAGAGATCTTAGGGATTACGATATCCTCAAATAATAATTAGTTGAGTAAATTATGGGAAAAATCATGGATTTAGTATAATCCATAATTATGCAATTAATCTATAAATGTAAGCCTGCGAGGAGAGTGATAAACAAGTGTTAGAGAGAGCTTAGTAGTGGAGAGAATAGATCAGAGCACGATATGTTCTGAATATATATGTAAATACTGTTATGAATGAAAGGAGTTTTGTGTTCAAAAATGTTCTTGAACACTCATATTCTCAGCTTGGGGAAGGAATGACCTCTGTGGGAACTAGGGTTTGAAGATCACGGTTTCTACAACAACCAAAGTACTAACTCTGGAGAAGAACAGGATGAGAGCGGCAAAGCTTCACAGAAGGGGGCAAACTTTGACCCGATAGATGGAAAATGCGGGGTCCATAGGGACCCCATCATACAAATAGATAATGATGAACAAGAAGACAGCACAGGACGGGGTGCGTATATCAGGGTTTGAGAAGTCAGATCAGGAAAATCCACCCAGCAAAGGGAAGAGGAATAATGAAGGTAAGAATACCAAGAAACTGAAGGAAAATGTTGAAAGTAAAAGTACAGAGTATAGAGACAGCAAGAATCCTACCCAAGGACAGTTTTCACAAGGAAACAAGCCAGGGAAGGAACAGGTAGTGGTAGAAGAAGAGGTTCTAAATCAAGATAAAGAGGAACAGGAGGGAACAACGTTAGCACCCACTGAAGGAAAAATCCAGGGTCCGTGCAAACCCAAAGCCACAGAGACCCTAAGGGTTGTGATTTCTGATCCGGAAATTCAGTCGTACCGAGACCACATGGTCGAACATGCAGTGATCTGCAGGTTCATGGGGTTTTGGCCAACAGAGCGAGCACTGTGCCAGTGGATAAAGCAGCAATGGAAACCTAGAGGAGATGTAAGGCTGCACTTAGGAGCCAAGGGTTTCTTTACTGTTGTCTTCTCCAATCTGGAAGACAAGGATAGGATATTCGATGGAGGGTCGTATTTCTTTGCCTCTGCAGGGCTTTACATAAGGCCATGGAAACCCAACTTCGTACCAGAAAAGGAAACTTTCAAGCAGGTACCAGTATGGATACGCCTTTTTTCTCTTCCAATTGATTATTGGGGACATGCAGCACTAGAACAGATAGGTAACAAGCTAGGGACCTTCATCAAGGCCTCAGAAGCAACATTACAAAAAAGGTATACCTCTTGTGCTAGAATCTATGTGGAGATGGATGTTTCGGGAGCATTGCATGAGGGCCTATGGCTGGAATACAGAGACGAAGATTATTTCCAAGCCATTGACTATGAACAAATCTTATTCCACTGCAGAAAATGTCATGAACATGGTCATTTAATCAGAGAATTCCCACTGAACAAAGTGACAAGGGAAAACAAAGAAAACAAAGGAGAGAAGAACAAGGAAGTCTTCACAAGACTGCAAGCCAAATAGAGAGCAAATAAAAAAAGCCAAACCAAGGCAAATACTTCACATGGCAATACAAGCAATGCATTTGAAGTATTAGAGACAGAAACGGAATCAGAGGACAACAATAAAGAATAAGAAACCACGAATATAAACAGATCTACAGCCACACCATAAGGGAAGGATCCGAGGCGAACCCTTCAAGTATCATTCATCAAGTTCAAGAAACAACGGAGGGGGTAGAAGAAGATTCAGAGATGTTCACCAATGAAATCGAGCTAGAAGATATGGAATTAAGCGACATACTAGAGAAAGAAGGTATGGATCTACCAAATATGGTTGAGAACTGGAAAAAGAAGGAAATGGAACATATATCGGAAGAGGAGGTAGAGAGAATAAATGACATATTCATAGCATGGCAACGGGCAGAGGTGGAGCTGCAGAGTAAGTGCGTGGGAATAGCAAAAGGACTAGGGATTCGTACACAGGGATTACATCAAACCTCTAGCAACTCCAAGCACTAGAAAAAGAGAGGAAGAAGGAATAATAATGAGGCTTTACAAGAACTGGGATAGATGCTCTTAAATTCAGGTAAGATGAAAGCCCTTGAAGCGTTCTCACTAACCTCCTAAACTCTGTTTAAAATCAAAGTTCTTTCTTGGAATGCTAGAGGGCTAAATAGCCAAAAAAAACAGCGTTTATTAAAGAAGAAGGTCCAAAAGGAACAACCAGACATAGTGTTTGTGCAAGAAACTAAGTGCTCAAGCAATACGGTAGTCAATATCAACAAAAAACTAGGTAAACGTATGGAATACTTGGAGACAGCAAGCAATGGATGGGAGGGAGGCTTGGTCATTTTGTGGAATCCACAGGTAATCCAGCTCCTTTCCTCTGAGGCAACCAAATCTTACATATCTATAGAAGTCCAAGTAGTAGGGAACTCAGAAACTTATCTTTGCACCAATGTCTATGGCCCCCAGAAACTAGAGGCTAAACTTCTATTTCTAAGAACACTATTCAACCTAAAGCTAAGATATCCTCAAGCAAAGGCGATCTTTGGAGGCGATTTCAACATGATCACCTCACTCGCGGAAAAGAGAGGAGGTATTAGGAAACTCAACAGAGACTCTGAAGCTTTCCTAGACTTCATCAGATCGGCCAATCTGGTAGATGTATTCCCCAAGAGCGGCGCTTTCACATGGAACAACAAAAGGGGAGGGGAAAGGCAAATAGCCTCTCAGCTGGACAAATTTGTAGTAACAGAAAGCATTCTTCTGGAAGGAATTATTGTTGAATCGGACATTCTTCCTAGTGGAGGGTCAAACCATTGGCCCATCACAATGACTGCAGCAATCCAAGGCACTCCTAGAAATAAACCTTTCAGATTTGAAAAGTTCTGGCTCACTCATCCTGATTTCATTCAGAAAATTGAACAATGGTGGAAAGAACCGTTGGGCACAAGAGGTACCAAAATGTATCTTCTGTAGGCTAAACTGAAACACATCAAAGCCAAAATCAAAGTCTGGAATCATGAAGTCTTTGGGAATATATTCAAGGAAAAAAAGAAACTGGAGGAGCAAATGGAACATATACATGAAGGATGGATTCAAGGCAACATAGACCAAGACACTGTGGACAGGGAAAAGAAGCTAATGAAGGACTGGCAACTACGATGTCAACAGGAGGAAACACTTTGGAAGCAAAAATCTCGAATCCAATGGCTTAAAGAAGGTGAACAGAACACCAAATTCTTTCATAGATCAGCCATTGACCACAGAGGGGCTAACAAAATTCTAAGCCTTAAAGATGAACAGGGAGCCAATGTATAGACGCATCAAGAAATCTCCAACCTCCTTATAACCCACTTCAGCAGGATTGCTCAGGAACCTGGGATCGACAGAGAGGAGGCCATTGAGGAACTTGCATCCTCCATCCCCAAGTTAATCTCGGAGGAGAAAAACATAGCTTTAAGTCGAGAAATCTCCTTAGAAGAGGTGGAAGAAGTCGTAAAAGAGATGCCAAATGGTAAAGCACCTGGGCCTGATGGATTTACCATCGACTTTTACAAAGCTTGTTGGGAGATAGTCAAAATAGAAGTATGGGAAGCAATGGAGGATTCACGATGCTCCTCTTCAATCCTCAAGTCCCTCAATTCTACTTTCCTTGCCCTTATTCCAAAGGAGGAGGAAGCCAACACGCCCTCAAAGTTTCATCCAATTGCGCTATGCAATGTCATGTACAAGATTATTTCCAAAGTCATAGCCAATAGAATGAAACCCATTCTTCCAGGTATCATTTCGGAAGAGCAATCAGGTTATGTAGAGGGGAGACAGATTTTGGACAATATCTTACTAGCACAAGAGATGATTCACACACTTCAAACGCAGAAGAAAGCAGGTATGATGATGCAGCTAGACCTATCGAAGGCTTATGATAAGGTAAACTGGCACTATCTAGAAACTATTTTGGAAGCCTTCGGTTTTTCTAAACAATGGATATTTTGGATCCTAGCTTTAGTCAAATCCACAAGATTTTCAATACTGGTTAATGGAGCCCCAACATCCCAGTTCTCTCCTTCGCGTGGTTTGAGGCAGGGTGATCCCTTATCCCCCTTCCTTTTCGTGATTTTAATGGAAGGCTTAAGCAGACTAATCAGAAAAGCTAAAGAGGAAGGAATAATTGAAGGACTTCAACCCTTGCCATTAAATCCGGCAACTACTCATCAACAGTTTGTAGATGATACAATGTTGCATGGCACTCCCTCAGTTAAAGAAGCTATGGGGTACAAAAGTATTCTCAATCTCTTCAGCAAAGCTTCAGGTATGGAGCTTAATCTCTCTAAATCCTCTATCTTCTTTTTTAATACGCACCTAGCTGTTCAGAAAAATCTTTCTACCATCCTAGGCTTCAAAAGATGTAACCTCCCATCGAGATACCTCGGTGTTCCGCTGACTGACAAGCCCTGGCAGAAATCGCACTGGGAAAAGCTTTTAGCTAGCCTAGAAAAAAGATGTCATCATTGGACACACAAAGCCCTTAACTTCGTAGGTCGACTGGTCCTCACCAAAGTAATCCTCCAGGCCATTCCACAATACATGCTCTCCATTATGCCAGCTCCCAAGGGAGTTCTGCAAAAGATAAGGGTCATCCAAAGGGCTTTTCTTTGGTCGGGTAATTCAGAGAAGAAGAAATGGTCGCTAATGGCGTGGGATAAGCTTTGCAAACCCAAACATCTGGGAGGGCTGAACCTGCAGGACCCATTCACGGTTAACCGTGCCTGTGGAGCAAAATTATGGTGGAGGTGGCTAAAGGAACCCAAATTACCATGGGCCAAACATTGGAAAGCAAAGTATGCTCCAAATAACAGACTGTAGAACTTAATCTGAATGCAAGAAACTCCAGAAGGATCTCCAATTTGGAACCTGGCGAGAACTAACCAGCATATAATTCAGGAGCAGAGTTTTTGGGAAATTTGAGACGGAAAGACAGCCCTTTTCTGGGAAGATGCGTGGCAACAACTCCCTAAGCTGGAAAGCCCTGCTTTCTTAGATATCCAAAGAAGAAACTAGGAGCTAGGAAGAACTACAGTGAATCAATACTGGAAGCCTAACGAAGAGAACCAGGCGTGGAGAACTTGGATATTCAATGAGACAGAACCCATGGCAGAAGAAAACAATAGTTTAAAGGACCTGCGAACAGAGCTGGCCAAAAGAAGAATAAGGAAAGTAGGGGATAATGACCAATTACGCTGGGGAAAGCTTGAAGGGGGCAACTTCACACTCAAAGAAGCAAGAACACATATAGAAGGCATTGAGCATGAAGAAAAAGTCAATTGGCACAGCAAAGTATGGGACACCCAATTATGGCCGAAGATTAAAACGTTCCTCTGGCTCCTGATGCACCGAAGAACGCTGACATGGGAGAATCTCCGGAAGAAAGGATTCATTGGTCCTTCTCGCTGCCCCATGTGTGGAATTGAGGAGGAAACCATGAATCACCTCCTCAATACCTGTGAATGGGCAGACAGCCTATGGAATTGGGCGGAAACCATTCTTAAAAGGATGGATAGGGTAAGTAATTCAATATAAGAAACAATAGAGAATTGGAGAAGTAATTTCTCCAATACCCAATTGGTTAATACAATATGGAAACTTATCCCAGGGTTTATAGCATGGACAATTTGGAAAGAAAGAAACAAGCGAGTATTCCTAAATGAAACAAGAGACATAAATTACACAAAGGACACAATTCTTCAAAATATCAAGCAAATAGTTCTCTCCAAAGGGAGAATGGAACAGGACAAGAACATCTCAATTTCAGACTTACAGATTCTGAAAGCTTTTGACATTAACATGGGAACCTTCACGTCTTCATCAAATCATCGACAGGAAATAAATACCAATGTAAATACCTGGATCCCTCCGCCAACAGGCTTCCTCAAACTCAATTTTGACGGAGCCTCTAAGGGTAATCCGAGACCGGCAGGCATTGGGGGTGTTCTCAGGGACAGCAAAGGTGAAATTCAACATATTTATAGTCAATTGCTGGGGGAAGGGACTAATAACGAAATGGAATTTGCAGCGCTTGAGCAAGGTTTGAGAATTCTCAGAAGAATGAAAGCTGGAGCCACCGTGGTAGAAGGGGATTCTCAACTGGCTATCACGGCAGCAAGGAGAATGTATACAGGAGCTAAACCAAGTAAAGTTACGAGGCACTGGAGGCTTGCCAAGGTAACAGAACTCATCGTTGAACACCTATCATGCCTGGAAGGATTAATCCTTCATGCAGTCAGACGAAAGGCGAATGCAGTGGCAGATCATTTAGAAAATTATGGAATTGATAATCCCTCAGCCCACTTGGACACCTGTTGGCAGGAAATCACATGCATGGAGCTGAGGAACAGATGCACTCTTCTTTCAAGGCAAGACATTATTTAACGAAAGAGGTGGAGAAGGGGTACGAAGAATTTCCCCATCTTAAGAGAATGATTTCAACCAATCGAAAGAACATTAGGATAAGTGGATGGCAGGCCCAGGAAGTACAAGAGAGGAAGTGGCAATTAATTCACAAGAACAAAGGGCTAGTACCAAGGAGCACAGCAAACAAAAAATATGGGCAGCGCCGGCATCAAATCACAAAGGGAGACACTTGGAATTCCGCAAATTGGCTCAAGTGTGGCAGAGTTAATAATAAGGATTCGTATTATCAATAGAAATGTGGGGATCGGAGTAGCAGTTATTATGATTGGACATGCGCTCATCAAACGGAGAAGTGGGAAGCCTCAGGCCTGTCAAGGTTTCCTTCCACTATAACTACGGCTTTCCATCACAAGGGTAATGCACTGCTTTCCCACGCACTCAGCATAGTTTCAATAGTATCCTTAGAAAGCTCAGAATTTCAGTTCTCGGCCATAGAAGCATGGCGCGTGAGGGCAGTCGTAATGCTTCGGCTAACAAAGAACTCCAGAGGGCTCAGGACTCCTATGAGACACGAACCTCCATTAGAGAAAAACACAAGATTGAGGAGCTTGAAGCGATTATTGCAGAGGAGGAAGAGCATCTGAAGGAGCAGGATTTGGAGAAAGAGGTGGAGTGGATTCACGATCCTGGAACGGCAACCACTCGGGCGACCCAGTTTGTGCGTACTCAAGCGGAGATGTGGAGAATGAAGACTATGTTAGCAAAGGCACTTAGTATGCAAGGGGAATACATTAATCAGGCTCATCAAGCTATCTCCGTTATCACCACGGAGCACATGGTGAAACTAGACGCCTTGGATTTCAAGCTTAGTGCTCTGGTGCAACAAGTCAACATTCTCTCCCAAAAAATGAGTGTTTTAATCAGTCTTCTCAGGCACACTATTCGCCAGGATTCCTCAGTTGCGGGGGAGGGTGCGGAGGAGGCTACAGGAACCAGCCAAGGGAAGCGCACATCTCAGCGCACACCTCTGCCTGGTAATTCGTCTGCTTCAGCCAACCCGGGTGTCACTACCAAAGATTATGTCATCCTCAAGCTGTAATGGCTTGTTTCGGCAGCTTCAGTCTGCTTTTGCTGTTTAAAATTTGTTTTGTCTCTGTTTTCAAGGTTACGTGTCACCTTTCTGTCTTTACTTGTTTCTGTCTTTGATGTCCATATGGTTTGTTTTCTATCTTTATCTTCAGTCGCCGGAAAGGGCACATTGTTTTTCAGGCCCCAACCCTGCTCTGTGCTACCCTGCGTGGTATGCTTTGGGGTCTTTTGATAGAATTTTAGCGGCTCATAAGCACTATAATGGGGCAAGAATGTTTCTCTTTAGTCTATGCGAGCAGACCTTTTTGTACTCTATGTATTCTATGAATTAATACAAAATGCTGATTTACAAAAAAAAAGGAGTTTTGTGTTCAAAACTTGTTTTTGCGTGATCTTTTATTATGTGATTTGGTTTCGTTGATTCTTTAAATCGTAGGTTGAATTCTCTGTTAAATACAAGAAATTGTATGTGAAATTAAAATCTTTAGTGGAATCTGGTGTTTGAGGATCGCATGGACAAAGGCTTTAACTTGTTGATCGTCGATTGAAAGCAAACATAGATTGAGTGAACTAACAAATCATCATTAATCACAGGGTGGATCAATGATGATCTATTTGGGAGAAGATCCACAGTGATCGCGCGGGAACTTGCAAGCAACTTATCTCGACTAGCAGAGTCGATAAAATCATTAAAAAGAGTTTAAAGTTAAGAGTGATCGGACCATCCGTTTAATGGGTAATCAGACACATATCGCTTCCAAAAGTGTGTGTAGGTTAACATTAGAAACGAACGCAATAATGTTTTATACAACGGGATTAAAACCTCGTTGAGTTCCGGCCATCAAGATCGTTCGTTGGTTGATTGATCGGACGATAATCGTGTCGGAAGATGCACACAGTTTAATCTAGTTTTCGGATGCGATATTTTATGGACTGTGATTTAATCCAGTTGAATTCCGGATCGATCATAGCCATTCATTATGAATGGACGAGATCCAATGGATATCGCTCCGGAAGATGCGTGTTGGTTAGCATAAATTTCGGGCACGATAAGGTTTGAATTGGATTTTAATTTGTTTGGGATCCACGAAAGAGATCAAGGTCTGGTAGTTTAGTAAATGTTGGTTTTAATTGTTTAGATTCCGGTTGTGATAAATAAATTAACCAAATGTGTGGGCCCATAACCCATAGGTCTACGTATTGATTTCAGGATGCAGTTTTGCTGCATCAAACTGGTATCAAAGCAGAAGAAGATTTTGCATGAAGTATGATTATATTGCAAATTTGTCAGCGTTAGTCTTTATAATTTTTGTGCAGAGTAACAACAGAGGAAGGTGAGAATATTTGCAGCAGCCTAGAGCAAGGAGTGTTCATATGGTTCTAGAGAAGAGAACCAGAAAGATGTCGAAAGACTAAGCTCAGAGGAGAAAATCTTAGTGAGGTATCGTGTAGCAGGGA
Organism: Pinus tabuliformis; assembly: GCA_031772625.1. Classification (NCBI taxonomy): domain Eukaryota; kingdom Viridiplantae; phylum Streptophyta; class Pinopsida; order Pinales; family Pinaceae; genus Pinus; species Pinus tabuliformis. The sequence goes on along the minus strand of CM062812.1, from coordinate 926,562,520 downwards.
GGACTTGTTACTGCAAAGGTTTTGTTGCAGCTCATGAATGTTGTTACAAGAGACCAAGAAATCATATGACAAGGAAAATCAGAGGCGCAGCAGAAGAAAAGGGAAAAGAAGAGGAGTCAGTTTTAGAATTTGATTGAGATAAATATTTTCTTTTATTGAATTTTGAGTATTGATTTGAGTTTGAAAAATTAGTGCAAATGAACATGGATAAACTTAGGAAAGGTTCAAATAAATGTCAGATGAGTCATGAAGAGCATAGGATAAGTATTGCAGTGATGAGAGCAGAGTTGAATATATTACAAGAATGGTTTCATGAGAAAGAGAATGAAGACCGAAAACATGGATGGAGAATAAGGAAACGGGTCAAGTGGAATCTATTACAACAGAAATGGAATGCTATGTTGATGAACAAACTTGAACAAATAGATATTTCTTTGTTGGAGAAGGAGAGACTCATAGGAATTGAGTCACAACAAAGAGGATTTGCTAAAACCCAGAAATCCCATGGTGAGAATTTGGTGCTTGAAGCATCAAAAGAGTCCGAAAGGTCTGGTATTTTTAAAACTGATAATTTGTCTATGAATACAGGTATGGTACTAAATAAGGAATTTGTTGCTATAGAGACAGCTAATGACCATGGTTATGATCAAGAAGTCTTTTGTGAACCTGAAGGAAATTGGGATGATTGTTTCATTCCATGAAGTTGAGTTTGCAGCTCAATTAGAGAAGGAAACGGTAACTAAAGAGACAGAAGCCAAAGAAATTGAGACTAGAGAAACTGTAACAAAAGGAGAAAAGGACACATTAGAGAACATCAATTGTGTTGATGTGATTAACAAAGAGGAATTACTCCTTGAGCATGGTGGAAAAAATTTCTTTATAGATATACAAAATTTGGTTAACAGTTCAAGTGATGATGATGGTGAACTTTCAGATTTAGTTCTTTCTAATCTCAACGCAACAGAGTTACCTGGCGAAGGTATAGGTGCAGACGGTGAACCAGTTCGAGACTCATTCAAAAATTTGGAAACCAGGAAAATGGGTATTCAAGTTTCTACATGCAGTTCACGAGTCTATATTTCCATAACAGAGGATGATGAGGTATGGAAAGTCGAGAATCATGTCTAATAATTCTCTAAAGATATTATTCTGCTAATTTAATGCCAGACTACATGATGAAATTATTCCTTTGAAGGACCATCAGCAAAACAGAGTTTGGAATCCTAGAGGTAGCAAGTCATTCAAACTTGTAGCTATCACATTACTATAGAAAAGTGACAGACCTCATAGATAGGAGTCTATGAATTTTTTTTCTACATCGGGAGTCTGATGCAGGAGCATCCTGCTCAGAATATTATTGTTCATTTGGTTGATTTAGGGGGTGATGTTTCTAATTATTTTTAGGAATCTTATATGGATTGAGTGAGAAATCTATGTGTGAGGTTTTCAGTTGTGAAATATTCTCAACTATGTGAGAATATCAGGGATAATTGATATGTGTAGATCTCGTAGAGATCTTAGGGATTATGAGGTCCTCGAATAAGAATTAGTTGAGTAAATTATGGGAAAAATCATGGATTTAGTATAATCCATAATTATGTAATTAATCTATAAATATAAGCCTACGAGGAGAGTGATAAACAAGTGTTAGAGAGAGCTAAGTAGTGGAGAGAATAGATCATAGCACGAGATGTTATGAATATATATATGTAAATATTGTTATGAATGAAAGGAGTTTTGTGTTCAAAACTTTTTTTTGCGTGATCTTTTATTATGTGATTTGGTTTCGTTGATTCTTTAAATCGTAGGCTGAATCCTCTATTAAATAAAGGAAATTGTATGTGAAATTAAAATCTTTAGTGGAATATCGCATTTGAGGATCGCCTGGACAAAGGCTTTAATTTGTTGATCGTCGATTGAAAGCGGACAGAGATTGAGTGAACTGACAAATCATCATTGGTCACAAGGTGGATCAATAATGATCTATTTGGGAGAAGATCCACGGTGATCACGCGGGAACTTGCAAGAAAGTTATCTCAGCTAGCGGACCCGATAAAATCATTAAAAAGAGTTTAAAGTTAAGAGTGATCGGACCGTCCATTTAATGGTTAATCGGACGCATATTGCTTCTGAAAGTGCGTGCAGGTTAACTTTAGAAACAGACGCGATAAGGTTTTATACAATGGGATTAAAACCTCGTTGAGTTCTGGCCATCAAGACCATTTGTTGGTTGATTAATCGGACGGTAATCGCGTCGGAAGATGCACACAGTTTAATCCAGTTTTCGGACGCAATATTTTATGGACTATGATTTAATCCAGTTGAATTTCGGATCGATCATAGTCGTTCATTATGAATGGACGAGATCCGATGGATATCACTCTGGAAGATGCGTGCTGGTTAGCATAAATTTCGGACGCGATAAGGTTTGAACTGGATTTTAATTTGTTTGGGATCCACGAAATAGATCGGGTCTGATAGTTTAGTAAATAGGGGTTTTAATTATTTAAATTACGGCGATGATAAATAAATTAACCAAATGTGTGGGCCCATAACCCACAGGTCCATGTATTGATTTCAGGGTGCAGTTTTGCTGCATCAAAACATGGACAAACAACAAGAAACATCACTTGCAACAAAATCAAAGAAGTAAGTACATTTGAAACAAACTGTTATAGACTTTACAACCTGTTATTTATATTCGTCAACATTGTCTCTTAGTTCTGACTTTGTATTTTGTCACATCAACATCATCCATACACAGATCTAAAGCATCATCTTTAGTTCCAGTTCAATTGAAGAACTAAACATTTGCAAAACTGGAAAGTTGTTTAATGAAGATGGCATGGTCATTTATAGCACATAACTTGATAAAGTCCACAAAACACGACAAATACTACTTGCATATTTGAAAATGTTGAAGGAATCATGACAATCACATTGTATGTACCAACTGAGCTTATTGAAGAGCATCAACAAAAACTATCATGAGGAAAAGCAATATCAATTACAAATTTTAAAATTCTGCCTAAAACAAATTATGACCGTGGTGATTGTGACTGGATTCTGCTACTAATTGAATCAAGCACTGTATAGAACATATCACTAATTTGCAAAAATTACAAATTCATTCCAGATAGGAAAATAACTTGCAGCAAATAATAAAACATATCCAATTGGAACAATTGCACGAACAATCGGTTCACAATATACACTACAAATTAAAGATGGAAATTTTGATGGCACAACAAAGAAACAGTAACATCAATTACTTTGCATTAGTTTTATATTACTATTCTCATCCTGAATTTCATCGTTCTTTCAAATAACAAAAAAATAAAATAACTTTTTTGTATGGTATTACAGTTGCAGTTATTCGACACATTTGCACCACTCTACAATGAAATCAAACAAGAATTGCAAAAAGGGAATTTTCCAATCATGATATTCAAAAACATAACAAACAGGAAAGATGTCAAATAAAGAACTCTTCGAAAAACACAATCAACATTCATCAAAACCTTGAATGCAGAAGAACTGAGAAAATTGAGCCCTCCAACAATCTCTGTAAGTACACATGAAACAATACTTCTACTTCTCCATATGCAATTTTTTTTTTGTCCATTTTCACATATACTAATTGTCCTCCTTTATTAACAAATAGAAGGAACATTGACAGTTGCAAGCATTTACTCTAGGTCATTTGAACTTCTTTGTGTTGAATGCAATTCACCAATACCACCCTTTACAATGATAGAGGACACAATGGTTAACTCTCTAAAATGCAATAAAAAGTCCTTGTTTTTCTATTCAAGTCTAACAACAACACTAGTTTACAGTGTTGTATCAGGAACAAATTACTCTGGAAAGAATTACTTCCCAACTTAACAAAAATGTCTTTAAAGAATATGTTCAAAGAAAACAAGCAACCATGTATATGTTACGAGATTTCAAAATACAAAATACAGAGTAGATTTACAATCAATGAAGACAATGAAATCCAACCTATTGACAATAATGACAACACAACCAAATCCAGATATTCTTCTAATTAATATTCATGTCTGTGCTGCAAAGGACATATATGTAATTTAAATTATGTTATTCAAAATAATCAATTTGTACTAATTTTTTCCTTCTCTTTTCACCTCCAACGCTTCTGCACAAATTACCTACAAGAAGAACGCGTCATAATGCACAGATCAGTCCAATGCTCTTCTGAATTTTTGTATCAAATTGTATTGATTTTCACCTCCTCTTTTGACCTACAGCACATCTGCACAATTTTCCTACCAGAAGAAAGCATACAAATGCACATATCAAAGCAAGGATTTTTTTGAAATTTTGTACTAAGACGCTGACCTCCAACACATCTGCACAATTTTCCTACAAGAAGAAAACATACAAATGCACATATCAAAGCAAGGATTTTCTGAAATTTTGTATAAAAACGTTGACAATAGATATTTATTTCATGATATTTATACTTATGACAAGTAGATGACTCTGAAAAAGCTTCCACGTCCTTCGTTTTAATAGCATTGGTATATCTTTTAATGCCATTTTTGACAATAAGATTTAAGACTGGTTTTCAAGAACAAATCATGAGAGCCATGCATTTTATGTTTCTACAACTACTTTTGTTGATTGAAGCGTCTATGTTCTTACATGTTAATCTCCGTTCCAGATTCTTCAATATTATATTAAAGAAATACTTACTCCATTTTTAGAATGTAGATTGTTTTTAAATCACAATTACTCGTTCTGTTTTTAAAATGCGAGTTGTTTTTAAATCACTTCCATGTTTATAGTTAATGTGTTGGTTGTCTCTATTTATGCATTTAATTGTTGAGATGAACGAGAGACACATGAAAAGTCCATTTTGGGAGCACCTGTTAAGTAATATAAAGGGACAATTTTTGTGGTCGTAATTCTTATTTATAGCCAGGTAATAGTAGCTTTGATTACAGCCATATCCAGTAGGGATAAATTGATCATGTGTTTGATTATTGTGTGCAAAGTTTCCACTACATAAATACATGAATATGAATCCATTTCAACCTAATATCTCTTAAGCTCTCAAATGGATAAATTAAAAACAGGTGTAAGTCCGTTGCTTCCTAAAAATCTAAAGTTATAGCAATTAATTAAAAATAATAATAAAGCTTTGCAATTTTAAACAAAAATTCTCTCCCACTCTAGCTTGTCAGAGCACTTCACTTGGTGTAGAAAAGCATACTGTATTGTAAACTTAAAAAGCACCCAATTGCTTTGTTAGGATGATTTTAATCATGCTATCCTTTGTAGCTGCAGTGAAGACAAATTCCAGTAAGAGGGACTGGGAGGCTCTTCTGTTGTTTAGAGAGGCCATTATATCCGATCCAACAGGATCGCTGTCCAACTGGACTCGTGAAAATTCAGAGAATCTATGCTCCTCATGGTATGGTATTCGGTGCAGAAAAGGGACCAAAAGAGTGGTGGCCATAATCCTTTCTGGCTTACAATTGGAAGGAACCCTTTCACTATCTCTGGCCACTCTCTCTTTGTTGCGCACTTTTAATATTTCTGATAATTCTTTGAAAGGAGGGATTCCACCAGAATTTGGGCGCCTCAAGGCGCTGGGAACACTTGATCTCAGCAACAATCTACTCTCTGGTTCTATCCCAAAATCTCTCTCTAATTGCACACGCCTTCGATGGCTTGGGCTTGCACAGAACAGCTTGGCGGGGAGCATTCCAACAGAGTTTGGTCGTCTATTTGAGTTGGAACATCTCATCTTGTTCGGGAATGTTCTGAATGGAAGTATTCCAGATTCTCTGAGCAACTGCACATCTCTACGGGAGTTCTCCATTGGAAGCAACACTAGACGGTCTCATCCCTCCATATCTCAGCAATTGCACTGAATTATCATACATCGACTTTTCTGGCAATGGCTTGAGTGGAAAAATCCCAGTTGATTGGCTTCAGTGGAAAAATCCCAGTTGATTGGGCACTGTTCCAGAAATTAGAGTACTTGTATTTATAAAAAAATGTTGGTCGGTCATTTTTGGCCGTTCGGACAATTCCTCTGCCTTGTTAGACGACTTCTCAAATTACCCAACTGAGCAGGTATACTACCTATAATTGATTGTGCCCCAAATACAAAAACTTAAGCAAAGAGCAGTTTCCCAAAGATGGAGGAATGTTGTTCTCCGACATGTTAGAAAATGGAGTCGTCTAAAGAGGCGGAGGAATTGCCCGGACATCCAAAAGTGGCCTGAATCGGGCAAAAAAAAATTCAAAAAATCTTGTAGAGACAGTGTTTGAATCGTATTTTTGATGGTGGAAATGGATTCAGCACCATCAAAAACATCTAGAACACTTAAAATTTTGAAATTTAACAACTATAACTTGGATTTACAAAAATCCTTGGCGGATTTTCTCTAAATATAACTAAAATTTCTATAACTTTCCCGACAACTCCTCTGCCTCATTAAACTACTCAATTGAGAAAGCTTACTGAAATCTCTATTTATGTTTAAAGAATTACGAAAACCTAAAAATAAACCCAAATTTATATACATGCAAACAAAAATCTCACGATGGGTTCACCATCGCCCTCAAATGAGCGTGGGTCATTTTTCTTAAATGGCTTCCACCAATTTTGCATTTCATTTTTCTTAAGTAGCTTCCCACAAGTTTTGAGGGCATTTTTCTTAAATGGCTTCTTCCGGAAGGTTTTCTGGAATGGATTGTTCCAAAATCCCATTAGAACTAAAGGACGGAATGGATTGTTCCAAAATCCCATTAGAACTGAGAATTAAAGGATACTAAACTTTCTTTTCCTAATTAGTTTGCTCAATTTATTTTCTAGCATTTAGAAATTAATCTTCTTATTTCTATCTATTAAGCATTCCCACATCTATGCAACTTTGTCGTATGAATTTACATCTCTCTGGGCCAATTACCTCTTTTTTGGATGACTCATCTCATAGTTGGGTTGGTTCCACTTGTCTAGAGTATAGATATACTATTTGGTCTAACCCCACTTCGCTTAGTCGACTTCCCATAGCTTGGATGAGCCAAGTCGTATAATTAAATATATTCACTATGCAACCTTCATCTACAAATGGTTGATTGTTCTATAAATTAGGAAATATTGAGGGTGCCAGGTGGTACTCATATTTTTCATTAAGTGCATGAAATATTTGATACTTTTTTCTGGTTGTTAGGATTCTATAAATGGTAGAATGTATGAGGAAAAACAAAAAATAAGAGAATCTAAGAAGTGATTAAGGGAGATGTCTCTATGTAGGTGAAGCTATAAACAAGGAAGCAATATTGGAGGTTAAAAGTTGAGACCACATTTGAACATCTAATTATTTATTATTAATGTGCGCAATTGTTTCCATCTAATTTACCTAAGCTACAGGGACTAGCTACTATGTAGCCCTTATTTTAATATGAAGTTATATAGATGATGAACATAATACCAATCAACATCAACTTCAAATGTCTTCTTGCTTTTCAAACTACTCTCTCAACTTTCTACTTGTCTTCTTATATATTTGTCACAAATATATAGAAGCTCTCAAAGACTTGACTTCATCTCAAATAAAAGCTCAAAGATCTCATCCTATAGGAGGGTAGGACACCATTTATTTTTATTATTTTTATTTTGTATTTATAAAAGATTTTATTTTTTGTAATGGTTTCATTGATTACTAACATAAATATATAGAAGCTCTCAAAGACTTGACTTCATCTCAAATAAAAGCTCAAAGATCTCATCCTATAGGAGGGTAGGACACCATTTATTTTTATTATTTTTATTTTGTATTTATAAAAGATTTTATTTTTTGTAATGGTTTCATTGATTACTAACATAATTTATTTATTTTTAATTTCAAAGTTTTGTATTAGTTATATAAATAGAGATACATGGACAAACATTCAAGGGAATTCCAACAAAAGAACTCCACTTCTTCTGGATAGACCCAACAGAAACTAGTTATTGATATACTAAGCTTTCCACTTCTTCTGGATAGACCCAACAGAAACTAGCTATTGATATACTAAGCTTTACATAAACACTGCTTAGATGAGCTTACAAGCTTCCCACCAGATAAACACAGAAAACCCAAGAGACATTACATTCTCAAATCAGCATACGAGTGGCTAAATCTTGCTCTCAAAACCAACGTAGAAAGAGATACAATGCAATTTGGAGCCATAAAGAACACAGGCATTACAAAACCAAAAACACTCAACCAACACTGAACATCGGGTTGCGACACCATATGTCGTTGTAATCCCTCTAGAGTAATGCCCATACTAGGCCAAACTAGAGCAAGATAATCACCACCCGAAGTCAACCGACACCAACCAACTGCAACCCTTCAACACTAGTCCTTGTTGGACGGGGCAAATCTAGTCGAAGCACGAACACTAGAACCGGGTGATTCACCATGGTCGCCACCTTCCAATTCGCATGGTACATGACTTTCAACATGTCTCAGGCAAGCATCAATTCCATCCACACTGAAGCACAAGTTCCTTAGCATTCTCTTGTTATCTTCATGAGATGCACAAAAATTGTATTTTTCAACTTGTTTGTCTCTCATAACTAAGCCTTACAGTGTCTTCAAATTACTAACATAAATTTTGAAACATCTTCATTTTTTACAATAAAAATATCATTAAAGAAAATCATTAAGTATATTGAGAAAATAATAATATTATAGGAAAAAAATAAAACATTCTGATACGTCATGAACACAAAAATTAATCATATTTATAATATTAAAATCAATAAACAAAAAACAAAAAAATAAAAATAATATAAAAACAATTTTATATAAATGTAAGAACAGATAAATAACAATATTGGATTTATGTAAATATAATATCAATATTAATTAAAAATATATAGAACTAAAATTAAAAAATGTACGCACAATAATATATTGATATAGTATATAGTATGTCAATTATAAAAAATAAGTATATATATATTTAAAAAATAAGTTTATCATCTTGTCATGATGATAAACCATACTCGCTGGTTCGAAAGATAGACCAAATATTCTCAATGTGATTTTTTCCAAAAAAATTTCATTAATATTAAATTTATGTAAATAAAATATCAATATAAATTAAAAATATATATAAAACCTAAAATTATAAATAAAGAAAATCATTAAGTATATTGAAAAAATAATAATATTATACGGAAAAAAAATAAAACATTCTCATACATCATGAACATAAAAATTAATCATATTATATTAAAATCAATAAAAATAAATAAAAAACAAAAAAACAAAAACAATTGTATATAAATGTAAGAATAGATAAATAACCATATTGGATTTATGTAAATATAATATCAATATTAACTAAATATATATAGAACCAAAATTAAAAAATATACACACTGATGTGGTATATAGTAAGTCAATTATAAAAAAAATATACACACTGATATAGTATATGGTAAGTCAATTATAAAAAATAGGTATATATATTTAAATTATATAACGAATAGAAAATTATAAAATGATATTTGTATTTATTAATTATTTTCAATTATAAATATATTTTAAGAATTTTTATTAAATAAGTGTAATATGTGGTGTCAATTTAGTATCTATGTTTTTTGGAAAAAAAAATTGATAACAAAAATTACTGTAATCAAGATAAAAATAATTATGATATTTTTTTTCAAAATTATAAATTTAAATTATAAAATTTATAATAAAAAATATCAAATATATAAATAAAATTAAAATTAAATATTTAAAATAAAAAAATTTAACTAAAACAAAATTTTATTAAGATCGTGATTTTGAAAGGGTTAATTCAATTTGATATTATGTTCTTTTATTACCTTCTTCCCTATACTACAAGGTAATTCATTACTTTTAGTGCAATTAAAATAATTTTATTTAATAGATATTACTTAATTAGTTTATAAATATGAAAACTTATTTATTTATTGAATATTATAGTAAATTATAAAACAAAAGTTATTTATATAAAAATTATAAATAATAATTAAAAAATATAAATATTCATTTTTTAAATTTTCAAAATATTATATTCAAATTTTAAATTTTACAACAACAAAAAAAAGTGATGTATTCTGTAAAATCTTTTCAAAATTTACAAATAAAAAAAAAAAAAAAGGGAGTCTTCAAACTTTAGTTTCACAAACTAATTACAATATAACTTTCTATCAATATAATAAATAAGTTTAATTTAAAATAATAATCATGTTCAAATGCTTATTAAAGTAATAAACGTATTCAAAAGTTTATTATTATAAACATATCAATTGTACTATGTTTAGGTTATTAACTTAGCATTATATTATAAAGACATTATGATATCAAATAAATTGCAATATATTTAGGCTCTTAGCATACCCTCTTATTTGTTCTTTAAGTTTTGGTGCATATCCACGAACTTCTAACCAATGGAACACTCGTTTGGTTGAAGCATCAACATTAAAATGACACGTCCTCGTTCTAATCTCTTGCCTTGCCCATTGATATTCCTTATTGGCTTCTTCTTCCTCCTTCTGGGTTTCTAAATCTTTCATTTTATGTTTAAGCTCACTTACTTCCTTTTTTGAAATATTAATTTCTTTTCCTAGATCATTCACATTCATAGGCTGTAATTTTTCATTCTTTTGATCTCTCATGAATGATTTAGTATGTTTCTCAAAAAAATGTCGATGAATAAGGCCTTCTTACTTGATGACTTTGGCATTCTATGAGTTCTTGCCATTGTCTTAAGAAATTTCTCTGACAGTGATGTCTTCATGTCTCCTTCTGGTAATGCCTTGATTTGTGCTAGCGTTTGTGCATCTCCATCCTCTATGACTTGGGCCATGCAGACTTTCAGTTTTCCTTTTATATCATATTCTTCTTCATCATCTTCACTACTTGAATCATTGTCATCTTCAGTACTGCAACAACATATTTCAGAATTTTTCAATTACAAGAGTCTACAATCATCAGTGCTTCTTCTTCTAAATCAAATATTTCATTAGTGTTGTAATCAAAGTCAGAAGTTTATGATTTAGAAGAAAAACATCCTTCTTGTAAGAGATGGACTTCTTCTCTTTTAACAAAAGGAAAGTGAAGATAGTGGTTTGTGTCATGTTCATTTGAACCACATCTATTACAATGAAAAAATTGTCTGTTTTCCTTTTGCTTTATGTTTTGTTTTGCTTTTTGTGCTGACAGTTGTCCTCTATTTTTCTTTGAGGCTTCACCCTAGGGAGATCTTTTTTTCCCATGGAAAATTCGTAATTTCATTAGTAAAAGAAATTACATTCTGTAGATGCATATGCATATTCCGATATTTCTATCGATAAACACTGCGTCTGAAGAGGCAGTAAACATCAGCTACCCTATCCACTCAAGGAGTAGCCCAGACAGTGTCTGAAAAAGAGTCAAAATGATACAAAATAACAACAGAGTATATATTATCTTGTTCCACGCAGGGAGATAATACCAAAAAATATGATCAATACCAAAACTATGGCCGCATATCAGATCAAATACAGCAAAGGAAATATGTACAAATTATGTTCCAGAGTCCGAACATTAATTCAAAATGTCCATAAATGGCCTGTGATAGAACTGGTGGTGTTCCCCATCAATCTGTTCGATGATCAGCCAGTTGCCCTACTCCCGGATCACGCCTTCTTTGGAAAGACGGTCAGCCTCTGTGTTCCGCTCCCTGTATATATGTTTACATGAAAAATGGTCAAAAATGGAAATCATTCTTAAAGCCTCATCAAGTGTGTGTCTCAATGTGTAAGTCCTGCAAGAAGATACTCTATTTTTCTTTGAGGCTTCACCCTAGGGACATCTATTAGCAAGGTGGTTTGTTTTCCCACAAAGCCAACATACTGCTCTTTGGGCAACCTGAATCTTGTGAGTTTTGGGCTTAATATCCTGAAGGGAATAACAATGGGTTTTTTCTCTTTTTCTGTATCTTCTTCATGTAGAATTATATCTTATAGGATAAGAATTTCTCTTGGTTTTGAATTTTTGAATTTACTTTAAGATATTCTTGGCCTTTTTCTTTCTTCTTACAGGATCATCTATAGTTAACCCATATTTTTCACAAATGGACTTGTTGTGGGGATGTCTAGACATCTTCTAAATTGATTTACTAACTTTCATATTAGTGCATAGACTTACTAATGCACTAGTAATCAAGGAATAAATTTGTCCCCATGTGTACAATTTAGAAAGTTGCTTGAACACTTCTTGTGTTTTCAAATACTCAACAAACTTGTTAGGAATAGCAGCCAAGTAAACTTGTTTCCGTAAAAGGTTCTTACTATCTTTAACCTCATAAATTCTTTGTGTCCATTCTTTATAAAATTCGCCATAATGAGACATTATCTTGCATTTCATATTCATGATGATTAGAGCATGTTTATCAGATATTTCTTGTTCAGTTGCACACCAATGCTCTAAAATTAGGGTAGTAAGGGCACCTATCTTATTACTTACGGGGCGACCATCTTCATGGTAAACTATGTCACCATTTTCTTTCATGACTTCTTTTTCCATTTTCTCCACCATGGGAGGAGAAGATTTTACTTCCCACCATTTGAACAAGGACCGAGTAAAGCATTGAATAATAACTTTGCATGCTTCTACTTCAATTTTCCCCTTCATGCACATGAGCTTATCAGAAAGAAACATTTTGTCCAAAACCTTCTTGATCTGTCTAACGGACATATCATCAATGTTCCATTTTGGATACCGATCTTTAACAAAGGTTTGGGATTCAGGGATTTTTCCTTGTAGATCAGGTGTTGTTTCTTTAACAGGTAGAACTTGGGTAACCAAGGAGTGTTCTTCTTCTTTTGAAGAAGATTCAGGTTGTTCTTTGGGAATCAAAGTTGGAAAACTTTTTGTAGATTTTTTAGGGGGTTATGGTTGTAATGTGTGGAGTAGTATAAGCAACAAGATGAGAAATGGGAATCTTTTATGTCTTCTTTTTAGGCAAACTTTTCTTCATATTCTTCGTTTTCTCATCTATTTTTACTAAAATTCCTCCCATCATTTCAAAAGTAGTTTCCATATTTTTATCCATCTATCTGTAGTTTTCTTCTTATTTTTCTTTTGCATCAAAAACAATCTTTCTAATGTCATTTACTCCATCTTTGATTTCTGAAACTAAAAGACTCATTTCATTTATAGAAGATGAAATAGAATTTATTGACACTTGAAGACTATCAGTATGTCTTTTTCATGCATAATCATTTGTAACAAAAGTATTTACTGCCATACCCCTTAAGGCAGTATTGGTCCAATTTGGTTGTTCACTAATAGTTTGTATTTTGCTTTGTGCTTCCACTTAAAGGGCCTTCTTCATTTAGGACCAAAGGGATTTCTTTTGAAATTTTGTTTCCTTCTTCTAAAATGATTCCCTTAAAAGGGGGGGAATGGACATAGATTCAATTTTGCTCCCATCTAGACTCTTCCATTTGTGTCTTGGGGAGACAACTTCAATTTCTTGTTTTTCTTCCCCACTATCCATCATTTGAATAGAATCATTCATTTGTTTCAGTCTCCATTCATAAAAGGAGATCCAACAATTTTGTTTTGGCATATTATTCCTCGAGTTTTCTTTCAGAATTACTTTTTGTTCATTTGGCACTGAGGCGTTAAACTCTTACATTTGTGGATGAGCATATAGATCCTAATTTATTAGTTTTTTCATCCATTTAGAATTAACTTTCCATTTGTAACAACCTCTTATTAATGAAAATATTTTTTTTCATTTTTTGCAACTACAGGTTTCTGCATTCTTGGGGAAATCATATTTTCAAATCTACACTGTGGAATCACATAATCTCCTAGATATTTGCACCCTAGACCACATCTTGGAGTACCAATTTTTCTCAACTTTTTGAACATTTCTATAATTCTAGGATCTTCTTTCTCAAAAGAACGTATCATCGGGATATGACCTTTATGTGGAAATCTTATATATATGCATCGATGGTGTGGACATGGTTCTTGTGCAGTTTAACTAGGAGGAGGAAGATCCTCGTCTACCTGACCAAACCATCGTCACGTGAACCATGGCTTGGCTAACTCACCTACCCTCCCTTGTATGATTAATACTAACTCCCAAACTGAGAGCTCCCTCACTGACCTTCAATGCCCATCAATAGAAGTGGGCCTGGGTCTGGGCCTGGGGCTGGGTTTGTTTACCGAGAAGGACCCTATACTTATTTTGAACTCAAAGCCAACCGGGGCCAGAGAAAAAGAATAGACCATAGTACCTTTCCCTTCTAAATAAGGGTTCATACTTGGATTGTGATTTTGGTGTTCAAAAGAAATAACATTGTCACCACGTTGGGTTGCGAAGTTCTATAAAGAGGCTCGATTGGAATATTCGAGACAAACAACAAAGTAAGAAGAATAGTTGAGATATTTAGCTAAGGGAACTAACTAAATATGAGGACAAGAAAATTTATAGAATGAACAAAGGAAATAATGGCAGAAGAATGGGATTATTTAATGAGTGCAGAAGTAATAGAATGTTGCTTCAAAACCTTGGGAACATCGACAACCCATGTTTTTGGGAAAGAAAGGTCTTCCCATTTTATCACTTGGTGTTCCATCTTCTGATTTGAAGGATCTGTTGGGACCGGGGTATTAGAATGAGACTCTTGGCTAGGAATAAGTAATATTACAGGATACATAGTATTGGTATGCCTAAAATAGCCTCGGGTCTTAATGACAATATTAGTCCTCTTGGATTTCATACTAAACCCAATAATTTTGATTTACAATTTTAGAATGTCCCCAATATGTTCATCAAAGGTATAGACTGAGAAGTTTGTATAGTAGTCAAACAATACAGGATCATTAGATAGTGAAGTCACTATTCCTACAATTAATGAATTTGTAAACTTATGATGCATGAGGTCCCTTATAGTGCATAAGACATAAGCATTAATACCTCTATGAACTAATGCATAAATCTCAACCCTTATGCACCCAATATGTAGATAATTTGTTCTATGTTTTCGGGCTTCTTTCTGGATCTGCTTGGGATCTATAAGGGATATGGTTTGAGTGACTTCACACTTTTGCTACACTTGGGAGACTGATTCTTTGACTATCACTTTGCTAATAGCTTTGAGATGAAAACAGTTTAAATATGCATGAACACTAGAAGGAGAGATGATTGGTAAATTCCATGTAGCTTGTGGTTTATATTAAACTACTTCTATTTTAGCATCATTAAACAAATATTTACAACTACTATCAAACAAGATTTCAAGACCTGAATTTGAAGATTCTTCAAAAAAAATATTTTTTTTAAAGACACTAATTCAAAGTTTTGCTCCATAATTTATTTCAGAAGTGAATGTGTGTACATGGATTTTGTGGCTTTGATACCAATTTGTGACACCAAAGGCTTCCTTCGACAAAGATTGAAGCTTGATTGATTTCTCTTCTTTCTTTACATGAACTCCTATGTGAACCTTCAAGCAAGTTCCTTAATTCCTCAATCAAGTTGCTCACAATGACTTCCCTTTGCCTTAACGTGATGAACAACAAGAAATTTTGACAAAACTCCGAACCTTGGATGAACTTCTGATGAACTTCAAGAAAGAGTTTAACACATATGCAAGGTTTTGAGCACAGAACCACACCAAGACAAGTAATTTATTTATTATTGCATAATAGATTTACATTGCATCGACAATATAAACTCTCAGACTTTACTCTTCCTAAGAGTCCTACCACTTTAGGTTCACATATAACTCCCAGGTCTATATATGCAGGCTTGTTGAACTCTAAATTAAGACTGACTTTGAATCTGCTCAATATGCATATATGATCACTCGAAGTGCAAGTGCGGGGCAAAAACAAACTCAGACTGACTCTCACTCCAAAACCCCAAATGAGAAGAATGAGCTTCCTTCTCTTATTTTTAGATCTTAAGAGGAGGCAAGAGGCATCTCCTCAGATCATAAACTTCTGACATAGTACAAAGGAATCATCCTCAAAGTAGGAGATTCTAACAGACTTAGACGGACTTTTCAGACTACTTTTCTATAGATTCCCTAGGATGTGGGTGAATCCTCACCTTTAGCTAGAGAAGTCCTCTAAGTCTTGAAGGAATCATGCGAAAAGTAATCATATGTAGACTAAAAAATAGTAGATATGTACATACTCAAAATGATACTTTTTTGAGAGGAAAAACCCCTCTCTTAGTCAAATTGCATGTTACAATTTGTAAATCTTTGATCATAGTACAAGGTATCCCAAGATTTTGAATATATTTTTCAGACAATGATGGGCATCCCTTGTAGATTTATATATACAAGTTCACCTTGACGAGCCATTGATGATGATTATAGAGAAATGTATCCATTATTTTCCTTTCATCCATGACTTCGCGTTCTTGTAAATCTTTGATTTTTGAAATCAGAACTTCAAGTGATTAATATTCTCCCTCAATTATATAAGGGTCCATTACACTTCTATTAAGGCCAAATGTCTTCCACCAATCTAACAACCATTCAGGACATTGCCAGGAAAGTAAAGTATTTACTAATCCAAATTTTGCCAATGTGGTATAATTATTTGTTGGATTATCTTTGCATATTAAGTCCCACCATAAATTTTTGTATTGATTTTAGTCATAATCAACCCCTGGGAATTTGAGAGTGGGATTCAATCGTGGTCATTCATTATAAGTCTTGGGTCTTTCAAGACTGAAGTATTGGTGTACTAGGCCGATTCTATTATTCATTTGCTACCCGATAAGAATAATACCTTTAAATACATTTTATAAATGATTTTCAACATATATTTCATAGATCATGTATGTGTTGACGGTGTTGGACCCACCAACATGTCAGGGGATCTCCCCAGTAATAAGTCCCAACTAGACCTTAGACCATTTGGTGTAGGAGTCCCAGCAGTGGGTCGTACAATATCGCCTTTACCCTGGTTGCACGCAGAGGCAAGTAAGATATCCCTGTCGGTCACTAGGGTGTGACATATGCAGCGAGTCAAGGAAGGTGTGTGAACGGTTCTAACACACTGGGAGCAAGGTGAGTGCGCCCCTTGGAAACCTGTGGAATCACGTGGCTAAGAAGGGAATACATAAGAAAAGATGCATCACAAACTTGAAAGCAGGTAAGCTAGCAATACAAAGTGATGGTTAAACCAACAACACATTTCAGTAAGATTCATACATAATTATATAGAAAAAGTCCATACATGCATGCGTAAGCAAACAAATACATATATCATTAGAGTAAACAAGTTAGTTGAAATACAATAACAACATATGCATGAAACGTGTTGGCTCTGTTATATTAAGAAGTGAAAGTTCCAATCATACAATACAACCATGACCAACCACTAGTCTTGACAGCAGAACGTTACAGTCACTGCCACCTACTCCTCCAAAGAGATATACTAGCTCTACACTATGGAGAAGCCAAGGCTCATTACAATACTCTCCAAGCTTTCTCTAAGATACTCCTATCGGAAGCTTGGCTGACCAAAAGCTTATACAATGAGTTATGAGGGACTATATATAGCAAAGGGTGGGGTGACCCTTAACATTCCCCTTTGTGACTGTTCATCTACCCTCATGACTCTTCAACTACTCTATGACTTTTACATCCAACTATCGACACCTGAACTTCCACCTGACAAGACGTTACATACAATTTGTACATGTACCCATGTGAGACAAAATAGGCTTGAGCAAGCCATAAAAGACATCACTATGACTCGGACAATTGTGGGAAGACCAGCTCTTCAACATCCTCATGATGGTTGACAGTGGCGAACTGATGCCAATCCCGGTAGTCCGCGATGGTGTCCGTGTACTCTATTGTGACATATTCCCGAAAATGAACTCTTGCCTCTATTGCATCTAGGTACACTGCTCTGGCTCCTCTGTCCAACTCGTATAATAACATGTGCATCATTATCTTGAGTGCGGCTAGACCAGTGACATACTAATGCATGGTGTTTGCACTAATCGCCAAGTTTGTGCTAGTGGTTATGCGCATCAACTCGTCAAAGTACGAGTCAAGCTCTAGTCGGACTTGTGAGTGTCCCAAAATATGGGATCGCATGTGCGTGCACAACAACATCCATGCTTCTGAACACCCGTGCATGGGAAGCCTACAAACTATTGATCAGCTACGGGAGTTCTTCATAGTTCCATATTTGACTCTGCATGTGTGCCTTCATCTCGACTGCTCTGGGCTTCATCATCTTGGGCAAGTGTAATGGGGCTCCCTTGTATCTCATTGTCCATGTTTGCATGTGATCGACAGCAACATGCAAGTTTGACAATAAACGTGCTCTTCTAGCACATCACTACTGCCAACCATTGAGATGGAAACCTACTTTATGCAGAGTGCCAAACTTGGAATACAACCCCGCATGACTGTCTCAAGGGACGATACTTCATCTAGTATCGCCTTCTTCAACTCTTCTCGGGCGGATGTTGTAACCAGTTCTCCTCCTTGCTTGGTTGTCTCTAACTCTTTAGTCATTCTCTCATTTTCTGCTATCAATAAGCGAACACTTGAGCTAGTACCTTCGAAATATGCTCCAGTAGCATCGGTCAATGTTGTTGGATGCTTGCACACGTCAGACATGACCTCTCATTCCTCAAACTGCACATGAGATATGTTGTCGTCCGAAGTAGACACTTTGCATGATTGCACAACTCTATGTTGCAACTCATTGAATTATATGTTGTGCATCTCTTCTTCCAGATTGTCTCAAAGGATCTCAGTGTCTCCTTGGTGGTAAGGCATGAGGTCGATGTCTTTCTCTAACTCTGGCTACTCCATCTTTGTATCCATCTACTCAAGTACTCGTTCAATCTCTTGAGTGAAGTCCTGCTCATGTGACTACTCACCCTCTCTACTTTGCGCCAGCTACTCGGATGAGTCTACTACCTATACAGGAACAGTTTCATATGTCTATACATGTTGCACCCCCTGGTGTACCTATCCTTGTTGTGCTTCCTTCTCTTGTCTGCGCAGCTCCTGTTCCTTCTGGAGTTTCTCCTTCAACTCATGCAACTCCTTCACTGTTTCCTCCATCCTTTGTTTTTATCTATGCCTTTATGCAGTCCTCCTGTCGCGTTGTTGCCTCTTCGCCTCTATTTCCAAAGATGCTTTCTACACAAGTGGGTCTACTCTGAACTTGCAGCTTTGTTCTGCCTCTACGTTATCGACAATCTTTCTCTTGCCTTTGTCGTTCGTCGGTATGTTTACCTCTGTTGTTGTTGTTAGTGCTCTCCTGGATGTTGCTTCGCTAACCATTCCACAGCGATGTCGACCAGTTCATTGGGCCTAGAGAAGCTGTGACAATATCTCCATGGGTCCTCCTCAACCCAATGACATGCCCCATGGATCCACGGAAAGTGTACTCTCGCTCAGTGATCCTTCCCAAACCAAAGTGGGTCATACGGATTAAAGCTTCTGGTGTCGAAAGGATACTTCTTGAGCTCTTATGTTTCAACATATGCATGCCTGAGATTTCGTATCTCGTACAACCTAATCCGCAACGAAAGAGTGGGCCAAGGTGCCTTCTTCTTCCGGTGCAGCCTAGCTAACAGTCCTATCGAGATGTGGTATGCTACTTCTTGCATGACGAGCTTGTCCATGGCAAACTTCGGCAAAACATGTGGAGGCTTCTCTGTGTTATACATCTATACGAAGGTGCCAAACGGTGAGGCATACCAATCTGCTATGTCAATCAATGCCTCCATTGTTGCCTTCGACATGCAAGGTGGATCCTACTCGAATATCATCTTGTACACTGGGGTGCCAAAATGATCTGAAAGTTGTGTGATGACTCCTCGAAAGCTGCATTCAAAAGACATTCTACAATAAGTATTGACAGAGGTTTCCGCTAGTGTCCACGCCCACTTCAAACCCGAGAACTGCTAATTGGCACAGATTGCATCTAAGATGTAAGCAGACATGTAGATTTCTACTTGTTGACCTTTGGGCGGCTGCCGAGCTCCTGTTACATGTTCCTTTAGCATGTTAGCCAACATGTCAAACCAGTTGCATGCTTTGCCTTCACTGGCTAGTTGGTCCAATGCAATCACCCAATTCTACGGGAAGGTCTTTGTGCTCTCTCGGCCATACAAGAGACATGCAAAGATGACAAAGTAGTGATACGCTTTCCGCAGTATCTTCGTCTTATAAATCTGGTTGGGTGTCATCCTGAATTTGGTTGGCTCCTTCACCCAGTTCTTCAAGATATCCCTAGAGTTGATATTGTTGCTATGTATGCTAAAGGGTGTCTCCATGGTGATCACTGGCCTCGGCAAGTGGTACATCTTCTGGTAATCTTGTGCCCTGAAGGTAGCAATCTTTGTCCCGCTGACACTTCTTATTGTCATTGTCTTGGGATTTGTGTGCGAGACGATCCAATGAATCATGTCCGCGCATGGAAACATGGGATACCTACATGCAATCTGGTACAAGTTGGACTTGTGAATGTTCACATAGACTTGGAGGTTTTCGAGATCTTCCCCAAATGTGCCTGAGAATGCATCATTGACTTCTTTCCATTTCAGCTTGATGTCTTCGTCTACAATCAGCTTGGTGTCTTCGTAAGTCGACAAACTCATAGACACTCGCTCAACTGCTACTCCAGTTGCGCTTCCGTCGGTGTCCTTTGACCTTGCTCTCTTAGAGGCCATTGATCTCGAACTACTGAGAGACAGACGAACACTTGCTATATATGGAGACATGGCGACATGCATGGTAAGAAATATGTCAGCTAAAAACAAAGCAAACTTGAGGATTGACATGCAACATACCAAGGGGAACTGTTGGCAAGGATTGTGCAATTTTCACTGGGATGTCGGGAGACTGACTGCTGGAACTGTGCAAAAGGAAGTCTGGCCTGTCGGGAGGCTGCTTGACTGCTGGAGTTGCACAATGCACAATCCAAACCGGCCTGTTGGGTGCTGATATTGCGCAATGCGCAATTTCAGCTGGCAAGGGATGCAGGCCCAAGGACTACATTGCGCAATTTTTGGGCCAGTAGTCATTACCTCTCAGAATTGCGCAAGGCAAGACTGGAGGGCACTGACTGGCTAGATTTGTGCATTTTCTGGTAGGAATGCAAAGCCTTCCCTCTCATAATAGCACAATGTTGTCGAGGTAAGGCAGAGTCCAGGCCAAGGTTGCCCAGACCCTCCAATGGCAAACTAAAAGCAAATGAAGATGTGAATGCATGGAGATACTAAGTGTAAGCATGAGTGAAGGATTGTGCATGCAAATATCGAATGCAAGATTCGAAAAACGAAACAACATGCATGTGTGTGAAACGAGTTGCCCAATCGGTGACCATTCATGCAAAACAGTGTCATGCATGCGACAGTAGTGAGATGCAAACAAAAATTGAAACACGTTCATATAAATCAAGCAAACATCACTCACACAAGCCATAACATAAAAAGAAACAGAAATGTTGCAAAAGACAAGTTAAGCGAACTCACCCGGAAATAGTTGAGTTGGATGTGTCAAAGACTCCTGGATGTGTTGTGGGATGTCAGAGATTCAATATCGATGTGAAGAATGAGCTATGAAGTGTCGAATAAATAAGTTTGAGGCTTATGATGCGCATGGCACAAATCTAGGAAAAAGCGACACTTGGAGGAATGTTTCTAAAACGATATTTGCATGTAACCTCCAGCTGATAAAAAGAGATCCCTAAAATCTAGGGATGATTTTTGCATGTTGCTTGTTGTTATTTCAGGAAAAAGCAGCCCATGCATGTAAGTCAAGTTTTCTCGGTCCCGGAGGGAACTGGTCAACCTGAATGCACATGCAACAACCTGCTTGACTGAGAGGGATTTTTGCATAATTTCTAGGAGGAAGATGGGCTAGTTGTACAGAGGGATTCGCAATTTATGGGAGGAGGAGCTAACCGTTTCCCAGAATTACGCAAGTTCTGGGCTGAGTTGCACTGCTAGACCAGATTCCACAATTTTCCAGAGGACGGTTGCTTGACAAGATTACATAATTTCTTAGACGAGCAGGCTTCCAGTCAAATTCATGCAATTTCTAGAGGGAAGGTTGGTTCCCCTCCAGAATTTCACAATTTTCTGAGGGAGCTACTCATCCAACAGTTGGACCAAGTCCAGAGTAGCAGGTTATGAGGGGAGTGAAGCAAACTATCACACACAGGCTGGAAAGTTGCTTAAAAACCAATGAAGCTTATGTACTTGACAGTGCAAGACATGTTGTGAATAATGGTTGGTAGGGAGGATCCAAAACGAAGCTAAGGAAAAAATTTGGAGGGTGGTTGTAGCCACTACAACACTTGGCGACACATTGGTAGAACTCCAAATCTCTGAATAGACCTTGTTCATGAAAAGCAAGTCTAACACCTCTAGAAGTATTGTTCAGTTCTCTCTTCGTCTTGGTTTCCTCACTTGCTTGATTGTAAGATGTAGAATCTGCCAAGATCTTGGTCGGTCGACACACATTCCAAGCCAAGCCAACACAATTATTTCGATTGGGGATGAAAGGTATATTGGTGCACAAGTAGTATGGTCGTCAGAGTTTTAGTTTCATCTCTGGTGTTGCTCCTCTCCCAGCAAGCTTGGACAGTACCTCGGCAGAGTCACGCTGGAAAACAAGCATCGCTTTGCTGCGAGTGAGCCCGGTCAGTACTCCGGCAAAGTTACTTGCATCACCTCTCTATGCAAGAATACTTTCTCTTCTTTCACCTTATTCATTTTCATTTTTTGAAATTTTCACTTTTTCACTTTTTTCATTTTCATTTTTGTAAATGTGCATAGCACTTATTCATTTCATAAGCGGAAGAGGGATCCCAACTTATTGAGAGCAGAACAGGTTGTTCCTTCAGAGAAGTAGTTTATATATACCTCTGATGTGCTTGTTAAGGTTTTCTCCCTCACCTTACTCTACTTGACTGAGCTGACAAGGATTAACCCAAAAACAACCGACTAGAGTAGGTAACACTAGTTAGTGCGCAAGCGTTGTATTTTCACCAAGGTTCGCTTTGAATAGTATTTATTTTCCATCAATGTATCATGGACTAAAGATAAAAAGTTATTCATACAGAGGTAGGACGACAGATAACCAAGCGTTGATAACTACACAAGTCCTCTTGTACTTTACCCAACTTATTTCAAGAGTCGCGCGTGGTTTCATGCGACACTAACCTACGAACGTAAACCTGCAAACAAACACAAAACAAAGCAAAAGAAGAAGTAAATGCATAAGCAAATCAAGTAAGCAAACAAGCAAGCAAACAAACAAACATGCAAAGTAAGAAGCAAACATACATGCAAGCAAACAAACCAAAAGAAAACACTACTCCTACTCCTAAGCTAATGGTGCATGGGTCTTCTCACATGAAGTGATACTTCCAATGCAGCCACTAGTGCATTGGTCGACCCATGTTGGTGAAGGCATGGTTCGCGAACAACACAGCTGTGCGAACCAGAAAACATGAAAGATATAACAATGAAGACAAACACACTCCAAGTTTAAATGTGTCCACAAAACATAAGTGAGTGCAAGTGCATGACATGCAATCCGTGGACTTATCATGATGTGTGACACTGCGTGCAGCTGTTAAGAATACGCATACTCTTGACTGTGACATGCAAGCAAACGAAAGAAACAAAGACAACTTGCATCGTGCACGTGTGCTTGCTATGTAAGATTCCTCCAATGCATGAGCGATGGGATCGTGTAGTTCGAGTGGAGGAAGCGAAATATGTGTGTGATATTGATCGTCAATGCATACAAATGAGTGATGAGACACCTTGGGTGTTTCAACAATTTCCTTATTGGAAGTGAAACCAACCTCAAGACAGTGAGGGCCTGACATAACCATCAGCTTGGGCTGAAGTGCCTCGACAGTCTGTGGGGTTTCGACTTTGTTGACAGATATATCATCATAAACAGGTGGCTTGGAAAAATCAATTGCGATAGAATCATCATCGTGATCGAATACGGGAGTAAATAGATCATGACAGCTACAATAAGAAAAATCAATGATTTCATCAGCATCCTCATGATCTGATGAATCAAACAGAGGGGTAGATGAGAAGCGGAAAAATTCACCCTCTGTGTTTCCGGAAAAAGCAGATGAAAAATCAAGTGGATTTTCAATGAATAATTTTTCCTCTCCGTTGTCGGATGATGGACTGACATCCGGTGTGTTTTGCGAATGATCAACAATGGGTGCATCCATAGACGAAGATACACATGCGAAATCATGGATGGTAGAATCACCAAAGATGTCAAGAAAAAAATGGAGGAGGCTCGAACAAAAGGGAGTCATCCTTCATCGAGGATTGATGCTCAAGCTCCCAATCATACTCTTCATGAATGACAACGCAGGTTTGTTGCGCAACACAAACTTCGTTTATAGCTTGATCCTCATTCACAATAAGTGTAGAGTCTGGAATGGAAGAACACAAGACAGTGCAATCCGGAGGATCAACAGAACACGAAGACGAAGGTTGAGGTAAAACAGACATGTGACAACCCATGGGATTCGCAAAAAAATCCGTGCAAAAATTGGGAGAAGTGATGTTGGGAGGATGTGACAGTTGAACGGATGTGTGTACTTGTTCTCCCACATCACTTTGCAGTGGTGGAGTTGTTTGATGAGGGGACGAAGGACAGTCGCGTGTGACAGCAACCGTGTCCGTCTGTGATTATGCAACTCCATAACCTAAGTATGCTAAGTGGGGCTTGGGCTCAAACGTTATTTTATGATTAACAGATTTGGTAAGACAATACTCAAAGCTGTCCATGAGATATTGGAATTTCATTTGACTTTTCGGAGCTTGAAACTACAACACACGGAAGCGGTTCCAAAATTCCATAGGCGATTCATGCGGGGCCTTCATTGTTGTAACAGTTTTTTTTCAAGAGGTTATGGATCAAAATGATGGAAAGTAGATTCAATGAGATCACAGAACTCTTCAAGTGAGTGCATGTTGTCAGGAGGTAGACTCCAGCACCACCATTGTGGGGATTTGTGAAGTGTGTATGAAAGCAGTAGACTGACCTCTTCTGCATAGAACTCATCTACATTCTCAAGGAATACATAGAAGTCTTCTAAGTACTCAGGCCAGGCTACTTCGCCTTCACCATCATACGTGAATTTGGACAAGAGATCAAAAAACTCCCTCATGATGTTGAGAGGTTCGGCATGTGAAATACATTGTGGAGGGATGAGTGTAATAGAATCCATGATAGATGTGCAATGGTTCAAAATAGGATGAGAAGACATTGCTTGTCATCTGGCCCTCCTTCTAGCGCCAGAATTGTTGTTGGTGCTCGACCCACCAACATGTCAGGGGATCTCCCCGGTAAGAAGTCCCAACTAGACCTCAGACCGTTTGGTGTAGGAGTCCTAGCAGTGGGTCGTATGGTATCATCTTGAACGCAGTTGCGCTGAGAGGAAAGTAGGATATCCCTGTTGGTAGAAAGGGTGGGACATGTGCAACAAGTCAAGGAAGGTGCATGAACGGTTCTAACACACAGAGAGCAAGGTGAGTGCACCCCTTGGAAACCTGTAGAAGCACGTGGCTGAGAAGGGAACACACGAGAAAATATGCATCGCAAATTGGAAAGCAAGTAAGCTAGTAATCCAAAGTGATGGTTAAACCAACATCACATTTCAGTAAGATTCATACATATACAGAAAAATTCCATACATGCATTCATAAGCAAACATATACATATATCATTAGAGTAAACAAGTTAGTTGAAATACAATAACAACATGTGCATGAAACGTGTTGGCTCTGTTATATTAAGAAGTGAAAGCTCCAATCATACAATACAACCATGACCAACCACTAGTCCAGACAGTGGAACGTTACAGTCATTGCCGCATGTTCCTCCAAAGAGATATACTAGCTCTGCACTATGGAGAAGCCAAAGCTCGTTACAATACTCTCCAAGATTTCTCTAAGATACTCCTATCGGAAGCTTGGCTGACCAAAATCTTGTACAATGATTTATGAGGGACTATATATAGCAAAGGGTGGGGTGACCCTTGAAATTCCCCTTTGTGACTGTTCATCTACCCTCATGACTCTTCAACTACTCTATGACTGTTACATCCAACTATCGACACTTGAACTTCCACTTGACAAGACGTTACATATAATCTGCACACGTACCTATGTGAGACAAAATAGGCTTAAGCAAGCCATACAAGACATCACTATGACTCAGAAAAATGTGGGAAGACTAGCTCTTCGACATCCTCATGATGGTCGAGAGTGGCGAACTGATGCCAAGCCCGGTAGTCCGCAATGGTGTCCGTTTACTCTGTTGTGACATCTTTCTGGAAACAAAATCTTGCCTCTGTTGCATCCGGGTACACTACTCCGGATCCTCTGACCAACTCATCTAATAACATGCACATCATTATCTTGAGTGTGACTAGACCAGCGACATACTGATGCATGGTGTCTACACTGATCGCCAAGTTTGCGTTGGTGGCTATGCACATCAACTCGTCAAAGTACGAGTCAAGTTCCAGTCAAACTTGTGCCTTTTTCTTTGCCTCGGTGAGTGTCCCAATAGATGGGATCGCATGTGCGTGCACAACAACATCCATGCTTCTGAATGCTTGTGCATGGCAAGCCAGTAAACTATTGATGAGCTGTGGGAGTTCTTCATAGTTTTGGATCTGACTCCGAATGTGTGCCTTCAGCTCGACAACTTTGGGCTTCATCATCTTGGGCAAGTGTAACGGGGCTCCCTTGTATATCATTGTCCATGTTTGCATGTGATCGACAACAGCATGCAAGTTTGACAATATATGTGATCTTCTAGCACATTATTGTTGCCAATCGTTGAGATGGACAACTGCCTTATGCAAAGTGACAAAATTGTAATACAACACCCGCATAACTGTCTCAAGGGACAATACTTCATCCAATATCGCCTTCTTCAACTCTTATCGAGCAGATGTTATAACCAGTTCTCCTCCCTGCTTGGCCATCTGTAACTCCTTAGCCATTCGCTCATTTTCTGCTATCAAGAAGCAAACACTCGAGCTAGTGGCTTCAGCATATGCTCTGGTAGCATCGGCCAACACTACTGGATTCTTCAGCACGTCAAATCACTCGTTCCTCAAACTGTGCAAGAGATGTGTTGTCATTCGGAGTAGACACTCTACGTGATTTCACAACTCTATGTTGCAACTCATCAAATGATATGTTGTGCATCTCTTCTTCCAAATTGTCTCCAAGGATCATAGTGTCTCCTTGGTCACTTGGGACCTGCTCTGCTTCCAGATCCAGTGAAGCTGGTGGGTCAACCTCTTAGTGGTAACACATGAGGTCGATGTCTTGCTTTAACTATGGCTTCTCCATATCTGTATCCATCTCCTCAAGTACTCATTCAATCTCTTTAGCGAAGTCCTACTCCTGTGACTGCTCACCCTGTCTTCTTTGCGCCAGCTGCTCGAATGAGTCTACTACCTGTACGGGCGCAGTTTCATCTATTTGTACATGTTGCGCCCCTTGTTGTACCTATCCTTTCTACGCTTCCTTCTCTTGTCTATGCATCTCTTGTTCCTTCCAAAGTTTCTCCTTCAACTCAAGCAACTCCTTGAATCTTTCCTCCATCCTCTATTTTTCTCGTTGCCTTTGTGCGGTCCTCATGTCACATTGTTGCCTCTTCACCTCTATTGCCAAAGCTAATTTCTGCACAAGTGGGTCTGCTCTAAACTTGCAACTTTGTTCTGCCTTTGTGTTGTCGACAATCTTTCTCTTAACTTTGTCGTGCACTAGTATGTTTACCTCTATTGCTGTTGTTCTCTTGGTTGTTGCTTCGCTAACCATTCCACAGCAATGTCGACCGGTTCATTGGGCCTAAAGAAGTCATGACAATATCTCCACGGGTCCTCGTCATCCCAATGACATGCCCCATGGATCCACGGAAACTATACTCTCGCGTAGTGATCCTTCACAAAACAATGTGGGTCATACAGATTAAAGCTTCTAGTGCCAAAAGGATACTTCTTGAGCTCTTCTATTTCGGCATCTGCATGCTTGAGATTTTGTATCTCGTACAACTTGATCTACAATGGAAGAGTGGGCCAAGGTGCCTTCTCCTTCCGGTGCATCCTAGCTGACAGTCCTACCAAGAAGTGGTATGCTACTTCTTGCATGACGAGCTTGTCTGTGGCAAACTTCGGCAAAACATGTAGAGGCTTCTTCGCATTGTACATCTGTATGAAGGTGCCAAACGGTGAGGCATACCAATCTGCTATGTTGATCAGTGCCTCCATTGCTTCCTTCAACATGCAAGGTGGATCCTTCTCGAATATCATCTTGTACACCAAGGTGAAAAAATGATATGACGGCTGTGTGATGACTCCTTGAAAGATGCATTCGGAAAACGGTCTACAATAAGTATTGACAGAGGTTTCCACTGGTGTCCATGCCCACTTCAAGCCCAGGAACTCCTAACGGGGACAGATTTCTTCCAAGATGTAAGCGGACATGTAGATTTCTGCTTGCTGACCTTTGGGCAGTTGTCGAGCTCCTATTACCTGTTCCTTCAGCATATGAGCCAACATGTTGAACCAGTTGCATGCTTTGCCTTCACTGGCCAGTTGGTCCAATGCGATCACCCAATTCTGTGGGAAGGTCGTCGTGCTCTCTTGGCCATATAAGCGACATGAAAATATGACCAAGTACTGATACGCCTTCCGTAGTATCTTCGTCTTGTAAATCTGGTTGGGTGTCATCCTGAATTTGGTTGGCTCCTTCACCTAGTTCTTCAAGATATCCCTAGAGTTGGCATTGTTGTTGGGTATGCTGAAGGGTGTCTCCATGGTGATCACTGGCCTTGACAAGTGGTACATTTGTTGGTAATCATGTGCCCTGAAGGTAGCAATCTTTGTCTCGCTGACACTGCTCAATGTCATCGTCTTGGGATCAGTGTGCGAGACAATCCAATTAATCATGTCTGTGCATGGGAACGCAGGATACCTGCATGCAATCGGTACAAGTCAGACTTGTGAATGTTCACATAGACTTGGCGGTCTTCGAGATCTTCCCCAAATGTGCTTGAGAATGCATCATTGACCTCTTGTCATTTCAACTTGATGTCTTTGTCTACGATCATCTTGGTGTCTTCATAAATCGACAAACTCCTATACACTCGCTCAACTACTATTCCAGTTTCGCTTCCGTCGGTGTCCTTTGACCTTGCTCTCTTAGAGGCCATTGATCCTGAACTGCTGAGAGATGGACGAACACCTGTTATATCTGGAGACATGGCGACATGCATGGCAAGAAATCTGTCAGCTAAAAACAAAGAAAACTTGAGGATTGACATGCAACATACCTGGGGAATTGTTGGCAAGGATTACGTAATTTTCACTCGGAGGCCGAGAGACTGACTGTCGGAACTGTACACAAAGCAGTCTGGACTATTGCAAGGTTGGTTGACTACTAAAGTTGCGCAATGCGCAATCCAAACTAGCCTGATGGGTGTCGAGATTGTGCAATGCGCAATTTCAGTTGGCAAGGGATGCAAGCCGAGGGACTGCATTGCGCAATTTTCTAAGCCAATAGTCACTGCCTCTCAGAATTGCGCAAGGCAAGACTGGAGGGCACTGACTGGCTAGATTTGCGCATTTTTTGGGAGGAAGGTCCTCTCATAATTGTGCAATGTTTTCTTGGCCAAGGTTTCCCAGACCCGCCAACGGGAAACTAAAAGCAAATGAAGATGTGAAGGCATGGTGATACTGAGTGTAAGTAGGAGTGAATGATCGTGCATGCAAACAATGAATGCAAGATTCAAAAAATGGAACAACATGCATGTGTGTGAAATGAGTCACTGAATCGGCAACTGTTTGTGCAAAACAGTGTCATGCATGCGACAACAGTGAGATGCAAACGAAAACTGAAACGATGCTTGTACATGCTAACATGCATGTAAACGATAGCAAGTATTCACATAAATCAAGTAGACAACACTCACACAAGCCAAAACACAAAAAGTGACAGAAATGTTGCAAAAGACAAGTTAAGTGGACTTACCCGGAAATAGCTGAGTTGGATGTGTCGAAGACTCCTGGATGTGTTGTGGGATGTCAGAGCTCCAAGATCGATGTGAAGAATGAGCTCTGAAGTGTCGAATAAATAAGTTTGAGGCTCATGACGCGCATGCCACAAATCTAGGAAAAAATGACACTTGGAGGAACGTTTCTAAAATGATTTTTGCATGTAACCTCCAACTACTACAAATAGATCCCTAAAATCTAGGGATGCTTTTTGCATGTTGTTTTTTGCTATTTCGGGAAAAAACAGCCCATGCATGCAAGTCAAGTTTTCTCGGTCCCAGAGGGAACCGGTCAACCTGAATGCACATGCAACAACCTACTTGAATGAGAGGGATTTTTGTGCAATTTCTGGGAGGAAGCTGGGCTAGTTGTCCAGAGGGATTACGCAATTTCTGGGAGGAGCAGCTGACTACTGCCTAGAATTGCGCAATTTTGGGCTGAGTTGCAATGTTGGGCCATATTGCGCAATTTTCTAGAGGAAGGTTGCTTGACAGGATTGTGCAATTTCTGAGCCCAGCAAGCTGCCAGGCAGATTTGCGCAATTTCTGGAGGAAAGGCTGGTTCCCCTCCAGAATTGCGCAATTTTCTAAGGGAGTTGCTCAGTCAACAGCTGGACCAAGTCCGGAGTAGCATCCTGTAAGGGGAGTGAAGCAAGCTATCACACAAAGGCTGGCAAGCTGCATAAAAACCAATGAAGCTTATGTACTTGACAGTGAAAGGCATGCTATGAAGAATGGTTGGTAGGGAGGCTCCAAAACGAAGCAAAGGAAAAAAATTGGAGGGTGGTTGTAGCCGCTACAACAATCTGTTACTTCAATTATAGATGTGAGCCTTTTGCGGATTCCAGGTACTAGATGGACTAGTGCAATATTGGGCTGAAGATTTGAATCTAAGATCTAAGTACTGCAAAGTTGCTCGTTGGGCTCCCACTCCATCTTGTATCTTTGCCAGGCCATGTTGTTAAGAATTTGTTTGACTTGTTCTTGTCCATTAACCCATTATGTGACGATCACTAGAAATTAGTCACATTCACCTGATTCTAAAAAAATTTGACCATGCTTACCTGGAACATGCTCACTTGAAACACACTTGCCTATGTTATCCCGCTTGTTTGGTTTCAAATTTTCCTGCTCGCTTGTATCTTGCCAAGGTTTTTGTAGATGTTCACTACTTAGAAAATCAGAGATTGAATTTTCTATTCCTCTAATATGTTCAATATCAAAATCAAAATTTGCAAATGGTGTTTTCCATCTTGCAAACTTCAGCTCACAAGATTTCTTCACCTCCTTTGTTAAAACTTTATTCATGGTTGCAGCATCAGTTCTTAACAAAAATAGCTTATTGATCAGAAATATTTCAAATTTGTCTAATGCATTCGTATATGGAGAACACATGCACAAAGTGATATATATATATATATATATATATATATATATATATATATATATATATATATATATATATATATATATACACATACATATATAGACACACACACACGTTAACTGCATTGCATTTAATATTCATGACTTTATGAGTACCGCGTGATTTTAGCAATTAAATTTTGTGGGTAAATTACACTTGACGTTGGAAATAAATGAATAGAAAATAATAATAATAAACGCAACAATTACAAAAGAATATTAAATAAAAAACAGGTACATAAATAAAAATATTTTTAAAAGATTTGATAGTATAGTACAATAAGAGGGTTGCACATATTGATATAATTATAGTACACATGTCATTTTTACATATTTTTTTCAAATTATATTTTATTTTTTATTTTTTCTCTCTGACAATTCAAAAATAAACTTCATAAAAATTGTTTATTCAATAATTTAGACCAATAAGAAAATAAAATTTTTGAATTTCAAAAATTAATTTTAATTTGGAGAAAAATCAATTTAATAGGATAATTTAAAATATATATATATATATAAAACAAAAATTCAATTTTTTCCTTACTATAAAGCAATTACATAAGCGCCTACAAAAATATAGAAATTAAAATTTTGAGCAAGAAATCAATTCACACTTATGCTTAAACCATATAAAATATAAAATTTAATCATTCGCAAATCATTGGCACATATGCTTCGTTACTTTTCTTGTATTGAGTTTTTATCATGTGCTTTATAACATTTTATTTTCCAAATCATATTAATTAAACTTTGAAGTTATGTTATGAAAATTTGTAATTTTTTGGTTATAATTTTTTTTAATTATATATTTATAATACATGGTATATTGATAAATAAAAATGGATTTAGGGTTTTTATGATCCTTTTAAAGAGTCTCTTCAATGTTGGTGCCCCAAGGTCAGGGGAGGAAGGTCCCCTCTTTCTTTAGAGATGTGTTAGCTAATCATGCAACCACTTGGTTTAACAAAGTTCAGATCTATAATTTCCACCAACAAGCTTCAACCCTAGTTGGAGAAATAGACACAACCACTCTAGGAGGGAGAGATAAAGTAATTAAGAGTGAGATCCTTAAGAGAAACTCATCAGGTTGGATTCCACGGTAGTGCATCCCTTAGGCAACGATAATACCAACGCATGAAAGCAAAACCAATCAAGTTAATAGTTATGTTGAACACGTGAAAGATCACATTATGATAATTTGCTTACTAGGTCTCTAATCTATGGAAAAATAATTGATAGGTTCGATCATTATGCTTTGGAAACCTATTAGGCACAATGATACTATTTTTGACAAGGGAGAATTATTTATTTTTAAAATATATGGGTCTAAACCTTAGATTATGGACAGAAAAAAATCAATCTAGACAAGGAGAAGTTCACATGTGCCCCAGTCTAGGTACGATTTTACACCTTAACATAGGAATATTGGGATTAGGATATCCTAGAAGGAATAGGCAATTGCATCGGCTCGTTTGTTAAACAAGGTAGATACACAACATATACCCAAATTTGTGTTTACATGGATGTAAAAATGCCTTTTCTTGCCTCAATATATCTATCCTATTAAGACTTGGATTGGATACAAATTATAGACTAAGTATATCCCTTTTCATTGCAAAAGATGCCATGCTTGTGAACACATGTTCATAGAAGTATCTATTTTGAACCCCCTAAGCCCTCAGTAATTAATGCATGTTAGAGTTAATAGAAAAATAAGACAAGGTAAAAATCAACTTAGGTAAGGACATAATGGATCCTTGACTCAATACAAAATTCAGGAGCCATTTCCACCAAGAATAGCTTTGTATTTCTGGAATCTCAACTCAAGGTAATCCTTAATATTGATGATAATATTCCCATCAATCTCCCTCCTATAGAAGAAATCTTAGCACCACTTGAGATGGACCAGGAAGATATCAAAAGAAGAAAATTAAACGCTAATGAAACTCAAGGGATTGAGAGCCTCGATGAAAACATGTTAATAGATGAACATGAAAAACTCACATAGTAAGGCAAATACATGGACCTTGATGGCATATATATAAAGATATTTTAAAAAGCTCGTTAGACACAAGAATCAACTCCATTTCCCTTTATCATCTAATATTAATCTAAAAATCCCTCTTCAATTTTAGTCAACTTCAATTAGCCAGCCATGAGTGGCTCCACCAGCCTAGGGATAACAATAAACAAAGGAAAAACTATGAAGAAAACCTAAAACCATGACAAAAAAGAGAGGCCAAAATTCAAACCTACAGTTACTCAAAAATTGGTACCTACTCCTATATTAAGGGTAAAATGCTTTGGTAACCGATTCTTTCCACCCTTGATTACAAAGACACAACAATGATACTCATCTTCTAGGACATATAAGGCATACATGGTAAAATTAAACAAAGGCTTTTTTGGATCAAGATTAGTAAGGAAATTCTAGACATTATGGTTCTTCAAGAAATGGAAACCTCTTCGTTAACAATGGAGACTCTCCACAAAAGGCTTTGGAGAAACAACGATTGAGTAATTATGGATGCCAAGGGTTTGGTGAGAGGTATGGCCATCTTGGGAAACTTCAATTTGGTAATTATTTCAATTGTTTCCCACAAAACACAATCTATCAACCCACTTCAAGCTTGTAGGAAGAACTAGGCAAGGTGTCATCACTAATGTTTATGGACTTCAAGTTTCCATAGAAAAACATTATTTATTGTGTAGCTTATATGATCTACATCCGCTTATAGGAAATTCTAATGGATATTTGAGAGAGAATTTAACCTCATATGAAATCTCAATGAGAAATAAGAGGATCGGGTGCCCAAATCTAGATATGAGTGTTTTGCCACATTTATTCAAGACGTGAATTTATATGATATATAAACCATTAATGGAATCTATACATGGAATAACCAAAGAGGAGGATAGTGACAAATTGCCAACATATTAGACAATTTCCTTATTTCATAGGCTTTTTCCCTCTCAGAACATTCTTTTAAACCAATTGTCCTTCTAACAATTAGATTTTACCATTGGCCCATTAATCTTAAAAGCGACATCCTAGATATCCCTAATAAACAACCCTTTTGCTTTGTAAATTTTTGGTTGGACCACCTAGATTTTAAATAGAATACCAAATTATGGTGGATGAGAGTAGAAATTCCTCATGGTACTCTAATGTATGAATTCCAACATCGCCTAAAAAATCTCGAAGAAGAAACTCAAAACATGGAATGAAACAACTTTTGGTAACATCTTTCATGCTCATAAGGACTTAGAAACTTAAATGGAGGAAATCTGATGGGAAATAATAACACAATCCCCACAATTGGAATTTAAGGAGCGAGCATCTATCAATCATTGGAAGAAAGATACTAGTAAGAAGAAATTATTTGGAGGAAACAATCTTGAATCCAATGGATAAAGGAGGGAGAGTGCAATATTGAATTCTTTGATAGATATTTGATTAAGAGGATGCAGAACAACATAATAAACTCAATTAAAGATGTTCAACATAACCTTCTTTCCACCCACTAAAAAATTAAAAGGGAATTAATGAATTTCTTTAAACACCTTTTGGATGAACCTCAACAAGTTGGGTAATGGCCATCTCCAATATAAGAAAACTCATCCTTCAACTTATTACAAGTGCTCATAATGTGAGATCAATGCATCCAAACAATACTAAAGAGGTGGAAAATTATGTTATCGAAATGTTTCCATGTCTCCAGGACCATATAGGTTCATCTTTAATTCTTTTCATTTAGAATATGACCAAAAATGAAGTCTGGCAACTAGTGTCTCGCAATGCTCAATGCTACCTTCGTTACCCTTATACCAAAAGAACACGAAGCCTTAGACCCCAATAAATTTCACCCAATAGCTCTTTGTAATGTTGTTTATAAAATTATCTCAAAAGGTGCTCTCATATCTTATGAGCAATCAGGTTAGGTGGAAGGTTAACAAAATCTAGTCACTCTAGTTGATGAAGTCACCCACTCTCTCAAAATAACTAAAATTCTAGGAAATATTATTAAATTAGATATTTCTAAAGCCTTTTATAGGTTTAGTTGGTAATATATTTGTTCCACTTACCTAGCTTTTGACTTTTAAGTATCATTGCTCAACTATGTCCTCAACCTCATATCCTATGCTTCTTCTTTTTTCACCCTTGTGGCAGAAGACCTTAGTAGAAGAATTGAAGTTGTTGTCAACTCTAGCAAAATCCAGTGTCTATCAATACACTCTATGCTTTCACCCGTCTCCCATAGTCAATTTATTGATGACACCAAGCTGATGGGAATCTCATTAGCAAGGGAATCCAGAGCTCTTAAATGATATTTGGATGCTTCGAGAACCTTTGTAAGCCAGCTTAAACCCCAAATATTCTTTTTCAACACCCATGTGTATGTTCAATGTCATAATTCTATAATATTAGGCCTCTCTAGGGGATCCCTTATGACTAAATACTTATGAGTGCATTTACTACTTACAACTGCTTGAAATTCCCCTTAAGAAGATCTTCTAAACAAATTAACCCATTGGATTATTTATGGGCCTCTTGTGCTCTAAACTTGGCTGCTAGACTAACTCTTATCAAGTCCCTTCTATACTTCTTTCCCTTGTACACCCTTTCAGCATTGACTACCCCAAATAATATTATTAAACCCATTCTCAATTTACAATGTCATTTTTTTTAGCAAGGAACAAGGGATTCCAAGAAGTGAGTTCTTGTAGCATGGAAACCCCGTGTCTCCCCGAAAACAAAGGCGACCTTGGTTCATGATCAGGTGCTAAAAAAAATATCTCAAAATTCAAAATTTTTTGGAACAGTGTGGAACCTAAACGACCGCATAGTGCTTATCATCCTGAATGTGGCGCAACTCATTTTGCACGAAACAGACACTGTATGCTCCCAAATCATGTTTTGTTCACTTTCCCAAACAGGCAAATTTTTTTAAAAAAACTTAACAGCCTTAGTTTGTACTTCTGACATAGTGCTGACTAGGCAGGTGTATGTGGTAGGTTCATTAGTCAACTGGCTCAATGAATCGTGGTGTGCCAAGTGGCGCATTTTCATTGGTGCAATTTGATGTATTATTATTGATTGGTTGGTGGCCAACCACGAGCTGACACGTGGCTCAAACAGAGGCCGACACGTGGCCGCCCAGGGACCACCAAAATTATGGGTCAAGTCTGGGCAGAGGCAGCGGGGGTTGAACCTGTGACCAACAACAACAGAGCAAACCCTTCTGTCAATACACCATACACGTGAATATTAACATATATGGTCTATGGGTTTCATTTAAAGTTGAATGCGCATTATTTCAGAGGTAGGGCTATCCCACGGGGGCCAACCCTTGGTTACACCACCAGCACACGACCACCGGCGGAGAGGAACATGGGGCCCGGCTGGCCGGGGCAGTTTGTTGGCCTTAGCCCCAGGCACGTTGATCAGGAGCTTAAGACTAAGTGTCGTAAAATGGTCAAAAATGAAAGTGCCCAGAACTGATTGGAACCTGAACGACCGGATAGAGCTCGTCTTCCTGATTTTGGCGCCGCAAACGGTTCGAAAAACGGTCGCCGTATGAGAAAGTTATGCCAAAAACAAAATTGCCCAATAACCCTTAGTTTTTGAATTTAAAAAAAAAAAATATATATATATATATATATATATATTCCACAGAATATTCCTTTTGGCCAGCCAATCACCTCGCCACGTGGCCCAGATGACATCAGCAACATTGTTGGGCGCATATTTAAAATTATTGGCGTTGGCAGGTTTTGAACATGGGACCTCCCATGCACTATTAAACAGACTTACCAATGCGCCACAGGGATAAGACTTGTCAAATGGGCGGAGAAAATTGTTTATAAAGTTTAAATATGGTTTCGGCGGGAAATGAAGGGGGCTAGCCCCTAAGGGCCAGCCCCCATACACGTGACCGTGGCCCAAAAACCTCGGGCTTAACCCTAACCGCCGACACTAAATCCGAGGCGCCTAACCGCCGCCCCACAAATCCGTTCACATGTATTTATTATAACTGCAGTTAAGTTGGCGGGATTCTTGGCGGACCGCCAAATTTGGACGGTCCCGCCATAATTGGCGGACTTATC
This sequence comes from Pinus tabuliformis, assembly GCA_031772625.1. Taxonomy (NCBI): domain Eukaryota; kingdom Viridiplantae; phylum Streptophyta; class Pinopsida; order Pinales; family Pinaceae; genus Pinus; species Pinus tabuliformis. Next base: position 926,524,857 of record CM062812.1, on the reverse strand, counting down.
TGGACCTCCACTACAGTTAGTTGGAGTTTTTCTAGGGGCAGACTGGAGAAACTTTAAATGGCCATAACTTTGGCTAGGAAAGTCGGTTTTGGACGAATTTTTTTTTGATTTTGGGTATTTTGGACCTTCTGAAGCCATTGGAACAAGTTTCACAGCCATCTGAGGTCATTTGCAGCTGTTTTTGCTTCGTGGAAGTTCCAGGAGCCACTAGGGCCAAATCAGTTTGGGAGCTGCATTGGGAATTGTGCAGCCAGTAAATGTGGAACGAAGGTCATTTCTGAAGGTTTTCAGCATTATGAATCCATTTCTACAGCTCGTTTTTCCTTCTGAGACATTCTTCTCACTATTTAGCTTCAGGGAAGCTTTCAGGGCCACTAGGGCCATTTCAGTGCTTGAGCTGTTTGGAGGCTATGTTCATCCGTTTTTGGTGATTTAAAAGCCTATGTCTACTATTTTCGACCTTCTGAGTCTAATGGCAGAGGTTTCAGAACCAATTGAGGTCATCTTCACCTCAAAATTCTCCATGCAAGTTTAAAGGGCCACCAAGGCCAATTGGGGAAAGTACTGCATAAGGTACAAAATTCAGTGTTTAGTGTTTGGGAAAGAGCATGTTTGGCTAATTCCTATCTTCTGATTCTGTATTTACAGTCAGATCTATCCTTTGAGACACCCTTATTCTTGTATTAGCCTTTGTAGCAATTTTAATACAAGAGGACAAGCCTAGTTGGAGAGGTTTGATCCAGCAGATGTAGCCCAGGGGGGGTGAACTGCTTTATCATTTTGATGTCTTTATTTGCTGAAGATGATATGCTAAAAAAAATGATATAAAGTATTAAACAACAAATAAATATAACTTGCATACACACATAATCACCTGTTTAGCTGCAGAAAGTTACTTGTCTTATTCCGCAAGACCTTAAACTTCAAGTATGTGTATGTCAAAGACTTCTAAGTGTTTACTTTGTTATTTCTTTAGGCAGAGCCTGTAGAGGGCCAAGTAGCCTCTGGAACTCATCCTCTTTTTAGAGGTGACATGTCCGGTGAATGCCCCTACAGTCTATCTCTGTATAAGAAATAAGAAGTTTATACATTTTTAGAGGTCATTTGGAGTGTGTAGCTCACAGTTGAAATTATTGGAAATGGATACCTTGCACCCTTAAACAAGTACATTCCATTTACAGATCACACGTGACCCCCCACATGCCCAAACTTTTCAGACTTAAGACCTTAGAGGCCAAATTAAGGTGCCCACAATTTGCGCCAGTTTTTTGGCAAAATGGTGCTCGTTAGCACATTCTGGGGCGAAATTGTTAGTTAGGTGCCGGATTTTGGGGAGTTTGTAGAGCGAAGAGCAACCAAACTTGGGAAAAAGCATAACTTGATGAATTTTTTACCCAAGTGAGGAGAAAAAAGAGGCTACATAGGCATTTTTGGGCATTCTGGAGCCACTAGAATGGATTTCAAATCTTTCTGAGCATTATAAAATGATGTATTCACATTTTTTAGCATAATAGAGAGGGCCAAGCCATTGGAAGCTGGACCAAGGAGACGTAGCCCAGGAGGGGTGAACTCCTTCATCATGTGTTGTTGTGATATTGTTTATGGTGATGTTTATGTCTGTTATATGTTGTTGTTTAGTGATTTGTTTATGTTAATTTGCACATAAAAATTACATAAAAGCACTCAAAAACCCATGTTTAAACTTGCAAATAATTTCATAAATCCTCAAGCACATTTAATATATTCTGAAAAGGAATTTTAGCATAGAAAAACTAATTTTCCCAATGAAATCAAGTTTGGTATCAAAGCTCTTGGTTTTATTTGTGCAAGAAGGATTTAACTATTTGCAAGTGAATGTCATTCTTACAAGGTTGAAACTCAAGAGAGGAGAAGGGAAGCTGGTTGAAATCCCTGAAGTTGGGTCAAGGGGAAGGAGGGAAAGGTTGCCACAATCTCCACCACCAGTTCTTCCTCAAGTTGTAGTTGAGACTCTAGTGAGCATGTCTCATGAAGGAGAACCTACAAACATGACAGAGGATGAGAAGGTCTTCAGGAAGGCTTTCTTTGATATGACAGAGATGGTGAAGGTCCTCTATGAAGAGAGGAATACCATACTATAGGGTGAAAGCTCCAAACCTCTCAAAGGAGAAGGTTCTTCAGGAAGAGGTAATGGAAATGGAGGTAAGTCTCCACCCTCTCCACCATCTTCTTCATCTTCTTCTTCACAGGAATCTTCACCCTCTTCCACTAACACAACCCTTACTCATACTCATCAACATACCTCAAAAGGAACTGGTAAATCACCCTTATTAAAACTTGACGTTAAATTTGAACTGCGCATGTCTAATGGTGAAGTGAATGCAAAGAAGCTTAACAATTGGGTTCGTCAGTTAGAGGTCTATTGTAGAATTCAAAACCTTCAAGAGAATGACGTAAAGATTCAATTAGCTTCCTTGAGGTTGGAGGGCGCGGCACTAGTATGGTGGGAATCAAAGACACAAGAAGAGATAGAAAAACATGGTAAGATCTCAATTTCTTCGTCTGATTATATTGTTGCAATTAAAATACAATTCTACCCTCCATCTTATATGTAGAGAGCCATCATGAATTGGCAGAACTTTAGACAACTTAAAGGTCAAAATGTGCAAGATTACACCCAATTATTCAGAAAAAGGTCTCTAATGTTATGTGTAGATTTGTAATCACAAGACACGTTGTTGAAGTACATAGGGGGATTACACAGTTACCTTAGGCACACTATCCTTATGTTTAATCCCAATAATCTAGATGAGGCGTGTGTGCAAGCCACTCATCTTGAGGCAAGAGGGAAAAACACTGCAAAAGAGGGTAGTAAAAATTCATTTAAGGGTAAAGGAAAAGAAAATGGTTTCAAAGGGAAGGGAAAGAAAAATGAATCTATTAAGAAGGAAGGAGAGAAATTCACATGCAATCATTTTTCCAAAGAGGGTCACGATGAAGTTCATTGTTGGAAGCTTCATCCCAAAATGAAACCCAAGAAATTCAACAACAAGGGAAAACAAAAGAAAATTGCAACCACTCAACGAGATTTGGGGTCTAATTTGGGTGATGAAACTAAAATTACAGCCATGGGTATGAAGGGAAAATAATCCATTTCTAGCACTGGTACTTCAAATTTACATAATGAAACTCCAAATGAAAAGAAGAGGATAAAACTTTTTCACATAAGGGTGATCCCAAAACATAGCAAAATTGATACTCTTTTTGATAGTGGCTCTTGAGCCAACCTCATCTCTGAAAACATTGTCAAAAGTTTAAACATGGAAACCATTCCACATCATAAACCATATCCATTAGGATGGGTGTGTGACAATGCACAATTGCAAGTAACTAGAAAGTGTAAACTGAAATTCGCCATTACTACAAATTTCATAGATGAAGTGGAGCTTGATGTTGTGCCATTAGACATATGTGGTATAGTTTTGGGTAGCCCATATCTCTATGATAGAAAAGCTATCTTCCATAGACATGAAAACAAATACCATTTGTTCAAAGATGGAGTAGAATATATTGTGAGAGCTCATAGCAAGAAACTAAATCTTTAATGCGGGGCAGATGAAAAGACTAGTGAATTCAAGCAAGAATTTTGTGCTTCTAATGATCAAACCCAAGAATGATGTTGATAATGAATCTTTTCAAGGTTGTGATTCAAGATTGAAATCTGAATTGGTTGATGTTGTTAACCAATATGATGAGATGTTTCAGGGACCAAAAAGGATTTCCTCCCAAGAGAAGAATCCAACATGAGATACAGTTGCAACAAGATAGTACTCTTCCTAACATTGGCATGTATAGGATGTCAGTGATGGAAAGTGAAAAAATTAAAAATAAAATTCAAGAGTTTTTGGATAAAGGGATCATCGGGCCAATTTCTTCGCCATGTGGTTCACCTATTGTTTTGGTGCCAAAGAAGGATGGAACATGGCGCATGTGTGTGGACTTATGTGCATTGAACAAGATTAGGGTAAAGAACCATTGCCCACTGCCTAGAATAGATTATTTACTTGCTCAGTTGAAAGATGCAAAGTATTTTACTAAGTTGGACTTAAGGAGTGGCTACTATGAAATTAGAATTGATGAAGGAGACATTTGGAAGACAGAATTCAAAACAAAACAAGGTTTGTTTGAATGGCTAGTTATGCCTTTTGGTTTATGTAATGCTCCTACTACCTTCATGCATGTGATGAATGATGTGTTGAGGCCATTTCTTGATGAGTTTGTTATAGTCTACTTAGATGACATCTTAATTTTCAGTAAATCTCATGGTGAACATGTCATGCATGTGAGAAAATTATTTGATGTCTTAAAGAAAGAACTGTTGTATTTAAAGATGTCAAAGTGTGAATTTGGAAAAACTTCTTTAGTTTACCTGGGTCATATTGTTGGAGGAGGTGAGTTGAAAATAGATCCCTCCAAGGTTGATGTCCTTTCGAATTGGCTAAGGCCCAAGACAGTTACATAGGTAAGAAGCTATTTGGGAGCATCCCAATATTGGAGGAAATTCATTACTAACTTTTCTTCTATAGCAACTCCTTTGCATGCATTGACAAGCGTGAAAAAGGTTTTTCAGTGGTGAGGCAAACAAAAAAAAGTCTTTGATGCATTGAAGGAAAAGATCAGTTCAGCTCCAATACTTGCACTTCCATACTTGAGACAGTCATTTGAGATCCAAACTAATGCTAGTGACTACGCCACGGGTGCAATCCTCATGCAACATGGTAAGCCTATATGTTTTCATTCAGAAACTTTCAATGGTGCAGTGATTAATTATCCTACATATGACAAGGAATTGTATGCATTAGTGCAAAGTGTGAAAAAGTGGAAACACTACTTGACGGGTAAGGAAACAATCATTCACACTGATCATCAGCCATTGCAATACTTGCAATCTCAATCTAAATTGCAACAATCATGGCACTTCTGATGCATGGGTTTTCTTCAACAATTCCACTTGGTAATAAGGTATAAGAGAGGTATCTACAATAAAGTTGATGATATGCTTTCTAGGCCTATTATTAGTGCAACTACTTTATTCAAGCATAATTTTGTTTTCCATAAAAGTTATATTGAGCAATATGAATTATGCAATGACTCTCAGGATGTTTATGCAAGCTTGAGTCAAGGTAATCAAGTAGAGGAATTGGATTATCATTTACATGATAACTTGCTGTACCATCTTAGCAAGCTTTGTATTCCACGGGAGAAAGAGTGAACATCATAAGAGAGGCACATACTTCTCTTATCGCTGGTCATTTCGGTGTAAGTAAGATGGTGGCACATCTACAGAGGTATTGTTATTGGCCTCGTATGCTTGAAAGTGTGTTACATTTTATCAAAGGATCTTCATTATGTGCAGTTAGTAAGCCTAGAAATAGGAATTTAGGATTGTACACACCACTTCTGGTTCCTTCGCGACCGTGGGAGAGTGTTTCTATGGATTTTGCAAGAGGTCTTCCATTAACAAAAATTGGTCATGATTATTTGTATGTAGTTGTGGATAGGTTCAGTAAAATATGTATTTTGATGCAATGTAAAAAGCAAATTATAGCTTAACAAACTGCTCAGTTGTTCTTTCAGAATGTATGGGTGCATTTTGGATTGCCCACATACATTGTTAGTGATCGAGATTCTCACTTTGTTGGGAATTTTTGGTCAAGCTTGTGGGATTCATGAACACCAAATTGACAAAGAGTACGTCATTTCATCCGCAAACAGATGGTCAAACAGAGGTGGTGAACAGAATAATGATACATCTTATTCTTGGGTATTGCAGCAAGCATCCTAAGTTGTGGGATGAACATTTTCACTATATTCAGCATGATTACAACCGGGCCAAGCACTCTTCAACTCAAACATTGCCATTTGAGGAATGTTTGGGATACTTTCCTAAGTCTCCTTTAGATTTCATTTTTGGAAAGGATGTTGCTATTGATGGTCATAGTGACATAGACAAAGCAAGAAGGTTCATTGAACAAATCCAATTGGTACACCAAAGAGTTCAAGAACAGCTTGAAAAGAGCCAAGGCAAGTACAAAGCAAGGCCCGACAAGCATCATGTAGATCACAAGTTCCAAGTCGTTGATGAAGTTTGGCTTCACATTAGCAAAGAGAGGCTCCAAGGAGAAGGTAAAAAAGTAAAACCAATTAGATATGGTCTGTTCAGAATTTTGGAAAAGATTGGTAACAATGACTTTAGGTTGGATTTGCCTTCATATATGCAAATTTATGTTGTTATTAATGTTGATAACTTAAGGTTGTATGAGCCTCCTTTGATTGAAGATCAAGGAGAAAATGTCCAAATTCCTTCCATTGAGGATTAATATCCTGAATACCTTGATGAACTACAGCAAGACACCATTCTTAACAGAAGAACAAGGTCTTCAAAACGAGGGAATATGGATTACCTTCGAGTGGGGCTCAAGGGATCAAATCCATCAAAGGCCAAATGGATTGAGATTGGAAAGGTGAGGGAACTGTACCCTCACCTGCTAGACGACGAAAAGTGATCTTTTGGGGTCCAAAAGGCTTCCAATGGGGAGGAATGATCAGGTGCTAAAAAAGAATAGCTCAAAATTTAAAGTTGTCGGATCGGTGTGGAACCTGGATGACCGTGTAGTGCTCGTCATCCTGAATCGGCACTCGTTTCGCATGAAATGGACATTGTATGCTCCCATAATCATGTTCTGTTCAATTTCCCAAACAAACACACTTTTGAAAAAAAATGACAGCCCAGTCAGCAGTCTGTACTGCTGACGTGGCACTGATTGGGTAAGTGTATGTGGCAAGTTGACTGGTCAACGGGCTCAGCAAATTGTGTTGTGCCAAGTGGCGCATTTTCATTGGTGAAATTTGGCGTATTATTATTGGTTGGTTGGTGGCCAACCACGAGGTGACACGTGGCCTATCCAGAGGCTGCCACGTGGCAGCTCAGGGGCCACCAAAATTATGGGTCAAGTCTGGGCAGAGGTAGCGGGGGGCAATCCCGCAACCAAAAACAACCAAGCAAATCCTTCTGCCAATACACCATACACATGAGTCTTAACATATAAGGTGTTTTCATTTGAAGTTGAATGATCATCGTTTTGGAGGTAGGGCCAGCCCACGGGGGCTAGGCCTTGGTTACACCACCAGCACACGACCACCAATAAAGAGTAGTGGGGGGGCCTGGCCAGTGGGGGTGGGTCGTTGCCCTTAGCCCTAGGCATGTGACCCCCCAAGTGCCCAAAATTTTTGTACTTAAGGCCTTAGAGGCCAAATTAAGGTGCCCACAATTTGCACCGGTTTTTGGGTAAAATGGCGCTCCGTTAGCACATTCTGGGGCGAAATTGTGGGTTAGGTGCCATATTTTGGGGAGTTTGTAGAGCGAATAGTAGCCAAACTTGGGAAATTATGAATTGATGAGTTTTTTTGTCAAATGAGGAGCAGAAAGAGGCTACATAGGCATTTTTGGGCATTCTCAAGCCATTGGAATAGGTTTCAAAGCTTTCTGAGCATTGTCAACTGATGTATTCACATTTTTAAGCACAACAAAGAGGGCCAAGCTATTGGAAGCTGGACCAAGGAGATGTAACCCAGGAGGGGTGAACTCATTCATCATGTGCTATTGTGATATTGTTTATGGTGATGTTTATGTCTGTTATATGTTATTATTCAAACATTTGTTTATGTTAATTTGCACATAAAATCACTCAAAAAACCATGTTTAAACTTGCAAATAATTTCATAAATCCTTAAGCACATTTAATATATTCTGAAAAGGAATTTTAGCACAACAAAACTAATTTTCCCAATTAGATCAGTTCCTAAGATCATAAAAAATTTAATAAAATTATGGCGGGGGGGTGGGGGGGGGGGGGAATATGGTGGATATGGATTCAAGGAAAGGAGATATGGAGTATCTTATGGAAACATAAATATGCTTCGAATTCTAAAACTTGGGATCTTATTAGGCTCCATGAAATATAAATAGACTCCTTTGTATTGAACATGGTGTGGAGAACAAGTTTCTTGTCTAGTATCATGGCTTTGGTTAGTAATAAATGGAGAAGTTGTGCTCTTCTAGAAATACTCATGGCAACAACTTCCCAGGTTGGAAGACAACCCAAAGTTTAATTGGTTATAGACTTTCCTCAAGATAATGGTCATAGACAGACATGCAAATTATGTGGTAGATATCTTCCTAATTTATAATGATGTACTTAGCAAATATCCCCTGATCATGTTCCCTTATATCTCATAAATGATTTCCCCAACCTTGAAAATGAATCGGAAAAACTTATGATTCACATCTCTTAGTAGCAGGACAAACCTCAATGAGGATACATGCCAAAAGGATGTCACGTAGTAAAATAATCTTATGGAATAGCTATAAGGTTCTCTAATTTCCCTGTGAAATAAATTTTGAAGCACATATGGGAGATTCAAGCATGGAAAGATATCCCTTCCTTTCTTTAGTTCACTGTTCTCAAGAAAAAAAAATAATAATAAAATAATAAAATAAAATAAAATAAATAAATAAATAAATATAAATATTAAAAAAGGGGGGGGGGGGGGGGGTAACCAAGGGGCCCTCTACTTATATCAATCAAATCAATCTCAAGACAACATCCTGAGGATGCTTTCCTCTTGGCATCAAGTTATATTCAAATTCTCATTCTCAACAAATTATGGCTAGTATTTCTAGGATTTTCTATTTTGGGAAATATGGAAAGAACACAATCATCACATATTTTTAAACAAGAAGACAAAGACTTATCCTTTATTTGGAGCACTGGTCAAATTGAACACAAAGAAACCCTTGAGAGTTTTTAAATGGTCTATTATGAACTTTTCACCTTAAAAATGATAGGAAAGCAATAATTATAGTCCACTTTGAAGGGGAAACATCCTTTTACAATTAATACAATGTATAAGACCAATTTTTATGATCTTAAGACTAGGTCTTATTAGTATATATATATGAGATAAAGGGTATATTTATAATGAAATGGTACAAAGGAAGGTTTTAGTTTACATAACAGTATAACAATAGAAATGTAATAATGTAATATCTAGGGCTTAATAGGGAGTTTTAGGGTTAACACTGGGCTTTTATAAGGACTAATATGTCACTCCCCTTCAAACAAGTTTTGTTCTCAACACTTGAGTAATTGTGAGTGTTTTTGCATAAACAACTCATCTTCCCATTTTGCCTCTCCCACTAGTAGGTTCTTCCATTTAATGAGGTACTCAATAATTGCTTGATTTTTTAGCTACTTAATTCTTATTTCTAGGATAATTTCTAGTTCTAGTATGATTCTCCTTTCTTCATCAATATTTGGTAAAATAGTTTAGAGTGGGATCTTATCATCGATTATCTTCTTTAAGAAAGAACCATGGAAGACTAGATGTACACATGAATATGGAGGAAACTCCAATTTGTAAGTCATACTTCAAACCCTCTGCAACACCTTATAGGTGCCATAATATCTTGGTGCTAATTTATTGTTCATATTTTGTTGCTTGAGGGTCATCTATTTATATTGTTGTAGTCTCACAAATACCCAATCCCCCACTTCAAATTCCCTTTCACTTTGATGTTGATATGCATGTTGTTTCATCATATTTTGTGTTATGACGAAATTGTTCTTAAATAGTTTGAGAACCTCTTGTTGGTGCCCTATATGGTCCTCCACTACTTGAGCCTTTACTCCCTTTTAAGGGTGATGTGATGGATGGAGGATTATATTCATGAAGTGCCATAAATGGGAGCATTTTTTATGAAGTATGGAAGGATGTGTTTTATGACCATTCTGCCTAGGAAAATTGCTTGGTCCATTGTGCCTATTTATTAGATGCAAAATTATGTAAATTCCCTTCTAAACGTTTATTCATAATCTTTTTTGCCCATTTAATCGAGGATGGTAAGATAAGTTATGAATCAATCGAGCAACCAAACAAGAAAATAATTTAGTCCAAAAATTTCCAGATAAAATTAGACCTTTGTGACTTACAATAATCTTTTGTATTCCATGTAGCTTTAGAAATATTTCCATAATGCTTCTACCATTGTACTTGCTTTAAAATAATGAGAAAGAAAGAAAAAATGGGCATACTTTGTCATTCAATCTATCACTACCTTAATGACATTCTTTCCATCAAATTTGAGCAAATGTGTAGTAAAATCCATTGAACCCGCTTCCCAATGCTAGATTGGTATGGCCAATGGTTGTGGGAGCCCTAGGGTCTTGATTGTCTCTCAATTATTCTATTGGCATGCCACACATTCAACCATAAATTTTTGCACATTTGCTTTAAGATCTGCCCACTTTTTTTTCTTGACCCTATGAAACATTTTGAAGAACCATGAACGTCTTGATATAGGAGAAGTGTATACTTCCAAAAGGACCTTCCATTTGGGTTGAGAGTTCTTACATAAGTATAAGAAATCTTGATACCAAATAATATTTTCTATTGCATCAGGGTCTTGATGTAGTTGTTGAATTATCTAGCATACCTTCTCATCTTGCTTCCTCCACCTAGGTAGATCGTAAGTAAACCATCTATGTCTTCCTCTTTCCTCGAGAATGCATTTTCCACAATATTTTTTTTCCCTTTTTGTAGATAATGTCAAGGTCATAACCTAGCATCTTTGTAACCCATTTTTTCCATCTTTTGAAGGTAGTCTTTGTTCTAAAAAGCACTTCAACCTATCATGATTTGTTTTTACTTTGAAGTGTCATCCTATTAGGTATGGATATCATTTCTTAATTGCATGTAGCATGGCCAACATCTATTTTTTTATAAATGGATATGGGTAAGTTCCTTCCTTTTCGTTTGCTACTTTCAAAGGCAAGGAGCCTTCCTTATTGCATCAAAAATACACCAATGCCATGGCCTAAGGCATCACACTCCAAAATGAAGTTTTTGTGAAGTCATGTGTGGCCAAAATGGGAGTTGTATACATAGCCTCTTTAAGTTTTTCAAAAGCTTTGGTTGTTTTTTAGTCCTAGAAAATGCTTCGTTTTTCAATAATTTTGTTAGAAGTGTTGTTATTTAACCAAAATTCTTGACAAACTTGTAATAATATCTTGTCAATCCTAAGAACCCTTTAAATTTCTTCAAGATATTAGATATTAATTCATATCCTTGATTTTAGTGACAAATAACCATCATAATAAACCTCATTCCAACCAAAATAAACTTATCATCCACTACTTTACCACATTTTATTTATTTACATTTTAATTAATAGCTATTAAAATATATATATATACAATTATCTTTTAATTTATTTTTATAATATATATACATAATCTTAACATATATGTGTATACATAGGAAAATTAAAATCATAAAAGACATTAAATAAACACAATAAAATTAAAGTCATAAAAGACGGTAAATAAACATTTAAAATTTTAATTTAAGGAATTACATACATAAGAAAGTATCTCATGATTGCATTTTCTTTAGAAATGTCTATTATATAGTCAATCTGCACATATTAAAACTATTGGGATGTTGTTTAATCTTCATTTTCTTACATTTTATTACTATTTATTTAATTAATAATTTATATTGAAAATATATTTATAGGGTTTCGTCCATTTTTAAATATTTTATTATATTTATTATTCTTATCTATATTATTAGTTTATCACTATGGAGTATAATTTAAATAGGGGATGATTTTGTTTAGAAAATAATTGTTTTTTCTAGTACGATTTTGACGAAATCTAATGAATTTGTTTAGAAATTCACGTTATAGTTGTCAAGTTTCAGAATTTCAAGTGCTCGAGGAGTTCATGAGGGTGTTGAATCAATTTCCACCATTAAAAAAATATTCAAACATCTAATTTCATATTTTTTGAAAAAAAAAAATCGTCAGAGTCTAATGAGGAAATAGTCATCCACGCAAAATCATCAATTGTTTAGACAAGTCCATTAACATTTTATTACTCCTAAAAATATTAATATTATTATATTCTTAGTATTTCATTTAATGATATATTGTTGAATTTTAACATATTAATTCAAAAAGGGATTCAATTGAGATTTTTCTACTAATTTTGTTGGGTTGAGTAATTTGCATCGGGATGAGCTTCAATTTCCTCCCTCCTATTGGGTCATTGACCTCAAAGAGGAGCATGTTGTTCTTTGGGTTGGGTGATGGGTCGTTATTTCGAGCACTCTTGAACTTTTTAGTGCTAAGGAGGTTATGATAGGAAGTCCTGTGAAGAATTTCCCTCTATGTTTGCATCTTGACTCCAAGCAAATTATGCAAGCGGGCTTGATTAGTGGGTTGCCCAGAATGACTTGCAATAGTGGTAGATGTAGATGGGGAAGGGGGGAGCATGGGCAATCCAGCCGCAACCAACCCAACTTGCCTCGGGTTGAGGCTTAGGCTTAGGAGGTGGTTACTTCTTTTAAAACTGCGACCTCCCCTAGCACCCAAGCTCATACCTAAAGATTGGAATGAACAATGAACAAGGAAAGACGATCTCTCTCTAATTTAGAACTTATGGGTGAAGTCTCTCACAAGCTACCAGACCCGAGTCACACTGGCGGGAGGAGATCTCAATACATTCATCCATGGCAACTCAAGACTTTGTTGGGACAGGTCCTTATGGAAAACCATGAGGATCATAATGAAATAATTACCTTCCTCAATGACCTTTAGAGAGACGAGTGACAAATGTAAGATAGTCTAACACGCTTGGAGGATCACATGAACCGTTTGGATGCTCGTCTCGAGCATATGGAATGGCAGATCCAATGCATATTCCCTTAGCGTCCACCCCAAGTTCCACCCAACGAATCCAATATTGATCAATTATCTAGATAATTATAGACTACTATGTAACATTTTAGCTTAATGCAAACAACTCTGGCTAAAAAGAAAACACATATTAATTTAAAGAAATAAACAACTAAATTAGAGCTTTAAAATTATAAATTACCTCATTTCACCTTCTTATACTTTTTGACTTTTCAATCTAAATCAAATATATCTTTATTTTATTATTAAACTAAATCAACTTTTTATAACAATTTAAAATTAACATTAATAATTATTTAGGTGACATTCCCTCTTCCACTCTTTTTAACCTTTCCTCGCACTCTTTTCCAATCTAATGTTGCTTTTGTCTTTGATCATAAATGGTAAGTCTACCAAAATGTTGGACATCACAATAATCAACGCATAGCAAAATCCAAAATCCAACATATTATATATATATATATATATATATATATATATATATATATATATTAAAACTGATTAGAATACCCCGGATGCGGGTGGATAATCAGGATTCAATTCTAATGGGACAGGGGTGGCGCGAGGTGGGTTGATGTTGAGCCTCAAACCTACACCTTCCTATACACCCTCTCAGCCTTCTTTTTCCACTTACTTCATCCACCAAGCTGTTAAATCATTGCATTATAGTCTAAAAAGAGCTTCTGACATGGTTTTCTAATTATGCTTATGACTGTTGTTTGGTTTAGATTTTTGTTCAGGCAACTACGGAAACTTGTCAGTTTCCGCAGCCAGCACAGGTTTCCCCAGCCATTTTGTTAAAGGCTATGCTACAGGTGTCCTATGAAGAAACGAGCCACATGGGCAAGCTACAGGTGACGTGTACATGGAACGTGTCCCTTCAGATCAACCAAATCATCCATAAACGGTCACGGTCAACAAGGGTCAAAGGCAAACCCAACCAAGGAATTTAGTGGTGGCACGTCTCTGTTTTGAGCACGTGAAGGTTTGCGTGGCACAGTCCTCAGCTCACGGAGATATCGGCACACCTGGAGATCAACCCCGTAACCTGAATCCAGCAGCTACCACTCCGAGGATTTAATGGACATGATGACCATTACGCTAGATCTCGGGCTGAGGAGATCTATGTGTCTCTGGCAACGCAGTTAACGGCATAGGATTTAGGAGTTAGTTACTGCACTTTTCATTATAAATAACGCGTTGATAAACGCTGGGTGAAAAAAGCTTTTGAGACGTAATTTTGACTGTTGTTATCACCCCACTGTACTCTGTTTTACGTGTTTTGTTGTTGCTTTAATACATGAGAAGACTACTTTCCTGAAAATAAAAATTAAAAAAAAAAAAAAAAAAAAAAAAAACTTTTGAGACGTAATTTTGACTGTTGTTATCACCCCACTGTACTCTGTTTTACGTGTTTTGTTGTTGCTTTAATACATGAGAAGACTACTTTCCTGAGCTCGTTTTTGTGACTGTTCATTGACTGGCCGAGGTTGCAGAGGGCCCCTATACACCAGAGCCTTGTATAGTTTCTACTTGCTTTCATTTATTGTTTTCTTTCAATCATTGCTTGTATATATAGTGTGCTGTTCTAATGATCATTGCTGTCTATATTTCCTTTATGTTTCTTTTCTAACTGTTAGCTGATCAGTGCTTCTTTTACAGGTTTTGTTGTAGGTAGCCCGGGCAGATTTACATATTTTTTAGATAACTACTGACATATGAGATCATCTTGTCCTTCCTGCTAATTTTCATTTTTTGAAGTTTAATTCCAGCACTGTCATTTTTCAAATTGTGTTTTGCTTATTTATTTTTCTGCTACTTAGACATCATACTACTCATTTGTTTATGGTTTCTTTCTATAGTCAAGTGACTCTATTAGTAAGGAATCAGAATATTACTTATTGTAGTGTGATTTAGTTTTCTTTCTTGCAATTTAGATATCATATTGCTTAACTTGTTCATGATTGCTTCCCATAAGGCAGATTGAGTTGAAGGGTAAAGGATCAGAAGAGTTGAAGTAGTGTGATTAGTTTCCTTTATGCAATTTAATTTCCTGTAATTTAGATATCATATTGCTTAACTTGTTCATGATTGCTTCCCATAAGGCAGATTGAGTTGAAGGGTAAAGGATCAGAAGAGTTGAAGTAGTGTGAATTAGTTGCTTTGCTTTCAGTCTTTGAGTTTCTTTAAGTTCAGTTTTTACTTTCTTTTTCATACAGCAGTAAGGATACTGGGCCATTGTCATTAGTTCATTGTTTGATACATTTACTTCCTCTTAAGAATTGATTTCATTACAGTTATTTTAGAGCTTTCTTTTTAAACACTTTTAAGTTTGAAAAATCACTGTAGAAATCACCATTACCATCCATACTTAACTTTCATTTTTGCCATCACACACTAGGGAATCCATAAAAGATAAATCCAAAAACAAACTAAAAAAACAACTCAAAAATGACAAAAGACTAGGAAAATGGTTATCTTGTACATATAGTACACTTCACTTCGTCAGTTTACGAATCCCGGATTGACATTTTAATCAGCAATTTAGAACACACTAAATTGACCAAACATTTTGGCGTTGTTGCTGGGGAAGTGAAACTAGGTAGCCAATTTCTTAAAAAAAAAAAAAAAAAAAAAAATTCAAGGAAAATTGATAACCTCTCAAAGTATGCTCTCCTCTTGCACTTAGTGTGATCTGGAGGATCAGAAAAGAGAAAGTTATTGGTTTAATAGTTTCTTGAGTATGCTCTCTTCTTGCACCTAGAGTGACCTGGAAGATCAGAAAGAGAATTATTAGCCTAACTTGAAGAAAAATAAAAATGATATGCATAGAGCAAGAGATTCTAAGGGAAGGTTTTTAGCTAGAGCCAAGAGTTCGATTTTCACAACTCCTTCTACCTCAAGGAATAGACAAGAGACACTTCCTTCATCTCCAACCTACACTCCTAGCCCTAGGATTCCTGGAATTCAAGAGACAATAGTTGAGTTAGGAGACTCTTCCTCACCATCCATCGAATCTGAATTAGGAAAATATCCTTTCTTTTCTTCTACAGGGAGACACATTGTAATTGAAGAAGTAGAATCATCTGAGGAAGAAGAGGGAGAAATTCCTCCTCGTTCGCCATTAGTAGAGGAACCAGAGGACTCTGAAATCTCTGAGAAAACTACCATGATAGAAGAGGGAGTTAACGGATTTGGTAGAGGTAGAGGTAGAGGAGGGGGAGGAGGAAATAATGGAGGAGGTAGAGGTAACAATGGGGGAAATAGGGATGGAGATAACTCATTTGGATTTCCTATAGTCGATGAGGATTCTCGAGCAACAATGAAAAATATTTCACCATCTGTCCTCCCAAACTTTCATGGGTTAAGAAATGAAGATCCTGAAACATTTCTATTTGAGTTTGAGGTCGTGTGTCGAACCTATGATTATCTGGAAGACTCTCAAAAACACAAACTGTTTCCTTCAACACTGAAAGGAGCTGCTTTGAAATGGTTCATGGGATTACTCACTCAATCCATTAGGAATTGGAATGATATGAAACAAACATTTCTGGATAGATACATGGATTATTGTATGCCTACCAACCACAAGGATGAAGTATTTAAAATGGTATAAAGAGAAGATGAAAACTTGGAGGATTTACTTGAAAGATTCCAATACAATCTGAAAAGAGCAAAAATGAGTAACTTAGATGAGGAAACCTTGAAAGCCCTTCTACTAAAAGCCATTAGAGATGAATGGATAGATATTTTGAACATGATGGGAAAAGGAGACATATCTCAACTTCCACTTCATGATATAGCAGAACTGTGTGTCCATCTCTTAAGAGGAAAATCTAAAACTTGAAAAGGGCCTAGAGATCCTTCTCTCATCAGAGCAAACAAATCTGCAACTGGATCAGTAAGTAGGGCTGAGATTGGCAATATGCTTGATCAATTCAAAACTGATATCTTAGGGAGTCTTAGTGAGAAACTAGACACTCTTAAGATCCACAATAAGCAGAAAGCAGAAGCTGAAGCTTTAGCCATCTTTTGCCCAAAATGTAGAAAAAACATGCTCTCAGGGAATGTCCCTTGGATGAAAAAGTTGTAGAAACATGTGCGATTTGTTCAGAGAATCATGAGACCAAGGATTGTCCTTCAGTTCCTGGGCTCAAAGCTGTCTTCCAAGAAGATCCAAATACAATTGAGTCTCTCTGTTTTGTTGCAAGGAGACCTTAGCAGGGACAACAAAACCAAGGGTTTAATAACTCTATGAACTTTCAAACCCCACCAAATTGGAATCCTTGGCAACAACCTTGGTCCCAACCTCAAAATTCTTTTCAATCATGGGTACAAGGCATGCAAAATCCTTATGGGAGATTTGCTCAATTTTATCAATATCCTCCATCTTTTCAAAACCAACAAGCTCCACAACTTCCAAATCAAAACCCACAACTATCATTGCCATTTCAACAACAACAACCCTCTCAACAGAACCCAAATTCTCAACTCTTGCTTCCGTTCCAACAGAAGTCAAATCAACTTCCTTCTCAGCCATTGCCAAACCCCAATAATAAAAACCCTCAAAATGCTTACATGGTAGAAGGTCAACAATTTCCTGCCTATATGATTGTTCCTCTCAATGATGTACAACTCAGATCTGGTAGAGTTCTAGATAAACCTTCTATAGATGCCCAAAATCAAAGCATTTCTGAGGAAGAATCTCTTGAATCCAATAAGGGTTCTGAAGCATCTCTTCAAAACCCAAACACTCAGAAAGAAAAAGAAAAAGAGCTAACCCCCACAACTCCTATAGTTGAGCAACCTGCATCTTCATCCACACCTCCTTTTCCTGAAAGATTACAAATTGACAAAGGGGTGGAAAAACAAATCTTGTTACCTGACTATGATTTTCTAGATGAATTGAAGAATGTCTGTATCAAGATTCCCTTGTTACAAGCCATTAGAGAGATTCATATTCTAGCAAAAACAATAAAGGATTTGAGTCTTAAGAGACCAGGAAGGAAACCTAGAGACACAAGAAGAATCCACCTGGTAGGGAAAATTGCAGACATCATGATGGGAAAAATTACTATGCAGAAATATGTAGATCCCGGTAGTCCAATTGTCAAAACACATATCAATGGGGTTGAAATTCCAAATACTTTGATTGATTTAGGGGCTGCTATCAACATTATGAGTAGACAGACTATGGAACAACTGAAACTTCCTAATCTTCTCTTTACACCTACTTTACTGCAACTTGCAAATCGATCAATTATTAAACCAGATGGTGTATTAGAAGACATTTCAGTCTCCTTAGACTCTTGGGAATATCTAGTAGATTTTATGATTTTAACCCCTAAGAGTAATTTAGGAGGACACCCTCTCATCTTAGGAAGACCTTGGCTAGCCACAGCTGATGCTTTCATCAGTTGTAGGTCTGGGGATATGTATATTTATGATGGTAATTCGACAAAGAAATTCAATCTGTATCCTCCAGCAAAAGCAATTACAGAAATAGGAGATAATGAGTGGATTGATGATGAAGATACTATACAACCTGTCTTTACCATTTCTGAAGTTAGTGAAGATAGTCAAATTCTGAACACATTAGAAAACTTTGAAACATCTTCAGAATATGACCACACACAATTTCAGTTAGATTCCGACATTGAGTATTTATCATCTAGACAAATGTCTCTTTTCTCTATGGAAGATTTTGGTAGTTCCGCCATTGAGATCTTTCCAGGAAAAACATTGAATATCAACAAAAATTTGGAAAGATCACAACAGGAAGAACTAACCAAAATCTTGCAAAAACATTCTACTGCATTTGCATGGGAATACACTGATATGAAAGGTATTGACCCTAAGACTTGCATTCATCACATCTACATTGAGGAAAACAGTAGACCAATCAGACAACCTCAGAGAAGGATGAATCCAAACCTTAGGGAGATAGTGAAAGAAGAGCTCCAAAAGTTACTTAATGTAAACTTCATTTATCCAATTTCATATAGCCGATGGGTTTCTCCTTTGGTTATAGTACCTAAAAAGAATGGTAAATGGAGGGTATGCATTGATTACAGGGAATTGAACAAAGCAACTTTGAAGGATCACTTTCCTTTACCCTTTATCGATCAGGTATTAGATACTTTAGCAGGCAAAAAGTATTTTTCATTTTTGGATGGTTTTAGTGGTTACAATCAGATTCAGGTAGCACCTGAAGATCAGGACAAGACCACATTTACCTGTCCATAGGGAACTTTTGCTTACCGAGTACTTCCTTTTGGATTATGTAATGCACCCGCAACATTTCAAAGGGCAGTACTAGGAATCTTTTCTGATCTAATCCATGATTGTGTAGAGGTTTATATGGATGATTTTACAGTTTATGGTAATTCGTTTGAAGAGGCATTAGAGAATTTGGAAAAAGTCCTTATAAGATGTAAAGAAACAAACCTATCATTAAGTCATGAAAAATGCTTTATGATGTTTACTGAAGGGATTGTTTTAGGACATCATATTTCAAGGGATGGGAATAAAGTTGATAGATCAAAAGTTGAAGTCATCTCCAAGTTGCCTATTCCAAATTGTCAAAAAGATGTTAGAAGTTTTCTTGGATTTACTGGATACTATAGAATATTTATTGAAAACTTCACCAAAATAGCATCTCCACTCTTCAAATTACTTACAAAAGACTGTGAATTCAAATGGGATCCTGATTGTCAATCTGCATTTGAAACTTTGAAAACAAGAATATCTGAAGCACCCATTTTGAGAGGGCCGAATTGGAAACTTCCTTTCCATATTTCCACAGATGCTTCAGATACAGCTCTAGGAGCTGTGTTGGGACAAAAGGATTTAGTTCCTTATGCCATTTACTACACCAGTAAAAATTTGACTCCCACTGAGTTAAACTATACTGTGACTGAGAAAGAGTTCTTAGCTGTTGTTCATGCAATCAATAAGTTTAGACACTATATAACTGGCTATGAAACTTTTGTCCATACTGATCATTCTGCAATTAGATATCTCATGAATAAACCTGTTACTAACGGCAGAGTTATAAGATGGCTCTTACTTTTACAAGAATTCAATATTACTGTGTTGGATAGACCAGGGAAACAAAATACAGTAGCTGATTTCTTGTCTAGAATCCAAAATACTAATGAAGATTCTCCTGTAGAGGATAAGTTCCCAGATGAGTATTTATTTGCAATAACTACTAAGACTCCTTGGTATGCAGATATTGCTAACGATTTGGCTACAGGAAATCTACCTCCACATCTATTTCCTGGTGAAAAAAGAAAAATTATTCAGGAGAGTTCAAGTTATTCATGGATTTCTAATGAATTGTTTAAAACAGGGCTAGATTGTGTGATCAGAAGATGTGTTCGGGAAGATGAAATGCCTGACATCCTCAAGGCATGTCATGATGAACCATGCGGTGGACACTTTGCTGACAAAAGGACGGCCTATAAAATCCTTTCTTTAGGATATTATTGGCCTTCCCTTTTCAAAGATGCAAAACAATATGTCAGAAGGTGTGACAGCTGCCAAAGAGTTGGGAGACCGACTCTTTCAAATGAAATGTCATTACAACCACAGGTACTCATCGAACCCTTTGAAAAATGGGCTTTAGATTTCATTGGACCTATTAATCCACCATCTAAACAGAAAAAGTATATATTGGTATGCACTGATTATGTCACTAAATGGGTAGAAGCTAAAGCATTGCCTTTTGCCACTGAAAATTCAGTTATTCAATTTCTTTTTGAGGATATTTTTACTCGTTTTGGTGTCCCAAGAGAAATTGTGACAGATCAGGGAAGTCAATTTACATCTAACTTGATGGAGAAACTGATGGAATAATACAAAATCAAGCACAGAAAATCTACTCCTTACCATCCGCAAGCAAATGGCCAAGTGGAGTCTACAAACAAAGTTCTTGAGAACATCATCACCAAAACTGTTCATCTACACAGAAGAGATTGGGCAGAAAGGCTTCCTGAAGCCTTATGGGCCTACAGAACTACATGGAAGAATACAACAGGGCATTCTCCCTATGAACTTGTTTATGGGAAAGAAGTCCTGCTTCCCATTGAGTTTCAAGTCAAGACTTTCAAGATGGCAGTCCAGTTGGGGATGAATCTATCAGAAGCCCAAAAGCACAGAATGGAGCAGCTGAATGAGCTAGATGAGATCAGACAAGAAGCAATTTTAAGGACTGATCTAGTTCAACATCAAAGAGCTAAGTGGCATGACAGATACATCAAAGAGAGAAAGTTTCAAGAGGGAGATTGGGCGTTACTGTTTGATTCCAAGTTTAAAGACTTCAAAGAAAAATTTCAGACTCATTGGCTTGGGCCATATGAGATTGACAAAGTCTTTAACAATGGAGCGGTAAGAATCAAGACCATTGATGAATTTCAAACTCCTCTCATTGTGAATGGCCACCGATTGAAAATTTATCATAAGCCACTCTCAAAAGAGGAATTTGTCAAAATGTTCCAAGAGAATTCTACAATAAGGCTGGTGGAGAAGAATCCTTCTCCCCCACCAGCCTAACCTTTGTTTCTTTCAGTTCTTAAAAAATATATATATATATGTGTATAAGCCTGAAAACCAATCACAGATTGGCGGTCTTATGCAGAAAATGTAGAGTGAAAATCAGGGACACCTGACACTCTATATTTTCCAAAAAAAATCTTCTCTCTTTCTTTTTCCATTTTCACTCCACCTCATTTTCCATTTCACTCCATCTCCATCTCATTATCATTTCCATTTCACTTCGCTCCACTTCATTTTCATTTCATTCCACTCATTCCATTTCATTTCATCAATAAAAGTCCCTTTCAGGACTATTTTCATTCAGTTAGTTCTTCTCTAACTATCTTTGTTCAGCTAAGTGGGTGATGTCTCAGTTTCCGTAGCTGGAAGCCGTTTCCGCAGCCAGAAGCAGTTTCCGCAGCCAGAAACGATTTCCGCAGCCACCATCACTCTGTTTTTCAAATTTACAGTCAACTGTTAGTGCAATAATCATGAAATGCAGGTGTAATTGAGTTGAAGACATGGGGCATCTCCAAGACATCAAGGAAGAGCAATTGGTTAGAAGCCTTGAGCAAGAAATGACAAAGTTTCCAAAGGTATGAGCAAATTTTTTTATCAAATAACAATTCAAGTCATAATTACGCATAGTTATCAAACCATAAAAAGTTCTACTACGTGCAATGATTTGATACGATGGCTCCATTAAACCACTCCTATTCCACGATATCACTCCACAGACCTTGCATTCATTTCTCCAACGGTCTCATGATTATTTCGAGTTTAAACTCAAGATTGACTGCACTTTCATTTATTACCCGTACTCATGAGACGTGACCTATTTCGCTACGGTTCTTCTTAGCCGCATTTTCCGCAGCCGCCCATTGAGACGTGTAACATTTCATACACAGTCATCCGATTCAAAAGAATCCTGACATTACTCCATTCGTTTACCACTCCATTAATACCATACTCCTCACATGCATCCGCATTTTATTTTATGCACTCGTTTACTGCTGCTCACCCTCTATTGCTCCTGTAATTCAGGTATTTCCATTCTCTGTTCTCCGTTTTCGATTGCAGCCACTACAGTTATCCTAAACCCCGATTGCAGCCACTACAGTTTATTCTAAACCCCGATTGCAGCCACTACAGTCTATCCTAAACCCTGTAACTGAGCCATTTTTTTTCTTTGAACCCTCACACGCAGAAGAGCTCTCAGTTGAAATTCAAAACAGAGGATGGGAAAATTACTAAGAGCAGAGCCAGAAGGACCGAAATACTTGGAAGGTTATCCTCAAACTAAAGAATTGCTGAAGAAAGCCAAATGGTTACGATTTATCCAAAAGTTTAAAGGCCATAACAAGGAGGTGACCAAAGCTTTTGCATGGTCTTTTGATGGTCAAACAATGGAGATTGGAGACTTGAAGCTCACGGTGACTGAAACCACAGTAGCAACTGCCACAGGCCTACCTCAGGAAGGTGAGAGGTGGTTTAAAAATAAAAGTGTGGACAATCAGATATGGAGAATTTTGCTACAAAACCAAGGTATGGATACCACCGTGTTTACAAGAGGCATCCCTGTTCATGCACTAAAAGAGGAATGGTCTAGTCTGCTGTTAGTTATCCAAAAATTTATCACGTGTGAAGGATGTTTTGGTTCTATGTATATGTATCATGCTAGACTGATGATGAATTTCTCAGAGGGTCACACTCTTAATTTGCCTCATTTTCTGATGTTGATTTTGAAAAAGATGAGTATTACAGTTCAAAAACACATAGGCAACATTGAACCTCATCTATATCATCATGGACTCATAAAAATTCTTATTGAGGACCAGCTGAAGAAAACTAAAGATACTTGGGAGCAATTCTTGATAAGAAACTACTTCCAAGAGCCATCTGAGGCCTCTGGAAGTAGTCCACCAGAGATTCTAAGAAAAAGTAGGAGGAAAAAAAAGGATACCACAATCCAAGACTCCCCTACGACAGAAACTCAAGAAGGAAAAGAGAACAAAATTAAAGACAAGAAACATAAAAAAGGGAAAGAAAAAAGGACCATTCAAGAAGTCTACCCCTCTCCTGAGCAATCCATAGAGGAGGATCATCAAACGCTGTCAGAGAGATTAGTACATCTTCAAGAACAAGTTGTTATAGAAAAAAACAAGCAAAAATGAAAACAGAGTACACAAGAAAAGAGTACTAGTCCATACCTAAGGAGGAGCACTAGGCTAAGAGGAAAGGGGAGTAAAACCCAAGAAAAACAGCCTCACTTTATCGATTTAGGTTAGCCAAGCATTGAATCAAGTCCTCCACATGATGAAAGCCCTTTTCGGCCAGAAATAGAGAGCAGTCCTCCTCCTCCACCAAATTTTGAGCTTAGTCCGAGAAAGACATCTGAGGTAGATCCCAATCAGCAAGAGGTATATAACTACCTGGAATCCTTAGAACAATTAGCTGCAGGTCTGAGTACCACTCTGCCACTAGATGCACAAGTTCAGTCCTTGAAACAGGAGGTATTTGAATTAGAAGTCCTAAATAGGCATATCAAGCAGGAAAATGAAGCACTCAAAGAGTAGAGTAAAGTAGATAAAATTATCCATGATAACACTATGCTTCATTTAGGACTGTGGAAAAAGAAAAACAAGAAACTGAAGAAAAAGTGCAAAAAGTTAAGCAGAGCATTGATTAATCTCAAGTTCAAATGTCTAGTCAGGAAACCCAGGATGATGTTAGCACCAAAGAAGAAGAAAAGAGGGTTAGATGTCCTAGCAGAAGCCTCAGAACATATGGATTAGAGGGAAATGACTAAATTTTGGTTGCATGAGGACATGCAACACCTTCACAGTGGGGGTATGTTGAGCCTCAAACCTGCACCTTCCTATACACCCTCTCAGCCTTCTTTTTCCACTTACTTCATCCAGCAAGCTGTTAAATCATTGCATTATAGTCTAAAAAGAGCTTCTGACATGGTTTTCTAACTATGCTTATGACTGTTGTTTGGTTTAGATTTTTGTTCAGGCAGCTGCAGAAACTTGTCAGTTTCCGTAGCCAGCACAGGTTTCCGCAGCCAGCACAGGTTTCCGCAGCCATTTTGTTAAAGGCTATGCTACAGGTGTCCTATGAAGAAACGAGCCACATGGGCAAGCTACAGGTGACGTGTACATGGAACGTGTCCCTTCAGATCAACCAAATCATCCATAAACGATCACGGTCAACAAGGGTCAAAGGCAAAGCCAACCAAGGAATTTAGCGGTGGCACGTCTCTGTTTTGAGCACGTGAAGGTTTACGTGGCACAGTCCTCAGCTCACGGAGATATCGGCACACCTGGAGATCAACCCCGTAACCTGAATCCAGCAGCTACCACTCCGAGGATTTAATGGACATGATGACCATTACGCTAGATCTCGGGCTGAGGAGATCTACGTGTCTCTGGCAACGCAGTTAACAGCATAGGATTTAGGAGTTAGTTACAGCACTTTTCATTATAAATAATGCGTTGATAAACGTTGGGTGAAAAAAGCTTTTGAGACGTAATTTTGACTGTTGTTATCACCCCACTGTACTCTGTTTTACGTGTTTTGCTGTTGCTTTAATACATGAGAAGACTACTTTCCTGAACAAAAAAACAAAAAAACAAAAAAAACAAAAAACAAAAAACAAAAAAAAAAACGGGAAGCAAAAAAGCTTTTGAGACGTAATTTTGACTGTTGTTATCACCCCACTGTACTCTGTTTTACGTGTTTTGTTGTTGCTTTAATACATGAGAAGACTACTTTCCTGAGCTCGTTTTTGTGACTGTTCATTGACTGGCCGAGGTTGCAGAGGGCCCCTGTACACCAGAGCCTTGTATAGTTTCTACTTGCTTTCATTTATTGTTTTCTTTCAATCATTGCTTGTATATATAGTGTGTTGTTCTAATGATCATTGTTGTCTATATTTCCTTTATGTTTCTTTTCTAACTGTTAGCTGATCAGTGCTTCTTTTACAGGTTTTGTTGTAGGTAGCCCGGGTAGATTTACATATTTTTTAGATAACTACTGACATATGAGATCATCTTGTCCTTCCTGCTAATTTTCATTTTCTGAAGTTTAACTCCAGCACTGTCATTTTTCAAATTGTGTTTTGCTTATTTATTTTTCTGCTACTTAGACATCATACTACTCATTTGTTTATGGTTTCTTTCTATAGTCAAGTGACTCTATTAGTAAGGAATCAGAATATTACTTATTGTAGTGTGATTTAGTTTGCTTTCTTGCAATTTAGATATCATATTGCTTAACTTGTTCATGATTGCTTCCCATAAGGCAGATTGAGTTGAAGGGTAAAGGATCAAAAGAGTTGAAGTAGTGTGATTAGTTTCCTTTATGCAATTTAATTTCCTGCAATTTAGATATCATATTGCTTAACTTGTTCATGATTGCTTTCCATAAGGCAGATTGAGTTGAAGGGTAAAGGATCAGAAGAGTTGAAGTAGTGTGAATTAGTTGCTTTGCTTTCAGTCTTTGAGTTGCTTTAAGTTCAGTTTTTACTTTCTTTTTCATACAGCAGTAAGGATATTGGGCCATTGTCATTAGTTCACTGTTTGATACATTTACTTCCTTTTAAGAATTGATTTCATTACAGTTATTTTAGAGCTTTCTTTTTGAACACTTTTAACTTTGAAAAATCACTGTAGAAATCACCATTACCATCCATACTTAACTTTCATTTTCGCCATCACACACTAGGGAATCCATAAAAGATAAATCCAAAAACAAACTAAAAAAAACTCGAAAACGACAAAAGACTAGGAAAATGGTTATCTTGTACATATCGTACACTTCACTTCGTCAGTTTGCGAATCCCGGATTGACATTTTAATCAGCAATTTAGAACACACTAAATTGACCAAACAGTTGACACCTGCCTACCCAGTACAGAATGAATACTCAGTTTATGAACGGAGGCTCTCGGTATTTGGAAAGTGCAGCGTTCATTTGTTTCATGTCAAGCGGCTCTGGATCTCCCATCCTGTCCGACGCTCTGGTTAATGCCTTCACACGCTCCGGCTCGTCTCAGACCTCGGCTCCATTCATGGCAATAGTTATGGCGGATGCTTCTCGAGGTGTGAAGGAGGTTGATACTTTAAGGCTCAGCTATGAGCTTGCTGTGGAGCCGCTTTCGTCGACTCATCCGCATTACTTTCCCGCTTCTGGTCTCAGCTATGGTTTCTGTCTGTATAATGTTGGCTCCGTCATCTCTGTTGCCTCTTGTAGTTTGAAAGGGGAGGCTGCTCTGAAGCTCTGCTCTGGTCTTTCTGCGGAGCCGCCTCCGTCAATCCCTTGGTTTTTCTCTTGGGCCTCTGGCCTTCGCTTTGTCGTTCTACTGATTTGCTCTGGCTTTGTCATTGTCGCTGCCCCGCCTTGCTTTTCTCTCGCTGCTTCTGTCTCCTCAATGCCTCGTCGTTGCCATAGAATGCGGTCTCAAAGGGGCCACCCTTGGCGCGTGCCTTCCAGCCCTTCCTCAGATTCGCCTTCCCTTTCCAGCGATTTCTCTGTCGGCCACTACCCTCGCACCCGAAGTGGGAGAGGGCGTCTTCTTGCTGCCAGCCACTATCCTGTGCCTTCTCCCTCGACTGGCTCTGCGCTCTTCACCTTCAACAGCTCTCTGAACCGCCCCAGGATTACCGCTCACATTTCGGTGGTCTTCCATGAGGAAGCCCAGGAGGGGGAGTCTAGCTCTCATCAGGAGGGCCCTGGCTCTGTCACTGTTCCGACTTTGAACCTCCAGATGGGGATTGGCAGCGCGTCTTTACAGGTTCCAGATGCTCAAGCTCGCAGCGCTCAGGCAGTGGAGATGGCGCCGGCTGATCCTGGTCCTTCCAATTCTGAAGCTGCTCTTGCAGGGGATTTGCCTGATACAGGTTGGTGCCGTATAGTTGAAGAGCCTCCAGATGATTAGTCTGCTCACTGTTGCCTTGCTATCGTGCCATGCGGCCCATACTATTGGGCAAGTTTTTGTTCAGATTGCTATGTGGAATTTTAGTTCATTTTTGAATTTTTGTAAACTCTGCAATATCAAGAAGATCATAACTTGTTCCCCTGCGTGGGTTCTGATAACTGGTTCAAGACTGAGCTCCCTGATATGGGGCAGTCTCCTTCTATGCTTATCTTGACAACTTTGCCTCTCTTCAGGGCAGTGTTTTTGACTTCGGTCACGTTGTAATTTTACTCCCTTTATGTTAATAGATTAATCTTATTTAGAAAAAAAAAATGATTAGAATAAATATATTAGAATTAGTTTTATGGAAAATAAAAAAAATTACAATAAAAATAACGCATTATGAAACTCATATAATGATATTAATTTTATTTTTTAATTTTTTAATAAATATAAAAATTTATTTTATATTTTTTAATCAATTTTATTTTATTATTTTTTAATAAATATAAAAAATTATTTTATATTTTTTTAATTAAAAAAATAAAAATAGTATTAAATTAAATTTTATGAAAATTAAAAATATTATAATAAACATATCTAAAAATTATTATCATTATCATTATCATTATTTTTCCACCGAAAAAATCGTAATCTTTCATTATATGGTGAAAAATTACATATAGTATATGATGTTCAGCATATGCGGATTTCATCCATGACTATAATATCTACAAACCATTTTTGTACATCTCTGTGTCAAAAAACAAAAAATCATCACACAGGATGATGTTGTATCAAGAAATCAAAAAAATCATCGCGCAGGATGATGTTGTGATCAGTATTCTATATGAAGACATAATTGCACCTCGCAGGATGTTGTTTATAAATAAAAACTAGATTATGTACACCATCATATATACTCGACAGTTTTTCAAAAAATCTGTGGTCATCCACCCAAGGGTAGATTTGGTCTATATAAGGCCTATGGTAGTACTCGTAGTGAGAGTTGCCCCTCTATTCATGGATTATCCACTGTCCTCCTGGTAGGTGCGTGGCTTCCTTGTATAATCCGTCGGCACTGTGATTATGCTCCTTGTAGATATGACAAACAATGATGTTATTAAACTGTGATTTGAGATGCATAACTTCGTCCAAAATATTTAAGAGTGTGTGTGCGTGACATCTAGATTTCAGATTGATCCAATTTATGATAATATTTGTGTCCCCATATATCTATAAATCTCTACAATCATGATTTAATGCA
Organism: Pinus tabuliformis; assembly: GCA_031772625.1. Lineage (NCBI taxonomy): Eukaryota > Viridiplantae > Streptophyta > Pinopsida > Pinales > Pinaceae > Pinus > Pinus tabuliformis. Next base: position 926,496,333 of record CM062812.1, on the reverse strand, counting down.
AAATGCATAAGTTGACGAAGAGTTATGAGTTCAGCAAAATTGTTCGTTCCTATGCCTAATCCCATCTTGACTTTGTAATGATGCTGATCTGATAGATATAGTATAAAGCCCCCCCCACATCCCTGTTGTTGAGCAGCTCCATCGAAAAATTCCCATGGTATGGAGTGATCTATGGGTTCGGGGGCAGATGGTCTGCGAGACCAAGGAGGAGCATATTCAGGAAATTCGTGATACACTGCAACGATTTTGGCAATAACAGCTTGCCATCGAATCGAGCCATTTTCGAAGATCATTTTGTTCCTAGCCAGTGAAATAGCCCAGCAAATGATGAGAGGAAGACATGTGCGGTTTGTTCCAGAGTGTGCTCGATTCCAGGCCTCCCAAGCAGTTGTGATGTTTTCACCCTCCCATGCTCCCGCGAAACTGATTTCCCCAGCCACATCCTTCCATAATTGTTTTGTGGTTTCGCAAGTAAGAAAAAGATGAGTGGTCGATTCGCATTGCTGTTTGCAGAGTATGCACCAGGTGGGACCATGCACAGACCTATGCATAAGCGATTCCCCAGTAGGGACCTTGTTCCGGAGTATACACTAGGAAAATAGCTTTGTCCGGGGAGGAGTCTTTAGTTGCCAGATAATCTTCCACCAGCTCTGAGTTATTTCTGGTTTTTTGTAATTAATCAGACACAGGTAGCCTTCCTTGGGGGAGTAATATCCAGATTCAGCCTTATTCCACATGAGTTCATCTGGTCCATCCTTAATGTGAATATGGGATTCACTCAGAGCACTCGTGTAATCCTCCCAATTTTGATGCCAGACAGGAGGCAAATTTAACTATGCTGCCAATTTCCATGCTTGTGTGAATATGGATGAATTCTCCTGGTCCGCAATGTGAGCTATTACTCTAACATTCTGTTGATCGAGTAATCGAATAAGCTCACAAGGGAGATAACATCTCCCTCCTCCTCCTATGCAAGGATCCATACCGATGCGAGCCCTGGTTCCATCATTTATTCTCCATGTAAGATGACTGTGAATGAGGGGGCGCGAGTTCAATAGGGCTTTCCACACCGATGAAATACCTATTCTGTTCTAGCCAGGCAGTCGGATCCAATCCATGACTTGTAAGGGCCATATGTATTTATGGTATGAGATAGATGACCAGAGATTTTGCTTGGTAAGCAAAGTCCATCCCATTTTCGCAGCCAAGGCATGGGCAAAGTATGATATATCTTTTAGGCCCCAGCCTCCCCACTTCTTAGGCATAGCAATATTGTCCCAGCTAATCCATGCAAAAACTCGCTTGTCCTACCCTCCATTCCAGAGGTATCTACAACATATTTGCTTGAGACGGGCAAGTATACCTCTAGGAATCCATGCTAAAGCCATCCAGAATACAGGTGTGGCCTCCAATACTGATTTGATGAGCACCAGCCTTCCTGCTCTGGATAGGAAATGATGGCTCCAGTGCGAGACCCTTTTCTCAAATTTGGAGATCAGCCAAGTCCAATCTGCTATCCTGTGTCCCAAAGGCTTGATCCAATAACCCAAATATTTGAAACCCTGATCCAGAGGTTGAGGGCTATAAGGGAAACGATGCGAGGCTAGATTGGATTCTTGAGCAGAAGTGTAAGCCTGGGAAATAGTTGATTTTGAGTGGTTTGCCGCCATACCGGTCGCTCTGTAGAAAGAGGCAAGGATCTTATCAAGGGTGATCGAATCCCGTATACTCCCGTCCAAAAAAATGATGACATCATCTACAAACAGGAGATGTGTCAGGTAATACTGGTCAGTAATCTTCAAGCCTGATATTCTACCATTTTGCTTTTCATGATAGATGAGTCTGCTCAGACATTCCATAACAAGCAGAAAGAGGAGCGGTGAGAGCGGGCAACCCTGCCTGAGACCCCTTTCAGCATGGAAAAAAGTAGAGGTAGATCCATTAATGAGCAGACTATAGGAGGGGGTTGTTATGCAAGCCATTATCCAATTGGTAAATAAGAGAGGGAAGGTGAATAAGCAGCATTTTGATATAAGTCCAGTCCACCCGATCAAAGGCCTTGGCCAGGTCAATTTTGAGAATGATACCTTTTAGTCTGCGGGCTCGAATGGAATGAATGGCTTCTTGAGCAGTGCCAATCGCTTCATGAATCTGGCGATCTTCAAGAAAAGAAAATTGTTCAGGGAGGATATGCTGAGAAAGGATAGGTCTGATACGATTGGCAATGATTTTTGAGATAATCTTATAGAGGCAATTGCAGAGGGAAATGGGTCGGAAATCATCAAAGGAGGCAGGGGAATCAGTCTTAGGGATGAGGGCTATGAAGGTGGAGTTGATAGCATTGAACAGCCTACCAGATGATCGGCATTCCTCCACAACCTGAAGAAGATCCAAAGCCAATAGATCATAAAAAGCCAAATAGAATTCTATAGACCACCCATCTGGTCCCGGGCTTTTATCCTTCTTGAACCACTTTAATACCCCCTCAAGTTCATCTAGAGTGACAGGTGAAGTCAATTCATTTTCTTCTTCCTCACCTACAAAGCGAGGGAAGAGTCCAGCCACATGAATGATATCTGCTAGATTGGCCTCGTGGGGAGCTCTGAACAGGTTCCGAAAGTGTGAGGTGCCCAATCTGGAAAGTTTTTGAAAATTGTCTGCATGCCCTCCATCAGGTAGGGGCATTTTCCATATCGTATTGGAAGTCTTCCTTCCCATGGCAAAATTTTGGTAAAATTTGGTGTTGTCGTCTCCTGCCTTTAACCAAATGGCCCTGCTCTTCAATCTCCATGATTCTTCCCTTTCCTTAAGGATATTTTCTTTCTGCTTCTCAAGCTCGATCAGCTTGATCTTCTCTTCTGCTGAGGTAAAGCCAAGATTCCTTTCATCCATCAGTAATTCCAACTCAGCTTCAATGGCCAAAATCATCTGATCATCCTTAGCCTTCTTCTCCTTTGCCCAAGCCATGGTTAGATGCTTAAGCTGAGAGAGATTTTGGCAGAAACCCTCCGCCACTGATCTGTGATTAGATATAGGGTGGGAGACCCAAAAGTCCTTGACCATTCTAGTATACTCCTCATCTTGGAGCCAGACATGATTGAATTTGAAGGGTGCCTTTGGCTTGGCATCAGGTCCTAGAATCTCCAGATAAATAGGAGAATGGTCAGATATTCCCCCTGCCCCCACCCATTGTCTGTATCTGGTCAATCTCTGAAGCAGGGGGATTTTGATCATGAATCTGTCAAGTCTCCTAGCTAGGGCAGCATCCCCTACCCTCCGGTTCCTCCAGGTAGGCATGGGCTTGTTCATGGGGATATTAGCAAGATGGTGTTGTTCCAGAATGTCTTTAAAGAAATCAGACAAGGGGTCAACTTGGGCTTGTGATCCCCAGGATTCCCCATATCCCATGGAGAAGGTAAGATCGCCCCCTATGATAATCTGATCCATAGATGTCGAGCTTAATCCGAGAAAATGCTACCAGAATTCCTCTCTCCTCTGGCAGGGGCCATATACATTGATAATCCTCAGGGACTCCCCTAGCTCAGCCGAGAAGAAATCCATGCCAATGAAGCCCACTCCTCCCCAAGTGGCAGATACATTTATGGTCCGAGGATTGTAACCGATGGCTAAGCCTCCAGCCCTTCCAATGGCATCCAGTGCATGGAAGTGCCATCCAAGTCAAAGGGAAGATAGGGTATGCTCAATAGAATCTGCGTTGCCCAAGGTCTCTTGCAGCAAAATGATATCAATGGGATCATTCTCAAGCAGCCTCCGCATGGCTATTTTTTTGGAGGTACTAGCCAGACCTCTGCAATTAAAGGAGAGGCATTTCATGGCGGAACCCCCTCTGGGGTTTGCAAAGCTCTAAGGACCCCTTCCATGGTGGATTGCTTGCCCGATGCTACCTCAGCACCAGCTTTCTGAATGGCATCTGACAAGTAGGATTTACGCCCCCGGGAAGATTGGGTAGGGGGTCCAGAGTAGGCCAACCCCAACCCTGTATGCTGGTCAGAACCCGACATGAGCCTGGATCAAAGGTTGTAGAAGTGAGACATCACTGGGCAGGCCGAGGCCAAAACCCCTGTTGAGGATGGTGTCGAATGGATGGTAGGAGAGGATGGTGCAATGATGGGCGGGGGGAAGGAAATTGCACAAGTAACCAAAGGTGCATCAACGGAAAGTGATAATGAAGATGAATGCGAAATTAGAGGAGAGTAAGGAGTTGTACCCGATTTCTGCGCCATCTCAGCAGCGGCTGCAGCTCTTGCCTACGTCAGAGGGGGTGAGGGTGGCCTGTTGGATTCTTCCGCCTCCTTCGAGGATTCACCCAAGTTGAAAATCTTTGGAACCGGAGTGCTGATGCGCGATGCCGACACTGAAGCTCGGGATGCCGACACAGGAGCTTTTCCTTTTAGAGACGATGGCGAGCTGAGGGATTCAGCAGATTTCGCGAGCAGAGGGCATTCCTTGAATACATGCCCTACCTTATGACACCTTCTACAATGGAATGGAACACCCTCATAATCCAAGATCTGTATCCTGGTGTAATGCCTCCATTTCATGGTAATCTTCTCTTCCAAGCCCTCCCTTGTGTCCAAGTGAACCAGTATTCTTGCCAGCGCCCGATTTTTTGTCTGAACATATGTCTTATCATATTCCAAGTACGTCCCAAGGGCATTTCCAATCCTAATACACACCGCTTCAGACCAAAATTGTAACGGAAGACCTGGTATTCGTACCCAGATAGGTCCTGCTCCAATTTGTTCCCGCTCCGGGTCGAATAGCAATGACTAGCGCTTGAGGAGGACCGGTGCCATCTCTATGTGCCAGTATTTGGCAAGGATCAGGTCAGTATATTCAGCCTTCGAAAAATGTAGGGCAAACCAACCCCGAGCCAGGCTCTCTACCTCTGGGAGCTCCTAAAGAATGCCGCCCCATATCTCTTTTACCCAATTTGTGAGCCTAGTTGCTGAGTAAGCCCTTCCTCGCACATGTCTGACAAGTACTCTGTTGGCCTTGTCCACAACCTCGCCCATTGGAATATCTTCACCGAAAGTGATGGTAAGGTCCTTTGCAGATGTCTTCACGCACTTAACCTTTCTCTTCCCTGTTCTTGGCGCCAATGGGTGTTTCGTCAATGGATCAGATCCCGCATCCCGATGGGAGGGAGTTAGGGTTTACAGAAACCGGATGGGGTGAGCTCCGAGGAGGCACTGGGTTATGGATGGGGAGAGAATCGAAATCAGGTGAGGGAGGCATAATAGCAGTGAGGAGATCAAGCGTACCAGGGGAGAGCGGGGGGTAATCGAGACCAACGGTTTCCAAGGAGAAAGATCCTATGCACAGCGACGAGGTCGAGGACCCCGGGAGCGCATCAATCGGCGAAATGTTCGGGTGAGGAGGAGCAGATCTGTCTATGCTAGGGTTAGGGCTACGACTGCCAAAGATGGTTTGTCCTTCGAACGGATCCTGGGAATAATCAAGGGCCTCCTCTTCGATATCCATCGCTTCCATTAACGGAAACTGCCAGGAAGATAGTTGACCGAGCACAGCAAACGGATGTCGACAGGTCGTTGAGGTAGGGTAACAGCTATCGCATATACCCGAATAACTGTGATTAATTTATGTTCTGTCTCTGTGCAGGTGCAAGGATACGTGCTCGCCACCTACCCGCCTGCGGCCACGTCAGAGCCCAGAACATTTTCGCTCCTCGTGGCCAGGTCACATTATCATTATATTATTATTATTATTATTAAACTGATTAGAATAAATATATTAGAATTAGTTTTATGGAAAATAAAAATATTACAATAAAAATAACGTATTATAAAACTCATATAATGATATTAATTTTATTTTATTATTTTCTAATAAATATTAAAATTTATTTTATATTTTTTTAATTAAAATAGAAAATAAAAAATAGCATTAAAGTTAAATCTTGCGAAAAATAAAAATGTTACAATAAAAAAGGACATTGGAAAAAAGGACATGCTTAAAATGCATTAAATTTTTTATTAGTCCCGGCCCCTTCAGGTTGGTTGGGAGTTTTTTCCGTCGCATTATTTAACTCAACCTTAACAGAAAAGTGCATGCATCTTGGGAGTTCTTAAAGTGTGGATATATGTGTATGAAGTGGCCTAACCTGCATTTGAGGTGTTTTTCTAGTAATGGACAAAATAAAATCTTAAATTAATTAATTATTTTATTTTATTTTATTTTATTTTTATTACCGTAATTTAATTGTAATTTTTATTTAATATAAAAATAAAATTTAATTTTACAATATAAATATTATATAATAATTAAACTTATTATTATAAGATTTTATTTTATTTTTAAATATAATATATTGAAAAGTAAATAATTTTAATTGATTATTGCTAATGTTATTTAAATAAATAGGTTTAATTTGTGTTTTTGTTTTAGTTAGAGTCTTTTTTAACTTTTATTTTGACGTATATTTTTATTTTTTTCATTGGTGCTTTAAATATTATATTATTATTTTCGCATCTAATAATTGGAGTTAATGTTGATAAGAATCTTGGATCTAGGTGGCACAGCCACGACAACGTCTTATCAGTAGAAGCATTAACATATGAAGGCAAGCAACAAGTGGCATTCATGCACCTTCAATACCCTCAACTCAACAACTAAAACAACACCCTCGAACCATTCGGATCTCGCGATCTGCATCCACTTTGTGATTTCTTTACACTTCGCTCTAATGCTCCATTCATTTCGCCTACCTCCCCCTTGACATTGGAGAATTCATTGACCACATGACCCTCCTCTGTCTTATTCCATACCTTGCAATCTCGTTGTTTGGCTTTGTGATTCTCTCGTCCCTCCCGACATTGTCCTCAATCACCTTGCCTTCACTCTCTTCATCCCTCAACCTGTAGCAATGATCCAAGAGTGTGGAAGAGCCCGATGTGGTGGTAGTGGTCGTCGTCAAGGGCATCCCCCTCAAAATCCATGGATTGATGAGAATGCAGAGCTCTTCGACCGGGACATTCTAGCTCATATATGTCGCACAGTCACTTTGCTAGAAGTCAAGAAGAGGAGACGCATAGGCGAAAAGCATTGGGTTGTCAGAAATTCATTGGCTCGTCATTTGTGGAAACATGAGCAAGCCAGAAAAGGGGTGAATCAAAAGATGGTGGAAGTCAATACTTAAGTTGGCAACATTCATCAATCTTTGCACCATCTATCTAGATGTTTTGGTATTTTATTTCCACTTGTCCCACTTTCACCTTCTTCCTCCAGTTCCTAGGATCGCTCTAACACACATTCCTTCTCTCCTCCATATCATCCCCATTCACTCATGGTAGATGATGTTGAAATATGTAACTAGGTTCAGTCTTCATAATGACATGTGTAATCATGATTTTATGTAATTGATGTAAAGAAGGAAAATAAAATTAATTATGTTATGATTGAGTCATGGGTTTCATGCTTAAGGAATTTTATTTTTATATAGATCAAGCTCCCATTGTGAGCTCTTAAGATTGGTCATCAAGTCATAAATCTAATTGAGTCTTTGTCATGTGTGAGAGTCAAAGACCCTCCAATACCTTATCACAACTACTCAAACAAGTTGGCCTTCCAAAGAAGATATACATAGTTCTAGAAGGAGATGTTAGCCTAGGCATGAGGACAAGTCGACTTATTTACATGGGTAGATCTTCATATAAAGGAGGACTCGACCTCACTTGGTAGAAAATCATTCAAGCATTCAAAAAGGAGAAGGAAGTGCTAGAAAAAGCAAGAAAGGAGCCTCTCATCTAGCAAAGAGAAGGAGATCAAGATCGAAGGAAGAGTGAAGTAATTACAGGTCTATTTTGGGATAATTATGTTCATACGTGCGAGGAAACTAGGGGTTTCCTATCTGTTGCAAGTACAAACTATAGTCATCTCAAGAGGGATGAAACAAGGCAAGAAAGGAAGCTACATAAAAGGTCAAAGTCACAAAGAAGTCAACCCTAGTCAAGCACAAGAAAAGGAAGGCTAAAGTAGCTGTAATTCGGTCACACGTGGGAAATTTCAGTGACCTACAAGAAGCCGAAAGTTGCAGACTTAAGTTACAGCATCTTCAAGAAGTAATTAACTTTGTCTTGAATCAAGAATTGACTTGGTCTTGGAGGGGTAATTGGTCAAGGGTCTAAGTCTTGGAATTCATTAGTTGAATATTCTATAAGAAGAAGAATTTGGTGGGTTTTCTTCTCAAGCTTGGAGAGGTTTTGGCCCTCGCTGATAGCCTATATCTTGTGTCCTTTGTCTCATTGTTCTTTATGGTTTGGTAGTTGTTTTATGAAGAAGAACACATAATAATAAACAAGTCAAAGAAGAACCTAATTAAGAAAGTAAAAATTCTTCACAAGCAGTTATCATTGCTAGAGAAATCACCTCATCTCTTTGCCCTAGATTTCTCAACATGGTATTAGAGCTAAGGTGACAAGTGAAGGAAGGGCAGCTCAATAAAGGACACTCAAGCACTCAAGGATCAAAGTTCTAGAAGGGCATCAAGGGCATCAAAGCATCAAGAAGATCCTTTCATCTCCAAGGCATTTTGAAGGAAGTATCAATACCCTAGCTTGCTCAAGGAAAGAGTCTACACTTGAAGCATTTTTGGAACCTCGCTCAAATCTTCATCTCAAGAAAGAAGACCTCAATAGATCCTACCTCTACAAAAATTCAAGAAGACCTACAAGCGAAGCATCTTGAAGTCTACTCATCCAAGGGAAGCTAGAAGAAAGGAGTTGTTATCATCATCGAAGATTCAAGGTGATCTCCCTCTCTTTGGGTCAAGGATCATTTTGAAGGAAGACATCTTCTTCAAGAAGAAATCTTCTATAACCACATCATTAAAGATCAAGAAGGAAACAAATTGAAGATATTGTCATCAAAAAGTATCTTCTCAAGTAAGTAATTTTATGTCTACATATGAATCAGTCAAAATGTATTTTTGCAAGGAGAGCAACAAGTTGGTTGGGTCAATTAACTTTCTAGCATGGAAGAAGAGGACCGATTTGATCCTCATAGAAAATGAAGTTGTGGAACATGTTAAGGGCTCAATAACTAAACCTCCAAAGGAAGAAGCTCAAGCACTTGCAAAGTACATGAAAGGGGAAGTAAGGGCTCAAAGGATTCTCATTGAGTCCATCAAGGATCCCCTCATACCCTATGTATAAAATTTGGAACGGCTAAAGAGATATATGACAAGTTGGTGGAACTATTCTTCGTGATTACTATTGGAGAAGTAATATCACTAAGACAAGAACTCTGAAAAATGAATATATCCAAGGAAGAAGGAATAGCCTCATATTTTATGAGTGTGTCAGAAATAAAAGGCTAACTCCAAGAGTTGGGAGAAATGTTTTTGATAGGGAAATGACTACCATAGTGCTCAATGCACTACCAAAGGAATGGGGAAACTTGACATCAAGCATCTATGGAAAGAAGGAAGCTACTTTGTTCAAGGAACTATGGTCATTATGAAAAATTGAGGAAACCAGACTTAAGGCAAAACTTGATGTAGGATCAAGTGAAAAAGCACAAGTATTTTCTACCATCACTAAAATAAAAGGGAAGTCTGGGAAGGTTGGCCCTAAAAAAAAAGAATAATATGGCCATAGTTCAATGTTATGGTTGTCATGAGTATGGGCACTATAAAAGAGATTGTCCAAAATTCAAGAAGGAAGACAACAAAAGAGGAAGGGAAGAAACCCATATCACTGAAGAAGTGGAAGAAGTTGAAAGGAAGAAGTTGAAAAGAAGAAGTCCAAAAAGGAAGAAGTAAGAGATCTCTACTATGATTGAGATGATCTTCTTCACCTAGTCCTTGTCAAGTCTTTGTTCTTCAATTCTTGTATATATGTCATGGTAGGAATCATTAAAGGCACCATATGATGTATCATGTTATGAGATAGCATCATAAGAAGCATACAATAAGAAGCAAGAGCTTGGGGCATCATAAGAACTTGCAAAAGAGCTGAAGTAGAAGTTTATGGCAATCGCCTATAGTGAAAAAGGAACTCTTGGTAACCTAATTAGAAGCATAAGTAGTACTTATGGATAGAAGTCATCTAGCATAGAACTCGCCATACATCATTCAAGAGGATCATTTGCAAGATGAGGATGATCAATATCCTCCATTGAATCTTCAAAGGAAGATTCACCTATTGAAAGAAACAAGTTTCTCACTCGGAATTCCACCTTGTGAGGGATTCACGGGATAATGGTATGATGAATAAGAAATGAAGAAGGTTAAGATGATTGAAAAACCTTCAATCAAGGAAGCTACCGAAGGAAGATGAACAAAAGGAAGAAATGAGGTATGTATGCATGTATTGAATAAAATTGAGTCATTCCATGTAGTTGCAGTTAGCATGGATAGATGCTCTACCTCATGAGCATGGCCAAGGAAAAGAATCCCCTCCTTTGAAAGGATGCATAAAGGCGTGGATCACGTAATAAAATCAACATAATAAGTCCTCGTATGGAATACAAGGTGGTTTATAAAATAAAGGAACTATGGAATGAAGTTCATGCAAAGTAATATGTGAAGGAAGAGAGGAAATATCGTGCAAAGTGAAACTATGGTCAAATAGAAAAGGAAATCAACATCTGCTATCTAGAAGTATTAACCGTGACATCTTCATGGAAAATGAATGTAGATGCAACTTGGAAAAGAAAGAAACCCTTGACATTTAATATCTTTTTAGAGATGTGTCAATATGTATTCAAGATGTTGATGATGCAAACAATCAGATGTCACGATGAAAGGACATCACAAAAATAATGTCAATTTGATGTTCATTTTTTTATTTTCGAACAATATCTGGATGGGCTAATATAGGGCTACCTAAAGGAAGAGTTGTGGATGTCACCCACAACTGATACTCATGTGGTAGTATGAAAGGTCCTAAAGTATACATGATATGAAGAAGGTAGCAAAGTATGAAGGAAAGGCTAGACATGGGCTAATGGATAACTTTCCAATGAAAGAAAGGATGGCATGACATACATGATTCATGTATGAAAGTGATGGATGGTCCATTCCCTACAAATAAATCCCAAAAGATGAATACTCGCTAATGATGAGAAATAAGTTCATGACGTCGAAAGGAGGATCTCTTCAAGCAGTTGATTGTCCCATGATCTCGACCTAAAATAGTTGTTGGAAGCAAGTCCCTCATCAATAGGGAGCTTGGGTACATTCCTTTTATGGAATGGGTTTCTCATCTTTGGTTAAGAGGGAGTGGAAGATATGGTTCTTTACTTCATGTTTCATGCACTAGAGCAGTACTAACAAATGTAAGTCTTAGTGAAGGCCATGAGGAGATATGGACACAGAATTATTGTCTTCACTTTGGAAGAAAGAATGAAGGATTGGGTAAGCATTTGACATCTGATACTCTTTAAGGATGTTGTAGGGAATCCAATATAAGAGTAGTTGTAGGGTACTGATATTCTTTGACGACTAGGAATCCAAGATAAGTATAGTCGCGGTATGTTCTAAGAGAGACAATGATGATGGTGTCTATAAATCATTGCTCTCGCCAGCATTGAGCTCTAGTCTTATGGAGATATAGAGTTGTTAGTCAAGGCCTTGTTATATGACAATGTTGGGTGATATGATGTTATATGGATGGGTTACCAATCTGACTCTTCTTATGAGAATTCTTCAGTTTGAAAATGTCCAAGTACCTTGTATGAATTATGAATACCTCCCTGGTTAAGAGGGAGTGTTGAAATATGTAACTAGGTTCAGTCTTCACAATGACATGTGTAATCATGATTTTGTGTAATTGATGTAAAGAAGAAAATAAAATTATATATGTTTTTCTTGAGTCATGGGTTTAATGCTCAAGTCATAAAGTCAATTATGTCTTTGTCATGTATGACAGGCCCTTCTTGGGCATGTTACATATTTATTTGAGTCATTATAAGAGTCAAAAGACCCTCCAAGACCTTGTCACAAGTACTCAAACAAGTCGGCCTTCCAAAGAATATATAGATCATTCTAGAAAGAGATGTCAGCCTAGGCATGAGGAAAATTCAGCTTATTTACATGGGAAAATCACTATATAATGGAGAACTCATCCTCACTTGGTAGAATATCATTCAAGCATCTGAAAATGTGAAGGAAGTATGAGAAAAAGGAAGAAATGAGCCTCTCATCTAGCAAAGAGAAGCAGATCAAGAGCGAAGTAATTACAGGTCTGTTTTGGGCTAATTGTGTTCACACGTGCGAGGAAACTAGGGTTTCCCTATATGTTGCAAGTCCAAACTATAGTCATCTCAAGAGGGCTGAAACAAGGCAAAAAATGAAGCTACATAGAAATTCAAAGTCAAAAATAAGTCAGACCTAGTCAAGAAAAGGAAAAGAAAGGCTAAATTAGCCCTAATTCGGTCACACGTGGGAAATTTCAGTCACCTACAAGAAGCCAAAAGTTGAAGAGAAATAGGCTCATAATTTCAAACTTAAGTTACTGAGCCAAGGGCTAGTGAAGAAGGATAAAGTGCAACATCTTTAAGAAGTAATTGACTTTGACTTGAAGAAAGAATTGACTTGGTCTTGGAGGGTTAATTTGTCAAGGGTCTAGGTCTTGGAATTCATCAATTGAATATTATATAAGAAGAAGAATTCAATGGGTTTTCCACTCAATCTTGGAGAGGCTTTGGACTTGGTTGATAGCCTATATCTTGTGTCCTTTTTCTCATTGTTATTTATGGTTTGGTAGTTATTTGATGAAGAAGAAGACATAATAATAAATAATTCAAAGAAGAACCTAATTAAGAAAGTAAAAATTATTCACAAGCATTTATCATTGCTAGAGAATCACATCATCTCTCTGCCCTAGGTTTCTCAACATGGTATCAGAGCTAAGGTGACAAGTGAAGGAAGGGAAACTCAATAAAGGACACTCAAGAACTTAAGGATCAAATTTCTATAAGGGTGTCAAGGGCATCAAAGAATCAATAATATCCTTTCATCTCCCAGGCATTTCGAATGAAATATCAATACCCTAACTTCCTCATGGAAAGAATCTACACTTGAAGCATTTTTGGAACCTCGCTCAAATTTTCATCTCAAGAAAGAAGACCTAAATAGATCCTACCTCTACAAAAATTCAAGAAGACCTACAAGCAAAGCATCTTGAAGTCTACTCATACAAGGGAAGTTAGAAGAAAGGAGTTGTTATCATCTTTGAAGATTCAAGGTGATCTCCCTCGCTTTGGGTCAAGGATCTTTTTGAAGGAAGACATCTTATTAAAGAACAAATCTTCTATCACCACATTATCAAATATCAAGAAGGCAGAAAATTGAAGATATTTTCACGAAGGAGCATCTTCTCAAGTAAGTAATTTTATTTCTACATCTGAATCAGTCAAAGTGTCTTTTTTCAAGGATAACAACAAGTTGGTTGGGTTAGTTAACTTTCTAGCATGGAAGAAGAGGACCGATTTAATCCTCAGAGAAAATGAAGTTGTGGAACATGTTAAGGGTTCAATAACTAAACCTATAAAGGAAGAGTCTCAAGCACTTGCAAGGTACGTAAAAGGAGAAGTAAGGGCTCAAAGGATTTCATTCAGTCCACCAAGAATCCCCTCATACCCTATGTATCAAAGTTGGAAATGGCTAAAGAGATATATGACAAGCTAGTGGAACTATTCTCTGTGAGTATTGATGGAGAAGTAATATCACTACGACAAGAACTCTACAAAATGAAGATATCCATAGAATAAGGAATAGCCTCATATTTTATGAGGGTATCAGAAATAAGAGACCAAATCCAAGTGATCCGAGTTGACTCAACTCCCAGATCTAACCAAGATCTTTTGCTTTCGTGATGTGATTAGAATTGCATTTAAAAGAGCATAAGGAACATATATTCATGGTGTAAAGAAGAAGAAACATGACAAGAATCAGCAACATAAAACTCAAGAGGTTGATAACGGAGTTCATCCAGGAGGGACTACATCTCTGGGCCCCGGTGTCAAGACGGTGTAGGCCACTGCATTAAGTGCTCGAAAGAGTGATGATGTACATGCATGTGTTTTCTCTATCATAAAATGAATATGCCCTCACATAGGAGTTGCTCCAAGAGATGTTCCGTTGCAGGAACTCTCATTCAAAAAAGGACCCCTATCAGCATGACATAATTTCACCTATGTTAATAATGAGCATCCCACCAACATGGCATCAAAGGGATCTCAATTCACACATGCATGGTGACACATGAGTATCCCGTCAACATGACGACAAAGGGATCTCAATCAAAACATGACAATAAGTACATCTCACACCAAGAACAAAACAATATCCCACATAAACATCAAACAGGGATCTATACAGCGCAATGCATCTCAAGCAAAGAGACAAAGAAGTGCATGATCACACTGCATATACCTCACATCAAGGATTTATCTGAAGAAGAGGATGATAAACTACTAGATCTGGTTGTACCATCAATCTTGTGACATCGAATCTCATGGAAATGACTGCTCGCACATTGAATGTTGACACCTACACTCCACTTTGAAAAGTGGCCAAAAAATAGAATGATAAAATGGAAAATCTGGTTACACCATCAGATTTGTGGCGTCGAATAGTGTAAAATCGACTGTCAAATTTCTAAATTATAACAAACTGAAAATTTGGGGCTACAGGAATCTTTTAGATTCCCCCTAGATTCCTTAAAGATTCCCTCCTCCGGGCATCTGAAGATTTGTTTCTCAGATCAAAATTATGTTCGTGCCATCAAGTTCATGTCATTGATAGGTGTACGATCGACATAAAGTTTGTCCAATTTGGACACTGGCAAAATTTCGACCCCCTGAAAATTGAGCTCAATCATGGTTCCACCTACATCTTCTCCTCGCTCATGGTTCCACCTGCAAATTAATTAAAAAACACTGTCTCAATTTCTGCGTACTAAGGAAATGAGGGTTTCATTATTTTTGTGGGCGGACTTTGCAAAGACGTTCGTTGGCCTAGTGGCTAAGTTTGGCGCCCGGTTGGAGGTGGTTCCGGGTTCGATTCCCCACGGAACCAAGTTTAACACATCCATCGTTAATCCTGGCGGTCAACATACAGTTTTGGCGTTCAGTTTTTAATAAGGTGTGGTTATTAATGGCATGCAGTTTTAACTTTGGGGCACGTTGTTAACTTTGGTAACTGTTACAATGGTTGTTGTTTGTTTGTTGTATTAAATGGGTTGGTTGGGTGATGTACGCCACATGGGGCCGCCCGGTGGGGGACGGCCCACGTGGGACAGGTGGGTTCAATTCCTGTCAGCTCTGTTAATATATATAACATATATGTTGAATAGCGGATAAGGGTGTGGGCCGGGTCCTCCAAAGGTGGCCCGCCCACGCCAACGTTAACATGGCTTATATTAATGTGGTTGGTTGGGCCAATGGAGGGCCTATGGGAGTCATGGCCTGTCGGCCATATTTAATTTAACAATTCTTTTTATAATATAGTTTTGGGTCTGATGGAGGTGGCAGGGGTAATGGCTCGCCACCTAATTAATTAATTAATTAATTATTATTATTATTATTATTATTATTATTATTATTTAACAATAATAGCCATTGTTTTGATTTTGTATAATATAATGGATATTAGACAAATTAAGTACCCAACAAATTCACCCGCTTTTGGGAGCTAGGTTTCATGCCCCTAGGTCGGTCAAATTGTAGGACACTTAAACCTGGCCCACAACCCAACTTTGACCAAAACTTTGATTGTCTATTTCCTTCTCATACAAGCTAGGATTTGAGTGTCGTTTGCATTGCTGGAATAAGGGTGACGAGCACTTCAATCTAGTGTTGGTTTGGGAGCAATCTAACCACTTTGAATTTTAGTCCTTTTTGAGTCCTCTTGGACTTCTTCCTGTGTCTAGACCAACCTGGATCAATCCTCCCCACTGAGGAGCTTTTGGTCCTCCAAAAGCATGAAAAATAATCTGCAACTTCTTTGTACCCTGTCTGCACTTACAAGTATCTGATATGTCACCCTTCCTTCTCCTTCACCTTTGTCCTTCGGAGCCATAAGCGATGAGCCGACACCTGCAACCTCTGTAGTACATTATTTTGCAAATTACATGCTTGAATTACATGACCAACTAATGACCCAAGCATCCCATACTTGCCACGAGTTTATAACACATACTCAGTGGTCAAGTTTACATCAAAATGGAAACAATACCCCAGCTACCAAAAACAAGGCCAACATATCATTGTTGCTTCAACAAGTGATGGAAAACACATCATCACTGCAACACATGATTTACAAAAATAAGGCCAAACACTATTGTTTCTTTGACAAGTGATGGAAACACAACATCACTTTCACAGTTTAAAATGCAACACAAAATAAGACTAGACATCATTGTTGCTTAACAAGTGATGGAAAACACATCATCACTTTTACAGTTTAAAATGCAACACATGATTGGAAAAAAATAAGGCCATGACATTCTATCACACCTAGAAGAACTATTTCTCACTTATCAATGTGAATGGGTCGTTTCCTTGTGGCACATTCATTGGTCGAACTACCATTTCATCTGGTTCATGCACCAATGCTTTCTCTTTAACGCACTACTCTCGATGTAGCCTGCAACAAGTGGTTCTTTGATGGCCACCTTTGTTGCAATGACTGCAATACATCTTCTTCCTCCAGATCTACTTAACATGTTTCTTTACCTGCTGTTGAGAGGGTCTTTCACGCCTCCTCCTTTTGTGTGCTACTATTATTTTCCAGCACTCAACAAATGTATGGTTATGTAATCAACAAAAATTACATGTTTTTCGATGCCTTGATTCATGTACATCATTAACAGCATGATTATAATTGAAATGAACATTCGAATATCGAGACTGGTTATACCTTTTTTTGCTGTCTCTGGTGTAATTATGGTGGTGAGAGCTTGCCTGAGCCCTTTCTCTGCAATGGGCACTGCCATGGGATGATGGTGATGTGTTCCCATCATTCTCTTCCTCGACGATTTCGACGATGTCTCGTAAGAATCTAACACCTTCGAGCATTCTCCTTCGATGTATCCCAAGCTTGCAAATAAAGGTCTCCGCACAACCTCCAATGGTTGAGTAATTCCTTGGCTATTAGCACCAAGTTCTTATTCCTCCTTGTACCTCATCCTTGTAAGGAGCCTCATGTTTGTCCCTGTAATTGGTATCTCCACATCTCCAACAGAAATCATACTATGTAAAGATGAAACTGAAGGGAAATCGATGTCTTTTACCTCCACTTTTGAGTTGGAAAGAACTGATGAGGGCTTCTCATCATCTGTTGTTGGTGGTTCGCTGGGTGTCTCGGTGCATTCCCCAACTTCCTTTCTGACATACCCAAGTCCTGCCTGACGGGGTAATTCCTTTACTTTGATGGAGTTGACAATGCCTTGGCCATTAATGCCAAAGACTTTTCCTTCATACCCCATTTTCTTCAATAGTTTGGAACCAATTCCTGTGGTATGATTTTCAAAAACAGTGAAATCATCATCAGGAAACATACATGAAGATGGAGAATTACTTTTTACCTCACATGGGTCACGCTGCAGCTTCTCCAAGGCCTCATCCTTAGCTTGCAGTTGTCATAGAAAAGTATGTTTCTCCTCTTTCTCTTCTTGTAGAAGCATCTTCAATTCAGCGTTCTCCGCTTGAAGACTCTGGCTACTGTGCTTCAGTTCTTCTAGGGCCTCTTCCATGGCTCGTAACTGAAGCTGCACTAGCTACTTTTCCTTTGTCTCTTTTTGTAGAGCTTCATACATTATTTCCACCTTTTGGAAAATTATGAGCATGGTATCGTACATCGCTTTGTCATCCTCCATCGTTGCACGTTCCATTGTTCACACTCGCAATTCACATCCACGCAAAGACTACTCTAATAGCAAACTTGATCCGAGTTGACTCAACTCCTGGATTTAACTGAGATATTTTTCTTTCGTGATGTGATTAGACTTTCATTTAAAAGAGCATAAAGGAACATATATGCATGTTGTAAATAAAAGGAACGTGACAAGAACTAGCAACATAAAATACAAGACGTTGATAATGGAGTTTGTCCAGGAGGTACTACGTCTCCAGGCCCTGGTGTCAAGATGGTGTAGGCTGCTACATTAAGTGCTGGAAAGAGTGATGATGTACATGCATGTGTTTTCTCTATCATACAAGGAATATTCCCTCACGCAAGAGTGGCTCCAAGAGATGTTCCGCTGCAGGAACTCTCATTCAAAAAATGACTCCTATCAGCATGACATAATTTCACATATGTTAATAATGAGCATACCGCCAACATGGCATCAAAGGGATCTCAATTCACACATACATGGTGACACATGAGTATCACGTCAACATGATGATAAAGGGATCTCAATTAAAACATGACAATAAGTACATCTCACATCAAGAAAAAAACAAGATCCCACATCAAACATCAAACAGGGATCTATACAGCACAATGAATCTCAAGCAAAGAGACAAATATGTACATGATCACACTGCATATACCTCACATCAAGGGGTTATCTGAAGAAGAGGATGATAAACTATTGGATCTGGTTGTACCATCAATCTCGTGGTGTCGAATCTCATGGAAATCACTGCTCGCACATTGAATGTTAACACCTGCGCTACACTTTGAAAAGTGGCTGAAAAATAGAATGATCAAATGGAAAATCTGATTACACCATCATATTCGTGGCATCGAATAGTGTAAAATCGACTATCGAATTTCTGAATTTTGGCAAAGTGAAAATCTAGGGCTACAAGAATCTTTTAGATTCCCCCTAGATTCCTCAAAGATTCCCTCCTCCAGGTCATCTGAAGATCTATTGCTCAAATCAAAATTTTGTCTGTGCCATCATGTTCGTGTCGCTGAGACGTGTAGGATTGACATAAAGTTTGTCCAATTTAGATACTGGAAAAATTTCGCCCTCCTGAAAATTGAGCTCAATCATGGTTCTACCTGCAAATTAATTAAAAAATATTGTCTCGATTTTCGCACTCTGCCTTGGCCTCCCCGCACTGAGGAAATGATATATTAAGTATTTTTATGGGCGGACTTTGCAAAGACGTCCGTTGTCCTAGTGCCTAAGTTTGGCGTCCAGTTGGAGGTGGTTTCGGGTTCGATTCCCCATGGAACCAAGTTTAACACATCCACCGTTAATCCTGGCTGTCAACACAACAGTTTTGGCATTCAATTTTTAATATGGTGTGGTTATTAATGGTATGCGGTTTCAACTTTGGGTCGCATTGTTAAATTTGGTAATGGTTACAATGGTCGTTGGTTGTTTGTTGTATTAAATGGGTTGGTTGGTGTGATGTATGCCACATGGCGCCGCTGGTTGGGGGACTGGCCCACGTGGTTCGAGCGGGTTCAATTCCCATCGGCTATGTTAATATATATAACATATATGTTGAATAGTGGATAGGGGTGTGGGAGCCCACCCCAACGTTAACATTGTTTATATTAATGTGGTTGGTTGGGCCGGTTAGGGGCCGATGGGGGTCATGGCCCGCCGGCCATATTTAATTTAACAATTTGTTTTATAATATAGTTTTGGGTCCAGTGGAGGTGGCGGGGGTCATGGCCCCCCACCTAATTAAATTTTTTATTTTTTATAACAATAATAACATTTTTTTAATTTTTTTTTGGGAAAAAACCTGTGAACAGTTTTGAAACAATAATAGCCATTGTTTTGATTTTGTCTAATATAAGGGATATTAGACAAATTAAGTACCCAACAAATTCACCCGCTTTAGGGAGCTAGGTTTCATGCCCCATGGTCGGTCAAATTGTAGGACACTTAAACCTGGCCCATAGCCCAACTTTGACCAAAACTTTGATTGGATCTTTCTCCCTCATACGAGCTCGGATTTGAGTGTCGTTTGCACCACTAGAATCAGGGCGACAAGCACTTCGATCTGGTGCTAGTTTGGGAGTAATCTGACCACTTTGAATTTTGGCCCTTTCTGAGTCCTCTGGGACTTCTGCCTATGTCTGGAGCCACCTGGATCACCAAGAGTTGGGAGAAATAATGTCTGATAGGGAAAATACTACCATAGTGCTCAATGCACTATGAGAGGAATGGGGAAAATTCACATTAAGCATTTATGGATAGAAGGAAGCTACTCCATTCAAGGAACTATGGTTATTATGAAAAATTGAGGAAACCAGGCTTAAGGCAAAACTTGATATAGGATCAAGTGAACAAGCACAAGAATTTTATACCATGACTAAAGGAAAAGGGAAGGTTGGGAAGGTTGGTCCTCAAAAAAAGAAGAATAATATGGCCAAGGTTCAATGTTATCGTTGTCATGAGTATTTGCACTATAAAAAAGATTCTCTAAAATTCAAGAAGGACAACAACAAAATAGGAAGGGAAGAAGCCCATATCACTAAAGAAGTGGAAGAAGCTGAAAAGAAGAAGTCCAAAAAGGAAGAAGTAAGAGATCTCTACTATGATTGAAATGATCTTCTTCACCTAGTTATTTTCAAGTCTTTATTCTTCAGTTTTTATATAGGTGTCATGGTAGGACTCATTAGAGGCACCATAGGTTAGGTGATGGCATTCTAAGAAGCATATAATATTAAGAAAGAGCTCGAGACATCATAAGAAGCTTGCAAAAGAGTTGAAGTAGAAGTTTATGGAAGTCACCTATAGTTAAAAAGGAGCTTTTGGTAACCTCATTAGAAGCATAAGTAGTGCTTATGGATAGAATTCATCTAGCATAGAACTTGTCATACATCATTCAAGAGGGGAATTTGAAAGATGAGAATGATCAATATCCTCCATTGACTTCAAAGGAAGATTCACCTATTTAAAGAAGCAAGTTTCTCGTCAGGAATTCCACCTTGTGAGGGATTCATGGGATAATGGTATGATGACTAAGACATGAAGTAGGTTAAGATGATTGAAGAACCTTCAATCAACGAAGTCGTCGAAGGAAGATGACCAAAAGGAAGAAATGAGGTATGTATGCATGTATTTAATAAAATTGAGTCATGTCATATAGTTGCAGTTAGCATGGATAGATGCTCTACCTCATAAGCATGATTAAGGAAAATAATATCCTCCTTTGAAAGGATGCATAAAGGCTTGGATCACATAATAAAATCAACATAATAAGTCCTCATATGGAATATGAGGTGGTTCATAAAATAAAGGAACTATGGATGGAAGTTCCTAGAAAGTAATATGTGAGGGAAGAAAGGAAAGATCGTGAAAAGTGTAACTATGGTCGCATAGAAAAGGAAATCAACATTTGTTGACTAGAAGGATTGACCCTGACATCTTTATGGAAAATGCATGTAGATTCTATTGCAGCCTAAAAAATAAAGAAACCCTTGACATTTAATATCTTTTTGGCGATGTGTCAATATGTATGCAACATGTTTATGATGCAAACAAACAAATGTTATAATGAAAGGCCATCACAAAGGTAATGTCAATTCGATGTTCATTTTTTATTTTTCAACAATAGTTGGATGGGTTAATATAGGGCTACCTCAAGGAAGAGTTGTGGATGTCACCCACAACTGATATTTGCGTGGTAGCTTGAAAGATCCTGAAGGAAATGTGATTTGAAGAAGGTGGAAAGGTATGAAGGAAAGGCCAGATATGGACTAGTGGATCACTTTCCAATGAGAAAAAGGATGACATGATTGTCATGATTCATGAATGAAAGTGATAGATGGTTGATGCCCTATGAAGAAGTCCCAAAAGATGAAGAATTCATAATGATGACAAAGAAGTTCATGACATTGAAAGGAGGAACTCTTCAAGTAGCTGATTGTCCCATGATCTCCACCTAAAAGAGCTACTGGAAGCAAGTCCCTCATTAAGAGGGAGCTTGGAAAAGTCCCTAATTAAGAGGGAGATTGCGTACATTCCTTTTATGGAATGGGTTAGTCATCTATTGGTAAGAGGGACTGACAGATATGGTTCTCTACTTCATGTGTCATGCACTAGACGAGGACTAATAGTCGTAAGTCTTAGTAAATGCCATGAGGAGAGATGGACACATCATTATTGTCTTAACTTTGGAAGAAAGAATGGAGGATTGGGTAAGCATGTGGAATCTGATACTCTTTGAGAATGTGGTAGGGCATCCAAGGTAAGAATGGTCATAGGGGACCAATATTCTTTGAGGACTAGGAATCCAAGATAAGAATAGTCATGGTGGAACATACTATGAGAGAAAACGAGTGGGTATGTTCTAAGAGAGACAATGATGATGGTTTATATAAATAATTGGTCTTGCTATCATTGAGCTCTAGTCTTGTGGAGAGATAGAGTTGTTATTCAAGGCCTTGTTATGTGACAATGTTGGATGATATGATGCTATACAGATGGGTTACCAATTTGACCCTTCTTATGAGAATTATTCAGATTGAAAATGCCCAAGTACCTTGTATGAATTATGAATACCTCCCAAGTTAAGAGGAAGTGTTGAAATATGTAACTAGGTTTGGTCTTCATAATGACGTGTAACCATTATTTTATGTAATTTATGTAAAGAAGAAAAACAAAATTATTTTTTTTATGCTTGAATCATGGGTTTCATGCTCAAGGAAAATTATTTTTATATAGATCAAGCTCCTATTGTGATTTGTTAGGATTGGTCATTAAGTCATAAAGCCAATTAAGCCTTTGTCATGTATGAGAGACCCTTCTTGGACATGTTACATATTTATTTGAGTCATTATAAGAGTCAAAAGACCCTTCAAGACCTTGTCACAACTACTCAAACAATTCGGTCTTCGAAAGAAGATATCGATCATTCTAGAAGGAGATGTTGGCCTAGGCATGAGGAAAAGTCAACTTATTTACATGGGAAGATCACTATATAAAGGAGGACTCAGCCTCAGTTTGTAGACAATCATTCAAGCATCCGAAAAAAATAACGAAGTGCGAGAAAAAGGAAGAAAGGAGCCTCTCATATAGCAAAGAGAAGGAGATCAAGTTTGAAGAAAGAGTGAAGTAATTGCAGGTCTGTTTTGGGTTGATTATGTTCACACATGCGAGGAAACTAGGGTTTCCCTATTTGTTGCAAGTCCAAGCTATAGTCATCTCAAAAGGGATGAAACAAGGCAATAAAGGAAGCTACATAGAAGGTCTAATTCATAACGAAGTAATCCCTAGTTAAGCGAAGGAAAAGGAAAAAAAAGTAACCCTAATTCGGTCACACGTGGGAAATTTTTGTCACTTATAGGTGTTGAAAATAGCAACAAGAAATGATAAAAATAGAATCCAGAATATTCCAATTTTAATTTGTCCTTGAATTAAAATTGTGAATTAAAATCGAATTTAGTCTCACTAGTTGCTTGGAAATAATTAATTAATTATTATGGATTAATTAGTTGGAGAAATTCAAGTTAGAAGTATTTCTGAAGTCATGCAAGAGTTATCCCTTAAATTAAGGAGATTATCCCTTAATTAAGGAGATAAGATTGAGTTATATTTGAGTTGTAATTAGTTAGCTCAGTTTACTGAGTTAAGTCTAGTTAAATTAGTTCCAAACTGTTTGAGGAATTAATTGTGAGTTATCAGTCAGTTGATGCATGCATGCACTCAACCATTGTACTCCAGATAACTGAAGATTCCCTCATCAGAAACTCATGCATGTCTATTTTGAGAAAGACCCAGTTGAGCTAAATGTCAAGGGTTGTGTACTATCAGTTGCATGTGTTTTCCTATAAAGGAAACTCATGCATGCACTCGAGGTAAGGTTCCTTGAGGATTGCACAGTTTTACAGTGTGTAAGAGCAGTGTTCCACTTGGTGAGGTGAGAATCATCCACTAGGAATAGCACAAGGAAATAGGAGCTTAGAGGGCAGAGAGGAAGGCTTGTGAAAAGGTGAATGCCTGTGAGCATCCAGGAGGATTGTACTGAGAGCTGGCTAACTGTGCGAGCTAAGGCTTTGTGTAATTCTGATGTATTTCCACCTTGTATGATGATACAGATAGTGGGGTTTTTAGATGAGGCTTTCCCCTGAGTATTTTCTGTGTTTCATGTGCATTGATTCTTCTTCTTCTGGTTATATGTGTTCAGCTCGATTATTGCTCTATCTTTAAGCTTCCGCAAGTTTGATAATAGAAGTAGATTATAGTATTTTGCTTTGGTATATTTCATTATCGAGTTAATATACAGTTGAATTTTCTACATAGATCTTAGAGGTAGATTTGTAGAGAATTTGTAGGAAATTCTACAATAGGAAGCTAAAAGTTGCAGAGAAAGAGGTTGAGAATTTCAGACTTAAGTTGTTGATCCAAGGGTTAGTGAATAAGGAGAAAGTGCAGCATCTTCAAGAAGTAATTGACTTTGAATTGAAGCAAGAATTGACTTGGTCTTGGAGGGGTAATTGTTCAGTGGTCTAGGTCTTGGAATTCATTAATTGAAGATTCTATAAGATGAATAATTTGGTGGGTTTTCCTCTCAAGATTTTAGAGGTTTTAGCCCTAACTGATAGCCTATATCTTGTGTCCTTTATCTCGTTGTTCTTTATGGTTTGGTAGTTGTTTGAGGAAGAAGAACTTACTTAAGAAAGTAAAAAGTCTTCACAAGCAGTTATCATTGCTAGAGAAATCATGTCATCTCTCTACCCTAGATTTTTTTGTTAGGTGCTACAACCACCCTCCAAAATTTTGTCTATGCTTCGATTTTGGAGCCTTCCTCACTATTCACAGCAGCTCATCTCGCACTGATCCAGGTATTTATGCTTCAATTGAGACTTATCTTTTCATTTTCACTTGTGTTTGTTAACTTAGTTGATTCTTCTAATTCATAAGATGATCTCCCAACTTGGTCTCACAATAGTTATGGGCTTGCCTCTAGAAACTGCGCAATCCTTGAGGGCAAGCAAACTTGATGATGGGAATTGCACAGTCCTAACTTCCAGTGAGCCTTGATCTCAAAAAATCTACAATCATGAGAGGTAGCCTAGCACTCAGTCTAGAAATTGTGTAACCCTCATTGAGCTCAGAAACTGCGTAGTTGACTGAGCCAGAAAGTTGCCTAGTTCCCCAGAACTGCGCAATTTGTCCTCGCAATGTGCATCGCAAGTTTCCCCGGAAAAATCAAAGAGCAAAAAATAAAAAAGCATCCCTAAAAAATAAGGATCTACTTTTAGTATCCCGAAGGAGGCAATTGCGCTATTTTTAGAAACTTCTGCCAAGTGTCACTTTTTCCTTGATTTTAGGCATGCGCGTAATAAACCCTATTTTGTCCAAATATATTTAATCGACAGTTCTAGAGATCATTTTCACATTCGATCTTGGAGCTCTAGCATACCTAAGGAAATCAAGGAATCTTTAGTGTGATCGTCGGTGCTTTTCCGAGTGAGTGTTGCTTTTGTCGTTTGTCTTGTGTGATTGATGTTTCACTTGTTTCTCAAGTTCATGGTTGCTGGTTTTTTGACTTGTTCTAACTTGTAGAAATGTTCTTTTAAGTTTTAGATTGTCTTTCCCAAGTGTCGCATTAGTGTTCCTATTTTTGAACCAATGGTCATCATTGCGGCAACTCTCCTCAATACTTTGTTTTCCTTTTGTTTGATTAATTGTTGCACTTGATTCACATGCATTTATCTACACTTAGCTTCGCACCATCTCTCAAATCAACATGTTTGCACACTTCCCTTGGGTAGATTTTGGTTTCCCTTGGCCAATTTTTACTTTGCCTAGCTGGCACTGAGCAATCCTGAGGCTCAAGCCACAAGCTTGGCCTCTAGAATTGCATAGTGTGCACTCCAAGATGGCTCCAACTATGCAGTTCCAGGAGCTAGCCTCTTAGCTTGGGCACTGAGATTGTGTAATGTGCAATCTCTCCCTAGCCTCTACCCACATTGAACTGCACATTGCACAGTTTCACCCATTCGACTTCCACCGTCGCTATTGGGACTGCGTAGTGCGCAATTCCCATAGGCATCTAGTCCCCCCTGTTAGGAAAAATTGCGCAAATATTTCCCATCTATTGCCAAGTTTGCTGCTTGAACCTGCCTTGTAAGTTGTTTTTCTTTAAAGTGACATTTTCTTGCCATCAGTGTCATTTATGTCCCACAGGTACAATAGTTGTTGAGAAACTCTCTAGTAGTCACTATTACCATGGCATCTAAGAGAGTTGCATCAAAGGAAACCACTGAGAGAAGTATTGGGGAAGCAGTTGAGCAAACATCAGTTGATTTGCCAATGTATGCAGATACTCAACTATTTCTAGAGAAGGGATCATCACTGACATGACAACAAATTAAAGATATTTTTGGAAAGGACTTTGAGGCATATTTAGAGGAACAACAGGTTTATCTCAGCATACAGAAGTAAGGGCTATACAAGCTTTCATGCAGATATCTTGTCTTCTTGTGTGAAGATATCATTAGCTGGATTGTCTCACACATGGATGAGAAGACCATGACATTGAGCAGTGCCAGCGGTCAGAAGCTTGCCACTTTCCGGGCAAAAGACTTTCAACAAATGTATCACTTGCCCGAGCCAATAAAGTGCATGGACTCACTCTTCTATACCACCCACAGGTATGTGAACACAAGAGACATTGTAAAATGTTGGGTAAAAGAGCTATTGAAGTTTCGACAGACACCCACCCATGTGTACAAGACAAAGTCCCTCAGGAACGCTTATCATCTCCTGGTCATCTTTGCTTGCAGAATCTATGGTCAAGAGAGCATTGAAACCTTTCCTGAAGGGTAGGAAGTCTTATTGGACCAATTGGTGAACGATGGGAGTTCGCTGAACTAGTCAGATTTGTTGGCTCAACAATTGAAGGTCCATGCAGCACAGGCTTGAAATCTGCTCAAGGGTGATCGAGCAAGATTTTATATGTCTACGTACTTATTGGATGTAATCTGTGTGCAGCAATAGTTCCCTGGAATGAACAGGACATGGACACCATGAGAGACAGCTGTGAACATCTATTGCAAGTTGCTTTCAGAATTCAGTTGTCGAGGAGTAATGGAATGGCTAATTGACCGCTTTATCGTCCTATTGTACAAGCTTATCTTTGAACAACGATCCACTTTGCATGTCATGAGAAGCAATGGAGGTGATAAAAAACATGGAAGATTGGTATGCCTCACCAGATGGCACCTTCATTAGAGTGTTTGGTGGTGATAAGCCTCAACATTTCTTACCAAGGTATGCCACTAACGAATTGATCATGCAAGAAGTATCATACCATCTCTCTACAGGGTTTTCAGCAGTGCTACATATGAAGAAGAAAGCACCATGGCCCAATATTCCTTTGAAAAGTAGATTATAAGAGATAAAGAACTTGAAAGTCGCAGATGTCAAACCTAAGGAAATAGTGATATTTTAATTTGTATGATCCCCGCAGCATTTGCAAGGACCATTGTACAAGAGTTTACTTGCTGTGGGTCGGCGAGGAATTTCATTAGCTAGAGGAGGATCCTTGGAGGTACTGCCTCAATTCCTCTAAACTTAATGAGCCAGTCAATTTAGCAAGGACTTTACAGGTTGCTCCACAGACAGCAACAACTCCAGAAGCAACATAACAGAAGGTATCAATCCCATGCAAGACAAGGAAAAGAGGAAATTTTCTAAACAATCCAGAGGGAGAACAAAGATGCAAAATGAAAGTAGAACGTCTTATCGAGAAAGTAGCATTGGTCGCAGAAGAAAAGAGGAATCAGAGGATACAAAAAGCAGAGTTGAAAAAGAGATAAAATTAGAGGTTGCAGGAAGCATAACTAATGTTGCAGGAGATAAAGAAGAAGTTTAAGGAAGAACAGGAGTTAGGAAGGAAAGAACGAGAAGAGAAGCAGAAGCAGGAATAAGAACAAAGGAAAGGCGCAACGATAGAGGAAACAACGTCGATACAGGTTGAAGAACAGGAACAACCAGCAGTTGAAGAGGAAGGTGAACAGATGCATGATCAGGAGCTTGCTCAACAGATTGAGCAATTGATCAAAGTGAAGACATGGAGTTGGAACAGGAGCAACAACATGAAGATGTTGACTTGATCTCGCGAGCACCACAGGTCATCCCTCAGTCTCCACCACCTCCAGCAACAGAGACAGCCATGTGTGAACAAGTATATGTTGTTCTCCTTGATGATGATCCGATCATGGATGTTTACAATCTATCATTTGATGAGTTCCAAAAGAGGATTGTACAAGCACGGAGGAAGCACTTTCTGAATGATCACGCATCACCTACATTCATTAGAGAAAGATTGATAGTGTCGGACATCACAATGCATCCAAATACCATTGTCGAATCCATATTGGCCTATGTACGAACAAAGAGATCAAATGTTTAGTATTTGACAACCGAGAATGAGCAACTATAATAGAACTTGCAGGCTGCCAAGCAAGAGGTAAAACAACTCCTGAGTAACAGTGCAGAATGTAGTTTTCGTATTGGGGGAGATGAGAGTAGCAATACTTGCTGAAGTATTAACACTTGGAGAAACCATGTGGAATCTCTATGATGGGTTTGTCACCGTACATAAAGAAGTTTTCTGTTTGCATGGTTTACAACACCAGAGCAAAGAGTTTGTCAAAACTCTCAAAAAAATATAGGTTGTGATCGCCTATGTGCAAGAGTGGAAAATGCGGTACATAGGGGCCCCGCTTGACTAAGTGAAGAAAATGAATCCACTGGCAGAGATAGATAAATCAAAGGTTATAATGTTGATTCAAAACAACAAGGAACTCGCCTCATTCATTGGCAGCATTCAGGCCTCATATGTACAGTTGTACAACAGTTTGGATGTCTTGAAGAGAACACACCATATCCCACATTAAGGGAATTTTGAGGTCTAAAATAGGCCTCCTAAGAAAAATGTACAAACCAAATAAACTTGATAAGAACCAATAGGATTCAAGATGATGATGTCAACCATGGGGGATGATTCACCATTTTTAGAGTAAAAAAGTAAAAAGATTAAAAATAATAAAATAATAAAACTACTTTTACAACTCATATTTTCAACTTATCTCCCTAAATTTTTACTCAAATTTCGGGCGGGAGCACTCGTTGCATGCAAAATTTAATTCCTCATCCAAGGAGTACCTATGTTGCATAGTTTCGATGGACCCTGCTACACGAAAAATGAGAAATACATGAAAAACGTGATTATCACATTTTTCATGTATTTCTCATTTTTCGTGTAGCAAGGTCCATCGAAACTATGCTACATGGGTACTCCTTAGATGAGGAATCAAATTCTGCATCCAATGAGTGTTTCCACTCAAAATTTGGGTAAACCCATACGGAGATAAGTTGAAAATACGAGTTGAAAAAATAGTTTTTTCTTCTCTTTTTTTCGCTCTAAAATTTGATGATGTAATCTAAGCTTATTTTATTATTTCCACTATTATTTTATAATTTCCTTAGGAGGCCCATTTTATACCTCAAAATTCCCCTAATGTAAATCAGTTCCCTTACCAAAGCTAAACCCAAGAACCAAGTCTGGCAGGAGGTCGAAGAGTACTTGGAGCAGCTAAGACAGAATGCCACCAAGCAGGAATTGGAGCAAAATGCATAGAACATGTAGAATCTCATCAGTGGTCCTGTCAAACTCAAAACAATGTTGCTCATACTTCAAAACGAGTTGGACACATGTTCCAAGATAGTCTACCTAGATGCTATGGAGGCTAGTGTCTACTTCCAGCAAGACATCGTTAAGCAGTTTGGGGACACCATCACATAGTACCAAGATTGGCACCAATATGTGACTAAGAAGAAGCAAGTGGAGGTTGTTGAGCTAGACTTGTCCCAAACTTCAGAATCATTGTGTTGTGTCTTGTTAGGCTGTCAATTTATCTCTACCCTATTTTGTCTTATATGGGTACAAGTGTAAAATGCAATATTATTTGTAATTATGTTGTAAGTGAAATTCCAAGTGTCAATATAAGAATATGAAAAGTCATCATGTAATGTAATGTGTTAATTTGTGAATAAGTTGAAGAGTCATGAGGGTAGTCCAAAGGTCACAAAGAGGGATTTTAAGAGTCACTGCCCTCTTGTTATAAATAGAACTTCATAAGTCATGTACGAGGGCTTTTGGGACCCAAGCTTTTGGCTAGGCTTATGCTTAGAAAGAGCTTGGGAGTATTGTGAAGATCCTTGGCTTCTCCATAGCGTAGAGTGAGTATACTTATTTGGAGGAGCGGGTGTTCTTGACTGTAATGTTCCACTATTGGGGCTAGTGTTCATCAATGGTGTATGTATGGATGGAAATTTCACTTATAATAATAAAATCAGAGCCAACACGCTTTCATGCACATGTCGTTAATACAGTAGGACTCTTCTTATTGTATTGGAAATGTATGTTATTTAAATTACGCATATGCTTATGAACTATTTCGTTTGCATTTGTATAAATCTTATTGAATGTGTGTTGTTGTATTAACTCATCACTTTAACTTGTGGACTATTCTACATCTTAGCTTGTGATGTCATTTCGCTTGTGTGTTCTTTTCAAGCTGCGTACTATTACAAGCTACCAAGGGGCTCACTTCCTTTTCCCTTCATGTGTTGGAACCTTCACGCATCGCACTTGACTCTTCGTAGGGTCACACACTTGCTCTCACCCAAAGTTATCATGCTTCCCTATGCATGTTTTCATAGTCAAGGCATAACATTACCACCCACTATTGGGAATCCTACTCCAAATGGTGTGAGATCTAGTTGGGACTTCATATCGAGGAGATCCCATGAATGTTCGCGGGTCCATCACCGTCAACATTTCTGGCGCTAGAAGGAGGGTCAGATGACAAGCTAAGCCCTTGAAGTCTGTTTTGAATTTATGCACTTATTTCATGACTTCTCACCAAATCATAACCCTGACATGTTTTTCTAAATCCGCAAATCTGAAAGTGCCGACGAGAATTATAGATGACTTCTCTAATCTGAAATTCAATGACGAGGGTGAAAAAACCTTATTTCAACATACCACACAATTTCTTGATTTTTTTCGCAAATCACAACATCCACTGTGAGGATGTTGGATGTAAGTTGTTCATTCTCACATTTGAAGGGCGGGTGTGAGAATGGTGTAACACATTTCCTATTGGCTCCATTCACTCTTTCGAACAACTTTTCATAGAGTCATGTCATTCTTTCGATCTCTATGATCGTAAAGGTCTTAATAAGAAAATTTTGAGATTGTGAAAAGCACCTGATGAATTCGTTCAGGATTTTCACGATCATTTTATCCATTACTGCTTTGAATTTCCTATAGATGAAGTTGATTGGTCTTTCTTAGTTGATAGATATTTATATCTTGTTCACATTTCAGAAAATCCATAAGAGTAGAATCTTTCGAACCTCTCCCAACATACCTTGGTATTAGAGCTTCTAAATCTATGACGAACAAAGTTGTTGTTCCAAGTGACCCTTCATCCCCTTCTCATCAAACAACTCTAGTTCTGCAAGTTGAGGTAGGGGAAGTTACGAGTTCAATTGTTGATCTACCAACACCTCCTCCAACCCCACTTACTCATAATTTCACCACATATTTTGATTGTGGCTTCGATGGTTGTGATGAAGTGCTATCTCCTTGTACTCCATGTCTGAACAAGATTCCATGGTGAAGGATGACCCCCTTCCGTCCACACCTCTTTTGCATTATCCTAATACTTTCCATGATTCTATCATTTATGTTCAATCTTGTAAAAATTCTGTTTTAGATGTTACTACTTTTGATCGTTCACAGAACATGTGGAATGTCAGCTTTTCGTTTGAACGTGAAGAGCACAAATATGTCTTCCCTGACCCTCCCAATCTCTCATCTTACCTTTCCAAGAACATAGAGGGTAAAATTTCTCATCTTCCATCATCCCCTCTTTATGATTTATCAGATCATGAGGATGCCCCTATTCGTGATCTTGAATTTTATGATCGTGGTTGTCACGATCTTTTCATCGATTCATTCGACCATGATTCTAATTCTTCCACCATTGATCTTTTTAAGTCGTTGGTCTTCAATGATCCATCTTCTGTTGAATTGGAACCTCCCCAATTTGTCGAGGCACTTCATCCCAAGTTGATGGTTATGTTAGGTCCTCATAGCCTTGAGGTCAGTTCCACTTCTAATCATAAGTGTGTTGATTATTTCCAGGCTCCTCATCACTTTGTTGTACACATTGACAATCAATCTATCTTACAATGTTCACATCCTCCATTTGTATCACACGATCCTATTGCTCAGTCATTGGAGGAGTAGTATATAGCAAGCGTTGTTGCGGAACAATTTTTTTCTTCTTTCTTTTGCTCATTTTTCAAGTTCGAAAGTGTGTAACTGCTTTCCTTTGACTCACAATGTGTTTGGATACCATGGTACATCCGCAGAGTGCCCTTCATGTGCTTTCCATTTTTACTTTTTTGTGGGTGCATTCAAGCTTTGAAAATTCTAATTTGTATTGTATTATCTTTCTTGTTTATTGGTTTGCCTATATATCATTTTTGACATGCATGCCATTGCCTACATAGGCCAGCCAATGCGCTAATGGCTACATTAGAAGTATCGCTTTATGTAATTTGGCCTATGTTCTGCTTAGGTTAGGAGTAGGTGTAGTTTTTCTTTTCTTTGTTATTTATTTGATTTTCTTTACTTTGTTTCACATTACCTCGCTACTTTCCTTAGGTTTGTTTTATTTTTAGCTGTAGGTTAGTTCTCGCATGGAATCATCTTTCGCTTCTAGGCAAGCTAGGTGAAATCTAAGAGGAAATTGTAATGCTATCAACATGTTTTTATCTGTCTATTCCCTCTCTTTATGTGAATCTTGCATTTTTTCTAGTCGATGATATTCTGAAGGAAAATACATCCTTTTCTGAGAGAGTCTTGGTGAAATTTCAATGCTTGCACTTTTAACTGGTACCACCTACTCTAATCGGTATTCTATCTTCAGTTAACCCTTATCAACTAAGTCAAGTAGAGTGAGGAAAGGGGGAAACCTTAACAAGTATGTTAGAGGTATATATAAATATCCTTTTTCTGAAGGGACAACCTCTTCTGTTCTCAATAAGTTGAAATCCCTCTTATGCCCCATGAAATAAATAAGTGTCTATGCACAGTTCTTTGGACAAATAAAAATGAAATAAATGAAATAAAGGGCGAAGGAAGAGAAAGGCTTCTTGCGCGGAGAGGTGATGCAAGTAACTCTGTTGGGTACTATCTAGGCTCACTGGTAGCAGAGCCTACTAGTAGTGAAGCAACACTAGAGATTAAACTAAAACTCTGACAATCTATTTTAATTTTGCATCTATATACTCCTCATCGCCAATCGAAACAACTTAGTCTGACTTGGCTTGGTATGTGTGTTGTCGATGAAGAGAATGGTAGGGACTATATCTTTAACTCAAGCTAATTGAAGAAGTTATGATGATTAACAAACTAAACTATATTTCTGGAAGAGTTAGGCCTCTTTTGCATGAGGCAAGGTCCATACAAAGAGCTGGAGTTCTACCAGTGTGTCGCCAATGTGGTAGTGCCTACATCCACCCTGCAAAATTTTACCTATGCTTCTATTTTGGAGCCTTCCTCACTATTCACAGCAGCTCATCTTGCACTAATCTAGGTATTCATGCTTCAATTAAGACTTTTCTTTTAATTTTCGCTTATGTTTGTTAACTTAGCTAATTCTTCTAAGTCACAAGTTTATCTACCAACTTGGTCTCATAGCAGTTTTGGGATTGCCTCCAAAAATTACGCAATCCTTGAGGGCAAGCAACCTTGATGATGGGAATCGCGCAGTCTTGATTGCCAGTGAGCCTTGAGTTCAAAAAATGCGTAGTCATGGGAGGAATCCCAACATTGAGCCCAGAAATTATGCAACCCTCATTGAGCTCAGAAACTACATAGTGCATTGAGACAGAAAATTACCCAGTTCCCTAGAATTAAGCAATTGGTCCCGACAATGTGCATCGCAAGTTTCCACAGAAAATAAAAAAGAAAAAAGCATCCCTAAAAAATAGGGATCTACTTTTAGTATCCCGAAGGAGGCACTTGCACTATTTTTAGAAACATTCGCCAAGTGTCGCTTTTTCCTTGATTTTAGGCATGCGCATCATAAACCCTAATTGTCCAAATATATTTAATCAACACTTCTAGAGCTCATTTTCACATTCAATAATGGAGCTCTAGCATTCCTGAGGAGATCAAGGAACATTTTGTGCAATCGTCGACGCTTTTCCAGGTGAGTTTTTCTTTTGTCTTCTTTTGCCGCTTTTTCTGTTGAGAATGCAACAAGATGATGGAGCTTAGTGGAAAGAAGTCGCCTTCACTAAGTGGGCCCGCAGGCTATTTTTGGCGCAAAGTCTATTTTTAGACATATGGATCATGGTCTATGAGTTGCAGGATGCTATTTGTGGATGATTAGTCATGTTGGTAAAAACAGATGGACTTCTATTTTTAGACATATGGGTGGTTTCTATTTTTAGACTGCCAGGCTAAAAATAGAACAGTCGAATATTATTAGCTCATAATGATATTTGGACTATAAACATTATCTTATCCTCTTGGAGCACTTTAGTTTGAGCTACAGATGTGGCGCATGCAGCTGTCAGAAGGAAATACGCTTTTCTTATGAGTCAGTTGAGCTATTGCATGATGGACTTCAGTTAGAACTCATGTGGTTGAGTTTGGTGGAGTTGATTGAGTAGTTGATGGAGTTGTGTTCAGTTTGTCTCGGTTAAACTAGTTGCATTTAGTCTAACTGAAAATACACTAGTGATGAGTGATGTGAATTAATTCACTAATTATTAACTCATAAAGCAACTAAAGAATACATCAGTTAACTCAGTGCATGGACAGTTCAGTGGAGACAGGTGTTAGAGGTTGAGATTGCGATCAGTTGTGACTATAGTTGTGCATGAGATTTGCACAATCAATGGATTGAGTATTGCCAATGAGGATTGTGTGGTTCAGCCAAGGAAAATACGAGTTTGGATCAGCTATACTCATCTATTCTCATGCAGGATTGCGCAGTGGAGGGAGGCAAGCAGTGGAGGAGATTTGAACCTGTGATTGATTCAGATCTGAGCTAGTTTGTGTGTAACAGGTGGAGATAGTACTGAGTACTTGTGAGGAGTATTGTACTATGTATTGTTACATGTTCTCAATCTTTATAATATACAAATAGTGTGGGGTTTTCAGCTGTATGCTTTCCCCGGGTTACATATTGTGTTAATGTGCGCATGCGATTCATGTTTCATTGTTTTTAATTATGCTAAATTGATGATCAACGTAGAGGAGGTTATGTATTATGCATGCATTCCGCAATAATGTATAATCAAGATAATATCTGTGAATAAGTGTCATATTATTCAAAATTTCTACATGGTATCAGAGCTGTTGATCATCAGATCTATTATTCATAAAGTGTTTACATTTTATTTCTTCAGGCAGAGTCTGTAATCGGGCCAGGTAGCCTCTGGATTCATCCTTCCTTTGGAAGGTGAGATATCTGATAAAAGCCCATACAGTCAATCTTTGTACAAGAAATACTTTGTTCTCACGAGTTTTAGATCAGAAGCGGTTGAGTTTTGAGCTGGTGGAATTCGAATTTGCAGAAGGGTTTTCTTGGTGTCAAAGTTGAAATGTCTTTCAACGGATTGCGATTGGAATATGCCCTTGAGGGCAGCTCAAATTATATTGCATGGAAAGACAGGATGGAGGCAATGTTAGATGACAATGGGCTAAAGGAGTTCATAGAGGCTGAGGTCCCAAAGCTTACTGATACTGCTCAAGTTGATGCTTGGCAAAAGAAGACAACAAAGTGTCGAAGGATTCTATTGGAGGGCGTGAAGGATCACATTGTGTCCAGCCTGCATGGAAAGGCTTCTCCATACTTGATGTGGAAAGTGTTGATAGATCTATTCCAAAGCAAGAGCGATCAGAGGAAGTTGGCGCTCAAGGATAAACTCAGAAACATTAAGTGTGAGAAAGGAGACAGTATGCCTAAGTATCTCACGAAGTTCACTCAATGCTGGGATGAGCTGGGAAGTGTGGCGGTGACTGTCGATGATGAGGATTTGGTGAGATTGGCTCTCCTTGGTCTTCTGAAGAGTTGGCATTCCTATCAGGACTCTGTCAGTGGTCGGGAGAAATTGCCAGGATGGGAGAGACTTTGGTCAGATCTTGTGCAGCAGGAGATTAGGCGGAATACCAGGGACGGATCTTCATCAAAGGCACCTGATGAAGAAAATTGTGCTTTGGCTACCAAAGCAAAGAAGGGGAAGAACAAGAAAGCTTCTCATTCCAGTGCGAAAGGCAAGAAGCAGGACATGTCCAAGATGAAGTGCTTTCACTCTCACCAGCACGGACACTATGCCACAAATTGTCCACAGAAGAAGAAAAATAAGCAAGCTGCTGGATCTGCAGCAGGAGAGGCCTTAGCCTCATAGTTTGAGCTTGATTTTTCATTGATCGCATGCTTGGTATCAAGTGTGATGGGATCGGTATGGTTCTTGGACAGTGGTGCGTCTTTTCACATGACAGGAGATCGAGATTTGTTTTCTGATCTGGAGGAGAAAGATATTGGAGTGCACATCGAGATGGGCGATGATGGTAGATACAGTGCGACCAGTATCGGTACCATTTCCTTTGAGAGGGAGTCTGGTAAACCCTTCATATTGAAGGAAGTGATGCATGTTCCAGGATTGAAGAAGAATCTTATCTCTGTGGCGATGTTAGAAGACAAGGGATATGATGTTGTTTTCAGTGAGGGAAAGGCTTTTTTGCGCAGTAAGACAACTGGAGAAACCTGAAAGATAGGGGTTCGAGTCAGGAAACTTTATCAGTTGCATGTAGATGGATGTGCAGCAATGGCATGCAAGGCAAAAGGATTGGTGAGCCGGATGATGGCGAGCTGTGGCACAGGAGATTAGGCCACCTTCACCATGGAGCCTTGAAGATACTGCAGCAGATCACTATTGGGCTTCCTAAAGGCACTCTTGCGTAGTCAGATCAGTGCAAGGGGTGTACTTTGGGAAAATTTGTGAAAGCCACCTTTCACGAGAAGGATAGTCACACCACGACAATCCTTGAGAAAATTCACACAGACGTGTGTGGACCTTTCTCAGTAGATTCGACAGCAAAGCACAGGTACTATGTGATCTTTGTTGATGATTTCTCTCGAAAGTGTTGGATCTTCTTCATGCAGAAGAAGAGCGAGACATACTCAAAGTTCTGTGAATTCAAAGCACTAGTCGAGAAGGAGTCGGGGAAGAAGGTGAAGGCTCTTAAGAGTGACAATGGTGGTGAATTCATCTCTGGCGAGTTCAAGGATTTCTGCAGCGCAGAAGGGATTCGAAGAGAGCTCATAGCTCCCCATAACCCACAGCAGAACGGGGTTGCTGAGCGGAAGAATAGAACGATCGTGGGTGCTGCACGGGCGATGTTGCATGATCAGGGCCTACCCCTTCACTTGTGGGCAGAAGCATGCAATACTGCAGTATATGTGCAGAACCGTTGTCCTCACAGGATACTTGGCATGAGTACACCCGAGGAGGCTTATTCTGGTAAGAGGCCTGATATTTCTCATTTGAGGATTTTTGGTTCTAATGTTTACATGCATGTGACGAAGGATGCTAGGAAGAAGCTGGAGCCGACCGCAGAGGTTGGGATATTTGTGGGGTACACTGATACGCCCCATAACTATCGTGTGTATTTGCCAGATAGTCGCAAGACTGTTGTGCGACGGGATATCAAATTTCAGGAGGAGAAAGCCATGAAGTTTTCGCTTGAGAGGGAGCCACACTTGTATGCAGATGAGGAGCTATTAGTTCCTAAGGATGAGCTTCAGGACGTGGATCAGCCACAAGACGAAGTTCATGGAGTGGAAGAGACCACTCATGTAGCGCCAACCATCAGAGGGCGAAAGCGCATGACAGAAGTTGAGCGACTGGCTCAAGATGTAGAGAAGGTTGTAGGACCACCTACAACTCAACGCAGATAGAGACAATCACATGATCGGTACATTGGATACATGGCTCTTGTGAGCAAATGTGTTGTGACTGCCATCCTCTTTCGAGGAAGTTGTGGAGGATCCCGCATGGGTAGATGCCATGGTGGAAGAGTATGATTCGATCGTCAGAAATAGTGCATGGGATATTGTCCCAAGACCGGAAGGGAAATCAGTGGTGGGTTCGAGATGGATCTACAAAGTGAAGTAGGCAACTAACGGAAGTGTGGAGAAGTACAAGGCAAGATTTGTTGCCCAAGGCTTCTCACAGATATAGGGGATCGATTATGAGGAGACCTTTGCACCTGTCGCAAGGTATTCTTCCATACGGACGATTCTTGCTCTCTTAGCGCAGATGGGGTGGCACATTCATCAGATGGATGTGAAGACTGTGTTCCTCAACGGAGTCATTGAGGAGG
This sequence comes from Pinus tabuliformis, assembly GCA_031772625.1. Classification (NCBI taxonomy): domain Eukaryota; kingdom Viridiplantae; phylum Streptophyta; class Pinopsida; order Pinales; family Pinaceae; genus Pinus; species Pinus tabuliformis. The sequence continues at coordinate 926,457,936 of CM062812.1, read as the reverse complement.
AGGTGTACATAGAGCAGCCTAAAGGTTTCGAGATATTCAACAGCGAGTCGCATGTGTGCAGGCTCAAGGGAGCGTTGTATGGGTTGAAACAAGCACCACGTGCTTGGTACACACGGATAGACAGTTATTTCACCGGACTTGGATTCTCCAAGAGTGAGGCGGATCCTAACCTATACCAGATTGTGGTGGAGGGTAAGTTGCTTATCATTGTACTTTATGTAGATGATTTGATTCTAACAGGTGATGAGTTGTTGATACTTTCATGCAAGGATGATCTTGCTAAGGAGTTTGAGATGAAGGACTTGGGCCTCCTTCATTATTTCCTGGGATTGGAAATTTGGCAGTGCAGTGATGGACTATTTGTTTCTCAGGGTAAGTATGCTCGAGAGATACTAGAGAAGTTCAACATGCAAGCCTGTTGATACTCCTCTTCCTGGAGGTTGGAGGAAGGAGGATGCTACTTCAGCAGAAGTAGTGGATGCCACTGTTTATCGATAGTTGGTGGGGTCGCTTATGTATCTGGTCAATACACGACCTGATATATGTTATGCTGTTAACCAGCTTTCACAAGCTATGGTTAAGCCAACCAAGCTCTTATGGAAGGCGGGAAAGCATGTATTGTGTTATCTTAGAGGCACATTAGGATATGGATTGTGGTATAGACAGGAGGATGAGGTGAAGCTATGTGGCTTCACGGATGCAGATTGGCCAGGGAGCCCAACGGACAGAAAGAGCACATCTGGACGGATTTTCAGTATCGGGTCGACAGCAGTTTCTTGGTACAGCAGGAAGCAGAGATCCGTGGCACTCAGTTCAGTAGAGGCCGAGTATATGGCAGCAAGTTTGGCTACATGCGAGGCTATATGGATGAGGAAGATCTTGGTCGGGTTGTTCGGTTCATACTTGGAGCCTACTGTGATTTATTGTGATAACCAGAGTTGCATTAAACTCTCGGACAATCCAGTATTTCATGATAGATCTAAGCACATTGATATCAGGTACCATCATATCAGAGATTGTGTGCAGCGGAGAATCATGTTACTTTCATACATTCCAACGGAGGATCAGGATGCTGATATCTTGACGAAGGCGCTCACCAGGAGAAAATTCGAATACCACCGAGGCAGGATAGGGGTTGCTGATAATCCATATCTTGTTGAGAGGGAGTGTTGAGAATGCAACAAGATGATGGAGCTTAGTGGAAAGAAGTCGCCTTCACTAAGTGGGCCCGCAGGCTATTTTTGGCGCAAAGTCTATTTTTAGACTATGTCTATTTTTAGACATATGGATCATGGTCTATGAGTTGCAGGATGCTATTTGTGGATGATTAGTCATGTTGGTAAAAATAATGGACTTCTATTTTTAGACATATGGGCGGTTTCTATTTTTAGACTGCCAGGCTAAAAATAGAACAGTCGAATATTATTAGCTCATAATAATATTTGGACTATAAAAATTATCTTATCCTCTTGGAGCACTTCAGTTTGAGCTACAGATGTGGCACATGCAACTGTCAGAAGGAAATACGCTTTTCTTATGAGTCAGTTGAGCTATTGCATGATGGACTTCAGTTAGAACTCATGTGGTTGAGTTTGGTGGAGTTGATTTAGGAGTTGATGGAGTTGTGTTCAGTTTGACTCAGTTAAACTAGTTGTATTTAGTCTAACTGCAAAGACACTAGTGATGAGTGATGTGAACTAATTGTTAATTAATTCACTAATTATTAACTCATAAAGCAACTAAATAATACATCAGTTAACTCAGTGCATGGACAGTTCAGTGGAGACAGGTGTTAGAGGTTGAGATTGCTATCAGTTGTGACTATAGTTGTGCATGAGATTTGCACAATCAATGGATTGAGTATTGCCAATGAGGATTGTGTGGTTCAGCCAAGGAAAATACGAGTTTGGATCAGCCATACTCATCTATTCTCATGCAGGATTTCGCAGTGGAGACAGGCAAGCAGTGGAGGAGATTTGAACCTGTGATTGATTCAGATCTGAGCTAGTTTTGTGTGTAACAGGTGGAGATAGTACTGAGTACTTGTGAGGAGTATTGTACTATGTATTGTTACATGTTCTCAATCATTATAATATACAGATAGTGTGGGGTTTTCAGCTGTATGCTTTCCCGGGTTACATATTGTGTTAATGTGCGCATGCGATTGATGTTTCATTGTTTTTAATTCTGCTAAATTGATGATCAATGTAGAGGAGGTTATGTATTATGCATGCATTCCGCAATAGTGTATAATCAGGATAATCTCTGTGAATAAGTGTCATATTATACAAAATTTCTACATTTTCTGTCGCTTTTGTTGTTTGGCTTGTGTGAGTGTTGTTTTTTGTTGGCGTTTTGACTTGTTTTAATTTGTAGAAGTGTTGTTTTAAGTTTTAGATTGTCTTTCCTATGTGTCGCATTAGTTTTCCTATTTTTGTACCAATAGTCATTGTTGCAGCGACTCTCCTCAATTACTTTGTTTTCCTTTTGTTTGATTAATTGTTGCACTTGATTCACTTGCATTTATCTACACTTAGTCAGATTTGCATTCAGCTTCACACCATCTCTCAAATATGCTTGTTTTCACACTTCCCTTGGGTATATTTGGGTTTCCCTTAGCCGATTTTTACTTGCCACAGTTGGCACTGCGTAATCCTGAGGCTCAAGCCAAAATCTTGGCCTCTGGAATTGGGTAGTGCACATTCCAAGATGGATCCAACTGCACACTGCATAGTTCCAAGAGCCAGCCTCTCATCTTGGCCACTCAGACTGCGCAATGCGCAATCTCTCCCGGGCCTTTACCCAGGTTGAACTGTGCATTGCGCAATTTCAACCATCAGGCTTCCACCTTGGCTGTTGGGACTACACAGTGTGTAGTTCCCACACGCAGTTAGTCCCCCCTGTCAGGAAAATTTGTGCAATATTTCCCATCTAGTGCCTGGTTTTCTTCTTGAACTTGCCTTGTAAGTTGTTTTGCTTTAAACTGACATTCACTTTCCATGAGTGTCCTTTTTGTCCCATAGGTACAGTAGTTGTTGAGCATCGCTCCAACAGTCATTTTTACGATGGCATCTAAGAGAGTTGCATCAAAGGAAACCACTGAGACCAGTATTAGGGAAGTAGTTGAGCAAATATCAATTGATTTTCCAGTGTATGCATATATTCATTTGTTTCTAGAGAAGGTATCATCACTAACATGGCAGCGGATTAAAGATACTTTTGCAAAGGACTTTGAGGCATATTTAGAGGACCGACAGGTTTATCTCTGCATCTGATAGTCAGGGCTATACAAGGTTGCATGCAGGTATCTCGTCTTCCCATGTGGAGATATCATCAACTGGATTGTCTCACACATGGATGAGAAGACCTTGACAATGAGCAATTCCAATGGTCATAAGCTTGCCACCTTCCAGTCATAACACTTTCAGTAGATGTATCACATGCCCGAGCCAGTAAATATGATCTGAACTTGAATAGGAATGCAACAAATTATAGATATAACCATAAATACATAGATGCAATAGAAATAACACTTCATTTCATTAATATCAAATACTCAAATATGCTTACAAATAGAATGGAATAAGACTAGATTATCTCTGAGAATAGATGTGGCGGCTACATGCCTCTGAACTGTGTTACAATGAGGCTAGAAGGAATATTCATTATTGAGAAACAATGGAAAACCATAAACATCCAAAAACCTAACCCTAGGAGATAAAGCGCCAAAACTATGGACCCCATTTGGGTAAATTGGTACATCAACTTCCTATGGTCGTAACTTTGGCGCACAATCTTTGTTTCAGGGGCACAATACCTCGTTAGAAATATCTATCTGAGGACGAACACTTTTGAGTGGCTAACATCAACTGGAATAACATGTTGGCCCCAATTTTCCCCAAAAAACATCGTTTAGGGCCTCAAAACAGCTCCGGAAGTTCAGGACCCGAAAAACAGCAAAAAATAGTAAATTGTGCTACAATTAAGGAAACTGAAAAACTGAAAGAGACAATGGTGGAAGTCCAATTGGAATAGGAGAGTGGCCACCAACATCCATTTGGATCAGTCCTCACCCCTTAGGAAGCAATAGTACCCATTGTGTTGAGTACCCCCATGAGATGGGGAAGCTTTTGTTGAACTTGCTCCCTCGTGAGCCACTTGCCTTGGTGCAGGAGTTGGTCAGTGTTGACAACCCAATATAGTTGGATCTTCTGTTAGTGACTGTTCTTGACCTGTGTGTCCATAATCCGATCAATTGTGGCATGTTCCATGCAGTCTAGGTTTAACTCTGTTGGTGTGAGTTGTTCTGCAATGTCTGATGTGTCCAGTAATGGTGGGAAGTATGGTCGAAGGCAGTCCACATTGAATACTGGGTGTAGGCCAAGGAATGGGGGAATGTTGAGCTCAAAATCATTGTCTCCCATAGCCTTGGTAATGGTGTAAGGACTATATCGAAGTGGTTTGAGCTTCTGATGGGATTCGGTAAGGCGTTCTTTCTGCAAATGAAACCAAAATTTGTCGCCCACCTGAAACTTGTGTGGCACCCGATGTTGATCATGTTGTTGCTTGTAGTTCGCATTTGACTTTTCCAAGATGTCATGAACCTGTTGACGGATGTGTTGGATGCGTTCAATAAATATGCTCACTTTATCAACCTCAGACAATACGTGTGTGGATTCTGTCTGTGTAGTCGCATGAGGCATGGCAACATCAATCAGACACAATGGTCGAAATCCTAGACCCACATGAAAGGGACTGCGACCAGTCGAGCTATGGAGAACTCTATTATAATTGTGTTGCACATAGGGAAGACTCTCATTCCAGGTTCATGGATGCTTGGAGTTGTACATCTAGTGTATGTGCTTTATCATCCTATTGATGACCTCCGTATGAGCATCGGTCTGGGGATGGAAAGCAGTCGACTTGGTGAGCTTGGTGTCTAATAGTATCTAAAGGCTTGACTAGAATGTGCTCAAGAACCTGCTATCCTAATATGATATAATGGTTTGCGGGATCCAAAAATGTACCCATGCTCGTTCAAAGAAGAGTTTGTTAGTTTCCTCTACTAGGATACTCTTCTTGCAGGCCACTAATATAGCCATCTTAGAAAATTTGTCCATGACCATAAATACACAGTGATTACCATGCTTGGTAGAAGGGAGGCTAGACATATAGTCCATGGATATGGATTCCCACGGCTGGCTGGGAGTAGTCAGAGGATTGTACAGGCCTTGCTTCTTGATGGTTGGCTTGGCGATGGCGCAGGCAGTGCAAGATCTGATATATTTCCCAACATCCAGTCGGAGTTTGGGCCAATAAAAGTACTTTTGTAGTAAAAACATAGTTTTCTCCACACCAAAGTGTCATGTGACCCAATTGAAGTGTGCCTCCCAAATCAGCTTGGCACACTCGCTTGAAGGAACACAAATGTGGCCCAGGTAGCATAAGAATGTGTCCTAGAGGTGGAAATCGGGAACTTGCTTTCCATATACTAGCATCTGGTATGTGGAGGCAAACTTTGGATCATTTTTGTATAGTTGAGGCCATCTAGAGGTCTCGTGGCTACAAGAGTTGAGAACAATAGTCAGTGTTGCAACTAGGGGTTGGTTGAGGCAGCCTACAACATTATTGGTGCTTCCCTTTTTATATTTAATGTTCAAGTGGAATTGTTGCAGATATGTAGACCACTTATGATGGTGATCATTCTAAAATTTCCCTTGTGTCTATATAAACTAAAGAGGTTGGTGATCGGTGTGGATGACCGTCTTCTTCCCCATAATGTAATGCTTCCATTGTTGGTAAGCCTGCACGATGGAATACATCTCTTTATCATAGGTGGGGTACTTCCAAACTGTATAAGAAAGTGCCTCGCTATGATAGGCCACTAGATGCCCGTGATGGGTGAGGACTACACCAATAGCATAGTATGATGGGTTTGTCTCAGTTTCAAATGGTTGTTGCAGGTCTGGCAGTGTGAGTATTGGTGCAAAGCAAATTCGGTGCTTCAACTCAACGAATGCCTTCTATTGGGATTCAAAACAAGAAAACTTTTCTTTCGCCCCACCTTTAGTAATATAACTCAAAGGCCAAGTGATATGGGAGAATCCCAACACGAACCTCAGATAAAAATTTGAAAGGCCCAAAAAGCTGTGAAGCTTCATTAGAGTGTTTGGGGCTGGCTAATCCCAAATGACTTGGATCTTAGTCGGATCCACATGCATGCCACGCTCATTTATGATGTAACCCAAATATTGGACCTAGCTCGTGCCAAAGGTGTATTTTTCCAAGTTGGAACACAGTTTGTGCAACCAAAGGGTTTGAAGGACCTACCGAATGTGTTGCGAGTATTCTTCCCAACTCTTGTTGAAGATGAGGATGTCGTCTAGATAAAAAACCACGAAAGAGTTGGTGAAGGGTCACAAGATGTCATCCATTAGCCTCATAAAAATAGCACGGGAATTTATCAACCTAACAGGCATAACCAACCATTCAAAAAGGCCTTCCTTGGATTTGAAGGTGGTCTTCCATACATTTGTGGGCTCTATTAGAACCTGGTGATAGCCAGAATTTAGATCGATCTTGTTGAAATACTTGGCCCCCTTGAAGGTCATCAATCTGTGGGATTAGATACCTATTCCTGAAAGTGATTTTGTTTAGTGCCCGATAATCAATGCAGAGCCTCCAGGTCCCATCCTTCTTTTGTACAAGTATAATCGGGCTCCCACAAGGCAAGGTACATGGTCTGATGTTCCCTTTTTGCAGCAACTTCTGCATTTGCCACTTGATCTCTTCATTTTCCATAATGGAGCATCGATATATCAGCCCGTTGAGTAGAGGTGCTCAGGGAGTCATATTGATCGAATGCTTGACCTGACAATGCAAGGGTGCCCCTATGGGTGAAGAGAAGTTGTCCTTCTATTCTTCCACGATCGTATCCACCTACTTCTGCTGTGTGGAGGAACCCTTCCCAGGGGCCATGGATGTAGCTACGATCTTCCCCTTACTTTGAGAGTGAATTAAAAAGAAAGAAAAAAATCCCTAGTCTAGGAGATGATCTTACTGCATTGCTTAACAGAGATCAAAGAGATGGCGGTAGGCGGGGCTAGCTCTGGTATCCTGTATAACTTACTACCCAAAGAAATAATAATAGAGCGGAGTCTAAACTCATATATAGCATGTCGCTTCCACAAGTATGGTTGTCCTTCTTTGTCTTCATGGTGTTGTTCTTTGCTTGCGGCTTTGACGATTTATCTTGGGTCACCCCACCTTGGCTTTGCCCTTTTCTCTGTGGTTTGGGGGTGCCTTTCCCTTGCTTTGGATTCACAAATCCAAAGTCTCACTTTTTTTGTTTAAACTTTTGCTCAATCTTGACAGCGTATCGGTACGTCATACCGAGCGAGGAGATGTCCAGGAACTCCATCTCATCCTGGATGTACCTGTGTAGGCAGTTGTGGTACTTGAGTATGAAATGTTTTCTCAGAATCCTTGATACCCAACTTCGTGTGAAGGGTATGAAAAACATTGGTAAACTATGGTGCGTCTTGGTCCCTTCTCTACCACAGTGTGGTCCACTTTATGTATTTATCCTCATAGCTCCCGCTAGGGTAGTAATGCTCCTTGATGACATCTTAGAGCGAATTCCAAGTGGGTGCAACCAAAAATAGTGAGGGTGTACTTTTTTCCTTCTTCTCATAGTAGGTTCCCCACCAGTCCTTGACGTGGGGGGTGACTTTGAGAAGTGCAAAAGTAATATTTTCCCGGCTGGGAAAATCATGAACATAAATTATCCTTCTAACAAATTTAACCATTTATCTACGACATTCGCATCTATCTGACCCTCAAATATGGGTATGTCATATTTAACTTGTACCTTAAAGGGTGTGGCACTTCCAAAGTAGTTGTTAGAAGGAGATGTGTCGCCCTTGGGTAGCCGCTAAAGGATCTGAGCAAATTTTTCCATCATCGCATTCCTCTGTTGCCCAAGGGCTTCTTCGAGAAATATTTTGAAAGGATATCCTACCCCCTCATTTTTATTATCTTCCGCCATGGAAGGTCATCGGGATTTGTGAGGTTGTTCTTGCAAAGGTTCGACCAGTTCGAGCCCTAACTTCTTATATCACAACCTTTTTGGGGACATGCAAATAAAAATTAAGAAAGAGCAGACCGCTCTTATACCACTGATCCGAATTTAAACAAGAGTGCAACAAATTACAGATATAACCATAAATACAGAGATGCAGCAGAAATAACACTTCATTTCATTAATATCAAACACTGAAATATGCTTAAAAACATAATGGAAATAAGACTAGCTCAAGCGATGGTAGCTTATCTCTTAGAAAAGATGTGGCGACTACATGCCTCTGAACTATGTTACAATGAGGCTTGAAGACCTATTTATTATTTAGAAACAATGGAAAACCCTAAAAATCCAAAAACCTAACCCTAAGAGATGAAGCGCCAAAAATATGGGCCCCATTGGGGTAAATTGGTACATCAACTTCCCGAGGTCGTAACTTTGGCATCTGATCTCCATTTGATGTGCACAATACCTCGTTAGAAATATTATCCGAGGACTACAACTTTCGAGCAAACAACATAGGTCAAATAACCAAGTTGGCCCCAGTTTTCCCAAAAAATGTCATTTAGGGCCTCAAAACGACTCTGGAAGTTTAGGACCCAAAAAACTGCCAAAAATAGTAAACTATGCTACACTTAAGGAAACTAAAAAACTGAAAGAGACAGTGGTGGGGGTCCAAGTGGAATAGACGGGTGGCCACCAACATCCACCTGGATCAAAAGTGCATGGACTCACTCTTCTATGCCACGCACAACTATGTGAATGTTGATATTTTTGTAGCTTGGGAGGTACTCCAAGCCCTAGTGTTCGAGGGTTGGAGGTCAAAGCGCCACAAGTAGGCTTGTAGGCTTAGAACCCAAGCTTGGGTTTTTACACCCAATCGTGTTTGGGGCAATTCTAGAAGAATATTTGTACATTTGATGGCATGAGACAATAGAGGGTGGAAAGGAGAATCCATGGCTTCAAGAATCGTTGAATTCTGAGTTATAGAAGTGGAGAAATGAATTTTTGAAGTTGAAAAGTAATTATAGTTTTTCAAGTCATGTAGGCTTGAAGTAAAATTTGTGCAATAGATGTGTCTCTTCACTAATTTGTGGAGCTCTTTGTTGTGTATAAATAAAGGGTGAAGGCAAGTCATTTGATCATCCAACAAGAGCAACGTATTCTCTAAAGGGTAGTTCGGTTAAGGGAGAGAAGGACGCAGCAAGGAGGCAAGGAACAACGAGGCTTGGAGGAGGTTTATTTAAGGGTTTTTACAGGGTCCGAGTTGTTGTTGGAGGCCGAGACCCTTGTTGTCATAAAATGAGCCCTTAAGGGTTGAATGCAGGGCATCCTAAGTGTTGTTGAAGTGGGCCATAACCCCATTCTTGAAGGTTGCATCCCTAGGAAGAACAACGAAGGGGTATGGAGCTTATCTGAAGGGTGGACAATCCTCCTAAGAGTCTATACCAACCCTAGTGTGGGTGTTGCAAAGTGTTGCAGTACTTTTAGGGAAATTGTCCCTTATTTTGGGCATGAATCTACCCTAAAAGAGTAGCATGAAGGGCAACGTACACGTGGAGGACAGCCACAGCAAGGAGGAGTAATTTTGGGCCAATTTTTTGGGTGGTTAGGGATTGTGGTTAGTGCCCTAACCAGTCCTAGAATTGCAGCATTGCAGCAAGTTAGAACAGTAGCATTTGGAGGCGCATTGGATCAAGTTTGACCAGTGTTTGGATCGGTCCACATCACATATTGTTGGGATCCATTTGTTGGAGTTGCCTTGGGCTTGAAGGAACTCCAACTAGGATCATATCTTGCTATGGAGTGATGTAGGTGTGGACAGAGTTGTTGTAGCCTATGGTATCCAAGGAGGTAGGGTTGACGTGGCATGTTAGAAGCCCTAATTGGTGGGAAGTTTCCACAGTGAAGATTGGTGCCTAGATTTACACAATAGCTCCTCCTCGAGTTGTAGAAGTGGAGAAATGATTTTTTGAAGTTGAGAAGTAATTTGTTGGTTTTCAAGTCATGTAGGCTTGAAGTAAAATTTGTCCAATAGATGTGTCCCTTCACTAATTTGTGGAGCCTTTTGTTGAGTTGCATTGGGCTTGAAGGAACTCCAATTAGGAGCAGATCCCACTATGGAGTGATGTAGGTGTGGACAGAGTTGTTGCAACTTGTGGAAGCCAAGGATCTAGGGCTAACGTGACATGTTAGAAGCCCTAACCGGTGGGCAGTTTCCACAATGAAGATTGGTGCCTAGATTTTCACAATAGCTCCTCTATTGCATAGTAAATGGTAGATTGGAGAAGTCTATTGGTAGTCGTGTGTACGAGTCTCGTAGGTGTGAGGATGCCCTAACTAGGTGTAGATGCTACAGTGTGGACTTGGTCTCTCGTGGATTGTTGGAGGGCAGCGTGAGAGAAGACCAAGTGTGGATGTGATTGGGAACTTATGGTCTACTAGAGGACAGCGTAATAGTGTCCAAGTTGGAGCTCGGTGAGCAACAACTCGACGGAAAAAGGTATTTGTGAGAGAGGTAGTTGTTGAGCTCAAGGGTATGATCAACCAGGAGCAGTTTATGGAGCTTGAGACTTGTGTGTGAGAAGGACTTCTACAACAGATGATGGGAATTCCTCCTAAACCATGTTAATTGTGAGATATGGACATCTTGCAGTGATAGGTGGCAGCCCTTTGTTCCCTATGTTTGTCTTCGTCGGTGCAACATAAAAAGACCAAAGTAGGTTGAAGTCCTTGAGTAGCTGAGGAGCAGCAGTGGGTAGTTGAGAGTTGTTCACAAGTGGAGTTGTGAACAACTCGACAGGAGTCTCGGTGTGTTGTGGCCTTGATGGACTCGGGCACAACTAGAAAGTAGATTGGATAGTCGAGATTCAATGTCCAGATGGACTTGGAGCATTGATAGAGGTAGAAGCTGCAGATTAGGAGTTGAAGGACTGGGGAGGTATAGGGTACGACCGAGAGGAGCTAAGAGAGTCAACCTCATCAACGAGATGGTTAGAGTGTCTTATTGAGGGCACATTAGTCGTCGATGTGCTGACACCAAGCCGCAGTTTATATCTTGTACTAGTGGATGTATGAGGGCCATTATCCCTTGTATGGGAGCCCTAGACTGTTGTATTATATGTTGTTTAATATAAAAGTTGGATTAAAAACTAAAAAAATAAAATAATAAATAAATCAATTGTTTATATTATGTGCATATGTGATTTACTGTTGTTTATATTCCACTGTGCAATGTATTATCGTTGAGATTCTTGGTTTGGTAGCGTTAAAGATTTTAAGATTCTATCCTAGATCCAAGATTGTGGAAATTCAACATTGAACACAAGACACATTGTCAAATGCTAGGTGAAATATCCATCGAAGTTTTGACAGACACCCACCCATGTGTATAAGACAAAGTCCCTTAGGAAGGCTTATCAGCTCATGGTCATCTTTGCTTGCAAAATCTATGGTCAAGAGAGCATTGAAACCTTTCTTGAAGGGTCGGCAATCTTATTGGATCAGTTGATGAATGATAGGAGGCCCTTCAACTGGCCAGATTTATTGGCTCAACAATTGAAGGCCCATGTAGCATAGGCTCATAATCTTCCTAAGGGTGAGCGAGCAATATTATATATGTGTGCATACTTACTGGATGCAATTTCTGCACAACAACAGTTCCCTGGCATGAACTGGACATGGACACCACGAGAGACTGCCATGAACATATATTGCAAGTTCCTTTCAGAATGCAATTATCGAAGAGTAATGGAACGACTAACTAACCACTATATGATCTCGTTGTACAAGCTTATATTTGAACAAGATCCACATTAAGAAATGGGGACGATAGAAGACATCGAAGATTGGTATGCCTGATCAGGTAGAACCTTCATTACAGTGTTTGGCGGAGAGAAGCTTGTGCATGTCTTACCAAGATATGCCACTAACAAATTGATCATGCAAGAAGTATCATACCATCTCTCTACAGGGTTGTCAACAACGCTGCAAGGAAGAAGAAAGAACCATGGCCCACTTTTCCATTGTAGATTGGATTATATGAGATAAATAACTTGAAAGTCACAGATGTTGAGGCTAAGGAAATAGTGAGATTTTAATTCAATGCTAAGGACTTTAATTTGTATGATCCTCGTAGCATTTGCAAGGACCAATGTATGAGAGTTTACTTGCATGGATCAGTGGGGAATTTCATTGGATAGAGGCGGATCCTTGGAGGTACTATTACAATGCCTCCAGACTCAATGAGTCGGTCAGTTGAGCAAAGACTTCACAGGTTGTTCCACAGACAAAAGCAACTCCAGAAGAAACATCAGCAGAAGGCAACAATCCCATGTAATACAAGGGAAATGGGAAGATTGTTGACAGACTAGAGGGATAACAAAGTTGCAAAATGAAATCGTATCCTCTTATCGAGAAAGCAACTTAGCAATAGAAGCAAAGGATAAAAAGAGTAGAGCGGAGAAAGAGAGAAAAGCAGAGGTTGCAGGAAGCAGAATTGAAGTTACAAGAGATATAGAAGAACTTGAAGGAAGAACAAGAGTTGAGAAGGAGAGAACAAGAAGAGAAGCAAAAGAAGGAAGAAGAACAAAGGAAAGGCACGGTGACAAAGGAAACAACACTGATACAGGTTAAAGAACAGGAACAACCAATAGGCGAGGACGAAGGTGAACAGATGCAGTATCAGGAGCTTGCTCGGCAAATTGAGCAACTGATCAAAGTGGCAGACATGGAGGTTGAATAGGATCCATAACATGAAGATGTGGACATAATCCCGAGAGCGCCAAATATCATCCCTCATCTTCCACCACCTCCAGCAGAGACAACCCCGAGTGAGCAAGGAGATGTTTTTCTCCTTGATGATGATTCGGTCATGGATGTGTACAATCTATCATTTGATCAGTTCCAAAAGAGGACTGTAAAAGCATAGAGGAAGCACTTTCTGGATTATCACACATCACCTGCATTCATTAGATAAAGGGTGATAGTGTCAGACATCAAGAAGCATCCAAATGCCATTGCCGAAGACAACTTGGCTTATGCAGGAGCAAGGAGATCAAATGTTCAGTATTTGATGGTTGAGAATGAGCAATTGGCACATAACTTGTAGGACATCTGGCAAGAGGTAGAACAACTCTGAGCAGTAGCACAAAATGCAGTTTCTGCATTGGGGGAGATGAGAGCAATGATAGTTACTGAAGTATCAACACTTGGAGAAACCATGCAGAAGCTCTATGATGAGTTTGTCACCATACATAAAGCAGTTGTCCATTTGCATGGCTTATAGTAGCAGAGCAAAGAGTTTGTCAAAACTCTAAAAAGAATACAGGTTGTCGTCGCCCATGTGCAAGAGTGGACAATGCGGCACAAAGGGACCCCACTTGGTGAAGAAAATGAAGCCACGGGCAAAGCTAGAGAAAACAAAGGTTTGAATGTTGATTCAAAACAACAAGCTACTCACCTTATTCTTTGGCAACATTCAGGCTCATATGCATGGTGGTACAGTAGTTTGGATGTCTTGGTGAGAATACACCAGATCCCATCAATTGGTTCCCTCACCAAAGCTAAACCCAAGAACCAAGTTTGGCAAGAGGTCGAAGAGTACTTGGAGCAGATGAGACAAAATGCCACTAGGAAGGACTTGGAGCTAAATGCACAAAACATGTAAATTTTCATCAGTGGTCTTGTCAAAGTCAAAACAATGCTTCTCATGCTTCAAAACGAGTTGGACACAGGTTCCAAGATAGTGTACCCGGACGCCATGGAGGCTAGAGTCCGCTTCCAACAAGACACTATTAAGCAGTTTAGGGACACCATCACACAGTACCAAGCTTGGCACCAATATGTGACTAAGAAGTAGCAAGTGGAGGTTGTTGAGCTAGACTTCTCCCAAACTCCAGCATCATAGTGTTGTGTCTTGTTAGGCTGTCAAGTTGTCTCTACCCTATTTTGTCTTATATGGGTACAAGTGTAAAATGCAATATTATTTGTAATTATGTTGTAAGTGAAATTCCAAGTGTCAATATTGGAAAATGAAAAGTAATCATGTAATGTAATGTGATAATTTATGAATAAGTTGAAGAGTCATGAGGGTAATCCAAAGGTCACAAAGTGGGAGTTGGAGGGTCAGCCCCCTCTTGTTATAAATAAAACCTCATAACTCATGTACCAGGGCTTTTGGGAGCCAATATTTTGTCTAGGCTTAGGCACATAAAGAGCTTGGGAGTATTTGTGAAGAGCGTTGGATTCTCCATAGTGTAGACCGAGTATACTCCTTTGGAGGAGCAGATGTTCTTGACTGTAATGTTCCACTATTGGGGCTACTGGTCTTTAATGGTGCATGTATGGATGAAACTTTCACTTATAATAATAAAATCAAATCAAGCACGCTTTCATGCACATGTTGTTAATATAGTAGGATTATTCTTGTTGTATTGGCAATGTATGTTATTTAACTTACACATATGCTTATGAACTATTATGTTTGCATTTGTATGAAGCTTGTTGAACGTGTGTTGTCATATCAACTCATCACTTTAACTTGTGGACTATTCCACATCTTAGATTGTGATGTCATTCCGCTCGTGTGTTCCTTTAAAGCTACGCACTATTAGAGGCTTCTAAGGGGTGCACTTCCTTTTCCCTTCGTGTGTTGGAACCTTCATCCATCGCACTCGACTCTCCGCAGGGTCACACACTTGCTCTCACCCAAAGTTATCATACTTCCCTCTACGCATTTTCACAGTCAAGGAATAACATTACCACCCATTGTTACGACTCCTACTCCAAACAGTGTGAGGTCTAGTTGGGAATTCATATCAGGGAGGACCCCTAAATGTTGGTGGGTCCAGCACCGTCAACAATTTCTCAACATGGTATTAGAGCTAAGGTGACAAATGAAGGAAGGGTAGTTCAATAAAGGGCCAAATTTCTAGAAGGGAATCAAGGCCATAAAAGCATCAAGAATATCCTTTCATATCCAAGGCATTTCAAAGGAAGTATCAATACCCTAGCTTATTCAAGGAAAGGTACTACACTTAAGCATTTTTGGAACCTCGCTCGAATTTTCATCTCAAGAAAGAAGACCTTAATAGATCATACCTTTACAAAAATTCAAGAAGACCTACAAGTGAATTATCTTGAAGTATATTCATCCAAGGGAAGCTTGAAGAAAGGAGTTGTTATCATCATCGATGATTCAAGGTGATCTACCTCTCTTTGGATCAAGGATAATTTTGAAGGAATACATCTTCTTCAAGAAGAAATCTTCTATAACCACATCATCAAAGATAAAGAAGGCAACAAATTAAAGATATTGTCATCAAGGAGTATCTTCTCAAGTAAGTAATTTTATGTCTACATCTGAATCAATTAAAATGTATTTTTTCAAGGATAACAACAAGGTTGTTGGGTCAATTAACTTTCTAGCATGGAAGACGAGTACCGATTTGATCCTCATAGAAAATGAAGTTGTGGAACATGTTAAGGGTTCAATAACTAAACCTCCAAAGGAATAAGATCAAGCACTTGCAAGTACATGAAAGGAGAATTAAGGGCTCAAAGGATCCTCATTGATTCTATCAAGGATCCCTTCATACCCTATGTATCAAATTTGGAAATGGATAAAGAGATTTATGACAAGCTGGTGAAACTATTCTTAGTGACTACTACTGGAGAAGTAATATCACTAAGACAAGAACTCTACAAAATGAAGATATCCAATAAAGAAGGAATAACCTCATATTTTATGAGGATGTAAAAAATAACAGACCAACTCCAATAGTTGGGAGAAATAATGTCTAATAGGGAAATGACTACCATAGTGCTCAATGCACTACGAGAGGAATGGGGCAACTTCACATCAAGCATTTATGGAAAGAAGGAAGGAACTATGGTCATTATGAAAAATTGAAGAAACCAGTGTGAAGGTAAAACTTGATGTAAGATCAAGTGAACAAGCACGAGCATTTGATACCATGACTAAAAGAAAAGGGAAGTATGGGAAGGTTGTTCCTCAAAAAATGAAGAAGAATATGGCCAAGGTTCAATGTTATGGTTGTCATGAGTATGGGCACTATAAAAGAGATTGTCCAAAATTCAAGAAGGACAACAACAAAAGAGGAAGAAAAGAATCCCATATCACTGAATAATTGGGAGAAGTTGAAAAGGAGAAATCCAAAAAGGAAGAATTAAGAGATCTCTACTATGATTAAGATGATCTTCTTCACCTAGTTCTTTTCAAGTCTTTATTCTTCAGTTCTTGTATAGCTATCATGGTAGGAATCATTAGAGGCACCATAGGATACTTCATATTAGGAGATGGCATCATAAGAAGCATAAAATATGAAGCAAGAGCTTGAGACATCATAAGAATATTGCAAAAGAGTTGAAGTAGAAGTCTATGGTAGTCACCTATATTGAAAAAGGAGCTCTCAGTAACCTCATTATAAGCATAAGTAGTGCTTATGCATAGAAGTCATATAGCATAGTACTTGTCATACATCATTAAAGAGGAGCATTTGTAGGATGAGGATGATCAATATCCTCCATTGAAACTTCAAAGGAAGATTCACCTATTGAAAGAAGCAAGTGTCTTGCTGAGAATTCCACCTTGTGAGGGATTCATGGGATAATGGTATGATGACTAAGAAATGAAGCATGTTAAGATGATTGAAGACCCTTTAATCAAGGAAGTTGTCGAAGGAAGATGAAAAAAAGGAAGAATTAGGTATGTATGCGTGTATTTAATAAAATTGAGTCATATCATATAGTTACAGTTAGCATGGATAGATGCTCTACCTCATGAGCATGATCAAGGAAAATAATCTCCTCCTTTGAAAGGATGCATAAAGGCTTGGATCACATAATAAAATCAACATAATAAGTCCTCATATGGAATATGAGGTGGTTGATAAAATAAAGGAACTATGGATGGAATTTCCTGGAAAGTAATATGTGAAGGAAGAAAGGAGAGATCATGAAAAGTGAAATTATGGTCACATAGAAAAGGAAATCAACATCTGCTAGCCAGAAGGATTGACCATGACATATTCATGGAAAAGGCATTTAGACTCTAATGCAGCCTGTAAAAGAAAGAAAACCTTGACATTTAATATATTTTTGGAGATGTGTCAATATGTATGCAAGATGTTGATGATGCAAACAAGCAGATGTCATGATGAAAGGACATCACAAAGGTAATGTGAATTTGATGTTCATTTTTTTTTTTGAACAATATCTGGATGGGCTAATATAGGCTACCTAAAGGAAGAGTTGGGAATGTCATCCACAATTGATACTCATGTGGTAGGATGAAAGATCTTGAAGGAAACATGATGTGAAGAAGGTAGCAAGGTATGAAGGAAAGGCTAGATATGGACTAATGGATCACTTTCCAATGAAATAAGAGATCACTTTACATATTTATTTGAGTCATTATAAGAGTCTAAAGATCCTCCAAGAACTTGTCACAAGTACTCAAACAATTCAGCCTTCCAAAAAAGATATAGATCGTTCTAGAAGGAGATGTCAACTTATTTACATGTGCAGATCGCTATATAAAGGGGGAAATTGCCTCACTTGGTAGACAATCATTCAAGCATCCGAAAAGGAGAAGAAAGTGTGAGAAAAGGGAAAAAAGGAGCCTCTCATCTAGCAAAGAGAAGGATATCAATATCGAAGGAATAGTGAAGTAATTACAGGTTATTTTTGTGCTAATTTTGTTCACACATGCAAGGAAACTAGGATTTCCCTATTTGTTGCAAACCAAAACTATAGTCATCTCAAGAGGGTTGAAACAGGGCAAGAAAGGAAGCTACATAGAAGGTCGAAGTCACATAAAATTCATCCCTAGTCAAGAGAAGGAAAAGGAAGGCTAAAATAGCCTTAATTCGGTCACACATGGGAAATTTCAGTCACCTACAAGAAGCCCAAAGTTGCAGAGAAAAAGGGCGAGAATTTCATACTTAATTTATTTAGACAAGGGTTAGTGAAGAAGGAGAAATTGCAATATCTTCAAGAAGTAATTGACTTTGACTTGAAGCAAGAATTGACTTGGATTTGGAGGGGTAATTGGTCAAGGGTCTAGGTCTTGGAATTCATTAATTGAAGATTTTATAAGAAGAAGAATTGAGTGGGTTTTCCTCTCAAGCTTGGGTAGGTTTTGGTCCTAGATGATAGCTAATATATTGTGTCCTTTGTCTCATTTTTCTTTATGGTTTGGTAGTTATTTGATGAAGAAGAACACATAATAATAAAAAAGTCAAAGAAGAACCTAATTAAGAAAGTAAAAAATCTTCACAAGTAGTTATCATTGCTAGAGAAATCACCTTATCTCTCTACCCTAGATTTCTCAACAGATGATATGCAACTCCAACACTAGGTGGGCCAGAACACAGAGAAGGAACCGACTTAGTAGGAATCAAGCTCATATGACTGCCTCATTATGGAGGAGAAGCTAGAAGATTCATCTACTCAAACAAGATTCAACAAGGATCAAGAGGTCTCCTCAAGCTTCAAAGGCAAGCATGTGGTCTGAACAGACAATTAGTGTTTTTCTTGCTCTATCTCTTTACAGATTTATGCACAGCACTCATGCAAATAATCATAGGCATTTTTATAGCTTTGTTAACAGATTTTTTGCAATCTTTTCCTACACTTTGCATGGATTAAGTACTATCAGACATACACTTTCATTAAGGGATCAGTTGGTTTCCCCTTAGCGGTAAGATGGTCTGAAATATGCTACTCACAGCATTACTACGACCCATGTTCTATCAACGATCTTATGCCTATAACATATGTAAAATATTTTTTCTAATATAAAATATTGATAAAGATAAGAATAACAAATATGTAAACTACATGAGTTCTTAATGGTTTAAGGAATTTTTTTGGTGTTTATACATATGCGATCATAATTTCAAATCATTTCAACTCCATATATTATATCTTCTTCCTACTTTGACACTTTGTGTCGGGCCAACAAAAAATATATTATAGGTATCAAGTTATGATATATAAACTTTTTATTTAGAGATTTAAAATTTATAAACTTATTAACATCAGAGTAAGACAAGAATAATAAATGTGAGATTTAGACCAAAAAAATCTCATAAGGCATTATAATTTTAATCTCAAATTGATTAGTGCAAAATGAAGTAAATTTTGATTCATCTTTAATACTTGTAATTGTTTTTACTTGCACCAATCTCTATGTATGTAACATTATATATAATGCTTTCTCATTTTCAATCTTAAATTTTGTTTTAAATTTGTGGCGTGAGCCTAGTGAGGT
Organism: Pinus tabuliformis; assembly: GCA_031772625.1. Classification (NCBI taxonomy): domain Eukaryota; kingdom Viridiplantae; phylum Streptophyta; class Pinopsida; order Pinales; family Pinaceae; genus Pinus; species Pinus tabuliformis. The sequence continues at coordinate 926,438,560 of CM062812.1, read as the reverse complement.
GAATGGCACCTTATTTCTTCCATCACATTCTTGGTTGTCCTTAACCTACAATGGTTTTAGAGATAACCTTTCTCTGACACCTTTATCACTATGAATTTTTATACCATGATTATAGGTGAAAGATCCAAGATGCATCTAACATTAAACCATCATTGAACCATAAAACACTATAAAAACAATTAAAGAAAGGATAACTTTCATTGAACACTTATAGGTAAAAGACTTTTTTTTAATGTAACAAGAGAAATTTTATAGTAAAAATATATGGATGGATACATAGTCATATAACATAGCATACAAAAATGGTAGTTAATGTTACTGATAACTACAAAGAAGTAGGGCTTGTTTGTATACAAAAACTAAAGCTTTCTAACAACGATAGTTACAAAACTAGCATGCCTCGCTACATAGATATCTAAAAGACATCCAATATCTTAATATATTTATAGCGCATAAACACTATTTATGGGAGAGAAGGTGTTCATCTTTACCCAAATCAGTGTCCTCCATAGGAGACATGGTGACATTTAAGTCTGGAAGGGCAACAATAATAGAATTATTGAAGCCCCCGAAGAGGACTGACCCACTTGAAGTTGACTGGAAAAAAATTAGAGATCATTAAGCTATTGATGGGGAGAAGCAATCTCATCTAAAATAATTATGCAATTTAACCTTATGCTCCATTTCCACAATCAAGGTGGACATTGTTTGGCTATAATGGATTTGAAGTTGAAAAAAAATCGTGTTACAATTGATCTATTTCCTCAACCCACGTTGGTCGAATTACCTTCCTTGTGTCCTTCTAATCCGTATCCAAAAAACTTAAATAGATAGAGGGGATTTCAATCCAAGAACAATCATGTATATTTCCAATGAGAACAACTACCCAAATTACATGTCCTCCACACCAAATTGTGAGTCCAACTACCAACTTCAGTGTGACCACTATAGGTTTTCGTATGCTTTTTAGAAACAAAAGGTGAGGACCAAATAACTAGAGGCCCAAAGCACACACAACCAAACATAATCGTGGAATAGATACCTAGCCATGAAATATACTTTTATTTGATAGGGAGAAGGAGACCCAAATTAACATTATCTCAAGAAAGGAGGGAGACAAGTGCTTCAGAGAACTAATCAAAACCCTTAGTTTCCACAATAGAAGCAAAGAATCAGAGAGGAGTAACCCAAAATTGAAACATAAATGAGTAACTAGATATGAATAACTTGAAATTGAAACACCATGACTGGGAAACAGGGGTAAGAAACGGAGAACAAAGAGACCCATGGAATTATACTACCAAAGATGGGATTAAGCAAATTAGTCGAGCAACCCTAACACATTTATTATCATCTTCCAATTGGGTGGATGGCAACTTATACTATTTTGTTTGCCACCAAAGACCAAGCTAAAACCATTAATTAGTCCAATCATGCCAAGGAGAAAAGGACATAAAGCAATCAAACTTGTATATTCCCATGAGGAGCACTAGGGATGCAACCACCCATTTATCCCTTACGCTCCTAAGCAATCTTGTTCTCACCACCTCTCATTAGAATATAATGTCACATTGGATGCCCAAAGCTTGGTTCCCCGTAGATCTAGATCCATTAACTCATGCTAAAAGTCAATTGAATTCATCTTGATTAGGTTGCATAGAGGATCCTTATGCTCCCACTCATTCATTCATTGCAGCTTTAGTCTCCCAACCATCCCACCATCTGTGGAACTTAATGCTCCAATACTCAAGTAACCACATCAATATAATAGTCAAGATGACTAGCTATCCCTTGCCTTGCTACACGAAGTAGCATGTGGACACCATAGGTGATGACCTCCGAAAACTGCATCTAACATCCAAATCACCCCTGTTCCTCAATAACAATCCTGCAAAATGCCCTTTTCAAGCCATAGTCCTATTCATGGCATAGGGTGATAACTTATTTGATCGTTGATAAGAAACAATCCCCCTCTATTCTAATTTCATTTTTTTCATTTGATTCACTGATATCATGTGTCAGAGGATGTGAAAATAATTAAATTTTGTAAACTCGCCAAGAAGATACCTAATTTGGTGAAAAAATGAACTGATTTTCAAGTTCTTGGCACTAATACCTTTTTGAAGATGTCCTGTAATAATCTTTCAATTGCCAACAATTATTATCTTTGTAATTGCTTTGGTCCTGGCTAGAGAAAGGCCTTACAATAGAACATATGCTTTCGCTTGGTTATTGGAGGCATGCCCCAAACTCCAAGCAAAAAAAACATCCATTTGTCCTCTGGGACAAAAATAGCCCCCCCACCATAGCCATCCCTAATAAACAAAAAACATTAAATGATAATAAAAAAAAGTAAATAAATAATGACACAATCTAATTATTTTATGTTTTTAGTTTTTTATTGTAATTTGATAATATAATTCTTGGTGAGCTTGTAATTTTTCATTATCTAATTTACATTTTTTAACTCATAAATTGATTTAATACTTTGAAAAACCAATAAAACACTCAAATTATATAGATTACACATTTCACACTAATAATTTCAACCGCTATTTTTTTTTAAAAAAATTCATAAAAAAATTATGCCCAAAATACCAAAAAAAGTAAAATAATTAAATTACATTATAAAAATTGCTAAACGAAAAAACCTAATAAAAAAATGTTATTAACTATATGTAAAATTTCCACTTATTAATAAATTAGTCCTTTCAAAATGAAAATTATCTTTAGTTATTCAAACTTTTAGATTTTAGTGATAAATAAACTTCATGTGCATTGAATCGTTTCTTTATTTTAATTGTTTTATAATTTATTTATTTTTATTTTTTTGTTAGCTTGTCATAACTACATTTTTAGCATGTCCAATATATCACCTTGATCCGGGAAGAGTGATTTCACATCAAGGAGTGTCCTAATAGAGCACCCATTAACCATATATCCAAGGCCCGTGGACGTTTTATAATCTATTTATAGATTATATAACTTTTACACAATAGTTTTTTATTTTATTTTTAATCTACTTATATTTATTAGATATTGTTTATATTTTTTAATTTAGCATTTTTCATATGTTCAAATTGATTACATCAAAGTTCATCATATCATTTGAAAGAATTGAACTTTGGTGAGAAAAATCTCAATCATTCTTCCCAACACCTAAGATAAACCCATTTGATTATTTTTAATCTAGTTATATTTCATTAGCCTTTTTGTATTGAGACATTCTACAACCCAACATGGAGGAGGTGTTTACGTTATATCTTTAGATTTTAAATTAAATTAAAAAATAAAATAAAATAATGCTCTCAATTAAAAAGTAAGAAGTAATAAAGATAATAAATCAATTTAATTAAATTTGTTGTGTTATAATTTTGTTTTTATTAATAAAATTATTTTTTCAAAAAACAAATCTATATATATATATAACTGAAATGAGAATTTTTGGATGCCACTATTACACCAGATACAACTATTTCATAAATGTGACAAAAGGTCAGTTACAACGTGTCTCTAAAGGCTTGAACCCAAGCAATTGGAGAAACAAATTGTTCACCAAAACACTATGCACTTGAGCTAAGACCCTTCGACAAAATAAATTTAAATAACAATTTTTCATAATAATAAACATAACAAAATTATAACAACTTAATAAATTTAACTAATAAACATATAATTAGTATTACAAATATTTATATATAAAATGTGAAATATGTGTGTGTAGCTATAAATTAAGATCTGCTTTACCATATAAATTAAAATAATGATTTGTATTCATAACATATTTACCATTAGTGAGGCAAAATTTGACTCGACAACTAAACCTTAAGAATTGCATTTCTAATGACTCTCCAACCACTCTCCTTATGGCTAATGCTAGTGGAGGGAGCGGATCACCTTGTTTGGGAAACCTTCTACTTCTATCCTAATGTTTCTGGCCAAAACCCTAATGGGGAACAACAAAATTTATTGCAGCCCAATACCTAATCAGGGAAATGAATGTTGGGGAGAGGTCTTCCCAAAGCAGCAATAGACCCTAAATTCGAAGTCCACTCCAGTTGCATTGAAGAATATACCCATACATGTGGAATCACTCCCTGATTGGAAATTTTCTTATCATATGGCCTTCAGAGAAAGCACTCTTCCACTGATCTAGATATAATCAAAACCTAAGGGGCATGTTAAACTAGAATTGGGAGCCAAAGGTATTTCACCATAACATTTGCCAATATTGAAGATATAACTCGAGTCTTCAAAAATGGGTCGGTTATTTTCAACTTAGCCAGGTTTTATCTTCGCTTTTGGATGTAAAGATTTATGCCTGATAAGGAAGATTTCATGGCAGCTTTGGTCTTGATTAGGATGTATTCATTGTTGTAGGAATTCTAGTATGAGGAAATTCCAGCTAGTGTTGCAACACTCTAGTGATTTTGTCAAAGTTTTGGAAGCAACAAAACTAACCATATATATTTCTTCTACCTATATATGTGCGTACATGAATATCTTAAAGTCACTTCCAAAGTTCATAGATATTTATTACTAGGATGAGCTCTAAAAGCAAACCTTGGATTATGAGCATATCCCCTTTCGCTATTCAAGGTGCCATGAATACAACCATCTTTACTGTAATTTCCCTCTTTTGGTTGTAAATGCTAACCTTGATCCTGTCTCTTCCCTTGATGGTCACAACTTCATAAAAGATAGAGGCAATCATAAGGGCCCTAAAAACCCTCACTCGTAATGCAACCCCTTGGGAAAGCAACCTTCGACTAACAATTGCTTCAACCCGCTCTCCTCCTTGGAATCTCCTGACTCACCTTGACATCATCGTCCCCTAAAATCATTATAAAAGACCCCAATATTCCTTTGTTTTCCTCTATCGAGTCACCCCCTTTTTCCTTTGCGCCCTTGCCTCCCCCTCCCCTGCATCAAGCTAGCCCGAAAAGTGGCCCAATTAAATCCTTAGATCTTAATGAATATATGGACTTAGATTTGATCAACCTTTTGGAAATCACCTAAGCTTGGAAACGCAAAGACCCAAACACTCTCCTGGAACATTAAGTTAAGGTATTAGGTCGGCCATATTTCAAATCTCACCAATCTTCCTTAAAATTGGCATAAGGGAAATCTAACACAGGCTCAATAGTAGTTCAATCCCAGCTAAATAAGGACCCCGCTAAACTCCACATGGAAGAAAAGAAAAAAGTAGGAAAAACAACCAACACATTCTAGAAGAATTGGGAGACATGTTGGTCAACTCAAGACCAATGAAAGTGATTTCAGAGTTTTCCCCACTTTCAACATACCCTAGATATGAAAATCATCTCTTAGAATATTAGAGCCTATAATTGCAATGGAAAACCAAGGCTCCTCAAGGGAAAAAGGTCTTTCAAAAATCACAGTTATGATGATTTGGGAAACCAAAACTTCAAGTGATGTAATTACCAAAATAACAAGCAAATGGGGAAGAGAATGCATAGTGATTACTATTTATGATAAGGGTGACCAGACAACCTTGCCACTATATGGAATGCTCAGGAAAATATCATACACAACATGTTCACCTCATTTTGAATTATCTTCATCCAATTATGGCTCATTGGCTTAGTCAATACCTATTACATTCTAATGTTTAAGGACCACCCTCACCCAAGGAAAAATCCCTCTTCCTCTAATTCATTTCCAACACCAACAATCTCATGTCCTCTTCTCACTACATCCTTGGTGCAGTTTCCAACCTCATAAAAAACCTTGGAAGAAAAGTGAGGGGGAATAAGAAGAATTGATGCGAATTCCATCCAGTTTCAGGAAACAATGGCATCTTCCCACCTAGTCACTCTTGAAACTATAAATAGCACTTTCACTTGGAAAAACATAAGAGAAGGAGTGCAACAAGTGGCTTCTAAAATGGATTGCATCTTAGTCACAGAGTCCACTATGACCTAGGATATCTTCTTAGTACCATCCATACTTTTGTATTTAGGCTTCTGTGATCCATAATGAATTAAGCAAAGTCTTTCAGTAGAAATCACATAAGAGAAATTTTTGGCCAACGCATTTCGAACCAACAAGTGTGGTTCATCATCAAGACTAGATGAAGAGACAGACCATGGAAAAGGCTTAAATAGAGATCAATGTAGAGACCATAATTTCAAGTAACGGCTATATTTGAACAATAATATTTAAATTATAATATTAATTTATTAATATATTAATATATTTAAAACAAATATTATTAAGTAATGGCTATATTAAACGACTAGTTTTTGAAAAATATAATTTAATTATGATATTAATTTATAAATTTATTAAAAACAAATATTACTAAGTAACGGCTATATTAAATTGCTAGTTTTTGAAAAATAATATTTAAATTAATTTATTAAAATCAAATATTATAAAAAAAAATGAAAGTCAAACTCCAAACAAGGAGGGAAGTCAAAAATTATAAGAATGAGTCAAGGCCCTAATTGAGACAAGATCATTTAATAAATAAAAATAATTAATGGAAATAAAATAAACAAAATTAAAAATAATTATTGGAAAATAAATAAAATATGCACAAGTCAAAAGAAATATATATATATATATATATATATATATATATATTCAAAGAAAAATAATCAATAAATAAAACAAGGTCAACAATAAAATATGGGGTTGAGGACCATTAAAGAAATAATAAAAATACTAAAAAGAGTTAAGAACAAATAGGATGATAAAATACTTAGGAAAACACGAAGGATCAAGAAAACAAACTCTAATGAAGAATAAATCAACAACAAATACTATAAAAAGGACACCATACCTACATAAATAAACAAACAAACAAAATAAATCCCAAAAAGAAACCTAAAAACTAGGTGGACAGGACAGGGACCCAACTTCTACTAATATTCCAATCATCGTCTCTATTCAAATTATTGTGTCTTTTTTCAATTTCTAGTGCCTCCCTCAATTTATGATGGTGGAAATGACTAACCCTAGCAACAACTTGGGCCTCCTGAATGCGGATGTGATGCTTAGATTTATCTGCATGCTTTGCCAAAGCAAAGGAGCGGGTCCTTCCATGCTTGATGTCAGCGCCATGTTCATGAATCCTTTGATTAATCGAGCAACGAGTCTCACCAATTTAGGGAGTACCACAAGAGCATGAGGCAACGTAAACACCCTTCATATTCTTGGGGTCCACTAGGTATTTTACATATCTAAGGGAGCTCCGGATGGTATTTAAAGTCCTAAAGGTTGCAGCCGCCTTATGCTTCCTTAGGATCCCCGCAATCTTGTCAGTGGTCCCTTGGATAAAAGGAATATGAACACCAAAAAATTGGTCCTTGGTATCTTTCTTAGCACTAGGACCTTTTCCAGCTTTGAGGAAAGCCTTAGTACATTGGTGTCTACTATACCCATTATTAAAGAAAACACTTAGGAGATGTACTTTCTCTTCATTGAGATGGTTGTCATCAGAAACTCTTAAAGCTCTAGTCGCTAAGGTGTTGAGAACATCAAGCTTTTGAGCTGGGGAATAATGAGAATTAGCATGAAGATATTGTTCCGTATGAGTTTCTTACGAAATACCTGATGAGAAAAGGAATCATCATCATTCCTTGAGAAGAGGACATCAAGGAAGGGAAAACTACCATTACTTTCAAATTCCATGGTGAACTTTATGGAACTAGATTGATTGTTAAGATGGAGGAACAACAGTTCCAACTCTTCCTTACCATGGGACCAGATGACAAAAGTGTCATCCAGAAACCTCCTCCACATCTTAGGCAGAAGACGAGAAGAAGCATACATACTCGCGAGTTATGGCTCAAACCATTGGCCTATATGTCTAAACATTGACATAAAGTCTCAACCCCATAATACACCCTTTTCCTTAGAGAAGTTTTGGCTACAACATCAAGACTTTCAAGCTAACACAAAGTAGTGGTGGGAGGATCAAGCAACATTGGAAGGAACATTGTAGCTTCATGACCCGGATTATCCACAGTTTCTTGTTCATTCTGCCAACGTTTCAAACCCCAAAGGGGGTCCATCATCAGGACAAAACAGAAAGAATATGAATGAGAAATTATTATTGAGAGAAGAGAGCAAGCGACCTGGATATAAATAAACTAAGAACCCTAATTTTATATAATGGCCGACACATGATATAATTTTATTTTAATTTTATTTATATAAATCTTAATTGATTAATTCTTTTAATAATTAAATTAGTTTATTTATTAATTTTATTATTATTTCTATTTTTATAAATTGGTTAGTTAGTAAATTTTTTATTTTAATTAATAAAATAAATTTGTTTTTTATCAATTAATAAGACTTTATTAAATTTCATTAAAAATTTTCTTTTAATTTTAATTTAAAATTTTTAATCCAAATGAATTTTAGTTTGATTGAAATTATTATTTCTTTTAAAAAAAATTAATTTTAAATTATTTAAAAAATTTTCTCCTACCAATTGAATTTATATTTATATTTGATTAAAATTATTTAAAATTGAATTTTTTATTTGATTAAAATTATTATTTTATTTATTTTCATTACATTTATATTTAATTTTCAATTTCATTAAATTTTCATTTTCATTAAAAAAAATTATTTAATAGATTAAATCAAATTAAATTAAATTAATTTATTAATTTATTTGATTAAAAGATTTTTATATTTGAATAAAATTAAAATTATTATACATAAGATTAACTTCAAATTCATTTCTTTTTATTTAAGAATTAAATCATTAATTTAATTAATATAATTAATTAAATTAAATTAATTTAATTTAATTAAATTAAATTAATATAATTAATTAAATTAAATTAAATTAAATTAATTTAATTTAATTAATTAAACCATTAATTTAATTAATATAATTAATTAAATTAAATTAATTAGATTAATATGATTAAATTAGTTAATTAAACTTACTGAATGAAAGACCCCTTATTTTGATCTTATGCTTCCAAGGGTCCGGGGGGGTTTATTTGCTTGATCAGAGGAAGCCAATTTCCACTGATTTCACTCCCATTGTCCCTGTCGAGGTTCTGAGGGAATTTCATAATTTCAATGGCCTCTCTGATTTTCCTTTTATGATAGTTGTCTTCTCTTGCAATTACCCTGGCGTCTTCCAAACACACATGATGTTTGGTCTTGGACGAGTGCTCCGCAAGGGCCGATGAGCGGGATCTTTCATTCTTTATGTCAGCGGCATGCTCTTTAAGTCTTATTTTCAGAGACCAACCTGTTTCCCCGATATAACTCTTGCCACATGAGCAATCGATCTTGTATACTCCCTTGAGTTGCTGTCGATCAATGTTATCCTTAACCGACCTCATCATTTGCCTTATCGTTCCACATGTTGTAAATTGAGTGTCTATGTTATTCTTCTTTAAAAATTTTGCAATCTTATCTGTAATTCCTTGGATGAATGGAAGGTAAACTTTCCCTTGATATTCCTTCTTGTCTCGAGGGGGATGCTCAGAGAGGGCCCTATCCTGAGCCCTTCTTATAGCCTTCTTGATGCTCCACTCCTTGTATCCAATGTTTTTGAAGACAGAGGTTAAGTGTTCAATCTCATCCTTTATGTGATCAGGGTCAGAAATCCTGAAAGCCCTCACAGCCAGGGTATTTAAGACGCCGGATTTTTGGGAGGGATGATGGTAAGAGTCAGCATGAAGATAGCTATCAGTATGAGTTTTCTTCCTGTAGACCTGGTGTCCCAAAGTACCATCATCTTTTCTACTGATCAGAACGTCTAGAAAGGGGATCTTACCATTCTCCTCAAGCTCCATCGTAAATTTGATTTCGGAAGATATAGAGTTAAGGTGATTGAAGAACTTCTCAAGCTCTGCCCTACCATGAGTCCAATTCAGGTTGGTGTCATCGACAAATCTTTTCCACCATGCTGGCTTCAGGTGGAATGAGCCAAGGGCTTTTCTTTCAAAGTACTCCATGTATAGGTTGGCCACGATAGGTGAGAGCGGGGAACCCATGGCGACTCCAGAAATTTGTTCATAATAGTGATCTTGGAAACTGAAAAAAGTGGACCGCAAACAGATTTCTGCAAGCTTCGCTGTTTCAGGATCGGTGGCCATCTTTATAACTTGAACAGCTTCATCAAGAGGGATCTTTGTAAACAAAGATACGACATCAAAGCTTACAAGAATATCATCCTTATGCACTCTTTTATTCTTAATGAGCTTTACAAAATCACTTGAGTCTTTTATAAAAGAGTCAGTGTTACCAACCAAAGGTTTTAGGATCTTAGCTACATACTTGGCCAATTCATAGGTAGGGGAACCAATAGTGTTAACAATTGGTCTAAGGGGAACCCCTTCCTTATGGATCTTTGGTAATCCATAGATTCTAGGAATAACCTCACAGGAGGGAATCAGCTTCTAATTTATCCTCCAGGTTGGTTTCCATGATAGCTTTCTTGACCTGCTTTATCACCTTGGGAATAGGGTTGGAGTTGACTCTTAACTTCCACAACGCAAATGCTCATTCATTTTGCGTATGTAATCCTCCTTATTCATCACAACGGTGGCGCCACCTTTATCAGCTTTAAGAACAACTATCTTATCATTATTCCGGAGAGATCTAAGAGCCTCTTGCCCCTCTTTACTCAAGTTACTCTTTGGGCGCTTAGACTTCAACAAAGCTAGGGAACATTCCTGTCTTAATATTTCCCTGTCGTTTGAGGAAAGACCTTGAGTCCCATTCTCAATGTTGCAAATGATGTTTTCAAAGGGAATGTTCTTAGGAGAGACCGCAAATCCCAATCCCTTGCTCAAGATTTTTAACTCTTCAGGGCTGAGAATTATGGATGAGAGATTCACAACCCTCTTATCATGCTTATTGGGAACAATGGGGTTCCTTATGACAAACATATTATTGTCCGAATTATCGCTGGCAGCTCCATGGCTTGAATTGGTTTCAGCATCAAGATCTATATCATCAAAGTTGCTTCCATTCTTATAAACATTAAAATCATTCATCATTTTATTAGGGTCACTGTTAATGTTCTTAGTATACCTAATTTCAACATCTTTAAATATATTATAATCGTTCTTCTTATTGCTGCTGGAATCGAAAGAGACCTTACTGCCTGCGCTTTCCTCCATAGCACATTTGGAATCGTTACTGCTGCTGGAAGTGTGCTCCACAACGCAGGATATCAATCTGTCCGCGTGCTCATTCAAGATTGTTGCGTTTTCCTTCATAGCAATTTTGGTATCATTATGCTCCACAACGCAGGAGACCATTAATGCACAAGCTCCAACAAAAACTTAAATGCATCAATTGGAAACTTAAAGGCTAGAACAAAACAAAACTCGATAACATTTTGGAGGAAAAGCGTAGTCTGTAAAAGAATATGGAGAGAATACAACAGGAAGCCATCCTACATGGCCAGTTAAAGAAATTAATTAAAGAAGATGCTACCACTCTTACTAATCTTAAGGAGTTCCAAAACTAGGAAGAACTTCTTAAGCAACAAAATTCAGGGTACAATGGCTTAAGGCAGGGGGCGGAGGGGGAGCACAACAATTTTCCACAAATATGTGCTTTAGCATAGCTATCACAATCACATTTTCTCCCTCAAAAACCTCGAAGTAGTGAAATTGTAGGAACGTCGGGATATAACTTTGTAGCTAATCCATTATTATCAACATATCCTTATAGATCCCATTCCCAACAAACAACATGTGATCCAACAAATCATTAAGCACATCCCCTACTTGGTAACATGAGAACAAAATGAAGCTATGCTTAGAGAAATATGTTTTGGAGAAGTGGAAACAACAACTAAAGCAATGCTAGGTAACAAAGTCCCTAGACCAAATGGATTCACAATAAATTTCTTTCAAATATGTTGGTCCACACTAGGTCACAATGTTTAGGAGCCAGTGGATGAATCTAGACAAGCACAATCCATCTTAAAAGCCTTAGATGCCACCTTTCCCACACCAGTGCTGAAGAAATGAATACAGACCCATCACCCTCTACACTGTCATTTATAAAGTCATCACTAAAATCATAGCAAATAGGCTCAAACCTCTCCTTCAATAGCTCATCTCACATCATCAAACAAGCTATCTCAAAGGCCACCAAATTAGATGGCATCATGGTCGCCCACAAAACCATCCACATGCTCTAAAAATCTAAAAAAATCTTGGTATCTTAGTTAAACTAGATCTTTCAAAAGCTTTTCATAACCTAAACTAGTTGTACCTCTTCAACATTCAAAGATTTTGGATTTAATTAAGAATGGATAAATTGGATTAACAATTTGTTATCATTAGCCTTTTTCTCCATTACGGTAAATGGTTCCCCTACCAATCCATTTAAATCATCTCGAGGCATTTGAAAAGGATACTTGTTATCACTTTTCCTCTACATATTGGCGACACAAGGGTTGGGGAGAGCTCTCAAAGTAGTTGCTTCAAAGAATAGAATCAAAGGCCTTCATTTATTTAGATAGGATCTCCCAATATCTCATTAACAATTTGTTGATAATACCATGGGTATGGGTACGCCCACCATCCACGAGGCAACAAATTTTGGAGGATTTTTCACAAGCCTCACGTATGGAAATCAATAAAACCAAGTCTCAAGTATTACTTTTTAATATTCCACCCTCTGTTCAAACATATATTGCAAGAATATTGGGGTTCCAAATAAGTAAACTCCCCTTTAAGAACCTAGGTGCTCCATTAGATGACAACTCACTGAAATGGAGCTTATGGGAGGAACTATTGTCCAAAATCAATAGAAAATTGGTGGGTTGGGATTTTTGTTCCAATAATGTTGTTGGGAGGCTAGTTCTTTTAAAATTAGTCCATCAATCCCTCCCTGTTTACCTATGCTTGGAACTCATAGCACTAAACTCGATCTTATAGGAATTCAATCAAACGTGATGCTCCTTCCTCTATGGAGGAGCCAACTTAGAAAAGAAGTGGTCCCTAGTTGCATATGATAAACTTTGTAGGCCAAAACTAAAAGGAGGATTGGTCTTGCACGGCCCCACCACCACGGCAACATCACTGGGAGAAAAAACATGGTGTAGGTGGTTACAAGGAAGCTTGGATCTCTAGAAATGCATATGGCATAAAAAATATGCCCCCCACATGCCCCCAAAACACCTTACCTGAATGCACTCTCCACTCTCTAACTCATTCATTTAGACCTTGGCCAAAAAAGGAATGCACCTAATTCAATAGCATTGCTTTTCAGAAGTCAAGGATGGTTGCATTTCTTTTTCTGGGATGACTCATGGTAGCAGCTCCCTTGTAACGACCTCCTCCCACTTGTACCCACTTTTGCAAGCTCTCCAAGGTAAACATGAGCTGAGTTTTACTATTATATGACCCGACCTCCAAGTTCTAGATATGGAAGTGGAGCCTACAAATTAAAAACAAACTAACATCCCTCAAAGACTACAAATCACTCAGGAGCCAACCAACCACCCCACGTGATCATTCCCTAAGCTAGAACTCTTTTTCACAAGGTTTAACCACACCCACAAGCCTTTTTCCATGTGGTTATAACCCAAAATCCCTTATTCTATACATGCGGTTGCGAGCTCTATGCCTCTTTTTCAGGATAGCCTCTAGACCATTACCCAAAACTGCCTATAACTTTCCAAAATCCTAACAATGATGATAACAATGCTAAACAAATCAAACTTGATCAAGGTCTTAACAAGTACATGCTTAGTGCAAGAAAGACATTTTTTCAAACAAATAATAAACATAAAAGTTGCAGGTCATGAATGCATATATGATCATAAACTTCTGAACTTCATTTGAGAATCACTAAGAAGGCTCTTGACCCTCTCTAGCTAGCTACAATAACACTTGTTAGCCTATGCATTCTTCAACCATCTAGTAACTTATAAAATCATGAACGAGGTCCATAACTAGAACACATCATATAACCAGTTATATAACCAAAATAGAAACCATGACAAATCAATTATAATATCAACATAATAACTAGTAGATATGCTCATTAATCACAATAGAAAAATAGCTCATGTTAACATATGCAAATGCCAATCAAGTTAGGGACTTCCACGTAACACCCAACCATATATTGGGTTGAACCAAATCTCTCTTTCATCTAATCACCCGCCATATTCCAAGCATGAATGTGGGTTCATAAGGGTTAAACCATAATATAATCAACCAGGGCTTCTAGATGCCAAACCACCTCCACGCTCAACCATAATGATCTCACATATATGATCCATAAATCATTAATCATCCACCAAATTGGTCTCTACCCAAGTTGTCCAGAGCTCAATTAACTAATAACTCAACCCACAACCTCTAAGGAACCTAAGTTGTTATAGGGCTCCAAAGATCTCCTATATCAACCCACAGACTACAGGGAACCCAAGTTGTTTCAGGGCTCCAGAGCATTTGTCCCAGCCCACAGCCATAGGGAAACTAAGAACCAATCAGAAAACCAAATGGGAAACCCATTACACCATGGTTATCTAGGAAATAGCAAGGCAAGGCTGAAACCACTGTCAATCTAGGCAAATCTCCATGCCAATGATAGAAAATAACCCAAGAACCACATGCATATACCATGCATCCAAAAACTAGCAAGGAAATCAAACATGCAACCTGTTACCTACAAAGTAATATTGTTGTAGTTGTTGATTCAATTGTCTCCTTGTGCTTCCTTGCTTTCCTTTGTTTTCCCTTTGCTTGCTTGCTTGCCTTCCTCCAAATCCAAGTGAATACTAGAGTGCTCCAAGAATGCTCTAAGCGTGGAAGAGTGCAAAAGAGCCAAATGATAAACTGACAAAAGCCAGAACTGACAAAAACCATCAATTGTTTCTTTGATTCCTTTTTATTATTGATCTCTCTTTTTTCTTCATTTTTCTTTATTTTTTCTCTAATTTCTCTCGCATGCATATTTGTGTCTCTTCACCTTCCTTTTCTCCTTTTTTCCTTTATTTCTCATAATTAAATGTCAATTATTGCCTCTTTGCCTTTTCCAATGCCTTTGCAATTTCCATAGCCACTAATAAACCATAAGTGATGCCCACTATAATGCTTTCCCAACATTCGACTTGGAATATGTGTCCCATTACCTTGGTCTTATTTTATTTACATGGAAAATCAACTAGGGGTTGTTACAACCCACCCCCCTGAGGGAACACCATCCTCGATGTTCTACAGCTCTTATAACCAACAAATCATGCTTCCTATGGATCTTTTTAACACAACTCGATGCAAATTTACAATGTGCCAAACTGCTGAAAAATCATGACTGCCATACTACTTATTGGAGCTTTATAACACAATTTGATGCATTATTTACAACACACTGCTTATTGGAGATTTATAACACAATTCATTGTAGTATTTATAATACACATATGCATATATATAACAAAAACACATATACCAAACATATATACTTAACCAACAAATACAAAAGGATACATGGCCTGCATGTGATCATCCATCTCCCATGTAGCTTCATCAAGCCCAAAGTGCTTCCACTACACTTTAACTTACTCTATTGCTTGGTTCTAAAGCATGAGTTGTTTCCGCTAAAAAATTCACTGAGGCTCTGGCTGAACTTTCCCTCTGGATCTACCTGCAATACAAACCAATCAATCACATGATCAACATGCTGGGCATATCTCTTGAGTAATGAAACATGAAAAACATCATGGACTTTCACTGTTGGCGACAATGCAAGCTTGTAGGCCATTGGTCCAATCCTCTCAAGGACCTCAAAAGGCCCACAATACCAAAGTGCCAGCTTGGCACATGATCCAGTCCTCAAGGAGATCCTCTTGGGCTTGATGCGCAAGTACACATGTTCCCCAACATCAAACTCCTTGAATTCTCTATGGAGATCTGCATAACTCTTTTTCTTCTCCTATGTTGCCTTCAAGTTCCTCTTAATAACCTACATCTCTTGCTTTGTCTCAGTAAACATATCTGGTCCAATCAGTACCATGTTCATTGGATCACTCCAGTTGATAGGAGTATTACAAATTCGCTTGTAAAGAGCCTCAAATGGACTCATCCTCAAGGATTCATGATACCCATTATTATATGCAAACTCTGCCAATGGAAGATACTCCTCCCACTTCCTTTGTTGATGCATGACATACATTCTCAACATGTTCTCAAGAATCATGTTAACCCTCTCTATTTGTCCATCTACCTGCAGATGATAAGTTGTACTGAAGGCTAACTCTATCCCCAAGCTTGCAAACAACTCCTTCCAAAACTTGGAAGTGAGCTTGGCATCGTTGACGGATATGATATTCTTGGGAACCCCATGCAACCTCACTATCTCCCAGATGAATATTTGAGTTACCTCACTAGCTGAATTCGTAGACTTTGCTGCAATGAAGTGAGCCACCTTGCTCAACATGTCAACCACACTCATGATGAAATCGTTTTGTCTCAATTTCCTCAACAAACTTGTAATTAATTCCATGGAAATGACCTCCCATTTCCATTCCGGAATCAGAATAGGTTGTAATAAACTAGTTGGGTGCTTACACTCAACTTTCACCTGCTGACAATCCAAACATCTAGCAACAAACTGAACCACATCTTTATTCAAATTCAGTCACTGATATAACTTCTTAACCATTGTCAAAGTTGTTTGATACCTTGGGTGGCCTAAATACGACTTGACACGAAACTCTCTCAAGATAAGTTTCTTCAATTCACTGTTATCTGACACATAAATCATGTTCCCAAATCTTACCAAGCATCTGCCATGAGGTGATACTCCTCATCCCTATCACCTTCACCCTATTGTTGTAATCTTTGCTTTAGTTGTTGGTACTTCTCATCATATTGTCCTGCATGTAAGATCTGCTCCTATAAATTTGTCCCATAAGAGCTCATAGCTGAAATGTGATTCACCTGCAATCTCCTATTGAGAGCATTTACAACCCTATTCTCCTTGCCTTTGATTTATTTGATCTCGAAGTCAAACTCACTAAGGGTATCCAACCATCTCTCTTTCTTGGCATTCAAATTGGGTTGGTCAAACAAGTATCTCAGTCCACTATGATCACTGATTAAGACGAACCTCTTGCCAAGAAGATAATGTCTCCATGTCTTCAATGCATGAATGATAGTTGCCAAATCAAGGTCATGAGTCACATAATTTTGTTAGTGCTCATTCAACTTCCTTGACTCATACCATACCACCTATCCTTCCTGTATCAATACTCCACCAAGTCCTTCCTTGCAGGCATATGTATAAACCACAAAATCCTTATTAGGATCTGCAATCTTCAAGACTGGAGCATTTGTAAGCAAATACTTCAATTGATCAAAACTAGCTGCACACTCCTCAATCCATTCAAATTTATTTATTTTCCTCTGCAATGACGTAATAGGATAGCTAATGTTTGAGAAGTTCATTATGAATCGCCTGTAATAACCTGCTAATCCCATGAATGATTTGATCTCATCCACATTCCTAGGAATTGGCCACTCCATGATAGCTTGATATTTTTCGGGTCCACTACTATCCCTTCCTTGGAAACAACATGTCCCAAGTAATGAATCTGCGTCTAAAAGAAACTACACTTGTTGAGCTTGGCATATACCTAATTCTCTGTCAACAATCTCAACACGGCTTCCTGGTGTTCTGCATGCTCTTCATCATTCTTTAAATATACCAATATATCATCGATAAAGACTATCACAAATTTGTCCAGGTAAGGATGCAACACACTATTCATAAAACACATGAAAGTGGTTGGAGCATTAGTAATACAAAAATGAACCACCACAAACTTGTAAGGGCCATACCTAGTATGGAATGTAGTCTTGTGGATATCTTCTTCTTTGATGTGCACCTGATGATATCCTAATCTCAAATCAATCTTTGAGAACATTGTTGCCCCCTTCAGTTGATCAAACAAGTCATCAATCCATGATAATGGATATCTATTCTTGATGGTCACCTTATTCAGCTACCTGTAACCAATGCATAATCTGAGAGTACCATCCCTCTTTCTTAAAAACAACATTGTGCACTCCAAGGAAACACGCTTAGGCCTTATGTTTCCCTTATCAAGCTTTTCCTTAAGCTGCAACTTCAGTTCCACCAAATCGAGAGTGCTCATCCTATAAGGTGCCTTTAATGTTGGTGTTGTTGTTGGCATCAACTCAACAAAGAATTCAACTTCCCTATGAGCCAATCACTCTTGAATCTCTGCAAGAAACACATCCTGAAACTTCTGCAAGACAAGATACCTCTTCAAGACTTCCTCATCCTCAACATCCTTCCCTTTATCATTGGAAATATGCACTGCCAATAATAAGCATCCTTTCCTATGGTTGTGCTTTTCCTGCGTAGTTGTACCCATTCTCACTTATGTAGGCTTCTTCTTTCCCTGCAAGACTCTCTTTTCTCCATCATCATCCAAGCACTCAATGGCATTCTCGTAGAAATCCACCTTATTATTGTCAATGAACAACCAGTCCATGTCCAAAAGCATACTATATGAACCCAAAGGAAGCACGTTTAGATGTGTTGATGTAGGCATACCATTCAACTCAAACGCACAAAATCTCACCCAAATAAAACTTCTCTCTGTGTCCCTATAGCCAACTACACCAACCAAGATTTTGCATGCACTTCTTTACTCAAGAAACACTTATCCACCAGGTCAGTACTGATATAACTATAGTTAAGATCCAAGATCAATGAAAATAGAAACAACTTAATCACGAAGCTTATTTTCCATCTTGATAATGGATGCCTAATGATCTGCCTGCCTATTATCCATCGTTGCGTAACTATAAGGAATACTCTAACCAACATCCCTAACTTTTTGTGCCTCCCGAGAATTGTAAATATGAGACCTACCACCCTGGTGCAATGGAAAATCTCTCCTATGATTCTCTCCACCACAATTCCAACACCTCAAAGGTTTTTTGGCATTAGCCTTATTCTGCTCCTTAGGCAGAGACCCATGTGCTCTATCAACTACATTGAGTTTCTTGTACGGCTCTACATTCTCCTTGTCACCTACATCCTGAAGTCTTCCTCGCTTCTTAGCCCACTTTCCTTTAGCCCTCACATTCCCTTTCCAATCCTTCTTAGGCTCAGACTTGCACTTTGATTGCCCATAGAAATGCTTCAACTTTGTTGTGGCTTCCTCCTGTAACCAAGCCTCATAAAACTCAATTTCATCTTTGAATGCTATTGGCAACCCATTGATGAACCTTTGAATCTTTGCTTTCTCATCCTTAAGATAAGGCACATACCTCAATAGCTCCATGAACCTTTTAGTGTACTCATCTTCTATCATAGAACCCATCTTCATCTCGTAGAATTACTTAGCCTTGTCATAATAGTATCTTTCAGACAAGTACTTCTTGAAAAATCTCTTGAACTCATACTAAATCAACTCCTCTTCTCTAATGCCTCTAACATTCTTCACATCTTCCCGCCAAATATTTTCTTTCCCTTTGAGACTGAAGGTAGCTATCTTAGCTTTCATGTTCTCTGAATAATCATGCAATCTGAAGAACTTCTTCATCCCAAACAACCATGCTTTTTCATCATCTGATTTCTTCATTCCTCCATCAAATATAGGAGGCTTGGCTTTCTTTAACTCCTCTGGCAAATATTTCTTCTCACTCCTCCTATAAGGATGATGGCGATGATGTATCTCAGAACCGGAGCTAGAATAGAACCCATAAGAACTACACGTCCTATTAAGTGTATCCAAAGATCTGCCACCTCTGCATGTATCATCTGTGTCCAACCTGTATCCTTATCAAGACCTGCTACCCTATGCCCCATTAGTCTTTTCCTCCTATCCATGATTGATCCTCAGTTGTCCTTGTCTCTGAAAATCTGAAAGACTCTGAAGGATGACTGCATTGACTTTTGCTTGCTTTTCCTAAGCTCTGGAAATCCTTTCCTGTGCCTAAATCAACCTGCTATTATCTGCCTTACAACTTTTGATTTATACCTTCAAACTTCTCAGTGTATATGTTATGTCAGGAGAATACTCTTATCTTTGATGTTCAACTGACTTGTCCCATTCCATTTAATTCTCATCAGGCCTGTAAGGGGAGTCATGTGAACTTTAGTCCACCATTCTACTCTTCATCTCTAATATTCTATTTCCTACAAACATATCATGTTAGATAACCAAATAGTGGCATAATCAAATCATACCTCAGTGTATCTTAGGGGAGGCTATCTCATCTGCACAAATTAGTCCAGATTAGCATGATATAATATCACGCACATACCAACTCATATGTAAATATCATGACCTTAACAAGAAGTAACCTACATGCATGCATGATGAACACATGAGAAACTGACATGCATGCATAAAAATAAGCATTTAGCCCATCCAGTCCAAGTGTTTGAACCTGGAAGCTCTGATACCACCCTATAATGACCCCCTCCCACATTTAACCACTTTTACAATCTCTCCAAGGTAAATAGGAGTTAGGTGTCACTATGATATGACCCGACCTCCAAGTTCCACATATGGAAGTGGGGCCTACAAACCAGAAACAAATTGACATCCCTCAAAGACTACAAATCACTCAGGAGCCAACCAACTGCCCCAAGTGATCGATCCTTGAGTTGGAACTCTTTTTCACAAGTTTTGCTCCCCAACCGCACCCATAACATTACATGCATGTGGTTGGGAGACTATAATCACACCCACAAGCCTGTATCCGTGTAGTTATGACCCAAAATCCCTTGTTATGTACATGTGGTCACGAGATCTATGCCACTTTTTCAGGCTAGCCTCCAAATCACTGCCCAAAATTGCCTGTAACTTTCCAGAATCATGACAATGATGATAACAATGCTAAACAAGTCAAATTTGATCAAGGTCTTAACCAGTACATGCCTAGTGCAAGAAATACATTTCGTCAAACATATAATAAACATAGAAGCTAGAGGTCATGAATGCATATTGGATTATAAGCTTATGAACTTCATTTGAGAATCACCAAGAAGGATCTATGCCCTCTCTAGCTAACTGCAATAACATTTGTTAGCCCATGCATTCGTCAACCATCTAGCAACTTATCAAATCATGAATGATATCCATAGCTATAACACATCATATAACCGGGTATATAAACAACATATAACCAGAATATAAACCATGACAAATCATCCATACTATCAACATAATAACTAGTAGATGTGCTCGTTGATAACAATAGGAAAATATCTCATATTAACATATGCAAAGACAAACCAAGTTAGGGACTTCCACGTACCACCCGACCATAGATTGGGATGAACCAAATCTCTCTTTCATCCAATCACCCTCGCGCCATATTCCAAGCATGAATGTGGGATCTTAAGGGTTAAACCCAAATAAAATCAACCAGGGCTTCCAAAATCCAAACCACCTCAACCCTCAACCACAGTTATCTCACCTATATAGTCCAAAAATCACTAATCATAAACCAGATTAAACTCTACCTAGGTTTTCCAAGGCTCTAGGAATTAGTAACTCAACCCACAACCTTTAGGGAACCCAAGTTGTTATAGGGCTCCAAAGATCTCTCGTCTCAACCCATAGCCTCCAGGGAACCCAAATTGTTTCAGAGCTCCAGAGCATTTGTCCCAAACGACAACCATAGGGAACCTAAGAACTAATCCAAAAACCAAATGGGGAACCCACTCCACGATGGATATATAGGAAATGGAAAGGCAAGGATGAAACCACTACCAATGTAGGCAAATCTCCATGCCAATGACAACACATAACCCAAAAACTGCATGCATATACCATGCATCCAAAAACCAGTAAGGAAATCACACATGTAACCTGTTACCTACAAAGTAATCCTGTTGTAGCTATTGATCCAACTGTTTCCTTCTGATTCCTTGATTTCCTTGATTTCCCTATGCTTGCTTGCTTGCCTTCCTCCAAATCCAAGTGAATACTAGAGTGTTCCAAGAATGCTCTAAGTGTGCAAGAGTGTAAGAGAGCCAAATGCTAAACTAACAAAAGGAATCAATTGTTTATCTGATGCCTTTTTATTATTGATGTCTCTTTTTTCTTCATTTTCCTTTATTTTTCCTCTAATTTTCCTTGCATGCATATTTGTGTCTCTTTACCTTCATTTTCTCCTATTTTCCTTTGTTTCTCATAATTAAATGGAAATTATTGCCTCTTTGCCTTTGCCAATTTCCATAAGCAATAATAAACCACAAGTGATGCCCACTATATTGTTTTCCCAACATTTAGCTTGGAATATGTGTCCCATGACCTTGGTCTTATTTTATTTACATGGAAAATCAACCAGGGGTTGTTACATCCCTAAACTCTGATATCAACAACAACTAGACAATATGCGCATGTAGATGACAATTTGAGGATTAACAATGCTAATTGATTATTGGATTAGCTTAGACACAACTTAATAGTGGAGATAGTGGTCGCCACATATTGTCCCTAACTAAGATTCCACCAATAGTTCTCATAACACCTTTTTACAAACACCTTTCATGCAGACATTTCATTAAACACTTAGGATGTAAGACAAAGAACCCTTTTGTTGTTGAGTCCTTTCGTTAAACATTTGATGCACAAACTAGAAATTAGGTATATGTAGGGTTATTTTTGTTAAATTCTTACTTAATAAACAGATACCATGAAGCTCAACCAACCTTTTATTATAAAACAAACAACTTTTTTGCAAACTTGGCACAAACCCATTACTTGATAAATAACTTGAATAATTCCAAGTGAGTAGTGCAAAACACAACCAAATTTTTATTAATATATAATAGATCAATGTAGACCAATAATTTTATTAGAACTTGGAATTGTTTCTCTATTCCAATCGCTAGAAGTGATGGTGTTGGAGATGGTAATATACTATCTCCAAAGAGAGTTTGTCGGTCCACCAATCGATCCCTAAAATGCACCAATTTGTTATAGAAACTTATTCAATTGTTCCTCCTTAAATCCTTACATGAATTTTATCCCTTGGTTACATATTGTTACAACACTTCTTCTGCTATAATAGATGGTTAAATTGGTGCTCAAAATTAGAGAAATTTGCCTAGAAAATGTGAAGAGAATTATGCTTGTGTAATGCAATCAAACTCAACTACTAGAATATAGATCTTGTCTACTGTTACTTTTGCTATTAGTTTATGTTATTGTTGTAGGGGATTAACGTGATCTTATTGTATAGGAAATTGGCCTTGTTTTGGAGAGATACAACGTACTACTAATGAGGATGTTCATGTATGTTTTATGGCCCATAACTCGGCCCTCTATCCTATATAAATTTGACTTCTGAAGGGTGAAAAATATACCCTGGAATGGGTTGCTTAGGAACACTAACTTGACTTGTTTGAAGATCATATCTCAGTGTGGTTTGGGTTGTTACGTAAATCAACTTGAGCCTCCTTACAATTTAGTTATTCAACCTGCCTATGTGTAGATTTGGGCATCTAGAAGATTGAATATTCAATTTCCCCTTGTAATAACACATGGCATATGTAACAACATATATAAATCCTTCAACTTGGTCTCAAAGAGATGTGGTCAATCTACACAACTCAAGTTGTTGCTATAGGAACTCGGTTTTAGAACTATAATTTGACCCCTTCCTCAACCAACTTGTCCTCTAGATTTGTTGATGGAACTCAACCTATAGACAATATAGATTCAACCCCTATAATAATAACTCTCAGCCCCTCCAACTAACTACTACAACTTGCAAATTAAATATACTTTTGATCTACTCATTAGAGACTCCTTCATCCGGAAGATAAGTCCCAATATTTGGCATGCCTAGAGGGATCATAAGTTGATGTTATGGCCTCCCAGGATGTATGCAAAAATCACTGAATTTAGCCTTCTAAATCCTACTTTTCTCAGCATTATGCACATGTGAGAGATCTGATTATTCTCTCCTCATGATGTCCACATTAACCCCTAATGAGTAGATTTGATTTGATCCCTCCTCTTCTAGTCAAACGCATAAATGAGAGATCTCAAGAAATCCCTCCTTTGAATGGCTAAGGTGTATCATTGCAACACCATAACCAATTTGGGAAAATAAGCTAAGATGGATCTCACACCAACAAAACTACCCTCCAATGTTCAAGTTCCACAAGTCCTCAAATCAATTAACAAAATTGATATCCAAATCAACATGTCCATGAGTGAACTCCCATCCTCTTTTTAATATCATGAGATATAAGAATACCATGGGTCATATGAATACCACAAGTCAGCTTTTTTTTTTTTAAATTATAAGTGACTTTATAACGTTCTTTCCTTTGTCACTTTTTAAAATTAATTATTCCTTGATATTTCATAGTTAATTTTAATTTGTAACCTATGGGAATTGGCTTGTGATCCAAATTGGATCCTAGAACACTCTCTAAGTTTTCATGAACTCTTCAAAATTATGCCAAAGGCTACAAGTCTTATAAAGATCAAGCTATTGAAGGTACCCTCGTAACAGTTTCAATTGGTGATCAGCGCGGAGCAACGAGGACTGTCGGTCAAGCACGCAGACCGTTGGCCCATGGTAACGTGCGTTGTCGCAAATTAGCAAAACCAGAGGTCATTTCAAGAAATGGGGGTCGTTTCCGATATGCGATTAGCGACAAGAGGAAAGGCCGCAAGGCCCCAGACCCAAAAAATCATAAAATGCAATGGATATTGTTCCGATTTCATTAGAAGCGAGGTCCCACAAAAACCGGCAGGATATCGGAAGGGCTTCAAGTGATAAGCGGTTTTAACTGAGTCCCGCCCGATGCCATACAATGGTTGCCACGCGTCCGGCAGAAGAGAGAGAAAACCGCTCACATCGGACAGATAAACATCATGTTACTTATCCGCCTGATATGAACGATGACCATAAGATTCGGAGGCTCTAGATCAATGGCGGAGACATGTTGCGATGGATGACCGGATTTGATGGGGTCAACAGGCAGATTTGTATAGGATTTGAAGTCCGATATGGACAATGCGTTGGCAGAAGGTTGTGTTTCACGGGTATTCTTGGAGTTAATAGAAAAAAATGGTCGTTTCGAAAATGTCCACGAGAACTGACACTCAATTCGTTATGAAATGGGTGGCCACCTCCCTGTGAGGCATTATATTTTGATGATTACGTAGAACAAAGGGATTCAAATGGATAGAGGCAGGGGAATTGGAAAGCCGGGAAGCGGAAATGAACAGTCAGAAAGCAGATTGGCTTTAAAGCCACGAACTGGTAGAGAGAGAAGAAGGCAAGTTAAGAAAGCTAAGAGCAGAGAGAAGAAGCCGAGCTAACCTACAGAAATAAAGGCAGCATCAAGCCAGAGTCAAGACAGAGACAGAGAGAGTCAGAGAGTCTGTGTGCTCCAGAGAAGGCTTGAGAGGTTCAAGCGCACTCCTCTGTAATGCCTGTCCTGTATGAGTCTCAGATTGGGCTCATACTACTGTGACCAATAGAGGTTAAAAGTCAGTAAGGAGAGCCTGTGTACTCCAGAGACTTGGGGAATCCAAGTACAGTCTTGTTGATTTATATCTGTGTGTGAGACTCAAATTGAGCTCAATGTTGTAAAAACTCTACTTTGAAAACATAATAAAGAGGCCACCACTGAAGGTTGGACCAGGAGACGTAGCCCCGGAGTGTTGGGTGAACTCCTTATTAAACATGTTGTGTTTATATGTGTGTTTGTTATGTTTTCTTTAACTGCTTTAGTGCATGTGTATTTCACAATATTATCGATCCATTGCATAAAATAACATAAGCACATCCATGCACATGAGTCTGTAATACCTTATTAATTGTCTTGGATCAATTCCAAATCAAGTGGTATCAGAGCTCTAGGTTGCTAAGGTTAGACAAGCTTGTGTTGGATTCTTTTTGTTGAATGATAACTAGATCAAAGCTTAAATTAGGAGAAGGAGAGTTGATCGAAGCTAACCCAAAAATTGGAAGAGTCTATCCTAAGAGGAAAATGTCAAAAGAAAGTCCCTTGGAATTAGACTCCTAGTTCATGGACAGTTTCATGACCATGAGAGCCATGGTAGAAGAAATGTATAGAGAATTTAAGAGAGGTAGAGGTGGAGAGTCATCAACCTCCAAACAAGATAAAGGAATAGAAGAACCTCTTCTAGTTGCCCACCCAGAAGGCAAAGGAAAATAAGAGAAGCCCTCTCCACCATCTCCCCCATCATCACCTTCATCATCATCTTATTCACACAAAGAAAGCCCTGAAAAGAAAAAGAAGAAACCTTCTTTAATTAAATTAGATGTGAAGTTTGATTTGCCAGTTTATGACGAAGAATTGAATGCAAAAAAGCTAGATAACTGGATTAGACAGATTGATGTATATTGCAGAGTATAGAACATCGATTTAGAAAGGAGAAAGATTCAGTTGGCTAGCCTACGCCTTGGAGGCACCGCCCTGGTATGGTGGGAAGGCAGGACACAAGCTGATTTGAAGAAGCATGGTAAAATTCTTTCTACCTGGAATGAATTTGTTTCTGCAATTAAAAAACAGTTCTATCCACTAGCTTGTATGCAGCAAGCTATGATGAGTTGGCAAACTCTTCGCCAATCGAAAGGGCAAAGTGTAAAAAGTTGCACCCAACAATTTAGGAAAAGAGCTTTGATTCTAGGCATTTCTTTAGACTCACTTGAAATTTTGTTGAAGTATATAGGTGGTCTACATAGTTATTTGAGACATACCATTCTCATGTTTAATCCCACTAACATAGATGAGGTATCTGTTTAGGCTACACATCTAGAGGCTAGAGGCAAGAATGTGAACCCAGAAGTTGGGGGATCATCAAAACCCACTGCGAACAAGAACAAGGAAAAGAGAAAATAGAAATGGAAAGAGAGGAAGGCAAATGCTGTACAAAATACCAAACCTTCATGCACTCACTACAAGAAGGATGGGCATGATGATGAACACTGCTGGATTCTGCATCCGAAGCTGAAACCCAAGAAGTACGATGGCAAAAAGAAGAAGACTGTTGCAGCTATTCAAAAGGATTTGGGGTCAGACTCAGGGGATGAAACAATAATTGCATCCACAGGTATAAAAGGTAAAAATTCCGAGGCATCTACTAGTAATTCTGCCCAACCTACTGATAATGAAGAAAATGAGAGGAAAAGGCATGAGCTTTTCCATATTAGAGTTATTTCTAAGCATCAAAAGATTGATACTTTGTTTGATAGTGGCTCACAAGTAAACTTAATTTCTGAAGCAATTGTAAAGAAACTGGGATTACTAACCACACCTCACAAGAAGCCATATCCATTGGGTTGGTTATGTGATAAAGCAAAGCTACAAGTGACTAGACAATGTAAACTTAGGTTTTCTTTTGGGTCAACATTTGTAGGTGAGGTTGAGTTAGATATTGTTCCCTTGGATACATTTGGAATTGTTTTAGGAAGTCCTTACTTGTATGATAGAAAAGCCATTTTCTATAGAGCTGAAAACAAGTATCAACTCGTTAAAGATGGAATTGAATATATTGTAAGAGCTCATAAACTCAAGAATAATTATACTCTCATAAACTCAGGGCAGATGAAAAGAATTATAAATTCATGCAAACAATTTTTACTGATGGTTGTAAAGGAAAAGAAACCTAATAAAACCAATGTATTTGAAGGTTGTAATGCTAAACAACACGCTGATTTAGAAAAAGTTGTTTCAGAATATGATATACTATTTCAAGAACCTAAAGGTCTACCACCCAAAAAGGAAATAATACATGATATTAATTTGCAGCAAGATGCTCCATTGCCTAAGATCGGAATCTACAGGTTGTCTGCTTTAGAGAATGCAGAAATCAAGAAGCAGGTACAGGAGCTGCTCGAGAAAGGGTTCATAAGACCTAGCACATCACCATGTGGGTCTCCAATTGTCTTGGTGAGAAAGAAAGATGGCTCATGGAGAATGTGCATTGATTACCAAGCACTGAATAAGATAACGATAAAAAATCGTTATCCCCTTCCTCGCATAGATGATCTATTAGATCAGTTGAAAGAATCTGTTTACTTTTCCAAGTTGGACTTGCATAGTGGCTACCATCAGGTCAGAGTTGCAAAGCAAGATGCATGGAAGACTGCTTTCAAAACAAAGCAGGGATTGTATGAGTGGTTGGTTATGCCTTTTGGCTTAACTAATGCTCCTGCTACTTTCATGAGAGTAATGAATGATGTACTCATGCCTTTTATTGATGATTTTGTCATTGTATATTTAGATGACATTCTTATATTTAGTAAAACATGGGAAGTACATTTGAAGCATGTAAAGCAGACTCTAGATGTTTTGAAAATAGAAAATATTTATGTTAAACTATCAAAATGTGAATTTGGCAAAACATCTTTGAATTATTTGGGTCATATTGTAGGGGATGGTGAATTGAAGATAGATCCCTCTAAGGCTGCAGTCATTGTAAACTGGCCTAAACCCAAATCTGCTACAGAAGTTAGAAGCTTTCTAGGAGCAGCACAGTATTGGAGAAAGTTTATTTCTAACTTTTCCTTGATTCTAGCTCCCTTACATGCTTTAACATGATTGAACAAGGTGTTTTAGTGGGGAAGCAAACAGCAGAAAGCCTTCGACACCTTAAAAGAAAATATTAGTATAGCACCAGTACTAGCACTGCCCGATCTTCAGAGACCCTTTGAGATTGAAACAGATGCCAGTGACTATGCCATGGGAGCAGTGTCGATGCATCACGGTAAACCCATATGTTATCATTCTGAGACATTTAATTCTATAGTAGTTAATTATCCCACATATGATAAAGAATTGTATGCATTAGTACAGAGTATGAAAAAGTGGAAACATTATCTAATGGGCAAAGAGATAGTTATACATACTGATCATCAACCATTTCAATATTTACACTCACAAACTAAGTTGCATCAATCAAGACACTATAGGTGGATGGGTTTTGTACAACAGTTTCATCTTGTCATCAGATATAAAAAGGGCATACACAATAAAGTTGCAGATATGTTGTCTAGACCAATCATAAATGCATCTATTGTACTTAAGCATAATTCAGTATTGCATGAAAGCTACATTGAACAATATGCTCAAGATATATATTTTAAAGATGTATATGCAACTTTAAGTCATGGCAAACAAGTAGAAGAATTAGATTATCATGTTAAGGATCAACTCTTGTATCATTTGGGAAAATTATGTATTCCTCAAACCAAAAGAGTAAAGATAATTCGAGATGCACACACTTCTCTAATATCGGGTCACTTTGGTGTAAGTAAAACAGTTGCACAGCTGCAAAGATTTTGTTATTGGCCAAAAATGAATGAGACAGTTTCTAGATATATAAGAGGGTGTACCATGTGTGCTAAAAGCAAGCCCAATAATAGAAAACTAGGCTTGTACACTACACTACCAGTTCCTTCTCATCCTTGGGAAAGTATTTCCATGGACTTTGTTGGGGGACTGCCTAAATCTAGAAAAGGTCATGACTATTTATATGTTATTATGGATAGGTTCAACAAAATGTGTATTTTAATACCTTGTAACAAACAGATTACAGCTGAACAAACAACAAAGTTGTTCTTTCAGCATGTATGGGTTCATTTTGGATTACCCACTTTCATTATATATGATCGAGGTTCCTGATTTGTTGGGAAGTTTTGGTCAAGTCTGTGGGAATTGATGGACACCAGACTGAAGAAGAGCACAACCTTTCATCCAAAAACAGATGGCCAAACAGAGGTGGTCAACCAGACAGTGATCTAGTTGCTCAGAGGCTATTGCAGCAAGCATCCCAAACTTTGGGATGAACATTTGTGTTTTGTGCAACAAGCTTACAACCGGGCTAAACATTCTTCTACTCAGAGATCTCCTTTTGAGACCTGTTTTGGTTTCATACCAAGGTCTCCCTTGGATTTTGTCTCTGGTAAAGACATAGTAGTTGATGGACACAGTGATGTGGACAAGGCAACCAAGTTCATTGAACAAATCCAAGAGATTCACCAGGCAGTACAGGAACAGCTGGAACAGAGCCAAGCCAAGTACAAGACAAGGCATGATAAGCATCGGACTGAGCATAGTTTCCAAGTTGGTGATCAAGTCTGGTTGTATATCATCAAAGACAGAGTGCAAGGTGAAGGTAAGAAGCTAAAGCCGATAAGGAATGGACCTTTCAAGATACTTGAGAAAATCGGTGAGAATGATTTTCACCTTGATTTGTCAGCTTATATGCACATTTATTCAGTAGTTAATGCAGAAAGCTTGAGACTGTTTGAACCTTCATTGATTGAAGATCCCGAAGAGCAGAGTTAATTGCCTTCTATAAATGATCTGTTGCCTGAATATCTCAATGAATTGCAAGAAGATATAGTTCTGGACAGGAAGGTGAAATACACACAGAGGGGATGTTGAGTACCTCAGGATTGGGCTGAAAGGTTCAAAACCAATCAGTGCAATATGGATAGAAATTGGGCAAGCAAGGAATCTATATCCTCACTTGATTGATGCTTAAAAACCAACTTTTGGTGGTTCAAAATCTTTTTCAGTGGGAAGGTCATGATCCAAATTAGATCTTAGAACACTCTCTAAGTTTTCATGAACTCTTCAAAATTATGCCAAAGGCTACAAGTCTTATAAAGATCAAGTTATCGGAGGTATCCTCGTGACAATTGCAATTGGTGGTCAGCACAGAGCAACGAGGACCGTTGGTCAAGCGCGCAGACCATCAGCCCATGGTAACGCACGTTGTCGCAAATTAGCAAAACCAGAGGTCATTTCAAGAAACGGGGTCGTTTCCAATATGCAATTAGCGACAAGTTGCTAATCACATATCATAGGGCAAACCCCTCAAAGAAGGAAGGGCCGCAAGCCCCTGGACCGAAAAATCATAAAATGCAACGGATATCGTTCCGATTCCATTAGAAGCGGGGTCCCACAAAAACCGGCAGGATATCGGAAGGGCTTTGAGCGGTAAGCGGTTTTAACTGAGTCCCGCCCGATGCCATACAATGGTTGCCACGCGTCCGACAAAAGAGAGAGAAAACCACTCACATCGGACGGATAAACATCATGTTACTTATCCGCCCGATATGAACGATGACCATAGGATTTGGAGGCTCCAAATCAACGGTGGAGACGCGTTTCGATGGATGACCAGATTTGACGGGGTCAACAGGCAGAGTTGTATAGGATTTGAAGTCCGATATGGACAATGCGTTGGCGGAAGGTCATGTTTCGCGGGTATTCTTGGAGTTAACGGAAAAATGGTCGTTTCAAAAACGTCTAAGAGAACTAACACTCAGTTCGTTATGAAATGGGTGGCCACCTCCCTGTGAGGCATTATATAGTGATGATTACACTGAACAGAGGGAATCAAACGGATAGAGGCAGGGGAACTGGAAAGCCGGGAAGTGGAAACGAACAGTCAGAAAGCAGATTGGCTTTAAAGCCATGAATTGACAAAGAGAGAAGGAGGCAAGTTAAGAAAGTTAAGAGTAGAGAGAAGAAGTTGAGCTGACCTACAGAAACAAAGGCAGCATAAAGCCATAGTCAAGACAGAGACAGAGAGAGTCAGAGAGTCTGTGTGCTCCAAAGAAGGCTTGAGAGGTTCAAGCACACTCCTCTATAATGCTTGTCTTGTATGAGTCTCAGATTGGGCTCATAATACTGTGACCAATAGAGGTCGAGAGTCAGTAAGGAGAGTCTGTGTACTCCAGAGACTTGGGGAATCCAAGTACAGTCTTGTTGATTTATATCTATGTGTGAGACTCAAATTGAGCTCATTGTTGTAAAAACTCTACTTTGAAAACATAATAGAGAGGCCACCATTAAAGGCTGGACCAGGGACGTAGCCCGAGTGTTGGGTGAACTCCTTATTAAACTTGTTGTGTTTATATGTGTGCTTGTTATGTTTTCTTTAACTACTTCAGTGCATGTGTATTTTGCAATCTTATTGATCTGTTGCATAAAATAACATAGGCACATCCATGCACGAGTCTGTAATACCTTATTAATTGTCTTGGATCAATTCCAGATCAGCTTGGCTACTAAGATGGTCTCCATTCCCTACTTTTGGAAAAGGGGACATTACAGTCTTCTCTTCCCAAAATTTCTTGTCCCCAAGCAATCCAAACATCACTACTAGGATACCACACAAGTCTACAAAATAATTCTTTATGCAATGGTTGTACCATCTCAATCCTGCCACACTTTTCCATATCATAAATATGTATGCCATGCTCCCTAATAAGATTGGAGAGTATAACCCATTATGATCCCCTTCTTCAACATACTTCGCATCATCCCTTAGAGTTGAGCAAGGATGCTCCAATATCCCAAATACAACTAGAAGACCTTATATGATAAGCCATATCATGCTACTTCATAATGAACTATTGTCAGTGTGAAGTCTTGTGGGCACATAGTACTAGCTAAATCACCATCCAAAGGACTTATATGCTAGCACATGCTACCACGTGCTCCATCTATTCCAACCTAGAGAGGGATTCTACAATGTCCCTTGAACCCCAAAGCATCATCATAGCCCCAAAAGTTATATTTTTTGCCTCAAATGATTGAATCTTGCCAATCCATCTATCATTGCATGATCGTCTTGAGGTTATATTCAGGAGATTAAATCACAGGAAAAGATCTCACCCACCAATTGATGATGCAATGATGAAAAAAGATAATTCCTTGTCTTGTCTACTACCTAATACTTTGTCCATGAATTATCCTATTCTATAATCTTTGCCCTTTTTGTCTCAACCTTCATTATCTATCTTTCCTTACCCAATGCCTGCTACTTGCTCATGTCTCTAGCTTGCAAGTAGCTTCCTTGCTCCACTCCACACAACTTCCAAGAGTATATATCCTCTGGTAAAATTGTTGCTACTGATCTTCCAACAAGGTTGAGGCAACATTGAAACAATTTTTCCATGCTAAGTTGCTTGTTTCCCCCTTGGTTTGATAATATTTGAATTCCATTGTGCTAGTTGCCATGTGATGTAATCCTATACTCCAATGGAGTCTTAAGGAAATGTGTAAGCTTGGTCATTCAATCACCTACTTTGAAATTATATTTGTTGCCCTGCACCACTAGTAGACTTGCTATCAAATCCTGGGCTGTACTTCCCTGAAGCTTCCACAGCTCCCATATGATGTTATTGTACACTAGAAATATGCTATCATGAACCTAAGTTTTTATCCTCCTACCTTTCTTTTTGCCAGTGCCTTCATCTTCTAAACCAACAATTGCTTGTAGAAGGTTCGACTTCTAATACTCATAGGAAAACATGTTCTTGGAATATTTCCCCAATAAGTGGGATATCCAATCAACAAGGATTCTTCTAAGAATATATGCTACTAGTCTCTTGGGAAGTGTCTCTGCCAAAATGCGTTCTTCTTTCTCCCAATTGTGCTCCCTTGCTCTGTCAAGTTCTACCATATGATGGAATGATCCACCTAGATCCCATTTCCAAATATGGGATCTATCATATCCAATACTTTTAATCTCATGTTGTGTTATAACCCTAGCTAAAGTGTCTTCACATAGATCTCTCACTTGTTAGGGCACCAACTCATAACCTCCCTCTACTCTAACTTCCATGGGTTTCTATCATAGGAGATGTCAATTTTAACCATAACACTTCTGGATTCCATGACCTCCCAATGAATGTATCTCCCACTAGTCGCCAACCATCCCTAAAAAATACCACCATGCTAAC
Organism: Pinus tabuliformis; assembly: GCA_031772625.1. NCBI lineage: Eukaryota > Viridiplantae > Streptophyta > Pinopsida > Pinales > Pinaceae > Pinus > Pinus tabuliformis. The sequence goes on along the minus strand of CM062812.1, from coordinate 926,404,832 downwards.
ATTGTGCTACTCTAATTACAATTGGGACGTTGATATGCCAAATTTCTTTCTTTTAATCTTATATCCCAATGTGTTGGCCCTCCTGTAGAAACCACCTACAAGATTGGGTTCTTGCTTCCTTATACCATCCATCCATCCCACTCTTATGTGTCATCAATTCATCTATATGTGGGTTGGAAAACCGTTTATGTGGACTTATGGTGCTACAAGCCCTTTCTATGTATTGATAAAGACACTGCTCCACAACTCAAAAGTGGATTTTTGTTGTTGCATCCTTAGCACTTCTAAGTGTCCCTCAACATTAGCAAGGTTAGCACTTGTCCTCACATTCCTAACTCCTAAGGCCTTAATCTCATGACCTTATTGTAATATCGAGTCCTTAAGCATCTTGATTTTCTCCTTTATTGCAAAAAGGCCTTCTATAAGATATTCGATTTTTTCCTTAGTCTCTTTATAAATAGAGTTGGGAATCTTTTCCTCTAGATTGTAACACTTTTCTTATGAGTATACCCTTATAGGAACTATTGCAAACGCCTCTCAGGATGCTTCAAATTCAGGCATACAAGAAATACCCATTTTATGAACCTTAGAATATAACACCCCAATTTCCTTCAAATTTGTAATCTCCTTTTTCCTTTGTTGCTTCTGATAGTTCCCATGATCTAACCTACTTTATCACTTTCGTGTAATTTCTATTATATTCTTCAAATACATTTGTCAGATTCTTGTTACAGTCCCCAAGGATCAACAAAAAATTTGGCAAGTGCTCTTGCAAGTTAACTGTGTTCATCTCTTCCTCTAGCTCTAGCATTTTTCCCAAGGAACAGACCAACATACTATTGAACTAATATCAAAGGTAACCTGGAATCTATCTTCCATTGACAAACCCCATAAGGCTGGTAGGATGCATAACTCTGATACCATTATAATGTCCCTCATTAAGATTTTGCCTATAGTTCTAAGAACACCTTTTTACAAACAACTTTTATGCAGACATTTCATTAAACACTTTGGATGTAAGATAAGGAACCCTTTCGTAGTTGAGTCATTTTTTCAAACAATTAATGTGCCAAATAGGACTTAGGTATATGCAAGGTTATTTTTGTTATGTTCTTACTTAGCAAACAAATTCCATGAGACTCAATCAACCTTTTATTATAAAAGAAATAGGAAAATAACTCTTATTAACTTATGCAAAATCCAACCAAGTTAGGGACTTCCACATACCACCCAACCACAGATTGAGTTGAACCAAATATTTCTTTCATCCAATCACCCTCATTCCATATTCCAAGAATGAATGTGGGATCTCATGGGATAAACCAAGACATAAACAACCAAGGGAATCTAGAGGTTAAACCACCTCCACCCTCAAACTACTGCGATCTCACCAAAACCGGTCAAGAGATCACAAAACCAAAACAAGCTTGGATGCCTCATAATTCCTTCACCATCCATTGAGGAATTTTCCTGTCTCCACCCACCTATCGAGGGCTTCCCAAACAAAACCATCTCCACCCCCAACCCTTGGGAATTTTCTTGAGATCACCTCATCCAGATCCAAAACCTTCTTGTAATCCAAAGCTCAACCATAAATGAATCCCATCACACCATGGCTATCCATGAAATGGCAAGGCAAGGTTGAAATCACTGTCAAACCCAAAAAAACCCATTTTAATGACAACAAATCAACCAAATGAACAATTGCATGTACCATGAAGTCACACCTCAACTAGGAAATCACACATGCAACCTGTTACCTGTAAAATATTCCTGTTGAAGATGTTGATCCAACCTTATCCTTACTTTCCTTTGTTTTCCTTGCTTGTGCTTCTCCTTCCTTTGCTTGCTTGTTTTCTCCTCTTGGTGCTCTTCTCTCTCTCTAAAACTAATTCCAAAGCCAAATTGACAAAAAACTGTGAACTAGTTCTCTGAAGCCTTTTTATTATTGATGTCTCTATTTTCTTCATTTTCCTTCTAATTTCCTTAGTATGCAAAATTGTGTCTCTTCGCCTTACTTTTCTCATATTTTCCTTATTTCTCATAAATAAATTTGAATTATTACCTCTTTGCCTTTGCCAACGCCTTTGCCCATTTCCATAGCCACAATAAACCAAAAGTGACCCACAATGTGATGTTTTCCCCACCATTCAGCTTGTAATATGTGTCCCATGACCTTGGTCTTATTTTTATTTACATGGAAACTTAACACAGGGCTGTTACAAACCCCTCCCCTTTGGGGGAACACCATCCTTGGTGTTCTATGACACCTATGACCAAAAAACCATTGAAAACAAAACATACTTCCTATGGAGCTTTATACCACAACTCGTTGCAATTTTACAATGATCACTGCTGAAAACATGATGAACATACTGCTTACTGGAGCTTTATAACACAACTTATTATGGTATTTACATTAACAACCACATATAGTTATGCACATTTGCTTCAACCAACAAATAAACATACTATTCATGGAGCTTTATAAATCCAGCTCGACACAATATTAACAATAAAATACACATATATACATATGCACATTTGCTCTCACCAACAAATAAAAGGATACAATTCCCACATCAACAACAAGGGAATCTAGAGGCTCACACCTCCACCCTCAAAGTAATACCAGGATTCATATCCTTCCCAGGAAGTCCAAAATCCATTGCTGAGATCAAAATCTGCCTGTAATGTCCAGTGCCTCACTCCTTGTGCTACTTGTTGCCTTAGTGAACAATTACCGACTCGTTGTTCCATGGCACACTCCCAACATGTTTCTTATTCCATTTGGAAATGCTAATGACCAAAACAAATACATTCCTTGACCTTCCCTTCTCTGCTACATAGTCCCTCGGGCAATCGAGTCACCCCCTTCCTTGTAGTCACTCACCTTCCAAGTTCCCCGACATCCCCTTCTCTGCTACACAATCCCTCTAGCGGTCCATCCCTTGGCAAGTTTTCCTCACATTGGAAGGTCCAAAAACCAAGGCATATCCCTACCTCAAAACCAAAGCATATCTCTACCTCAAAACCATCATACCGTTCATAAGATGCTCATGGTAATCAATGGACACTATTGGGTACCATTGTCCCACAATGGCCTTGCTCCTGAATGCTTTAACAACATATTGCTACATGTTCCAAATCCTTTTGCTACTACTGTTAATTCTCGTAGTTAGTTTCAACCACCCAAACCAGACATTTCCCCGCTTTCCTATACCAAGCACATAATTTTTTTTTTCTAAGCAACATTACCTACTTTGTATTAATATTTACAGCGGAAAATTACATGCAGTATGTCTTGCTGCCCCATGGCAGCTGTAGCATAGTCCCCCAACCCATTACATTTCTGAGAAACCCACCTGAAGATACCTAGATTGCTCCCTAAAACCTCCAACAAAAAGACAAAAACCATCTCTGTAAAGCCCTCGCAGGGGCAGAGATTGTCACATAGAACCAGGGCTTGTGGAGATAGCCCAAGCCAAACAAAACTCCATTCCATAACGGAAGAGTGACCCAGAAACAGCAGATGATTCATATGACCGAGAACGACCAACATATAACAGAAAAAAACAAACTAGAACGACTAAAGACAGCAGGAGAGAGAACCGACCACGATCCCACACGCGTCCAGTCTTCATGCATGAGAGCCATCTGGGCTTAGCCCTCTCTCTCGTCATCCCCGGGCTCGCCCTCCCCTGGTTTAGCTTCCCGAATCCACGCCCAGCCATGTCCTTCTGGTAGGCCGTCCATGAAAGCCGGCAGCACAGGTTCGCTCTCCCGCAATTCCGCCTCCCTTGAGCTTGAGGCCTCCCCCACAGGCCTTTTGCCTTTATCCACGAGCCTACACTCTGCCTCCATAGCCTGAGGCAGATTTTCCTCTCGCTCCGGGTGGAGTCTCTCTTCAGTGACCGCGGGTGCTCCATTGCAGGTGGCCGAGGCATGCCTTCTTCAAATTCGTCCGGTATTCTGGTAAACAACACTGAAATATGAGCATTGATGCCCAGATTTTCTCTGGATTGCGCAGCGAGAAGATGACAGAGCCGAATGCTGGTAGAGTTTGCTCGCCATTGTTGGACCCTCCAGCTTCCACAACTTGACTCGCCTGCACCTGAGGTGCTCCTCCTCGTCGGTGGCAGTAAATACAACAACAATGGTGGTGTTGGTCAGCTGCAGGCCCGCGAGCGGATCTGCTCTCCCTGAGCCTCTGCCCCGACGGCATGGCATTCTTTCACGCACCATGTTCCCAAATTCCACTTCCTCAGACGAAGCTTTCTCCCAATTCGGCTCACTATGACAGACAAAAGACTGTAGGCATGAACCAGGGAGGACCAGCAGTCGACCAGTCTCCCCCAATTCCACAAAGACTCCAGAACTCTCAGGACACAGAGCAAGAACACCATCGCTGTGGGCTTCGTCCGCTTCCAAATCAACATATTTAACGACCTCTGCATTCCGTCGGAATGTCCCCGCATTGAATGCGGCCATCCGCCTTCGCTGTGAAACCTGCGCCTTCATTAAGGCTCGAATGCTGCATTGCAGGTCGATGGGAGGTGGCGGCGAGGAGCCTTAATGCTCTCCGTCCGTCGCGTGTCCTGTCGACCGTGGCAAGTGGCCTTACCAGGTCATGCACGGTGGCACCCGCATCCGGGAATACCAAGCACATAATTGCCATTAGGCTAAAAAAGAATTGAAATTAATTCGAACCATACCTCATTGGTGCCCCATCAATAAGGTACACTTGCAATTCTTTTTACTTCATGTCACAACAAGTCAAACTAGTTCTTTGATTAAATCATCATGTATAAACATATCACATCTGGTTAGCTCAAAATGCAACGATCATAAATCAAAATCATAGATTACATACATAATTAAAAACTGAAATAAAGTATTGATACTTATCTTTCAAATGGTTCTTTGCTTCTACCTTTGTTCTTTGTCCTTTCTGTACACATTAAATCATTTTCCAAACCTGGAAAGGACCCAATGCCTTCTCTTCTCTTCAATCATATACACACACTGGATCGGTCGCCAAACCCGGAAAGCACCCAATGCCTTCTCCTCTAAGCAACAAGGGAATCTAGAGACTATACTACCTCCGCCCTCAATATCAGTAACAAGGTATTATATAGACTAAACCACCTCTACCCTCAATATCAACAACAAGGGCATCCAGAGACTAAACCGCATTTACCCTCAATATCAGCAACAAGGGCATCTAAATACTAAACTACTTCTACCCTCAATATCAACAACAAGGGCATCTAGAGGCTAAACTGCCTCAACCCTCAATATCAACAACAAGGGCCCATACAATCCCATACCTACCTGTCCCATCACACTGTACAACACACACACATACACAATGTACAACGCAACACATACACCTACCCCCAACGTACAACACCACACATACACCTACACCCGATGTACAATACCACACATGTATGTGCACACAGTACAATACATTGAATACACATCACGATACAACGACTACACAATACTGCATGTACTTAACACAACATGTATACAATAATAATACTGCACATCCAAAGACCACATTGTCTCTACCAGGCAACCTTGCCTCTAGTATTTATCCCACGCCTTACTGTGTGCATCCACAACCCAAATCCAAGATCTATGGTTATTTCCAATATCCATGCTTGTCCCAGCGTGGCGTCGATCACACTACTTTCATTCCATTGATGTATCCTTCAACATTACCTGCCATAGCATAACATAGGCATAGTTATAATAATATAATATCGAATCATATCCACATGGTACTAACCTCATAGATCTATGAGGGCTACTCTGCCCACTTGATTCCTCATAATACCAGGAACCTTTGCATGTCATTCACCTACATAAATAATCATTCTTGCACAATAATGATCCCTACCTTGTCAAACAATGACACACACACACACGCATAAATGTTAGCATGATCATGACCACAATACAATTACTAGATATCATAAGGTCAAGGTTAAGAAAACTCCCTTTATCCTTACATCACATGCACAACATTGAAAACAATAGTTCCCAACATAGCCAAGGCATCTGACGCCTCAAATCCATTTACTCTACCTTTCCTGTTACCTTTCTCATGACTATCCTGGCATTTTCCATTTACTCCAATGGACCCAGGCAATCCAACTGGATATCATATTCTTGTCTTCAGCTACGCTTATACATGCACCGAGCTTCATCCAGGTCTTACATTACCTGTTGGGTTTCATTCAGCTCTCCCCAATTTCCATTAACTTTCCTCTTTCCCCAACTAGTCCCCAAGGCCCTCAAAACATAAAAGGAAAGAATAAGAAGGAATCAAGAAGAAAAACCATGAAAACCAATAACAATACGACAACGCAACCAAAGTGGCATGGCCATGCACCAGACACAAGCAAATTGTAAATCAAACACAAACAAATCACCAATATTGAAAGAACAAAACTAGAAACAAACACCATGATTCAATCCCATGGTTCCCAATGCTTCCAAAGGAAATATACCTGAGCCTTCTTCAAGATTTCATGGTAGTCTCTTTTTCCATGTAATCCCTTGCATCATATTACCATAAACACGCAACTGTCAGTCCACAAATAAACATAACAATATACCAATTACCCTACCTTATTGTACCCAACACGTTGACCTGCAACTGAACACGTACATATATCATCTCTCAAGGGACTCCAATTCCTTGATGAATCCAACCATAACCAAAAAAAATTGTTATATCTATCAAAAACATGTGCATGAATACAACACATATCCACATAATGTCAACCAAAATCAATGTTATAAAAACTTCTTGTACGCATGCAAAACACTCATTCATTTGGAATTGTGGTTTTCAAACATAGCCAAAGGAATTCTCGCCTAGTTCCTTTCTTTTACCTTTTCCTTACTGTAATTGAGTCTTATTATGTGCTATCACATCACCTAGCTGTTAGTTATATAAACAAATCAATTATTACCTTGCCATGCTAATACCAAGCATGTTGCCATGCAACTGTTGACACATATCAGTCACATGCTCCAAAGATCAAGAAATCGTGTCCATTAATTTGAAACCATCCTTTACCAAGACTAACAATCATGCCATAATCAACAATCAACTCACAATAATTAGTCATAATGCTGAAACTAGCACCCACTTGCACTCAAGTGCATATAAGTTATCTCAGCACATATTGTGTTAGTACAACTGTCGTAAAATAAGATAATTCCTTCATGTAATCTTATAGACACATACTCATATCATGCCACTTTTCCATTTTGTTGATCTCATGTCAGACCTGTAAGGGTGTCATGTGAACCATAAACCACTACTCTGCTCTTCATCCCTGATCTTCTATTTCCTGCAAACATACCATGTTAGATAAATCAAATAGACAGCATATTCAAACTCATACCTCAATGTTTCTCAAGGGAGGCTATCACATCTGCACAAGTCAGTCCAAATTAGTATGCCACAATATTACAAGTATATCAACTCAAACCTTGATATCATAACCATAACCATCTGCATAGGCCAATCTAGATTAGCACGATACATATAACATCAAGATATTAAATGTAATGACCATAATCATCATGTGTATGACCACAATGCATATAACAACAAGTTAACTACCATGCATGACTATTTGACACGTGCATATGACTGCACTGATCAACTAGCATCTATCATGCATGTAACCACAAAAACAATAGAATGACAAACATGTATATAACCATAATGCATATAACAACCATTAACCATCATACCTGTATGCCCAACATACAAACATGTATGACGATCTGCTCTTACCCCGAGGTCCAGTGTTGCAACCTCGCTCTGATAATCTGCATCTCCTACTCCATCTCAGCCAACATATCAACATCATAACATACCAACAACATCATGATGACACAAATTGCATAATGACCACCATGATGCATGTCTGACCTACTATGCATGCATAACCATATACATTTAGCCCATCCAGTCCAAGTGTTTGAACTTGAAAGCTTTGATACCACCCTACAACGACCCCTCCAACATTTACCCAATTTCACAAGCCTGTTAGGGTAAACATGAGACGAGTGCCACTATGACTTGACTTGACCTCCCAGTTATAGTTAAGGAAGTGGGCCTTACAAACTGACCACAAATTGACATCTTACAGGGACTACAGATCACCCAGGAGCTTAAGAAAGACCCTAGGTGGTCAATCCCTAATCTAGAACCCTGTTTCAATGATCTATACCTATAACCACACCCTTGACACTGCTTGCATGTGATTTTGAGCCTCTAATTCGCACTCACAAGCCTTGCTCCTTAACCTTATGACACCAAATCTCCAGTTCAAAGCATGCAGTTCCGGGATCTGAGCCATATTTCTAGGCTAGCCACCAGACCACTGGCCAGAACTTCCTGTAACTTTCTAGAATCATATTTAACAAGACAACAATTCTAATCATTCAAACTTGAAGCCAGAACTTGACCCATACTGACTAGAACATACTAGACATTTCATCAAACACATGGTAAACATGTAAGCTACAGGTCATGAATGCATATTTGAGTGTAAACCTTTGTACTTTAGCTGAAAATCACCGAGAAGGTCTAATGCCCTCTCAATTAGTTACAAAAACACTTGTTAGCCCATGCATTCATCAACCATTCATCAACTTATCAAAGCATAATAAGAACCATAACTAGAACATATTATAGAACCATGCTTATAACCAACATATAACCAGAATATTAACCATGAAAAATAGCCATCAAATCGACATAATGACAAGTACAAATGCTCATAGAGTAAAATAGGAAAATAGATCTTATTAACCTATGCAAAAGCCAACCAAGTCAAGACTTCCACGTACCACTGGACCATAGATTGAGCTAAACCAAATCTTTCTTTCAGCTAATCACCCTTGTGCCATATTCCAAGAATGAATGCAGGGTATCATGGGATAAACCAATACATAAACAACTAAGGGAATCTAAAGGTTAAACCACCTCTAGCCTCAAACTACCACGATCTTGCTAAAATCGGTTAAGAGATCACAAAACCAAAACAACATTGGATGCCTCATAATTCCTTCACTATCTCTTGAGGGATTTTCCTGTCTCCACCCACCTCTCGAGGGCTTCCTGGAGAAAACCATCTCGACTCCCACCCCTTGCTAATTTTCCTGAGACCATCTCACCGGGATCCAAAACCTTTCGGTAATCCAAAGCTCAACCAAAATGAATCCCATCACACCATGGCTATCCAGGAAATGGCAAGGTAAGGATGAAACCACTGTCAAACCGGTCAAAATCCATGCCAGTGACAACAAATGAACCAAATGAACAAATGCATGTACCATGCATTCATACCTTAGCTAGGAAATCACACATGCAACCTATTAACTGCAAAATCTTCCTGCTAAAGATGTTGATCCAACCTTCTCTTTGATTTCCTTGCTTGTCCTTCTCCTTCCTTTGCTTTCTTACTTTCTCCTCTTGGTGTTATTCTCTCTCTCTCTCTCTCTCTCTGAAACTAATTCCAAATACAAACCGACAAAAGGTTGTGAATTGGTTCTTTGAAGCCTTTATATTATTGATGTCTCTATTTTCTTCATTTTCCTTCTAATTTCCTTAGCATGCAAATCTGTGTCTCTTCACCTTCCTTTTCTCCTATTTTCCTTATTTCTCATAAATAAATGCCAGTTATTGCTTCTTTGCCTTTACCAATTTCCATAGCCATAATAAACCAAAGGTGACCCATAGTGTGATGTTTCCCCACCATTCATCTTGGAATACGTGTCCCATAACCTTGGTCTTATTTTTATTTACATGGAAACTTAACTCGAGGTTGTTACACATTTTTCTAATTAATTATTCCCTAATATTTCACAATTACTTTTAATTTATAGCCTATGGGAATTGGCTAGGATACTGAAATGGTCTCCATTCCCCACATCTGAAAAAAGGGACATTACATACCTCAAAAAACTGACATCGCAAGACATAGGGAGAATTTTGGCAACAATTTTGGTATATTCTCCAACAAAGATTAATCCCCTACTCCTAGCCATAAAATCTTTGATAGTGTTATAGTTCAAAAGTCTCCTTTTTCATATGTTAAGCCTATCATTTGGAAGCTAAGGATCAAGATATACCAACAGATGAGATATAGATCAAAATTTGGCAGCAAAAACGCATGACCAATAATATCCTTCTTTTTATGGCTCCTCGTTCAAAACAATACCTTAATATGGGACAACATACAAAAATGCAACCATAAGGGGCCCTCCAGATATCCCCTTTATCTTCTCAACTTAGAAAGTCTTAAACATTGAATTAATAGTTGCACCTTCTCCAACTACCTCTGGCTTTGAGTGGAAGACTTCTTCAACCACTCTGGTCAAAACCCTCTTAGTATTCATAACACCATCACACCTTAGAGGAATCATGCCTTCTCTAATCCCATTCTCAATTATATTTGAACACTCTCTCTCGACTTTCTACTATGGGTGATTTGGAAGGAGTATAACCACCACATATTCAAGGAGTCTTCTCTTCCGCTTGACTCTCTCTGGAATTCCATACTCATAAATATGAATGAAACCATTATCACCGTCCCCCTAAAATTGAAAAACATATGGTTAGGAATTTATGTTCCTTAATATTTGACATATTCATTCCTTCTCCCCCTTCCCCATCCCTTGCTTCTATTCATCCCCCTGCTCTTGCTATCCCTAACTCTTGGTCTCTTTCGCCCCTCTCCTTCCTAAAATTGAATTTTGACAGTACTTCAAAAGGGAATTTGGGTCCAAATGGTATGGTGGAATTTTTAGAAATCACCTTGGCTTTCCACTCTTCATATACTTTGGTACGCTTCGCCTTAACAACAATAATGCAACAGAACTCACCGCACTCATCGCGGGATTGGAATTAGTGCAAACTCAAGGCTTCTCCAAGCTCTTCGCGGAAGGGGACTCCCAACTTATTGTCAAGATGTTTTACAAACTCCAAAATGGCACTCCTATGCACAAAATTCCCAAAAGTTGGTAGTTGGAATAACTATTACATAGGGTCTCCTCCCAAATCATCAACATACTGGTTATTACTCCCTCCCATGTCCACAGATTAGGGAATAAAGTTGTTAATATGTTGGCTAATTATGGTAGTTTGGATTCTCCCCCCATAATATCATCCACCTAGAGTGTCTTGCAAGACTCTCCATTCAAGAAGACACACTAACAACTTATACAGAAAGACACTCTATCCTCGGATGGGGTGCTATTTGAGAAAAAGGGTGGGGGGCGAGCTGGAGCCAATTGAGTGGTACCTTGGCATCTCTTCCCCAGACAGAGGCACACCAGGTGAAAACAAGGATCCCATCCAGGTCACAACTGCTAATTCAAACCCCTCTATTTAGTTTCATGCTATGTTCTTGGTCTCTTATTGTCCCATTTTTCAGTTTGTTTCCATGGTATGTTAAATTTTGAACTTCTAGGCACCTTAATGTCTTTTGCCTCTATCATGAGTGTGAATTTTTGGATATGGTTGGGTTTTCCTAGTGATCGACTGCCTTGAAATTTTTAGTACTTTCATGTAATTTCTTGTTTAAAAGGCAATGCAATTTTTCACTAAAAATTTGATTTATATTCATGACCATTATATATATATATATATATATATATATATATATATATATATATATATATATATATATATATCGTATTAGAAAATTAGATTAAAAAAATGATCAAATATGTCAAAGAAAAATGCTATAAACATATATATGATAAAATTAAAAATAAAAATATTTCTATTACGCTAGATACAACTATTTCATAAATGCCACAAAGGGCCAATTACAACATGGTTTTGGAGATTTGAACCCGCGCAGATGGGGAAACAAATTGTTCACCAAACCATTAAAACTAAAATCTTTTGACAAAATTATTTCTAAATATAGACATTTGAAATTTATATAAATATAAATAATATAATTAAAAACCAGTGTAGATTCTTCTAGACATTTGGTAAATCCAAAGTTAATATAGATTTTTAATGATTTTAATATTTTTTATACTTTCATGTGAAAAGAAGGAAAAAAATACAAGGTAGAATTATTACGATTTTTTTCTTTTAAATTTACAATAAAATTTAGGTTGAGATCAGTCCCAATGTTAAATAGAAGAATGATTTGTCCAAATACAAAATGTTGTCACTAAAATTGCATGTATCTATAATTTTTATTTGTATATTATAATATTAATATAAAAAAGCTTAAATGCTTAATGCATTTATGCTTTATAGTTGATTTGTGTTGGAACTATAATTTTAAATCAACAAAATTGTAAATATAAATAAAATATAAATATTATATAATTTAGTTGCAATAAAAATATTCAAAAGTTATTTTGTTTAGTTAGGAGCTTGTGTTTTTTTTGGAGGTAAGGAAATAGATTAAGAGCCCAAGACATAGAGGCATTTAGTAAGAGTAAAAGTTTGTCTTTATGGTTTACGAGTGAGTCATTCCACATGGTATGGTTTTTCTTGAATAACAATGATGAATTAACTCGCATTTGTGAATAATAATATGTGCCACTACTAGTTTATTAATTAACCAACTTAGATCCATCTTAACTCTGGATCTACCAAGTGCCGAGAGGGATCAAATCTCTTTTCAGTCTAAAAGAGGTTTACACCTCATGGGATTTTATCCCCCTCCGTGCTTGGTAGATCCAGAGTTAAGATGGATCTACACTGGTTATTATTATTTCTAATTTAAATTTTTGATGTGATAAGCATAACATAGATTATATGTACATCACTCTACAGTCTTCTCGCCTCGATGATATTAAAAAAAAAAAAATGATTTGTGGATGAACATTTGAAGGGCATTGATCTGCGACCACAGTGAGATGTTTATAAATAAGGCTCTTAAATAAAATAATTATGCGGCTATTGTATGGTACAAATACACTTTGTGGTGTGAATTAATTTTTTTAACTCTGTAGCCATTTTTTTTTTATTTTTTATTTTTTTTTCTCACATAAATTGGGGACTCGAAGTCTTCGTGGTCTCGGATCTTTGTGGCTTGCATATAAACATATTTGTGGCTCGAAATAACTATAACTATGGCTTGAAGTCTCTACATCCTCGGATCTCTTTACATGGCTCAAAGTCTTTACGGTCTCACATATAAACATATTTGTGGCTCGAAGCCTCTCAGGTCTCAGCTCTCTATACATGGATCTTCGCGACTTGAAATTATAATATATAATTGATTTGTGGTCTTCGGAAAAATATCACAATTGAATATACCTATGCAGTTCAAATATCCTAGGCGCATACGTTCCCTTTCACCTACTTTCTCGTTCTTTTATTCTATCTATTAAAACTATGAACACTTCTCCTTATATTGCTAAACTTCTCCATAGTAAAGGGAGGCCAAGTAAAATTACCCTAGAGAATCTGTACGATTACATTGAATTTGTGGAAAAGCGAAGAGAAGAAAGAGAAGGGCAACTTAAACAAGAATTATCGACAATGCTTACAAAGTATAAGCTCGAATTATCTATAATGTTTGACAATAACTACAAATCTTTAGAAAATAAAATGATAGCCCTCGATACTGAACTCCAAGGAATGAAGGATAGGATGCAATAAATTGAACCAAAAAATAATCAATGGTGGAAGAAAATTACACTATGAGATAAGGGATTAAAGAATGAATAGACAACCTAACTAATAATTTAGCACTAAGTAGATCATAAAACAAATTTGATATTAAACCCATAAAAGATGAAATAAATAAACTAATTGAACTAGATCATGAGTGCCATAAGAGAGCCCCGAACCTTTTAATTATTGGCATAGAAGAGCAAAACAATGAGGACACATTAGAAATAGTAAAAGAACAACTAAAAACTAAGTCACAAATTCAAACAACTTATCTAACAGAAGCAAAAAGGGTGGGAAAAATACTGAGCATGAACATAGACTGATTCATGTTAAGGTGAGTTGTAATGGCCATAAATTAGATATATTTAGTAAATCTCCAAGCCTAAAAGGATCAAGAATCTTTATAAATGAATATCTCATTCCAGAAGACCAAGTTAAACTAAGGAAAGAGGTCCAAAAGGTAAAGGAGGCAAGAAAGGAAGGGAAATGGGCAATAATTAGAAATAGGAAAGCTATTATTAGAGAGAGAGTCCAAAATAAAAGTGATAAATAGGAATTAGGAACACTCTAGATCCTCTTTTGGAACTGTCATGGCTTTCCATGGCATAAAGGACCTATGTTAAGTTGGATCCTGAGTGATATTGATCTTATTTTCTTAGTTGAAACATGGGAGCATGATGAATCTAGGGTTCCCCACATGGATGGATTCATTCTCTGGTCAACTTGGAATAATAAATCCTCTCGTAGAGGTTTTTGTGGTACAATATTTCATACAAAAGATAATATTTCTTCTCACATTCAACTTCATAAGATTGACCCCCTCAATTAGTACGTGTGGATCAGAATTTTTAATTCCAAGTTCAATAAGATTTTTCTTGCAATTTGTTATTTTGCTCCTATAAACTCTACCTCCTATAATAAAAACAACCTATAAGAATTTCCCCTTCAACACCCTAGAACAATATATCCATAATCTAAGGAATGAAGGTAATATCCTTTTTCTTAGGGACTTCAATGCTAGAATTGCTATTAACCATCCTACTCTACTAAGCAATAACTCTATCCCTAACCACCTATGGTCGGATGAGATATGTGACTTAGCTAATAGATTTAAAAGAATTTATGAATACATAATTGAGAACCTATTTGGTATCAAGCTTATAGGGATTTGTAGTTCCCAAGACCTAATTATTTGTAATGGAATTAATAAGTGGCCCACCTCTCACAAGATGGCATGTGTTCATTGGTTGGGTAGTAGTGTTTTGGATTATGCAATACCAGATTCCCATGCTCCCAATTGTATGGTAAATTTTGACATCCTAAATGACCGTGAGCATGATTATGACCACACACCCTTATCTTTAACCCTAAATCTTGACATGCACACAACCACACGCAAAAGAATTATGAGATTCAAAGGCACATTTGTTTTGGCAAAAGTAAAATGAATCTCTTCTTACAAGATTTAAAGAGGGATCTTGGTTTTCTTAACATATAATGATAACATTGATCTCATCTACCAAAATTTCACCACAACCTTTTCCACTACCATTAGAAAATTCTCTACCGAGGTGTCATATAAGAAGAATAATAGAACTTCCAACTCTTGGTATGACAATGACTCTAAAATGACCACAAAAGTGATTAGAGAAGCTCCGAAAGAAACTATAAAGCTTGAAAAAATAAGTGTGTACAAAGCTCTTATCAAAAGGAAGAAAAGATCATATATTATTAAGAGCTGGTGGAGTCTTCTCCGCCTTTATAAAGTCAATCCTAGAAAGTTTTGGAGTAATATACTTGTTCGTAAAACTAAATAAAATAATTTGATCCCCTTAAAGAATTGGGATATTTATCTTAAGAATCTTTGTGACTCTTCAGACACCATGGGAAGCATCTTAAACACTACTATAGAGGAGGTTATCTTCTCTCTGGAAGACGTGGAGTTCAAGATTAAGAAACTCGCTAATGGGAAAGCTAAGGACATTGAAGACCACCAAGTTGAAATTTTCCAAATGGGAAGGTCCATATTCACAAGCTTCTCAGTTTGGTAGTAAAACATGGATTCCCTAAGTCTTGAACGCAAAGCCTGATTGTGCCTATCTTTAAAAGTGGGGATAAAAACGTTCCTTCTAATTATATGACCATTATGGTTAGCCACATTTTAGCCAAGATTTATGGGCTCATTTTGGAAAATAAGATTAGTGTATGGTTGGAAAGCCGGAAAAATGCTAAAGGGAAAGACGGTTTTAGGAAACATCACTCAACTATTGACCATCTTGTCACTCTTAGGAGCATTGCCGAGGAATGTCGCAACAATAAAACTAATCTCTTCTATTGTTTTCGACACGGTTCCTTGGGATAAGTTACGATAAAAGTTTGAAAAGGTAATGGTTCCTCTTGAGTTGAGGGTTGTTGTGATTTGACTATATGAGAACGTTGTCACCAAGATTAAGATCAAAGAGGGTTGGTTTAAAGAAATTAAATGAAATATCAATGTTAAGCAAGGGTGTCCCCTATCCCCTACCCTTTTTGGAATCTACATTAATAAGCTAGAAGCGTATCTGGAAGTCGTGGGATGTGCCGGTCCCAAGCTCTTTGGTATGGTCAATACTCTTCTCCTTTATGTCGACAATATTATTCTTTTAGCTAGAAGCCATGAGGATCTCAACAAACAACTTAAAATCCTCCATGATTATTGCTCCAAGATGGGTATGACAATTAATATTGACAAGACTAGAGTCATGATAATTAGATCCCAAAAGATCAACCATGACAAATTCATCCATGGTAGCAATTACTTGGAGTGTGTTTCTTCATACAAATTTTAGGTATTATAAGCTCAATTGGCATTATAACAATGAGAAAAGGATTAGTGGCAGCTGGAAAGCTTATTATGAACTTGAAAACAATTGCAAGACTACTGGACTCTAGGTTTGGAGTAAAAAAAAATTCCTCTTTAAGAATATTGTCACCTTGTTATGGATGTGAGGTTTGGGGTTGTAGTATATCTATAAAATTGTGGAGGAATATCGAGCTGATCCAAAAGCAATTTGTAACCTACAACCTCAAGGTAAAAGGTAATACTCCCTATCCTATCCTCTTGATTGAAGCTAGCCTCTTCCCCATTGAAAAAATGGCTATGTTCCACTGTCTGATATATAAGAAGAATATTTATAGCATGGAAACCAAGAGGTTCCCCAAAATTGCTTCCAACTCTAGCCAAAACCCCCATCCCCAGCTCAAGTGGGGGTGGCACAAGGGTGCCTAGTCTTGGCTTGAATATTGGGTGTTAAAGGAGGAGATCATCTTGGAGAATAAAGATAATATTAAAACTACTATTACTTTAAGATTTAAAGACAGCCCCAAGGGTTAGCTCAATCGGTCAAGTCGGGGCCTCGCCAATGGGAGGTCACAGGGTCGAAACCCGAAAGCTCTTGGGGTTAGGTCTGTGGTGACCGAGGGGTGGACCCCCTTCGGGTGGGGTCCACCCAGATTTCTCGAACCTGGAGTAGCGGATCAACTGACCAGGGTCCGTGAACCAGCTGGAAAAAAAAAAAAAAAAAAAAAAAAAAAAAAAAAAAAAAAAAAAAAAAAAAAAAAAAAGACAAATTGTGGGATGATAAGGAGCTAGAAGGGGAAATGAAACTAAGGTATTATAAGGAGGTGATCAACACCACTCTTGCTAACCAAAATTATCTATTTGTATTGACTAGTGCTAAGGAGAAAACAAACATTGCAAAGATAAGAACTAACTCCCATGAGCTTCAAAGTGAGCCCAGACATTGGTCCATTCCCAAAACACCTTGGGAAGAAAGAATCAGTCATCTGTGTGATACCAAGAGGATTGAAGACGAACATCACTTTCTTTTGGATTGTCTGACTCTTAGCTTCCCTGTTGTTTTCCTTTTGCAATTTAATCCTCTTATTATTCAAATTAATGATGAGCTAACCCAACCTTCTAACATTCCCCTCACTGAAAAGACAATGCCAAGGAACTGGAGTTAATAGACGGTTGTAATTGTCTCTAATGTCTCTGAAAGCATCACATTCCAAAATGAAATGTTTTTCCAATTCCACTGCCCCAGAAGTGCAAAAAGTACACACTCGCTCTTCCCAAGCTTCTTTAGGTCTTTTCCACCGACTTGTTTCACACCATAATTGATGCGAGTTAGTTCTTAATTGAGCAATAAGAATCTTTGCTCTCCATGGAATGCTAGCTCCAATGTACTCTTTTTGTTGGAGATCACACGTGGGGTTGAATTCTTGAACATAATACTTCTTCTTTCTACCCAACTCTTTTCCCCATATATGCTTATGAAACTTCTCCATAACATAACTCTTCAAATCCTTGCTATTTGTGGGACATGCATTGATGTAAATATTCCATTTTTGCATCCATTTGTTGTTTTGTCTCATCCATGATTTCTTTCTTTCACTCATTCCTTCATTGAAGATAACTTTAGGCCATCTACCTTCTCCCATTTGCTCAATTCTCTGAAGATACCTTATGAGACGCACCATATCAATTGCTTCGACGAAAGTTGCTCCTGTTTCACTCAACATTATCTCATAAGAAACCAAACTTTTTATTTTAAATTTTTTCATGATCAAGCATTTTTGGATTTTCTCAATTTGCTTCCATTTTGAGACAGGGATGCTGCTAGCCCACAATTCACACCCATATAATATCACTGGACAAACTAGGAGCCCAAAAAGCACTTTAATTGTTTTCCAATCCCATAACTCAACCTCTCTACATTTGTTTTGAAGAGTATATAATGCTTTCCACCCTCTGAAAATTCTCTTCTTTCTGTAATGCTCCCAATTAAGCTTATTGTTGAAATCAATCCCGAGGTACTTGTATTTATTCACTTCTTCAAGAATGTTGCCTTCAAAGAAGAATGTATGCTGTCTCTGCTTCTTTTTATTCGAGAAAATCATTATTTTGGTCTTGCTGGTATTGACTTGCATCCCCACCGCTTTACAAAAATGGTCAAGGGCATATAGGTGCATCTACAATCCCTGGGCCGATTTAGCAATCAATACAAGGTCACTAACATATAAAAGAAGTTTATCACAAACTCCCCCAATCGATAAACGATAAACGATATCATTTCAAAATTATAAAA
Organism: Pinus tabuliformis; assembly: GCA_031772625.1. Lineage (NCBI taxonomy): Eukaryota > Viridiplantae > Streptophyta > Pinopsida > Pinales > Pinaceae > Pinus > Pinus tabuliformis. Next base: position 926,386,013 of record CM062812.1, on the reverse strand, counting down.
TTTTATAATAATCTCATAATGTAGATCAAAATGTATATAGTTTTTGAAAGAAAATCATTATGGTGGAAGGAATCTCAAAGACTCCAATTATTTTCAAAGAAAAATTTATTGGAATTTGATGCCTTTAAATAGGTTACATTAGATAAAAATACAATGGAAAAAGCAATGGGTCAAAGATACCATGGGAAAACCATGGGTGTAGCCTCTTAATTATGCTAAGTCTATAAAGGCATACATACTCTACCACCTTCTGGTTTTGAACCTGTGACCTCTTAGGAGGAAACACATGTTGTTAACCATTAAGCCCACTCAAGTTGTATCTATAAATAAGCAGCTTAGATCTATCTGAACTCTGGATCTACTAAGAGTTGAGAGATCAAGTCATTTAAGATGCAATCTAGGCACCCAGTGAATCCACTAAGAATTGAGAAATCAAATCATTTAAGATGCATCTAAGCCCCTCGTAGATCCAAATTAAAATAAATCTAAACTCGTTTAATTCCTACTTTTAAATATACTATATTCTATATAAATATAATACCATAAATTCTCATTTTAGAATTAAAAAAAACCAATTTGACCACATAAATAAAAGAAAAAAACAAAAACATTACTAAAGTAATAAGAAAAGCTTCGACGTAAATCACATATACAAAAACCTTTGTCAAATAAAGTAAATTACTAAAGTAAATTTTTATTTTCACATAAAAGTATTTTTAGGTTATTTTTACCCAATTAAATGTTCACATAACATTACTGGTCTGAAGAGCGCGCAAAAACCAAAAACATATACAATGAATTAAAATTTAACTATTATTCAAAGGTTCAGTGCAGATCGCCAATTTCTCAATTGTTTTTTCCTGGGGCCTCGAATAATTTTCTTTGGGTGTTCAAACCAAAAAGTGGAGTATCGAAACGCATGGACTATGGATCAGGACCAGTGAGAGGGATATGATTCGGACCGAGCCCTGCTATCGTGTTATTCGTGAAAGAAACGCAGGGCAAATCAAATATTGTCTGAAGCAAACGACCAAAAATAGAAGACAAGCAATCATTACGACTCCTAAGTCCCACTCGCACCCGAACCGTGCTTAAGGCTTCGGTGATTTAGGATTGGATTGTTAACTATTCATAGTCTGGGCTTTGTCTTATCAGTCCATTCAATCAATCAATCGGAGGAGTGGTGTGTTGGAAGAAAAGAGGGAGGATGAGTGCAGTGAACATAACCAATGTGACGGTGCTGGACAATCCTGCTGCGTTTCTCAACCCATTTCAGTTTGAGATTTCATACGAGTGTCTGGTTCCTTTAAAAGACGGTATGATTGATTGCTTTTATTCATTCATTGCCATTTATCTTTAATGCGTTTTGGTGCTTATTGGCAATTGCGGTGTGTAGAGAAAAATTAATGAACTCAGATTTTGCTGTTTCTTAGGATTTTCGAATGACGGAGTAGCCACAATTTTTCGATTCTTGGGAAGTGGGTTCAGGGTAAAAACCTCAATTCATTCTGACATTCGGCAATTAGGGCGTTTATTGGATGTATAGATATATATTAACAACAAATTAATCCATTTTTCCTTATTAAAGTAGAGAAAAGGGTTAGAGTTACATGGCCCAAGCAGTACCCGGTGGGCGAAAATAGAAAAAAAAAACAATAACAAAAACATAAGCTACTCCAGCGAGACCTGTGTAGCAACGACTGAAGGATAATTTGAAAAAACAGATATTTCCTTATCTCTTATTCGAATTAGGTTTCTATTAGACTCTAGCCGTGAGAAATGTGGTTCGAAACTGGAATCACGGTGCGAGAAACTTTTTGTTTTGCCAACTTTGCTAGAGTTCAGTTATCCGTTGCCCAACTGTAGGATTTCGCATTGAGAACAGTTAACAGGCTCTTCTTCATCGTCTAACGGGCCTGCGTCAACTGATTTTGAATTCAGAGGACCCAGTGATGATCTATATTTCTTCGTCTTTCCTAGCTTAACTTTCTGAGAACCATTCTGACTTTCTTTTGATAGATCGCAATTTTCCTCCTGATACTTATCTTTTTGAATAAGCTTTCCTTCAAGTGGCCTGCCTCTAAACAGAGCCTTCTTGGAGGCTGCATTTTTATAGTCTAACTTCTTAATCCATTTGAAAAGCTTCACAATGTAGAATCATCTTGTTTGGAAGGCCTTTGATAATGTCAAGCTGATCAGACTTCATGATTTTACCCAAAGTATTGCTGATTTCTTGGAATGTTCCCTCTTCCAACTGTAAAGGGGGTGGTTTTGCAATCTTAGCCCTACTGGGGTCAGGGATGGATTGAATTTATTGAACTCTGGATTTTATAAGATGTCAACTCTGCCCCCAAACCATGGTTCCTCCATGATCTTTCTACAATCTTGAGAGTTATAAAAATAAATAATCTTCGGAACAAAACCTTATTGTGTAGGCTAGAGTCCAGTTGGTATAAATCGTGTTTATAAGGAATGAAGTTATTAGCCATAGCACACTGATTCCATATATCAAAGCATTTTTCTTTAGTCATTGATATATGCGTTGATCTCTTTTGGAGGATTTCAAAGAACGAGGGTGGAATTAGATTTCTCCACAAAAGTTGCGTGGTTGTGAGGCCTTCCTTTTCAAAGCGGGAGCTCTAGATTGATTAACCACATCCTCAAAGGAGCATGAGTTCAAATGAGGTGCATATTTTTCCATTCTTGGAAGCTCTACCACATTGAACAAAGGAGAACTCGAGGGAGACAATAAGGTGTCCTTTTGGAGACTTGGTCTAGAGCCACAAACGTAGAGGGAGTGCATGTATTAGAAGCAAAGGAATTTTTGCCATGACCAGTAGAAAAAACCTCACTGATCTAGAGAAATGCCACAAGCCACAATCTCAATAGTTTGACAAGGTGGGAGAATGGGAGCAGGTTGTTGTCTTGTCTGAAGTAGTTATGCTATGCCTAGACCCAATGAGTTGTTGAGTGTGGCAAACCCTATTCTTCTATATGTAAGCATTCAAACAACTCTTGTGGAAGTGTAAATATTTGCAATATTTATAGTTTCTTTCGTCTTCAATAACCATGTTGCAATAGACTAAAATGCTAAAATAGAGATATCATATTAAAAATTTAAAGTTTAAAATTTAGGTAAGTAGGTAAAAAAATGGGGGCTTTTTGAGAAGTTCGTTTGGATTGGTTTTTATTGATGAATATATGCTTTTCATGGTAAATTTGAAATTATGGAGGATAGGGCATTCAGCATTGGAGTTGTATGTGTGTGTATGTGTTTACTTTTGGTTGTGTAGGTAGGTATAAAATTTGAAGCTTATGCATAAGGACCAAAAACAAGGCTTCCAAAATTATGCATGTTTATTTATAGAAATTAATGTTCTTGAAATTTTGCCCCTCTCTCTCTATATCTATCTTTGTGAGTAAATATTTCTATTTGAGTTTGTGAAGCACATGCCCCAAAACCTAATTGCATTCTTACTAGGCATCCATGCTTTTATGGCCTAGGAGGTCATCACCAGTGGCATGCAAAGTTTAAATTATTATAGTATCTGCAAGATACTGTGAATTCACAAGCCCTATTCATATCTTGAAGGCCTAGAATTCACAATATTTGGAAGAGCTATTTAAGGAAGGGGCATTATAAGGACTCTTTTTGGTTGTTCGTCTCATCCTATATACTTCTACCTTCACTAGCTAGAAGGGAGGTCCAAGGTTTTACCTTTGTTTGCACTTGTTAAAGTAGAGCTAAGGGTTGAACTTTCAATTGAGGTCTTATGGGGTTGTACCTTACCTGAGTTGAGCTACCTTAGGTAAGATTCAAGCCTAGTCTTACTTGAGGTAGTTTTGCATAAAGTTCTTCCTTACCTGTGCTCAAGCATAACGTAAGGGATAATTAAGGACTGACCATGACCTTAGCTAACCTTTGCAGAGCTTAGGTTTGACCTATTAGGACCAATCTTTCTAATGAAGGTAGGTAAAGAACCAAACCTTTTTTAGTGATATATTCAAATGATTCCTTTTGTTATAGAAAATGCTAAATAACTCCTCCAAATATTGTGAATTCTAGGCCTTTGGGATAAGTATGGGGTTTGTTTATTCATGATATTTTGTAACATCCATATGATGGCTCCAATATTAAAGAGTCTCAAGAACATCAATAAGAGTCTTTACATTATTTTTAGAATCACCAAAAACATTATTTTTCAACCAATTATGCCCTTCTAACCATCTCCAAAACTATGACAAACTATAGACAAAAATCAAAATGCAAAAAAACATAATAATAAATAAACCCAAACTAGTACACATGGTAGATAACTAAGAAACACAAGAAAAAAAAAGAAATATATATATATCGATGCTATTTGGAATAGAAGTGTTGACAAAATTTTGAACCTCAAGGGTGCCTTTTTTGGTTGAAGGTAGTGCCTCCTCTATGTAGATCGAATCATCATTGTTTGCCACGTAATTGGTTAAATATTCCAGACAATTACAAATGCTTTGCTCGAGAGCCTTGTTCTCTTATATGTCCTTATTTATAACCTTGAATAGTGCAACCAAGTTCTTAAGTAGGGCAAGGGTAATCTCATCATATTTTGTTTGCTTCACAATACTCCTCATATTATTGTTGCATAGCATCCTACCAAATTTGCAAATAACATTGTACAAGATATCCATAATGGCTTAGGTTTTCTTTGGAGTTAGAGAGCACATGTAGATGAAATGTCATGGTAACTTTATTGCATCAATTCTTTGAGTCATCCCTTTGAATCAAAAGGATTATCTGATTGAGCTTCCACCAAAAATGTTGCTTTTGTTCTAGGTCAGACCCCTCTTCTATAATCAACCATGCTTGTGTTGGATTTGGATGAGAAGATTGGGAGAGAAGAAACAAATGCCATTGTAATAACAAACTTCTTAGCTCCAAAGTTAACCTTGGCTTCATTGAAGGTGGAATAAATGCTGAGGTAAGTGGTAGAATAATATACATTCATTCCCCTACTCCGATTGCAGTTGCACCATTTATGATCTCTTCCTCCTATCATATGTCTTAAGGTTGATGCTCCATAAATAAGGGGGGTCGTCCTATCATCAAGAGAGTGGAGTGGGGGAGGGAAGGTGGGAGCTTGGGCATCTAGGTAAATCATCCTTTAAACCTTATTTTCCATCAATGGTGTTGAAATATGTAACTAGGTTCGCGCTTCATAATGACATATGTAATCATGATTTTATTTGGTGAAAAGAGAAATAGATGTATTATTGCTGTTCTTGAGGCATGAGTTTCATGCTCAAGGGAAATTGTTAAAATTGGCAACTAGGGCTAAACTCCATGTGGGTCATCTTATTAATGGCAACTGATATTTTTCTTGGATCCCACTCATCGAGAGGTGTAGCATTGATCTAAAGATCATCCGATTCTGATAAATGTTCATGGAGATATGAATTTATTTGTGTTATGGGACAATTTGTCAAGGTCGGCCAACAACCAAATAAACCCCACTTGTGCTCAACATTTTAGTATAAATAGAGGTGCCTTGAAAGTCATTTGGACACACATCCTCTTGGTGATCTCTTCCTCTCCACTTGTCTTTGGGTTTTGGTGGGAGGAGAGATCTAAAGAGGATACGCTGCCCTAGAGGATGCCCTAGATCCTAACACTATCATGGAGGAGATTTTAACGCAGTGAAGGAAGCCTACATAATGCAGCAAGGAGAGATCTAATTGCTGGTCTAAAAGAGAAGCCCTACGCTGCCCTATACACAGCTCTATGGAGAGCCCTACGCTGCCCTATACACAGCTCTATTGGAGAGCCCTATGCTGCCCTATACACAGCTCTATGGAGAGCCCTACGCTGCCCTATACACAGCTCTATGGAGAGCCCTACATTGCCCTATACACAGCTCTATTGGAGAGTCCTACGTCGCCCTATACGCAGCCCTATGCAGAAGCTCTATGCTGCTGTAACTGCAGTCCTCCAGGTGATATAAAGGAAGACTATTCAAGCATGCCCCAGTCACAGCCATGGAGGAAGGAAGGTCCGAAAGCGGCTTGTATGACATGGAGAAGAGTGTTGAAGGGTATACATTGAAGTCTGTCCAGCAAGGCAACATATGTTAGGACTGTGTTGATAATAGTACAATCACTTGGATGGAGAAAACAATGATGATACATTGAAGCAGCATGATGTTGCAAGCAACAGATATATTGCAGCAGCATGTTGATGAATGCTGCAGAATGATGGGTACATCGATGAAGTGTATCATAACATAATGAGGGGCAACACAATGGTGAGGTACATCCGTATGATATAGCAAGTTCATAGTGCTGCTAGTATAACACATTGGGACAACAACATGATACTTAGTGCAACAAGTACAACTAGCATGCTAGGGACAGCAAGATGCTAGGGACAACAACCAAGCAAGGGACAACAAGCTAGGTAGGTGCAGCAAACACATAGGTCAGTATGGCAACATGGTACAACAATGGCAACATGGTGCAGCAATGGCACATGGTGCAGCAATGGCACATGATGCAGTACAGTGATGGGTACCGTCATGATTGAAGAAGCATGATGAGATGCAGCATTGTGATGATGGGTGCAGCACGATGAGGCGCAACATGATGACGAGATGCAACAGGATGATAGGTGAAGGAGTCACCTTGGAGAATCAGTTGAAGTAGCATGTCTTCAACTGATCTCATGTATCATCTTCTTAGAGATGATCTATGCTGTCATCTAGATAAGTCAAAGTGTAGACTTCAGTTGTAAATGTACTATTTCTCTCTCTCTCTCTCTGCTGAACTATTGAAGAACATATAAGAAGAATTGATCAAGGGTTTCCCCACATTGGGGTTTGTCCCTGGCTAGCGCCACATTGGGGTTTGTCCTCTTGTCTTGGCTTGTCTTCTGCGATTTATGTTTATGTTCTATCTGCAATTTACTTTAATGCTGATGTGCTTGCTAATCTAGAAAAGATATTGAGCTGACTATGAAAATTGAAATAAATTGCTCTAAGCATAGAACATACCTAAACTTAACAGAGATTTATTTCTAGGTTAAGCACCCATTGAGTGCTTCTAGGGCTTGTCATTGAGTCATTGTCATGTATGGAAGACCCTTTTGGGCATGTTACATATTGTAAAGAAAATTTAATTTGAGTCAAATCCAAAGTCAAAGACCCTCCAAGACATTGTCATGATGCAAAGATCAAGTTGGCTTAAAAGAAGCAATTCAACCTAGTAGGAGACCTATATATAAAGAAGACTTCGACCTCACTTGGAGGATACACTCACCATTCACAAGTTTGATCAAGGGGTGCGAAGAAGAGAAGGACAAGTAGAAGAGAAGAAGAGCGAGAATTTTGGACCATTTTTGGGCTATTACTCTTCACTCGTGCGAAGAAATCCGGGCACCTATTGCAGCAGAAAAGACCAAGTTGTAGAAGTTGAGTTAGGGCATCGATGAGTATACTATGCAAGCCGAGTTCTTTAGGAGAGAGAATCAACTCAAGCGAAGAGGAAAGAAGGAAGAATCTAACATAATTTTTCTCTCAAGATCTAGGGTTTTTGTAGAGGAAACTGTTGGAGGACGAAATTGTAGAAGAATCTACTGGGGGGTAGAAGTTGTAGAAGAATCTGCTGGGAAGTTGAAATTGCAAAAGAATCTGCTAGGGTCGAAATTACAAAAGTTGCTGAGGTCAAAGTTGCTATAAGGAAAGATTGTCAAGGAAGATTTGACTTGGTCTTGGAGGGGCCTTGGTCAAGGGTCATAGGTCTTGGAATTCGTCAATTGAAGTTCAATAAGAAGAGAAGAATTCTTGCAGGTTTTCTTCTCAAAAGGAGAGGTTTTGGCCTTGGTTGATAGCCTACATCTTGTGTCTTATTGTCTCATTGATTTTATTGTTTGGTAGTTGTTTGATGATAGAAGAACACTAATAATATTCAAGTGCAAGGAGAAGCTAATCAAACTAAGTTAAAAATACATCACAAGCAGTTATCAAAGTAAGATAAATCACCTAACTTGCTGCCTCTAGATTTCTCAACATGGTATCAGAGCTAAGGTGACAAGACAAGGAAAGGCAACTTGAAGAAGGACCATAAAAAAGGAGTATCAAGAAAGGTCAAGACATCAAAGAGGACATTGCTGCCTCTAGATTTCTCAACATGGTATCAGAGCTAAGGTCACAAGACAAGGAAAGGCAACTTGAAGAAGGACCATCAAAAAGGAGTATCAAGAAAGGTCAAGACATCAAAGAGGACATCGAATCGTCAAGAAGGGATACATAAGGGGCCAAACAATCTAAGGAGCATCAAGAAGGACTATTCATTTCAAAGATCATCACATCTCAAAGAGAAGAAGACCTCAAAACCCTAGCTCATTCGAAGAAGGGTTCTACACTTGAAGCATGCTTGAGAAGCTCACATCATCATCACAAAGAAAGGATCTCAAGGACCATACCTCGACTCCAAGAAGAACTACACATTGAAGCCTCTTGAAGCAGGAAGAAGCACTACCATCATTAGGGAATCAAGGTGATCTCCCTCTTCTTAAGTCAAGGATCACTTTTGAAGGAAGACGTCTTCTATCATCAACATCATAAAGGAAGGCATCAAGTTGAAGATTTCATCATCTGGAGTATCTTCACTTGACAAGTATCTTTATATGTATGTCTGAATCTATCAAATGACTTCATTGTGCAAGTAGAGCAACAAATTGGTTGGCTCATCAAACTTTCTTGCATGGAAAAAGAGGACATATTTGATCCTCATAGAAAATGCAGTCGTTGGACATGTTAAGGGTTCAATCACCAAATCTCCAAAGGAAGAAGCTCAAGCTCTAGTTAAGTATATGAAAGGAGAAATAAGGGCTCAAATGATCCTTATAGAATCCATCGAGGACCCCCTCATACCTTATGTATCAAAGTTGGAGACATCAAAAGAAATCTACGAAAAGTTAGTAGAATTGTTCTCTGTAACCATTGCCGAAGAAGTCACATCTTTGAGAATTGAGCTATATAAGATAAAGGTATCAAAGGGATAGCCTCATATCTTATGAGGGTGTCAAAAATAAGAGACTGACTGTAAGAGTTGGGGGAAATAGTGTTTGATAAAGAAATGACCACTGTGGTGCTCAATGCACTACTTGATGAATGGGGCAACTTCGTATCAAGCATCTATGAGAAGAAGGAAGCCACCCCATTCAGTGAACTTTGGTCATTATGTAAGATTGAAGAAACCGGGTTGAAGGCAAAAAGTGATGTGTGAACAAATGAACGAGTTCAAGCATTTGCTGCCATGGCTAAGAGAAAAGGAAATTTTGGGAAAAAGAGAAAAATCAATATGTCAAAGATCCAATGCTACGGTTGTCAAGAATATGGGCACTACAAGAGAAATCGTCCTAAACTCAAGAAGGACAACAAGAAAAGGAATGAAGCTCATATTACTGAAGAAGTGGAAGAACCTGAAAAGAAAAAATCAAAGAAGGAGGAAGCAGAAGATCTCTACTATGACTGAGATAATCTCCTTTGCTTAGTTATTTTCAGTTTTTGTGAAAGATAGGTATCATGGTAGAAAGCATTGTAAGTATGATAGGATGCATCATATTAGGAAATGACATCATATTGGAAGAGCATACGATCGAAACAAGAGCTCGTAACATCGTTATAGAAGCTTGAAAGATAGCTCAAGTAGAAGTCTACATGGATGTAGCAGTCATCATAGAAAGGAAGTAGCTCTTGGCAACCTCATTGAAAGCATAAGTAGTACCTATGGGTAGAAGAAAGTCATCTAGCATGATAGAGGATAGAAAGAGTTCATCATACATCATCATCATTAAGAAGGAACATTTGTAGGGTGAGGATAATCAAGATCCCCCGTTGGAAACTTCATTAGAAATTTCACCTCTACTTGGAAGAAACAAGTGTCTCGCTGATCATTCCACCTTGTGTGGGATCCATTGTTTAGAAGAATAGTGGTATGGTGACAATGGAGTGCAACACATCAAATTGGTTGAAGTGCTTTAAATTAAGGAAAGGGAGCTGCCGAAGGAAGTCTAGATGACCTAAAGGAGAAAAGAGGTATGTATATATTTGATAGATCAAGTCATGTCATCATATAGTTGCAAACAACATGATGCTCTACCACTTGGGCATTATCAAAGAAATGGAATCTCTTACTTTGGAAAGATGCATGAAGGCATGACTCACATATTGACAAGATGGAATCAACATAATATGTCCCCATATGGAATATGAGGTAGTTGACAAAGATGAAGGAACTATGGATAAAAGTTCCTGAGGAGCAATATGTGGAGAAAGAAAGAAGAGATCATGAAAGATGCAACTATGGTCACATAAAAAAAACAGAAATCAACATCTGATGACTAGAAGAATTGGCCATGACATCTCCATAAAGAGGTATGAAAACCCTGATAAGGTTTGTAAAGAAAAGAGACAATTGACATATAAAGTCTTGGAGATGTGTTTATGAATGTGCAGGAAGTTGATATTGCAAGCAAATTGATGTCATGATGAAAGGCCATTACAAAAGGCAACTTTGATTTAATGTTGATTTTTGATTTTTGAACAAAATCTGGATGGGTTGATACAGGGCTACCAAAAAGAGAGTTGTAGATGTGACCTACAAAGTACAACTAACACTCATGTGGTTGGATGAAAGATCTTAAAGGAAACATGACTTGGAAGAGGTAGCGGTATGAAGAAAAGCCAGATGTGGACTAGAAGATCACTTTCCGATGAAGAGAAGGATGACATGACTGATATGGTTCGTGAAGGAAAGTGATGGATGGCCGATGCCCTACGAAAGATGAAGGCTCCATAATGAAGAGGATGTACTTCATGACATTGAAAGGAAGAGTCCTACAAGTAGCTGATAATACCATGATCTCCACCAAAGAGCTGAGAGCTACTGTTGGTAACAAATCCTTGGTTAAGAGGGAGCTTGTGTACATTCCTTTTACAGGAATGGGTACATCTTCCCTAGTTGAGAGGGAAAGATAGACACATCATTCTTGTCTTCATATTGTGAAGAAAGAATGGAGGATTGGGTAAGCATCTGAGACTGATTCTAATACTCTTTGAGGATGAGGTAGGGCATCCAAGATAAGAGTAGTTGAAGAGGAAATTCCTTGAGGATGTGTCATTCCAAGATAGGAATTGTCTTAGAAGGACATACCCTGAGAACACTCGGGTGGGGTATGTGCCTTGAGAGACAGTGATGATGGTGTCTGTCAGTCATTGGTCTCGCCAACATTGTGCTCTGATCTTGTGGAGAGATGGAGTTGTTAGTCAAGGCCTTGCTATGTGACAATGCTGGTTGATATGATGAGATGCTTTAAGATGACTTACCAATCCGACTCTTCTTATGAGAATTCTTCAGATTGAGAATGTCTAAGTACCTTGTATGTATTATGAATACCTCCCTAGTTAAGAGGGAGTGTTGAAATATGTAACTAGGCTCGGTCTTCATAATGACATATGTAATCATGATTTTATTTGATGAAAAGAGAAAAATAAATTTATTATGTTGTTTTTGAGGCATGGGTTTCATGCTCAAGGGAAATTTATTTCTAGGTCAAGCATCCATTGAGTGATTCTAGGGCTTGTCATTGAGTCTAGAATTCAATTGAGTCATTGTCATGTATGGAAGACCCTTTTGGGCATGTTACATATTGTAAAGAAAATTTAATTTGTGTCAAATCTAGAGTCAAAGACCCTTGAAGATCTCGTCATGATGCAAAGATCAAGTTGGCCTTCACAAGTGGACAAGTCGGCCTAAAAGAAGCAATTCGACCTAGTAGGAGACCTATATATAAAGAAGACTTCGACCTCACTTGGAGGATACACTCACCACACACAAGTTCGATCAAGCAAGAGCAAGGGGTGCGAAGAAGAGAAGGACAAGTAGAAGAGAAGAAGAGTGAGCATTTTGGACTGTTTTTGGGCTATTACTCTTCACATGTGCGAAGCAATCAAGGCACCTATTGCAACAGAAAAGACCAAGTTGCAAAATTCGAGTTAGGGCATCAAGAAGTACACTGTGCAAGTCGAGTTCTCGAGGAGAGGGAATCAACTCAAGCGAAGAGGAAAGAAGGAAGAATCTACCATAATTTTTCTCTCAAGACCTAGGGTTTCTGTAGAAGAAACTGCTGGAGGACGAAATTGCAGAAGAATCTACTAGGGGTCGAAGTTGCAGAAGAATTTGCTAGGAAGTCGAAGTTGCAAAAGAATCTGCTGGGGTTGAAATTGCAAGAATTGTTGAGGTCAAAGTTGCTAGAAGGAAAGATTGTCAAGGAAGATTTGACTTGGTCTTGGAGGGGTCTTGGTCAAGGGTCATAGGTCTTGGAATTCGTCAATTGAAGTTCTATAAGAAGAGAAGAATTCTTATCGGTTTTCCTCTCAAAAGGAGAGGTTTTGGCCCTGACTGATAGCTTACATCTTGTGTCCTATTGTCTCATTGAGCTGTTTGATGATAGAAGAACACTAATAATAATCAAGTGCAAGGAGAAGCTAATCAAACTAAATTAAAAATACATCACAAGCAATTATCAAAGTAAGAGAAATCACCTAACTTGTTGTCTCTAGATTTCTTAACAAATGGAAGACTGCTAAGAGAAAACACTTGACAACATTTAGAAGATGTTGATCAGTTGGCCAACCAATCAAACTTAGTTCACTGGACATCATATGTGTTCTCTGGGCAAACCTACACTCTTCAAAGGTTTGAATAAATTCCTTGCACCATGACATATGCCTTTCCATTTCCCATGATGATATTTTAGATATTTCATCTAGGATATCTATTCTTAATTTTGAATTTCCTTTGAAAATAACTTTTTCATGCCTAGGTTGATGGTTTCATTTATCACAAGGATTATCGTTTCACACTTTGCATAATCCTTCATGAAGAAATGATAATATGCTCTGTTGATATCACTGACCTTGGTGATCTCTAAACGCTTTTCTTAACCCTACTATTCTTTGGTTTCCTTTAGATGCACCATCAAAATTCACTTTGATCTACCCCTCCTATAGAGGAGACCATATCAGCGATTTATCTAATGGCTTTATCTTTGTCCTTTATTGGAAGGATAGGTTAGACCTAACTTCCATCAATTTAGGAATTAGGTTCTGACTTTGGAATGATTTCCTCCTTTGATTTTTTTTTACAAACCTGGGGAAATTCCATGAGTACTTCCCCTCATTTTGAGGATGGTAACCAAGGTAAACCCTAGAATCTTCAGGGTACAAACCCAATCAACAACAATGCTTGAAGCCATTACAACATGTCACTTGTGGGAATTGAACTTGGTTGGGGAGGATAACAATCATTCCTCCCAACCACTTGAGATAGACTCAATTGATAGTTTCCTCCTTTGAATTCCCATGTTTTGCTTTGAATTTTTATATTATAGCGCTTTTCATTTTGGTCTGAATTTGATTTGTTGATGCTAGTTTTGTTGCTATTGGCTTTCTGTAGGAACTGAATTATAAAGCTAGGAGATACATTCCAAACTATTTTTAGGATATTTTATTTCTAGGGCAACTTGTCCCATTTCTTAATCAACTCTTCTATTGAACTTGCTTGAATTCACTCCAAGATTTCTTTGCCTACTTAGCTAAGTCACAACTCACAATGAAGAAAGAGATGGATGCAGTCTTTTGCATCTTTCAGACAAGCACTGCTTCTTGAGGGGTCTCTCACACACCCTATTTTGAACTTCTTCTATCAAGGTGTTTCCTTTTATTGGAAGGCAAAATAATACCACCACCATGGCCTAGATAGTTGGGCGACAAACCTTTACATAATCTATAAAACTTTTGCAAGTTTTGCTCTTCTTTTATACACAAAGCATAATGTGCCAAATTTTTGATAAAAGTTAGCTCAAAAGTCGTTAAGGCTTGCTCCCCTATTCTTTTGTAATGAAAACAACACTTCTTGTAGTCTTCTTCAGTGATGAGTGCCCTAAGCTTTTTGTTGACCTCAATGCTTATAAGATTTGGGATATGTTTTCACATAGCTCATTGCTTTCGGGGGCTATGTCACTAGGTTCCATTAACAAATTCTTAAAAAACCCGTGTCCTTACATATTTGTCCTTTAATCACATTGTTATTTTCCTTGATAATTTGGGAGATTCTATTATGGGTTCTTCTGCTTTGGGTGGCTTTGTGAAGAACTTTGTGTTTCTCTCCCCTTCCTTGAGACACGAAATTCTTGATTTCTGCCTATAGAAATCTTCCTCCCTTTGATATATATGTCTAATTTTATTTGAGAACATTTTTTTAATCTAGCAAACCTCATTTTCTTCTATTTTGTCATGGAGTGTATTCATCTCAACCTCGGGGTGTGCTTTTTTGTTGTAGATCTTTCTGAAAGTCTGCATATTCCCTTCTTTTAAGATTCTGATGGATTTTATGTAGAAAAATATTTTTGATCCCATGAACAATATTATTATTTCCTCATCCCACCATTCCCACATTTTTATTTTCCAAATCAGGTTGGGTGAACTACATATTCACAAACTTGAAAGGATATTTTTTGGTTTGCCCTGAGCTGATAATGCTTCCTTTAGATTAAAAGATTCAACTTCAAATCCCTAATCATGCCAATCTTCACTTATATGTAATTTATTCAATCTTTCCAACACAAAACCTTACCCTTTTCTTCTGTTATTCCCGATATAATTAACATTCTTTGGTTTCACATCTACCAAGGAATTCCTATTTAAACGAATTTGCTAATAATGAGTTATTTTTGCTTGTCAACCCTCCTTTTTTGATGAGCACCCCTAATAAAGTTCATGCCAAGGTCCATGGCAGGTTTGGGAGATTTTCCCTTTCCATTGCAAGAAGATGCTATCACTTAGCTCCTAGAAGCACCAAATTAGGTCCATACACATTTGTCACGTAGAAACTAAGATCCCAAACTCTAGAGAATGTTGATTTTTAATGTACCTTGGACAAGTGGTTTCCCATGGGTTAGTCTCTACTTAGGGAAAAGTGTCCAATATAATTCTTTTCCTAAGTGTGACTTTATAAAGTGAAAGTGACTTTATAAGTGGTAAAGTCAATGTTAAATTATAAAGTGAAAAGCGACTTTAGACATAAAGTACAATGTGGGTACTTTATTTAATGGGTGAGTTAAAAATAGAAAGTGAGAATTAAATGCACATTTATTCTCATCCCTTGATCTAAATGAATCTGAGCCATTAGATCTTAGGGTTGCCCAAAAGTCATTTAGGGAAACAAAAGGGGGAAAAGAAAAGAGAGACTGCATTCATTCTTCATGAGCAGATTGGAGAAATGAGGCTGAGAGCTGGAGAAAAGTTCTGAAGGAGAAATTTGTTGCAGCGAGTTGAAGGAGTGATTTCTGGGCAAAGCTGGGCATGAAAATCAAGGCATAGAAGACAGCAGAAGGTACAATACGAACAACATTGAATGTTGTGAGTTGCATGCCGTTCGAGAGAAGTTTTTGATTTTTTTTTGAAAAAAAATCCGTATAGTTCGTACAACAATACGGAAATTTGTACGGAGTCCATACAGTGGTATCCGTACAATACATATTTTCAGCTTTAAGTGGACACGATAATCGAGGCAAAGTGGGCACAATTTTCAAGGAGTTTTGGTGGAATAGATAAGTTGCATTTTTCTGTTTTGTTATGTCTGCAAATGTATTTTTCCTGAACTTGAAAGATAAATAAATTTGAAGAGCTCTCTAAGAGGTTTTCCCCGGAGAAGATTAAAGGGGTTTTGCCTGGGTCTAAGTTGACCAAAAATCTGTCTATTTTTATGTGTGTTACTGGTCTGGTTATGTCCATATTTATTTTCAGCATGTGTTGACAGTCCCATGTGTTTTAAATTCTATATGTTGAATGTATGTTTATGGGAAAGGGCATTTAACTGAATGGGAGTGATAAGGTGAAATTAAAATCGGGTTGGGATTGCAGGAAACTTTTTTTTTAGTCATCAAATTTCAACATGGTATCAAAGCTACAGGCTAAAAATCGCAGTTTGAACAACAGACAGTAGTTTGAGACAACAAACAGTGGTTTGGACAACAAACTAAATTTTTGGACAACAAACTCAGTTTGGACAACAAACTGATATTTTGGGACAACAAGGTGAAATTTCACACAGACTGAACTTTTGGGACAACAAGGTGTGCTGGAAAGTTCATTTCTCCATTTTCTTGGTTTTGTAAATTTTGGACAGTAGTCATGGCCATGTTCTTAAGGATAGAGGACAGACTGGATGGGATATCCAACTATGCCGTTTGGAAGGACAAATTCAGACAGTGTTTGAGGAGGCCGCAGTTTGGGACATGGTGCGGCAAGTGGTTGTACCTCCTACTATTGTAAATGAACTTGCATAATTACAAAAAATAATGCAAAGGCAAAAAGGATTTTGATGGACAGTCTGAAGGATCATGTGGTTCCTCAGGTGAGAGGAAACACATATGCATATCAGATGTGGACAAGTCTAACCAATCTCTATCAGAGTACCAATGGGAGCAGGAAGATGGTACTCAAAGAACAATTGAAGAACATCAGGATGACAAAGGCTGAAAGTGTGGTTCATTATCTTGGCAGGGTCAAACAAGTACTTGATGATTTGACTGCTATTGGTGAGGCAGTTGCACCCATAGAGTTAGTCAGGATAGCTGTAGTGGGACTTCCTAAGTCTTGGGAGGTCTTTGGAGATGCTGTTACCTCTAGGGAGAATCTTCCCAATTGCGATAGATTCTGGGATGATTGTGTGCAACATGAGATATGGAAGACTGGCAATGGTGGGGTGAAGATAGCAGATGGGGAGGATGTAGCCTTGACAGCTAGGGGGAAGAACGAAGGGAAGGCCAAGAAAGGGGTCTCATTAGATGGGGCTAAGGGAAAGGAGAAGAAGAAGAAGAAAGATATGGATATGTCCAAAGTCAATTGTTGGGCATGTCAGAAGATGAGACGCTATGCTGCTACGTGCCCTGAGAGGAAGAACAAGGGGAAGAAGGAACCTGCAACTTCAACAGAGGTGGAGCAGTTTGCTTCACAGTTTGACCAGAACTTTGCATTTATTACTTCTACATCTAGTAGTACAACATCATCCGATGTGTGGTACATAGACAACGGGGCTTCCCGCCATATGATAGGTGCACAAGAGTTGTTTTTAGAGCTTGCAGAGAGGGCACTTGATATTCAGATTGTACTAGGAGATGACCGCACTGTGAGTGCTATTGGTGTGGGGATTGTGACCTTTGAGAGGGAGTCTTTGCCTCCTTTGAAGGTCGTGGATGTTTTGTATATTCCCGTAATGAAGGAGAACTTGATTTTAGTGTCTGTTATAGAGGAGAAGGGGTTTGACGTCACTTTCTCAGGAGGGCAAGTATTGATGCATCCCAGGGGAGCTTCCATCACTTCGGCCAAAGTGATTGGAGTCCGCTCTAGGAAAATACACAGGTTAAGTTTTCAGTCGGTAAGAGCATTGGTGAGTAGCACATCTGGTAGCACTCACACTAGTACCACCAGCAGTAGGGACTTGTGCGAGTTATGGCATCGGAGGATGGTGCATATGCATCATGGAGCTTTGAGAGTATTGAGGGAGATCACTACTGGAGCTCTTGATTTCAGTATCGAGCATTATGAGGTCTGCAGAGGGTGTGCTTTGGGCAAGTACACCAAGTTCCCATTCCGAACGAGAGATAGCAGATCTATAGGTATACTAGACTTGATTCATACTGATGTTAGTGGCCGTATGTCTCATGTGTTTTTGGGTGGTTATGAGTATTATGTTATATTCATTGATGACTACTCTAGGAGGACTTGGATATATTTCCTGAAGACCAAGGGTAAGGTCTTCAGTCACTTAAAGATTTCAAAGCTCTCGTGGAAAAGCAGACAGGTAGGAAGATTCGGGTCTTGAGGTTAGACAATGGTGGTGAGTACACCGATGGTGGGTTTTTTGACTTCTGTGCACAGGAGGGCATTACGTGAGAGTTCACGGTTCCTTACAACCCCCAACAGAATGGGGTGTCTGAAAGGAAGAACAGAGCTATTGTTGGCGCTGCTAGAGCGATGATTCATGATCAGGGGTTGCCTTTGTTTTTGTGGGCTAAGGCCTGCAATAATGTTGTTTATCTTCAGAACATGAGTCCTCACAGAGTACTGGGGAATATGACTTTGGAGGAGGCTTTCACTAGAGAGAAGCCTCATGTGGGACATCTTCGTATCTTTGGATGTCTCACATATTCTTATATCCACAAGGAGCAGAGGACGAAGCTGGAACCCATGGTAAAGAAGGGTATCTGTATGGGTTACAACGAGACTTCGAAAGCTTATCGGATCTTCATTCCTTCTAAACAGAGAGTGGTGATTAGGAGGGATGTGAAGTTCGAGGAGGAGAGGCCCTATTGGAGATCACGAGAGTATGATGAGAGAGAGTCACAGACTTCTCCTTAGCAGGGAGGTCAGGTACAGGGAGCAGGACCTTAGTGTTTTGGATCGACTGGTACAAGAGGTACTTCAGTGTCAGTGACATCTGGGGCACCAGTGGCGAGTTCACCGAGCACTTCTTTAGGGAGTCCATTGGTACAGAGTTCACATGGCACTTCAGCTGACACATGCATAGGTGCCAGTACAGGTTCTTCGAGGACAGGTGCTGGTACAGGCACACTAGGGTCAGTTGGCAGACCTTCAAGTTCACTAGATTGGGGGGCAGAGGATGAGGTTCCCTATGGGGAAGCTTCTTCAGGAAGAGGAGGTCCAAGTGGCTTCAAGACACATTGAAGGAAGCAGAGTCCATTGGTCCTCCGAAGAGGATGAACAGGGAGAGTGTGCCACCTGAGCGGTTTTGCAGTTATGTAGCCAAGGTTACCAACATTGTTGACTCTAAGTCTACTAGCTATGAGGAGGCTTCCAGCCAGGAGTTATGGAGAGAAGCTATGGTGGAGGAGTATGCCTCTATCATTAAGAACAAAGTGGTGCCTACTAGGCTTGAGTGCAAGTCAATTGTGACTTCTAGGTGGCTCTACAAGATCAAGAATGCCGCGGATGGCAGCATTGAGAAGTTCAAGGCGAGGTTTGTGGCTAGAGGGTTTTCACAGATAGAGGGAGTTGACTATGATAAGAGTCAAGACCTTCGCTCCCATAGCTTGATACACTTCTATCCAGTCCCTTATTTCTATTGCTGCAGAAATGGGTTGGCAAATCCATCAGATGGATGTGAAGACCGCATTTCTGAATGAAGTTATAGAGGAGGAGGTGTATGTTGAGCAGCCATAGGGCTTTGAGGTACTTGGGCGGGAGACCCATGTATGTTGGTTGAGGCGAGCACTCTACGAACTTAAGCAAGCTCTGAGAGCTTGGTATTCGAGGATTGATACTTACTTGCAGCAGATGGGTTTCACGAAGAGCGATGCAGATTTGAACCTATACTACATTGTTGTAGGGGATGATCTGCTCATTCTTGTGTTGTATGTTGATGACTTGTTCATTACTGGGGTAGAGAGACTGATTAGTGGTTGCAAGGAGGATCTTGCTATGGAGTTCGAGATGGAGGACATTTGGCTGATGCATAACTTTTTGGGGCTTGAGGTGTGGCAGGAGGAGGGGCATATCTTTATGGGGTGGGGGCAGTGTGCTGTGGATGTGTTGAGCAGATTTCACATGGCAGATTGTAGACCCATGTCTACAGCTATGATCACCAACTGGAAGAAGCTTCATGCTTCAGATTCTAGTTTGGTGGATCCCACATTGTATTGGCAGCTTATTGTGTCCTTGATGTATCTGGTCAACACTAGGCTAGGTATATGCTTTGTAGTGAACACTCTTAGGCAATTCATAGTTGAGCCAAGGAAGGTGCACTGGGTAGCTGCAAAGCACATTCTTCGCTATGTGCATGGGATTGTTGTGGTTTGGACTATAGGCGAGGAGATGGAGTGAGGTTGGCAGGTTACACAGATTCAGATTGGGCAAGCACTTCATGGTGTTGCTTCGGCTTGGGTTTAGTGGTTGTGTCATGGTTCAGTCAAAAGCACAAGTCAATGGCTTTGAGCTCTTCTGAGACTGAGTATATGGCTGCTAGTCAGGCTAGTTGTGAGGCCATTTGGTTTCGCAAGTTGTTGTATGGCCTATTTGGTCAGGAGTTGAGACTGACGGTTATTCACTGTGATAATCAGGGTTGCATTAAACTCACGGAGAATCCAATGTTTCATGACAGGTCAAAACACATTGACATCAAATATCATTTCATCAGGGACTATGTTCAGAAGAGAGTAGTGAAGCTGGAGTATATATTAGCAGATGAGCAGGCGACCGATGTTCTCACGAAGTCCTTGCCAAGAGGCAAGCATGCCCATTTCAAGGACAAAATGGGTGTGGTGAGAAACACTTTCCTCGGCAAGAGGGAGTGTTGATTTTTAATGTACCTTGGACAAGTGATTTCCCATGGGTTAGTCTCTACCTAGGGAAAAGTGTCCAAAATAATTCTTTTCCTAAGTGTGACTTTATAAAGTGAAAGTGACTTCGTAAGTGGTAAAGTCAATGTTAAATTATAAAGTGAAAAGCGACTTTGGACATAAAGTACAATGTGGGTACTTTATTTAATGGGTGAGTTAAAAAATAGAAAGTGAGAATTAAATGCACATTTATTATCATCCCTTGATCTAAATGGATTGAGCCATTAGATCTAGGGTTGCCCAAGAGTCATTTAGGGAAACAAAAGGGGGAAAAGAAAAGAGAGATTGCATTCATTCTTCATGAGCTGATTGGAGAAAGGAGGCTGAGAGCTGGAGAAAAGTTCTGAAGGAGAAATTTGTTGTAGCAAGCTGAAGGAGTGATTCCTGGACATGAAAATCAAGGCATAGAAGACAGTAAAAGGTACAGTACGAACAACATTGAATGCTGTGCGCTGCACGCCGTTCGAGAGAAGTTTTTGATTTTTTTTTGTTTGAAAAAAATCCATACAGCAATACGGAAATTCGTATTGAGTCCGTACAGTGCATATTTTCAGCTTCAAGTGGGCACAAAAATCGAGGCAAAGTGGGCACGATTTTGAAGGAGTTTTGGGCTGAAGAGATAAGTTGTATTTTGTTATTTTGTTTTGTTTGAAAATGTATTTTTCCTGAACTTGAAAGATAAATAAATTTGAAGAGCTCTCTAACAGGTTTTCCCTGGAGAAGATTGAAGGGGTTTTGCCTGGGTCTAAGTTGACAAAAAATCTGTGTGTATTTTTATGTGTGTTGCTGGTCTGGGTATGTCCATATTTATTTTCAGCATGTGTTGACAGTCCCATGTGTTTTAATTTGAAAATTTCATTTCCAAAATTCTATATGTTGAATGTATGTTTATGGGAAAGGGCATTTAACTGAATAGGAGTGATAAGGTGAAATTAAAACCGGGATGGTATTGTAGGAAACATTTTTTTAGCCATCAAATTTCAACAAAGAAAGCTAAGGTCATGTGAACCAATACCTTCTGTGGAAAGAACCTCCATGTTACACCTATGACTCATCCATTTTGATATTCCTATCGATTGCCTATCCAATTTTTGTATATTCATGTTGCCTATCTGCACACTTAAATTTTCACAATATCCATTCTAAGTTGTAGTAGTTTTGTTTCATGAATAACTACAATATCGGGCTTTTCTAAATGAACCTTTCCCCTATGGCTTCTTTTCAATTCAGTGCCTATGTGATAGATATTCCAAGTTAGAATCTTAACAGCAAGGCCATCAAATAAATATTTTTAACAGGAGTTAGAAAACATGTTGAATTTTTGCGGGAAACTTTGGGACCTCCCTTAGAGTTTGGAAGTGTTAGGAGCTTTCTGCCCCGATTGGAAAAATTCCTTGAGTTGCTTCTAAGGCTGTTTGCAATATTTAATTGGTTCTCTTCTTGAAATATTTTCAGCATTTGAAATAATGAATTTCTTCGAATGGGGTATGTAGAATGTTCATTTGGAGATTTGCCTTGGATTCTAGGATTTGAGCCTTGGTAAGACTTGTGGATTTTTTTTGTAGCATTGGGGGGTATTCCTGCGTGACTAAAGGGCCTTCACGCTGGTCCTAGATGTATTTTTCAGTGTTCCACGGGGACGCGTCCCTTGGAATCGAGTGCATGTACCCCTCACACCCCACACACCTGGGAGGGGGGGACTCCTGGGGGTGTGTTTCCCCACACACCCTTTTTGGGGAGTCTTGGGGAGACGTAGGGGGGTGAATTTCCCAAGTGTGGGGCTGTGACTCCCCAAGAGGGGTGCTTTTGGGCGTCCCCTCTCAAAAAGGGTGCTTTTGGGTGTCCTGTTTTGAGGGGGAACACACCCCCCACGAATTTGTCTAATAACCCTTAATATAAAAAGAAATTGAAAATTTTTGTATTAAAAAAAACTAATAAAAAACTAAAACAAATAAAACAAAACTAAAAACTAAAAACTAAAAACTAAAACTTACCTTAGGTTACTTACCTCATTTTCATTTTTGCGGTCAAGCTTTGAGTTTTCACTTTGCCCGCGCTTGCCGAGACTGCTGTCGAGCTTCAACGGATCGCCATCATCCATTCTGCCATCGTGCTTGCCTTGTCGGCGTTCGCCCACACGAACTTCTACAGACTGTCATCGAGGCTCGAGCTTCGTAGCTTCAACCTTCCACCCACACTGCACAGTTGACCTTTGCTACAAAGTCTACTCCATCTTAAGACAAATCGCTACGACCTACTGCCATTGACTTCTGTTGCAACCTGCTAGCTGCCGTCGAACCTCAAAGCCATTGGTGGCTGCTTTTAAAATTGCAACTTCTATTTTTATATTTTTCAACCAGTGCTTTGTGGCCCTGTGGGTTTTCTTGACAAGCGATTTTGGCATTTTTGACTTTGTGTGCCACTACTTGTAGGCTGCAGCTCTCTGGACCAGCTTTAGCATCCATCCTTTTTGACCTTTTTGGGCCTCAAAGTGTAGACCTCCAACATGCATTGCAGTGGGCTTCTACCTAGTGTTTAGGTTTAACTTTTTGCAGCATTTAGCGGTCAATTTTTGACATTTGTAGCATCTAGCTTGGGTTTAGCTTCCACTTCCAAGTTCCAGTGCATTCTAGGCTTTGGTAAGTTGTTGCATTTTAATTTTTTCATGTTCTAATGTGGCATTAAATTTTTTGTAAACCATGGAAACTAGTATAACCACTCAGATTTATCAGTGGTTTTAACTTTTAAAATGTAGATTTTCCATTCAAATTCAGATGATTAGAACCATTTGGCATTAAAATTAAATTTTTAAAACCCTTCTTGCAGGGCACAAAAATAAAAAAATTTGCAAAATAAATTAAAAGCCAGCGAACTGCAAGCGCAAAATGTCTGATCACGACAACTTGAGCAACCACAGTGCCACTGACAATGATAATGAATATGATCCTCAAACAGAAAGTCCACTTGGAACTGAAATCCCATCAACAATGAATGAAACCCATGGCAGTAGTGCAACTAGTGTTTCTTCCAGTGCAACCCCATCAAAGTCATTGGCAAAATATGCAAAAGGGACATTTAATTTGAGCAAACCTCTTTTGTTATATGTTACCAAAATGGCTGGCCCCTAAACCCAACCAAAACCAGGAAAAAAGAGGTGGGGCATGCCATTGGAAATGCAATGTTTGTGGCCATTCTTGGGTTGGGAGTTATAGTTGGATCAGGATGCATCTTTTGGGTGTAGGTGGTAGAGGGGTTCATATATGTCCAACATTAACCATGCTGCAAAAATCAGAGCTCTTGAGGATGCAAATGGAAACAGATGCAAATGGCACTTTCTCAAGCAAAAATGTCATGGCCCAAGCTCATCAAAATATTGATGAAGCCACAAGCTCTAAAAGAAAATTAAAAGAAATGAAATGCCTCCACCATCTCCTGTTGGGACTAAGGGTTCTCGTTCTTGTGAAGTGGGACCAACTCTTGCCGGGATGAGTAGTAAGCTGAATAAGGATGTTGCCATTGGCCAATTTCTTTTTTTCAATGGCATTCCTTTCCATGTTAGTCATTCTCCTTACTACAAGGAGATGGTCAAGGCAATTGCAGCAGCAAGACTCTTATATGTGCCCCTAGGTGAACATAAGTTGAGGACAGTGATATTAGAAAGGCAAGTGGCCAATATTAATGTGCAAAAGGGAAATTTGAGGTAGACATGGGTGAGGGAAGGTTGTTCTATTATTATGGATGGGTGGATAGACATTGCCAAATGTCCACTTATCAACATTACAGTTACTTGTCGAGAGGGGCCTTTCTTTCTTTCTTAGAGCAATTGATTGTTCTGGAAAGTGCAAAGATGCAACTTTCCAATTTGAGCTTCTTCGTGATGCTATAGAGGAGGTTGGCTCTGCAAATGTTGTATATGTTGTGATAGATGCAGCTGCAGTGTGTAGATCAATAGGATTAATGATTCAAAGTAAATACAAGCATATTTTTGGACCCCATGTTGTGTGCATGCACTCAATAGTGATTGAAAAGACATTGGCAAATCTGAGTGGGTATCTGACTTAGTGACAACTGCAAGAAATGTGCGAATGTTTATTTGCAATCACCACACCTCCTTAGCCATGTACATGTATCATGCGAGGAAGGAATTCCTCAAGCCTACGAACACTAGATATGCTAGTTATTTTCTTTTATTAGAGAGGATGTTGGAGGTGCAATCAATGTTGTAGGCCATGGTTGTGACTTCAGATTGGAACAAATGGGCAGAATCCAAGATAGAGGAAGGGAAGAAAATCAGGATTCATATACTAGATAATGATTGGTGGACAAATTGTGGTTATTTGGTGTCACTCTTACATCCTATAGTTGAGGTCATTCGCTACACTGACGCAGATTCTCCTAGTCTTGGAGAAATTTATGAGACTTTTGATAGTATGTTGGATCAAGTGAGGGTGCCCACTCATGAGAAAGATCCTTCCTTAGAGTTCTATACAACCCAGATTTGACCCATTATTCATTGTAGGTGGGATCAAATGAATACACCTTTGCACATGGCAGCAAATGCACTCAACCTAAAATGGTATGTGGCAAGGACTGGTAGAATTCTTCTCATTGAAGATCCAAAGGTCAAAAGGGATACCGAGCTGCCATTACAAAGATGTATAGTTCAAAAGAAGGGAGAATAATTAGGAGACAATGGATGCAATTTGCAAGTCTTAATGGTCCCTTCAACAAGCCTAATGCAAGGGAAGATTGCAATGACTTAGGCCAGGATGACCCCATTGGTTGGTGGACCATGCATGGGGATGAAACTCTAGAGACCCAACAACTTGCTATTCACTTATTGTCTCAGATTGCTAGTCCCTCTGCAACAAAGAGGAATTGTTCCACGTATAGCTTCATCCACTATATCAAGAGGAATAGACTTTCCTCTAGGAGAACAAAGAAGCTAGTTGCAGTGCACAGTTCTCTACGTCTTGCACATAGGAAGACACCAGAGTATCAGAGGGGACCAACAACACGATGGGATGTGGATCCAGAGGATAGTGCACAGATAGATGATGAGTATGGACCAAATGAGCTGCAACATGGTTTTGTTGGGGTTCCGTTGGTTACTCAAGAGAGTGACTCTGACTCAGATAGCGACATTCCCATTGATGGTCCTGGTGACTACATGCAACAGATGGATGTAGAGGACTAATCATTGAAATTTAGTGATTGATGTTAATTTTATTTTCAGTCTTCATTATCCATTTTTACTTTTCAATTTTAACTTTTGAGTTGTGACACTAGATATTGATGACCTCAGACTGATTCTTGACTCCTCACTCTTAACTATTTTTGAGTTTGAGACTTTGAATTATATAAATTTTGAATTTAGTAATTTACTATTTTAGTGTTCAAACTTCAGTATCTAGCAATATAGTATATAGCAATACTAATATTAATATATTAGTCTATTTTGCTTTCAATTTAGATTCTAGAATGACGAATGATGAATTTAATTGTTAAATCAATGTAGATTGTAGAATGATGAATGATATGGATCAATGTATTTGAATATTTCATTATTGAATCTTATGGTATGGATGAATGATGAGTATGTCCTATGAATTATGTATGTATCAAAATGAATGATGAGGATGGATCAATGTATGTCATTATTTAATTTAATTATGAATTTAAATTTTGTGTGGATCAAATTTCAATGTATTTATGCTTTCATTATTGAAATTTGAATATGAACTAGAATATATATATATAATTAAAAATTATATACCTCGACGTCCCCTCGCACCCCCAAAATTTCCCTAAAATTTGAGGGTACTCCCACATGTCCCCCTTGTGCGTCTTCCCGCACCCAAGTCTTGGTGGAACATTGGCATTTTTTATATATTATTAAGACAAGTCGGCCCAGGAAGAAGTCAAGTCAGCTAGCCAGTGAAAGGACATGTCCCTTGGGTTGTCACACCCTTAAACATGTATAAATAAGATGTTGTGATGTCTCATTTGAAGATCGAAGCAAGAGCAAGTCTAAGCAAAAGGAGAAATCTAATTTTTGATTTTTGGGGTCAATCTTTTCTCTCCCATCATTTCATCTTTGCTCTTAGAGGCAGAGTATGACCAACATTGACTGACACGTACAACTAATTTAACCATTGATTTATCTGAGTTTGATTGCAGAGATTTGACCTAGTTTGATTGTGGATGTGATCACAAATTTTGTTTGGCCGCAGGCAGTTTGACCAATGTTGACTTTTGAGTATTTTGACTAGTTTGACCAAGAATTGTTTGACTAGGTTTGACTTGTATATTGGCACATATTTCTAGATTTATAAACCTTGCTGAAAAGACAATTTCTCCTCAAGAAAAGATTGCTAGGTTTTTGTTAAAATTGGCAACTAGGGCCAAACTCCATGTGGGTCATCTTATTTATGACAACTGATTTCGGTAAGTATTCATGGAGTTATGAATTTATTTGTGTTATAAGACAATTCGTCAAGGTCGGCCAGCAACCAAATAAACCCCACATGTGCTCAACGTTTTAGTATAAATAGAGGTGGCTTTCAAGTCATTTCAACACACTTGGGATCTCTTCCTCTCTCTACTTGTCTTTGGGTTTTAGTAGGAGGAGAGATCCTAAGGGATAATGCTCCCCTGATCTAGAGGACAAAAAGCTGGAACTGTTGGAAAAGCCGGAACTATCGAAAGAACCGGAAAAGCTGTAAAAGTTGGAAAAGCCGGAACTGCTGGAACTGTCGGAAAAGCTAGAACTGCCGAAAAAGCCGGAAAAGCCGGAATTGTCGGAAAATGCTAGAAAAGTCGAAAAAGCTGGAACTGTCGGAAAATCCGGGAAAACCGGAACTGCCAGAAAAGTTGGAACTGACAAAAAAGCCAGAATTAACGGAAAAACTGGAAAAGCCAGAAAAGTCGGAAAAGCCGGAAAAGTTGGAAAAGCCGGAACTGTCGGAAAAGCCGGAAAACCCAGAATTGTCGGAACTGCCGGAAAAGCGGAAAAGTTGGAAAAGCTGGAACTGCCGGAAAAGCCGGAACTACCGGAAAAACCGGAAAAGTCGGAACTGCCGAAAAAGCCGAAACTGCCGGAACTGTCGGAATTGCCGGGAACAGCCGGAACTGTCGGGAACAGCCGGAATTGCCAGAACTACCGGGAACTGCCGCAGCATCTGTCTCCTAAGGAGAGCAGCATGCAAGGGACAACTAACTAACATTGGGATAATTGTATGGTACTTAGCAGCAAATACACCAAGCATGCAATGTTATAGCTAGCATGCAAGGGACAACTAGCATGCAACAACAAGCATGCTAAGGACAACAAGCATGCTAGGGACAACAAGCAAGCAAGGTGCAACCAACACATAGGTCAAGGTGGCAACATGGTGCAACAATGGCACATAATGCAGTACAGTGATGGGTACAGTCATGATTAATGAAGCGTGATGAGATACATCATAGTGATGATGGGTGCAGCGCGGTGAGGTGCAGCATGATGAAGAATGCAGCACAACGATAGGTGAAGGAGTCACCTTGGAGAATCAGTTGAAGCAACATGTCTTCAACTGATCTCATGTATCATCTTCTTAGAGATGATCTATGCTCTTATCTAGATAAGTCAAAGTGTTGACTTCTGTTGTAAACGTACTATCTCTCTCTCTCTTTCTGTTGAACTATTGAAGAACATATAAGAAGAATTGATTAAGGGTTTCCCCACATTGGGGTTTGTCCCTGGCTAGCGCCACATCTTGTGTCCTCTTGTATTGGCTTGTCTTCTGTGATTTATATTTATGTTCTATCTGCAGTTTACTTTAATGATGATGTGATTGCTAATTTGGAAAAGATATTGAGCTAACTGTGAAAATTTAATTTTTTTTTTCTCTAGCATAAAACATACCTAAAATTAACATGGTATTAAAGCTAAGGTGAAGACAAAGCCCAAGCAAGAATGAAAGAGAAATCACCGAAGACAGTTGGGAAAGGACTAAAGGATCAATGGGTTCCTCATCCCTCTTTAAATTCACTGAGGGTGAAGTCGAAGCAGAGAATATTATCAGAATGGCGCAGCGGAAGTTTTTGATGGCCTACCTAAAGATCACTTAATTGGGAAGTTCGGATCTAAGGGTGGAAGGAAAGGCGGAAGCCTTGGTTGCAATAAGTTCGGCCATTATGCGAAGGAGTGTCCGAATGGCTGAGACACATCTCTTGATGAAGATAACAATCATTCCAAGGACATCTTCAATGATAAAAGGAATCACAGGTAATGCAGGTCATCAAGGAAATGGCCAACTCTTCAAAGAAAGCAAGGAACCCCAGGTATGAAGAATTAAATGTTGTTTCTGATAAGATAAAGAAGCGTTATCTTGTATTGGCCCGCTCCTTCAGATTCTTTGGGAATCTGGCTTATAGATTGTAGTGCTTCAAGGCACTTCATTGGATAGATGGGTGCACTCTCTAATTTGTTAGAGATGGAAACAATCGTGGGATTATACTTGGAGCCAATGCCACCTATCCCGGAAAGGGTGTAGGGAATGTTAACCCTCAATTGAATAAGGGTAACTCGATTCATTTACATAATCTCTTTTATGTACCTGATCACAAGAAGAACCTGGTGTCCATCTCGGAAATGGAAGTCAAAGGTTTCAGGGTGGCATTCATCGATGGAAAGGTACGTGTTAAAAAATATAATTTTCAAAGATGCTTTTTCTCATGGGTTCAGGGTTGGCAATTTGTATCAAGTTGCATGATGGTCCATTGGGTCAATTGACATATCGCATCTATAACACCGAAGGTCTACCTATGGGGCTCTACCTGATGTGAGTCAAATGGTGATAGGGATGTCTGAATTCAAGTAGAGCATGTACCGAAGGGAACTCTTATAAGGGGACCATTCCCCTCATGCAGCAAGTCCATAGGTTTGGAACAACTCGAGGAGTTTGAGATTCATGATCGGAAATCTCATGTATACAGGTGGAAGAAAGCCCTCTATGGCTTGAAGCAAAACACCCCGAGCGTAGTATGAGAGGATTGATAGCTGTTAGATGAAGCTGAGATTCACTAGGAGTGAAACCGATCCAAACCATTACCTGAAGGTTGTGGATGATAGACCTCTCATACCGACACCTTATGAGGACGACCTATTTCTGACAGGTGCAGACCCTCTCATTTGCAGAAGTAAGAGGGAGTTGGATTCCGAATGTGGAATGATAAACTGCAAGCCTGTGACTACCTTGAGGATCTTAACTTTCAGAAGTTATATGGTAGTGATGTCGGACTAGATTTGGGAAATGCCTCTGAGTTTCATAAACTCATTCGCGTTGATGTTCTTGGTGAACTTCCGTCCAGACATATGTTTTGTAGTTAGCATGGTGAGCTCATATTTGGTTGAGCCTCACTGGATTGGTGCCAAGAATCTTCTGAGATATATTAAAGGCACAATCTCTCATGGATTGAGATACACTGCTGGAAATATGAAACTGCATTATTATTCGAATGCTGAGTGGGCAGGCAGTGTGGAGGATCACTAGAGCACTTCTCAGCGCTGGTACTCTTTGGTTTCTGCATCGATATCAAGGATGATTCGTTCTCTGTGGTGACTGTGGAACAGGATGTGGGCCAGGATGATTCGTTCTCCGTGGCGATTGTGGAACAGGATGAGTCGTTCTCCTGTGGGCCAGGATGATTCGTTATCCGTGGCGACTGTGGAACAAGATGATTTGTTCTCCTGTGGGCCAGGATGATTCGTTCTCTGTGGTGACTGTGGAACAGGATGATTTGTTCTCTTGTGGGCCAAGATGATTCGTTCTCTGTGGCGACTGTGGAATAGGATGATTCGTTTTCCTGTGGGCTAGGATGATTCGTTCTCCGTGGCCACTGTGGAACAGGATGATTCGTTCCCCTGTGGGCTAGGATGATTCGTTCTCCGTGGCGACTGTGGAACAGGATGATTCGTTCTCCTGTGGGCCAAGATGATTCGTTCTCCGTGGCATCCACTGACAGGATGATTCGTTCTCCTGTGGACAAGATGTTTCGTTCTCCTATCAAGGCATCCTATCCATGCAGTCTGGGACTCATGGGAACTACCTCTCATCTGATCAATGAGCAGGGAAATGAGGATGGGGACCATAGTAGTACTATCAATGGACGCATCGCTGTATCTATCGTACTCCCTATGCTAGGATGACCTCCATTGATCTGGGATCAGTATGACTGGTTTGAGACACTTTCTTGTGATATTGATTTGGGATCAATAAAACTGACTTCGAGTCAGTAAGAGTGATGTGACACACTCCCTTTAGATGAAACTGACTTTGAGTCAGTAGAGAATGGTATGAGACATTCTCGATCAATTCTTCTTCTTCATGGTTGAGCAGAGCAAAGCAGATCAGAGCAGAGCAGAGCAGTGCAGTGCAGGGCACTGATGGCAGAGATAGTACAGTCGGACATATGGATCAGCAGATGGAGTTCTCCCTAGTTGAGAGGGAGTGTTAAAATTGGCAACTAGAGCCAAACTCCATGTGGGTCATCTTATTTATGGCAACTGATATTTTTCTTGGATCCCTCTCATCGAGAGGTGTAGGATTGATCGAAAGATCATCCGATTTCGATAAGTATTCATGGAGTTATGAATTTATTTGTGTTATAAGACAATTCGTCAAGGTCGGCCAGCGACCAATAAACCTCACATGTGCTCAACGTTTTAGTATAAATAGAGGTGGCCTTCAAGTCATTTCAACACACTTGGGATCCTAAGGGATAATGCTGCCCTGATCTAGAGGGCAGAAAGCCAGAACTGTCGGAAAAGCCAAAACTACCAGGAAAACTGGAACTACCAGAAAAGCCGTAAAAGCCAGAATTGTCGGGAAAACCGGAACTATCGGAAAAGCCGGAACTGACGAAAAATCTAGAATTGCCGGAAAAACCAGAAAAGTTGAAAAAGCCAAAAAAGTCGGAATTGCTGGAAAAGCCAGAACTGTCGGAAAAAGCAGAACTGTCGGAAAAGCCGGAACTGCGGAAAAGCTGGAACTGTTGGAACTGCCGAAAAGCGGAAAAGCCGAAAAGTTCAAACTGCCGAAAAAGCCGGAAACCGTCAGGAACTGCCGGAAAAGCCGGAAATCCGGAACCACCGGGAATTGTGGAACAGCTGGAGCATATGTCTCCTAAGGAGAGCAACATGCATGGGATAGTTGTATGGTACTTAGCAGCAAATACACCAAGCATGCAATGTTACAACTAGCATGAAAGGGACAACTAGCATGCAACAACAAGCATGCTAAGGACAACAAGCATGCTAGGGACATCAAGCAAGCAAGGGACAACAAACAAGCAAGGTGCAACCAACACATAGGTCAGGATGGCAACATGGTGCAGCAATGGCACATAATGCAGTACAATGATCGGTACAGTCATGATTAATGAAGCGTGATGAGATACAACATAGTGATGATGGGTGCAGCATGATGACGAAATGCAACACAACGATAGGTGAAGGAGTCACCTTGGAGAATCAGTTGAAACATCATGTCTTCAACTGATCTCATGTATCATCTTCTTAGAGATGATCTATGCTCTTATCTAGATAAGTCAAAGTATTGACTTTTGTTGTAAACGTACTCTCTCTCTCTCTCTCTGTTGAACTATTGAAGAACATATAAGAAGAATTGATCAAGGGTTTCCCCACGTTGGGGTTTGTCCCTGGCTAGCGCCACATCTTGTGTCCTCTTGTCTTGGCTTGTCTTTTGCGATTTATATTTATGTTCTATCTGCAGTTTACTTTAATGCTGATGTGATTGCTAATCTGGAAAAAGATACTGAGCTAACTGTGAAAATTAAAAAAAAAATAAAATTGCTCTAGCATAGAACATACCTAAAATTAACATTTTCTCCCAAGGTTGGGTTTCCCAGGGTAAAATTTTTGTGTCTATTTTGCTATGTTTAATATTGAGATTTTCTGAGTATAATTATTCAATGATAGCAGTGACATAAAATATTGTCTGAAAAATCATTAGGAAGTAATTATAAGGCATAAATTTTTATTCTATTGCACTTGACATAGAATTTCAACATTGTATCAAAGCTTTGTTGAAAGATCAACCATCGAAGTTAGCCTAAGAGACCAATATTTAGCAGGTTGTACAATTTTTGATCTCTTGTCAAGATGGTGCCTAGTCTCAGAGTAGAGGATAGATTGTGGGTGCTACTAATTTCAGATCTTGGAAGACTAGGATACTCCTCTTGGAAGAAAATGGTATTCAAAATTGTGTGAAGAAAAGTTTCTTAGAACCACAGGGAGTTGAGGAGAAATCTAGACATAAGAAGAATAAAGCAAAGGCTAAACGAATCTTGATTGATTCCATAGGACCATATGATTCCTCATGTTTGTAGTGACCTAGTTCAATTATGTCTTATGTTTCTCTGGCCACTAGGGTTTTACAAAATTTTTCCTCCATCTACTACAATTACAATATTCTTTATTTGACTTAACAATTTTCTCAATAATGCATTAAGTAATTAGAATTTCATAAGATAAGCAAATGTAATGAAGAACTCCAATTCTATCAAATGACAAGTCCAATCCTCAAAGGAAACAACCAAACCACAATATATTGAGTTTGTTACAGATAAGCAATATAGCTTGTATCTGCAATAGAAAACTAAAGCTAATTCAATACAAAAGGTGTTCTAATCAAGCAATAGACTACAATTTGTATATCATATGCAATGTTCTGTATGAGAAGACTACCCTCAAGGCTACCTTTGTAAGGGCCAGAGTCACTTCCGGATTGACCTCGGTTCTATTGAGAGAATTTGTACTTTTTGTGATAGGGCCGAGCTTTAGAAGATTTGAGTCACAAAGACACTCTCGTATATACCCTAATCTTGCACAGAAAATGCTCTTTTACATAGATGGTATTCGACCTACATAGAAAATTGTCCCTTCCGTCGGTTAGGTCCTCTCTTAACATCACATTCTACTCAAAGGTTGTACAAGAGAATGTTTGTTCCACAGTGTGATTTCCGACCCACACAATGTTACTCCAGAATAAAATTCAGATTTTAGCTTTAGATATTCAAGCATCTCATGGGAATGGTTCAAGAACCCTTGAATAGTTACCAAACCCTTTTGGGTCTTTGATTGTACATATCAAAGTTACGTTTGAACGCCAAATTTTTGTTTTTTAGCCGCAAAATGTGCGATCCATTGCAGAATAACACTCCCTTTGCCACATCGCAGATTCATTGGGCTCACTTCTAAGGCTGCATGCAAATTGATTTCGATATAATTTCACTGGCCCACGAGAAGAGATTTTGCTTAGATGTGTGAGCGCTAGCATTTGTGCTATCAAAAACTTGGAGAAAAACTTCGTCTAGTGAGTTTGCCTCACAAATAATTAGTCAATGTTCCACCAAGTTTCCGGGACGAGGAGGTAAGGGAGCGAGGAGACACAAGAGCGGCCTAAGCAAAAGCTCCCCACAAATTTTTAGGAAACGTGGGGGGACATTGGGGTCTTAAAAACTTATAAATATAAAATATATATTGATGAATCATATAACTGAAATAAATTTAAAACGAAAAGCATGATCATTGATATTTTTATCATATAAATTATAATCATACATCATACATGTAAGTTTGTAACTGTACAGTGTAACTACTAGTCTACTAACTTACTAACAATGCACAATGAAAATAAATTTTACAATTATAAATGTTTAAAGTTTTAAACATTAAACTTTAAACCATATTGATGTTCCACTTCCAACTATGAACACTGAATACTAAATAATATAAAAGGCAAGTCTGATACATCGGCGACAGTGTTCCGTTCAACGAAGGAGTAGACAGAAGGTTGCTTGGCTATGGAAACAGTGTTCAGTTCAACGAAGGAGCAAACAGAAAATGAAATGTGAAATGCACATAACGTAAACCCTTCCCGGTCGGTCAACAAATATTAAAAATTACAATTTTTTTTTTTCATAACAAACATTTGTGATTTTTTTCTAGGGAAATGATCCTTCAAGACCCCTCAAGACCCCTTTCACCTAAGAAACGACCCCAATTGGAGGAAACGACCCCAAAAATGGAGGAAACAACCCCTTTCAAGTTTCCTTGCGTACCCTGTTTTTTGGGAGCGTGGGGAAGCGTCCCCCTCTCGTTCCTAAGTCCCCAGAGCGTGAGGGAGCTAGGAAACTTGACCCCCAGGTGGGGGGACGCTACCCTGTGGAACACTACAATTAGTAAGTAATTTTGTATGCCACAATTGTAATTGTCCCCGAATTTGTATGGCCCAAAGATGCACTCGGATTGACTTGTGTATGGCCTATAGATGCACTCGGATTGACTTGCCACAGATGGTTTTGACTTGATAAGAATTTGCCTGCCTTGATGAACCTCTGTAGACCAGAAAACTTCCTTCAACAATCTTGTACCAAAACAAGTCAAAATAGCAAAATAAAGAGAAAATAAATTTGAGATTGGAGATTTCGATAGTTATTCATTTTGTTTAAATCTTTCGGATATGCACTGTGTAGGAGTTATCCTTGTCTGATGTTTCGTGTGGACACTCCACCCATCATCAGGGACCAGAAAGCTCATAGATGGTAAGCATGAGAGTTGATCAAACCTATAAGTAATGAGAGCACAAAGATAGGAGTAATGGTCACAAAGATAAAAATAATGAATTAAATTATGAATGGTTAAGAAATGAGGGATTAAAAATATTATTAAAAGAGAAGGTTGAAATCAATGGTCAAAGAAGACTTAATAAGGTTAAAATGTGATGGACAAACGGAAAATAAGGAAGAAAAGGAAAAAAATATAATTTTCAATTAATAAATATAAATATAAATTTATATATTATCATTTCATGGTTAGTAGGCTAGAATTAGTCAAAGGTTAAAAGTTAAAATTGAATAATAAATTTAATTTAACTTATACAAAATTAAAATAATTTTTATTTTTATTTTTATTTTTTTCAAATTCCTTTACCCCCTTCCCCTCCCTTTTGCCATATATATATATATATATATATAGATTTATAATTTTAATTATTTTAACTTTCCAATTTCACATTAATAATTATTCTATTAGCCATTTCATATTCATCCCTCAAATTTAAATTTGATATAGATAAATAAATTTATTTATACTAAATATCAAATAAAATATCAACTAATTTTACCCCTCCCTTTGTCTCCCTAACATTATCATCTTGACCCATTTTAAATATTTAATAATTTATTTACTCTAATTCTTTATAACGCCTTAATATTATCTTTATCTTTATCTACATAAAAATAATTAAAAAAATAAAATTCTCTAAATTTTGTACAAGTTAAATTAAATTTATTGGTCAATTTTAACTTTTAACCTTTGACTAACTCTTACCTATTAACCATGAAACAATAATATATAAATTTCTATTATATATATATATATATATATATAGATATAGATATATATATATATATATATATTTTTTTTTTTTTCCCATCACATTTTAACCTTATTAAGTCTTCTTTGACCATTGATTTCAACCTTCTATTTTAATAATATTTTTAATCCCTCATTTCTTAACTATTCATAATTTAATTGACTATTTTTATCTTTGTGGCTGTTATTCCTATTTATATGCTCACATTACTTATAGGTTTGATTAGCGCTCACGCTTACCATCTATGAGCTATATGGTCTCTGATGATGGGTGGAATGTCCACTCGAAACGTCGAATAGGGAAAACTCCTACACAGTGCATATTCGAAATATTTAGAAAATAACCTTATCAACTAGGGTGGAATCTTTCACCACCAAAATGGATTGGAGAAAGGGGTCTTATAACCCTCAGAGCCTCAGGCTCAAAGACAAACAAAGATAATTGATCCAATCCAATGATGATCTAATTGATTTCATCCCTCTTGTATTTATAGATTTCTTTGAGGGGATCTTTCTCCTTAATTGATTGAGTAAATTTTACTCCAAACCCAATTTTGGGTTTCTTTGCCCAACTGCTCGAAAACTTGCTCAACATAGAATATTTTGGGGTTTTTTCCCCTTTATCGAGGACTATAGCATATGGGGATTGATGGTCTATTTTGTCCTCCATTCATCCTCAATTTGAAGAGGACATTACATTGTTGCTGAGTTGAAGACTTCGAAAGAGATGTATGATGCCTTGGTGGGTTTATTCGAAAGCAAGAACACTAGCTGGAAATTAGCCTTGAGGCATCAACTTTGTAGTATCATGATGTCTAATCAGATTTTGTTGCCACTTATCTCATGAGAGTCTCCTAGTTGAGAGATCAACTTAGAGCCATCGGAGATACCATTGATGATGTAGAGCTTGTTAGAGTGACTCTTAATGGTTTTCCTTCTTCGTAGGATCCATTTGTATAGGGCATTTGTGCACGGGCTGAGCAACCCAAGTTTGATCAACTTTGGGCTGATTGTGTCTAAGAGGAGGCCAGATTGCTATCTAAAAATGGCTTGCAGAGACCTCAAGATGAAGAAACTCAAGCCCTGCAGCTAATGCAAGGAAAGGAAAAAGAAGAAGAAAGTTTGGTAAGTTCAATGAAGACTTCTTAGCATTAGGTTTGCCCCTTTCCCTAAAGGTCCAAAGGCTATTTTTATCAGTTCATTATGCAAAGTCATGGTTATGTAAAGGGCCTATATAATTTCTTGTGTAAATTGCTATATAAGCCTAAGGACATGTCTAATTAAGTCTTTTCACCTAACCCTAAGCTTATTCTAAGTTTTTTGTAGCGCAATTAACCTATCGCAAACTTATAACTGACGCTATGAAATATTTTCGTAGTATCGCGCTACAAAATATTTTAGTAGCGCTCTTCGAAAAATTTGAAAACTTGGTTTTCGTGCTGGCAACGCCATTATTTCAAGTGCCCAAGTGTTTGTTCATAAAGCCTTAACCCTTTTCATCCATGATTTGACAACCGGTTGTATTTTCAAGCCCAAGTGAGACGTTGAAAATCAAACCCTAGTTTGCCCTGTTTACCCTAAACCAACATTTTCCAGCAAACCCAAATTTTTAATTTCAGTGCGCAGGAAGCTTTCTGAGCGTTTTGCAGTGTTCGGTTAGGGTGTTTCAAGGTTGGGAAAGGTGTTTGCAGCATCAAAGCTTTTACAATATGGGTCGATCCAGTCATGTGAAGAGGTTTGAACTTGATGGTATGTATTTCGAGGTTTATCCAAAGATGTTAGTTCTTTTCAGAAATGCAGGATGGGAGCCAGTGTTCCAGCGCTTCAACGGACATAATCTTAGTTGGTGCCATGATTTCATCTATTCCTTCGATGGCAACACTGCAAGAATCAAGACCCTATAGTTCCCTGTCACAGAGGAATCCATTGCTGAAGCAACATGTTTTCCAACTGAGGGTGAGAGGTGGTTTAAAAAACAAAGGTTGCAGAATGTAGACTTGAATTTTTTCCTGAAGGAGGACTGTCAGAATCAAGATTGGAATGTAGGGGTCCTCCAAAATATGTTGAAGCTCGAATGGTCTACTGCCCTCAAAACTGTACAACTCTTCTTCACTTGTGAAGGAAGGTATTCTAAAGCCTACTTGTATCATATGAGGTTTCTTTGTCATTTGGAAGGTTTTAGCAAGATGAATTTACCATATTTCCTTCACCAAAGTTTGTTAAAGATGTGCACCAAAGCAAGAACAAGACTTGAGCTACAACCCCATGATATTTGTCATCATGGCCTAATTAAATATTATACACTCATGAGTTAAATAAGCAGGTGGAGCAATTGAGGCAATTGAGACAGAGAAACCTAAGACAATTTGCACCTAGAAGATCAAGGAGAGGCCAAACTAGAGTTTCTACCCAAACCCTAGCTCAGGAAACCAAGGGAGAATCTAGTCACATCCCTGTTGAAAAACACGATGAAACCCTTGTGAAAGAACCAAAGGTTAAGGTTTATGAAAGGAGGACTAGAAGCCAACATAAACTGATGGTAGAAGAAGAGGAAGCAAAACAGAGAGCAACACAAAGCAAAAAAGGCAAACATAAGATAGAAACAAAGGATGAAGAAGCTGAGATAAAACCTAGGGTTTATGGCAAAAGACCTCACACTCGCCCTACTAACAATCTGAGACTAAATTTCAAGGCTAAAATGAACCCTAGGCTGAAAGAAACAATGATTATTGATGTAGAGGAGGAGACTGTGCAAGCTTCAAAGAGAAGAAAGAGACAAAGGAAAACAGAGCATGTTGACAGAAAGAAGGAAAAAACCCTAAAGGCTTCCAAAATCACACAGAAACCTACTAGAAGGGTGACAAGGAGTCAGAACAAGCTAGACCTCCTTGCTCAGGTTGCAGAAGCCATGGAGCAATGATCAGTTTACTTCATGGGGTAGAGAAATACACAAACCCTAGTTTTGTTGCACAAACCCTAATGGTCCCTTAGCATTTTGACCTACTCAATTTAATCTTTTTTGATAGTAAATTATTTTTGATATGTTGTGGTAATATATCAAAGGTTTTTGTGGCTGAGGGAGTACAAGTCAACATGAGGAAAGAAAGCCTTGAAAGGAGCAAGCAGTTACAGAGGCAGTTACACAGTTTCGGCATAATTTACAGGTTCATGCACCAGTTTACTACAAGGAGGGAAGATGAGTTTTAGTTCAAGATATCAAGCCTACAAAAAAGTGAACATCTCCAGATCCTATAATGCAGCAGTGACCTCGTCCTTGTTCCAGGATACTAGCAGGAGATACGCACAACAGTTCTACAAATCTGTTTTGACCAATGATATATGCCAGATAGAGATCCGAGTAGCTAAGATGATAGGATTATAATTATTTTGTTAATTAAACTTTTAAATTATGTACATATCTTGTAATTATTGCTACCAAACTTTGAGGAGCTTATCTCAATTGTATTTTTCCTATATATTACATGAGAAATATGGAAAAAAGTTTGTTTTTGATGAAAGAATAGCCATTGTTTCTGTGTTGAAAAGCTTTATCAATCTACAATTTGCCAAGATCAGTAGATTTTGATTAGTGATATAAAGATTCATGTGATGGTATGTCTTAGTATGTGTTTTCTACAGTGTTAGTGTTTCCTATACTGTAATGTCATTTGAATGTATGGTCTTCTGAATATTTGAATAAGAGTAAATGTTACAGAATTCATCCTTGCTTTGATGCTCTGTTTCATAGATTTCAAATAGTTGCACTCCTATCTTCTAAAGCTACTTTAGGATTCATTTCATATGCCCTATTGTAGTGGACTGTTCTCCTATTTTCTCCCTTCAGCTATAACGATGACCAATGTCTAAGATGTGCTATCTATCTTGCCTTTGTCAATCCTGATCAAACAACCAATATCTTGGTAAGTTGCCATAAACCCTAGCTTGTTAACTCCATTGCCCAATGGACTGTCTACCTCATGCCCAACCAAACCCTACATCAACACAACATAATTGAAGATCTAGCCACTGTGTAGAAATACAGTCAATTACTAAACCTAGTGATTAAGTTGTCAGAGAGAGCCCTCTCTGGATTGAAGGGGCTAGCCTTCAATCTGTAAGTTGGTTTGAATGGTTACCTTAGGAATTTCTCTCCTACAACCAAGAGGACATTTCTAAGTGATAACAAGACCAAATCCATTTCCAAATCAACGAGAGAAGGATCTTTCAAAGATCAAGTGCTTCAAATGTCATTCATTGGGTCACTGTGCCTCCCAGTGTCCTCAGAAGAAAAGGGAAAGCAGCATGCATCAACAACTGATGTTGATGAACAACTACCATAGAAGAAGACAAAGGAATCTAAACTTGATGAGATTGCAGGAGATCTTTGGAAGGAATATTTCTTTGTCTCTGTTTTTATAGGCACTATTATAGATAATATTGATATTTGGTTGGTGGACAGTGGTGCTTCTAGGCACATGACAGGTTCATGAGATTCCCTCACGAATCTGATAGAGAAGGATTTAACATTGCAGGTGGAACTTGGAGATAATGCCATGTATCCAGTGAAAGGAATTGGAGTAACATCGTTTCACCTAGAGTCTAGAGATTCTCTACACATGAGAGATGGATTGTTTGTACTAGCCTTGAAGAAGGACCTGCTCTCTATCTTTGCATTAGAGGATAGAGGTTACATAGTTGCGTTCATTGATGGTTAGGTTCTTGTATGGCCTAAGAGCTTGAGCATAGACTCAACAGGATTGATTGGTGTTCTAGTGGGAGGATTGTATATATTGTTAGGACGTCTGGCCCAGGCATTGATACATGACAATATCAAAGTAGAGCCAACAGAGTCAGTGGACCCACCTAGAGATGTTGCAGTGACCAGGAAGAGGTCGACATGGCTTCGTGACACCTTACAGGATACAAGGAGGCATGCAACTCTCGAGGGTACTTTCAGGAAGAGCAGATGACCATAGAGGTTCTTGAGTTATATGGCATTGATGAGCCACATCATTGATTTCAAGCCTTCCACTTATGGGGGGACAATAGGTCAACAGGTTTGGAAGGATGCCATGATGGAAGAGTATCAGTCCACCATTAAGAATGATGTGTGGGAGATAGTTTCGAGACCAAAGGGGAATGGTACATTCACCCATGGGACTAGGGGTGAATGGTTTGGGGCAAACATTTTTCCATTGGGGCCATGCTGATTTGGCATCCATAGGGTCATGCTGATTTGCCTAGGTGAGAATGATACATTCACCCAATTGGGGCCATGCTGATTTGGCTTGGGGTGAATGGCCCGCAATGCTCACATTGTGCTTTGGGATGGAGTGATTTATTTATTTTATAGAGTGGGTTTGAATTTTTTATTGATTGGGTTTTTTCGCCCAATAGTGGGGTAAAATGTTCTAGTCTAATGTTGAGTTGTGATGTAGGCTCCATTAGTGAAGGGGTTTTTTGTGATGAGAAGCCACCTTGATGGGTCTCCACTCAATATTAGAGCTCTATATAAATAGATATCATGTGAACCAAATCATCCACATAGCAAGCTCATTGATCTTTTCTAAGTGGAGGATAAATTTCAGCTAAGGAGAAACCTATTTTTAGCTAAGGAGAATAGTTCCCTCGCTAAGAGCGAGTGTTGATTTTTTTGTGTAGCATCGGGAGGTATTTCCGCATGACTAAAGGGTCTTCATGTTGGCACTAGATGTATTTTTTAGATATTATTAAGACAAGTTGGCACAAGAAGAAGTCAAGTCAGCTAGCCAATGAAGGGGCATGTTCCTTGGGTTGTCACACCCTTGGACATGTATAAATAAGATGTTGTAATGTCTCATTTGAAGACCGAAGCATGAGAGTCTAAGCAAAAGGAGAAATCTGATTTTTGGGGCCTATCTTTTCTCTCTCATCATTTCATCTTTGCACTTAGAGGCCGAGTTTGACCATCATTGACTGATACGTACCACTGCTTTGATTGTTGATTTGATTGAGTTTGACCGCAAAGATTTGACCTAGTTTGATTGCAGTTTGACCGCAAGCTGACCACAGACTTTGACCAGTCATAAGTCAAGTTAAATGTAGGGTTGAAGTTTGATAGTAGGCAATTTGACCCACATTGACTTCTGAGTATTTTGATTGGTTTGACCAACAACTGTTTGACTGGTATTTTTACTTGTATGTCGGCATAATTTTCCAGACAAATTCCTAATTTGTAAACCTTGCTGAAAAGACAATTTTCCTCGAGAAAAGATTGTTGCGTTTTCTCCTGAGGTTGGGTTTTTCCAAGGGTAAAATTTTTGTGTCTATTGTGCATGGTTGTCTTTCTATGATTTTTACTGTTTCTGCTGCATTTACTGTTGATATTTTCTGATAGCAGTGGCATGTAAATACTGTTTGAAAATTAACGCTGAATTCGTACACATAAGCTCATAACCTCTCTCAGGGAAGTGCTACCTTTTGAGTTGTTTATATACCCAACTCTCATTTATAGTTCATCATCAACTGATTCTTACTGATTATTAAGGGCACATATCAAGTTTTGGGCTCTCTTATGTGTAGCTTTATTTCTCTTTCTGCTGCAATTGTTCTTTGGTCCACTCTGTCTCTCTAGGGTTGAACTTATCTTGGCTGATTTTCCTCAAGCATTGCAATGCCTAGTGCTAGTTTGTTCTTCTATTTATTGTCGAATTTGGGTTTCTATTGGTTTTGTTTAATTTTCTCACTATTTCTCGTGAGCAAGTATTTGGTGTGAATGTATCTTACTCAATTTAGTGGTTGATCTAAAATTTTTTGGTTAATGCTATTGCTTAAGGCTTCTTTGCGATTGCGGAACGAGGGTTTTTGGATCATCTTGTCTTCTAGGGTCTAGACCTAATCTTTATTTTGGGGGCTGGGGGGTGTTCTTACCCTCTTCAAGGCCAACACTCTCTTTACTTTGTTATGAGTTAGAGGTGGTGTACTGTAGATTTTTCACTCAAGAAGTTAGTATCTTTCTTTCTTTTGGGTCTATCAAGGTGAACATCAAAAGAGCTGTCAAAGCCTTTTTCCTTGTGCTATTGCTGAACTTGATGGACTCATCTTACAATGCTCTTATAGTTGTGTAGTTTGCATTTCAGCCCTTTTCTGTCCATTTATTGACAACCACGCAGTGGAGAGAAAGTAATCATTTGGTCAAATCAATAGGTTATTTGTTTTTAATAGAAACAAGTAGTATTTTGTATAAAAAATACGTTGTTGTCCAGTTGGTCAGTATAGTGATACAAAAAAGATGTTGTCTCTTAAAAACGAAAATCAACATAACCATCAAGCAATATTT
Source organism: Pinus tabuliformis (assembly GCA_031772625.1). Classification (NCBI taxonomy): domain Eukaryota; kingdom Viridiplantae; phylum Streptophyta; class Pinopsida; order Pinales; family Pinaceae; genus Pinus; species Pinus tabuliformis. The sequence continues at coordinate 926,342,789 of CM062812.1, read as the reverse complement.
GTTTGGTACAGAAAAGTCTATATCATCCTTCACAAAGGATTCCAAAAATATTTTATTGGTGTAAACTCTAAAAAAGACACCTAAAATTAGAATTGTTCTACATAACATAAGAAATCCGAAAACCAATAAAAAAACATGCTCATTGTGTCCCTCATCTTGACCAACATTAGAAGGTTGTGATCCTTGATTGCCTAAGTCGATGTCTTCAAGCATTTGATGGACCGTTTCCTTTTCTTTGGGTTTGTTAGCGACAAAAGTCATTGACATTCTAAAACTAGAAGCAACAATTTGAGAGCACTTACTAAAATTGTAAACCATATTCCTTAGCATTGAGCATTCTGCTTCTAAGACCCGTGTTTGTCTTTTTTGTTGTTGGAGGGTTGTAATAATCCTATTGCATTTTGAGGAACACATTGGTGCTCATTTTCGTGGATCTTAGTTATTACAAAGAATATGGATGTCTTTTTGCTATTGATGAAGTCTTCATGCTTGTGCAAAGCTTTGTGCATCAAAGTATACATGACAAAATTCAAGAGGGAGCAATAAGAGCACCTAAAAAGAAACCTTGAAGCTGTCAAACGTAAATAAGCAGACAAGTCCTTTCTAGGCTCGAGGAAGAGAAGCCTAGATTGTTCTCTAATTGCTATTCCATGGTCCACTTTGATGATAACCAACATTGCCCAACATGCTCATTCATTACTTGTAATTGAAAATTCAAAACAATCCATAGAAGAAAACTGTTTGAAGTCAAGAGGGTGAGATACCCAATTCCCCTACTACTAGTGCTATTAAACAAGAAAATGATCCCAAAGATAAGAAGTGATAATGCTTTGTGTTTTGTACATATCTCAGTTTGGGCTGCAGATAGGGTTTCCACTACAACACGCTTGAAGGCTCTTGTGGAAGGGTCGAATGGGCTTGTTTGTATCCTCCATCTCAGCCGCAGTCAAGGACGGTAGGCTGTAGTCAATACAAAGGGTGTAACCTTTGTCTGTGAGCAGTCTAATGCTACTACAGTACTGAAGACTTAAGCCCCATATTGCAGACATTAGACAACAACTCATTGACCTTGTTTGACTCTCCATTTTTGGACAATCTTGAGCTTATTCCATTTAGGAAAGAAGACCGCATCATATGATCAAGGACCGAGTTCCTTTAGGATATCATTTTGTCGTTGCTTAAGCTACTCCTGATCTCTGGTTAGTATTTGTCTGCTGCTACTTGAGGACAGAATTGCATACTTGATTGGGCTGCCTCCTTGGCATTTGGACAGTGGTTCAAACTTCAAATCATCATTCATGGCAAGTCAGTTCTGACTTTGATTGTACTCTCTCTGTCTATTGATCATTTGATTTTTGTAATAAGAAGAATTGTTCAAGGGTTTTCCTCATCTTGGGGTTTTTCTTGGCTTGAGCCAATCCTCAATCCTCGTGTTCTCTTGTCTTGGCTTGTCTTCTGCATTTACGTTGGATGTTCTTTCAGTCAATGGTAAATATAATGGTAAATATGATTTGTAATGGAATAATAGAATTAATAATGGGTAATGAAGTGATTGACTTAAGAAAGGAACATGTTAATCCAAATTTAACATGGTATCAGAGCTCAGGAGAGGACATGCCCAAGCAAGAGAAAGAAAAAGCAATCACAAGGAGAAGTTTATTGACAATTCTCCTCCCTCGACAAAATGAAATGGACTATGAGTGCACATTTGCTGGGTCTATCTTGCTAGAAGAAAAGGGTCTCTAAATCTTCAAATGGAAGCAAAGGGAGAAACCTTTTGGGAAGCCCTGATCAGTGACTAAATTGCAGTCAAATGAGTAAAGATCAAGTACCCATGATCCCTGTGATAGAAGTCGAAGAAGAACAGTCAAATTGCCATTTAAAGCTGAGCATATTATCAAAGGAAGCGTTTTGATATGAGAAGTGGTTCAAATCCATTCAAGTGACCAATCCTGACCTGCTAATGGACTATAGCTCACATCTGTTTCATGTCTATGACTCGTATACCTCAGAAGGAATCTGTGTCAGAGATAATCCCTCCATTCAAGATTCATTTTCCTTGCTACATATAAATTCGGATGATCACAGTACCTTAAGAATTTGAGTATCAAGTTTCTCCGAGAACAGTGTAGAACTCTGTGTCCCTCTTTTAGAACAATCCTTTAACAACACCAGGACTTTGCATACAAACTTCAGGAGCCAACAAAAATTTACAAAGGAACATCATTAGAACTTCGCATAGGAACTTTAATGGTTAATAGACCTTCGCAGGGGAACTTCAACTGGTCAACAAATCTTTGGATGACTTTCTCAGGACAGAGCTTCAAGTGTAAAACCTTCGTATGCCTTACATCAGAAGTTTAGATCCCTTGTGGAATGATATTCACAGAAAATTGGTTGACTGCCCTTAGAACAGAACTACGGAGCCTTCTTTATAACAAAACTTGGATGCCTTCTTTAAACAAAACTTTCGATGCCTTAACTTGACGTGATAGTAATACGAGGTTTTGAGTGATGTGTCCAAGGCAAAATAACTATGATATGAGGGGACCGCTCTGTAATGACTCAAGTCTCCTATCTTTATTCCGAAGAACAAAGTTCATATGCTCTAAGATACTATTAAAATACTATTAAAAGGTATACTTCATGTTGCCAGATGTTACAGTGAGTAAGCTACTCCAAGTTGTTCTAAGGTGACAAATGCTACAATTGCTTGATCCACACGTTACACAGTTGATATGATCCAATGTCAAAGTTTTGTTATATGAAGTGCTCAAATTGCATAGAGTATGTAACATGTACAACATAATATGCATGTGATGCAAGTGGTATGCATTTAATCCAAGCCATCTCCTAAGGTACGACAATATATGATGTGAAGCATTATCCAAAGTTGCTATTGTATGGTTGATATATATAACTATTGCTAAGTAATGATGAGAGTTTGTGTACACCCTTATAGTATGTATGCCATTAACAGTGACAAAGACATGGCTGACAGTATATATGACATGGCAGACACCCTAGATATGTATGTCATGGCAGACAATATGTATGTATGATATGGCAGTCTTCTTTATGATATGTGTGACATTGCAGATAGGATCCTCATATGAATATGGCACATTATATTGTATGGCAGACAAGGTGCTCATATGAGACATATTACATGGCAGACAGGATCCTCATATGGATATGACATATTACATGGCAGGAAGGTCCTCATATGGACATGGCAGACAAGATCCTCATATGGATAGGGCACATTATATTAATGGCAGACAAGATCCTCATATGAATATGACATATTACATAGCAGACAGGATCCTCATATGGATATGGCACATTATATTATATGGCAGACAGGATTCTCGTATGGGTATGGCACATTATATTAACGACAGACAAAATCCTCATATGACATATTATATTAATTGTATGGCAGACAAAATGTTCATATGATGAGAGATCTCATCTTTCATAATGGAAAACTTACTATTCGCTTGGCATGGTAGACATGATACTCCTGTGTTGGAAGAATAGGCTAGTCATAGAAGGGCTAGGACTAAGAGGAAGCTGTCCAGATTTCAAAAGATAAGTATTGTACATCTCTTTTATTGTCTTTTATCATCACTAATGTTTCTTGATGATGATGTAAAGTCCTTAATGATGATGGTGATGATATGAACCCATAGAATGATAAATGATACGTACTCCTTGTTGATAAGTACTCCTTGCTGACTATGATTGATGTCATGAATAATGTGATTGGACTCTTTAATGGTGATCTGAACTCCTTGATACTTACTCTTTGATGATGATAATCTGGATAATGATGAATTAGATGATATAATTGACCTATATACTCTATTTCTTGGATTTCTTGATTATATAAATGATGTGGATCTCCTGATGCTAACATAATCTCTTAATGTTGATGTGAACTCGTGAATGATTGACGATGTGGACTCGTGGATGATGATAATGTGGACTCATTGATGATGAACTCTTTGATGTTGCAGACTCCTTGATGTAAACTTCTTGATGATGATATGAATGAAGTTAACTCCTTAATGATTTGGGTAAGGTCACTTTCCCAATATTTAGAGGGAGTAATGATTGAAAATGATGTCTGTTGATATCAATATAAGACTTTCAAAGCCAAGATGGAAATCCTTGATACACTATTTCCTGCACTTAAAAGCCTGATGAGATGGAGAAGCTGCTGATCCCTAGTTTTCTTGATAAATACCTATCACATGCCTCTAAGTCAAGTTATGGATGTGCCTCATATATTGGATAGCTGCTCGTTGAGATATCACTGTGATGCTACTATTTATGGTCAGAAATTCACTGCCAGAATATAAGATTCCATGGATATTCTGATATTGGCTCAGTTGGCAGTGTGATAAGTAAAAGGAGTACATCTAGTGCTATATTTCTTGATTATGTTGCTCTGGGAGCACTATTGAAGTTGAATGCATGGCTTATTATGAAGCCAGTTGGTTGTTGAAGCTCTTTAGTGAGCTATTTGAGCACATGCTGGAAACCACCGTTGTATATTGCAGAGTGGGATTCGCTTTTCAGAGAATCCTGTGTTCCATGATCGCTCCAATCATATTGGCACCAGGCACCACTTTATTTGGGATATGTTACAACAGGGAGCAATCAAGCTCCGACATTGCAGGATGGATGTACAAGTTACCTACATCCTCTCAAACCCTCTTTATCAAGTTTTCTCAGAAAGAGGCTAGAGTCATGGAAAGACCATCCTATGAGGGTCCTGGTTGAACATTGAGCTCTGGGAGCTCTTGGGGGCTTGAGGTACTTGATGCTATAAGCGACCACAGGGTGAGTGGTTCACCTTCCCCCTATAGGTATGCTAGGTACAGGGTGAGTGGTTCACCTTCCCCTATGACGGTTGTCATGTTTGTAGGGTGAGTGGTTCACCTTCCCCTACGATTGATGAGATATGCATAGGATTAGTGGTTCATCTTCTCTTATGGCATAGGAGCAGGATGAGTGGTTCACCTTCTCCTACAAAGATGCATATAGGCATCTTCTTGTTGTCATATGTGGACATGTCGGTGGGATGTGGTTCATCCTTTCCCCATGTGTAGGATGCTAATTCCCTACGATCTGTGGTTGAAAGGTCGGTGGGACATGGTACATTCTTTCCCCACGTGTAGGTTCTTTCCTACAATTGTTGGTTGACATGCATGTAGGATGTGGTTCATCCTTTCCCTACTCTCGATGAATTTGCGTAGGATGTGGTTTATCCTCTTCCTACGATGGTTGTGATATGTCACTGTAGGATGTGGTTCATCCTTTCCCTACGTGTGGTTGTGAGCAGGATGTGATTTATTCTTTCCCTGCTGTTGCTCCAGTATCATCCTACCCATGTAGTCTGGGACACATGGGAAGTACCTCTCATTTGGCCAATGAGTTGGGAAAAGTGGATAGGGACCATAGCACTACCGATGGACACATCGTGTACTGTCGTACTCCCTATGTTTAGGATGCACGATGTTCAAAAACTTGATCACTTGGGTTAAAGTCTGATTGGGGTTCGATCCCTGGTTATGTGAACAGACTTATGTTAGTGGAGAGTGGCAAGGTTTTGTGACTCACTATCGATTAATTCTTCTTCATTATCTATATTAGTGTTCAACAGAGTTGAGGTGAGATGCAAAGACGATATATGATGACAAGATGACAGGATGATAGATGGATTGGCAGGTGGAATTCTCCCTAGTTGAGACAGAGTGTTAAAATTGGCAACTAGGGCCAAATTACACTTTGGACAACTCCTTTGAGGATGATATTTGTGGCATTGAATTCCTCTTTTTGAGAGGACCAAAATCAACCTGAAGATCATCATATTTGGTTAAGTCAAAATGTGTTTTTGATTTATGCACTCTCATATGTAAAATGGTCAAGGTCAGCGTCACCACTTTCAAGTCCAAACAACATGTCTTTTGACCCTCTCCAATTCCTATATAGAGGTGCTTCCAACCTCATTTGAAACAACAAGGAGGAACATAATTCCTCTCAAATAAGGTGCGGATTTGAGGCTAGGACTTTCATGGGAAAAGAGCGGAGTTGATGAGAAGTATATCTCTGTTTGGGTACAACTTTTTGTGGAAGAGAGGCTGCAGTTGTTTGAGGTTTGCCATAGCCAGGAAGGAGGCTCAGAGGACTGTTTGGAGCAGTGTTGCACTAATCGGGAAAAAATTGCGATAATATTGTTTTATCTCTATTTTTTCAAAACAACGATTAAATCGGGCAATAAAATCGGATTTTTTTTTTATTGCCGATTTTTTGAAAAAATAAAAAATCGCGATTTTTCGCGATTTTTCAGAAAAAATTGCGGGCCCATCGGGCAACGCGTGTTTTAAAGGGAAAAATCTGATTTTTTTTAGTCATTTGGACAGCATAAGGTGCACTGGGGTTTGGAGACTTGGAGATTTTGGAGCTAAATCAACTAACTGGAGGAGAAAATCGAAGAGTGAGCTAAGGAGGAGACACATTATCTCCAAAAAACCGGTATGGGCACCAACGTTTTGTGTTTTCATTGTTTTGTAACTTTGTTTTTGTTTTTTTTCAATGTTTTTGGTTGGGTTTGGAATGGGGTTTTTAACATTTGTCCAATGTAATTTTTTATAGTTTTTTTGGTTGGGTTTGGAATGGGGTTTCTTAAATTGTATGTAATTTTTTTTAGCTTTTGTACAATGTAAATAGTAAAATACTAAATTGTAATCCTTATTTTCCCATAGGTTCATTGAAACACCATTCAAGTTTTCAACTTCAAAGTTCAAAATCAAACATGCCAAAGAAATTGGACCCTTTCTGGGAATTTGGTGAACCTGATGCTCCGAATGATAGAATAAACTTGTTTTGCAAGTTGTGTGGGCACCATATGTCCGGGGGGTTGTACAGATTGAAGTATCACCTTGCACAAATCCCTGGATTTGATGTAGGGCCTTGCACAGAGACAAATCCTGAACTCATCTGAAGAGCCATGAAAGCATTGGAAACTTTAGACCACACTAGAGAGGCCAAAGCAGAAATGAAGAGGCAACTAAAAAAGTTAGCTAAACAAGGAAGTGGCAGTGGTTCTACTGCAGCATCAACCAACCCGGTAGTTGCCTCATCATTTTTTGTTCCTCGAACCACACCTGGTTCACAGCCATCTATCAGTTCAATGCTAAAAAAAACTGAGAAAGAACAAGCTGACAAGTTGCTGGCAAAATTTCTCCTTTGGAGTGATATTCCTTTCAGCGTTGTAAGGAATAATCCATTTTTCCAGCCTGCTGTTGATGCTATTGCAACTGTTGGCCCAGGGTACAAAATCCCTTCTTATCATGACATGAGAGGTCGGATTCTTCAAAATGAAAAGCTTGACTGCACCAAAAGATTGGAGGATTTTAGGGGATCATGGGCACAAACAGGATGCACTGTGATGTCAGATGGTTGGATTGACCAAAAGGGGAGAACCCTTATAAACTTCTTGGTTAGTTGTCCCAAGGGGACTATGTTTATCAAATCTGTTGATGCATCTGCACAAATCAAAGATGCAAGAACTTTATGTGATTTGCTGGATGTGTTTATTTTGGAGGTGGGTGCAGAAAATGTTGTCCAAGTCATAATGGACAATGCTGCAAATTATGTTGTTGCTAATAGGATGCTAATGGACATGCATCCTACTTTATTTTGGACACCTTGTGCTGCACACTGTATTGATTTGATGTTGGAGGACATAGGGAAAATTTCCTTTGTCAAAGATATTGTTGAGTCATCCAAAAGCATTACAAAATTTATATATAATCATACATCTGTGCTTAGCTTGATGAGAAGATTCACCAACAACAAAGAGTTGGTGCGCCCCGCCATTACATGGTTTGCCTCTAGTTTCATATCTCTTCAATCCCTTTTGAATTCTATGTGGGATGTGAAGAGAATTTTTCTTTCAGAGGAGTGGCGTGCTTTGCCAATGAGTCGCAAACCAGAGGGAGAGGCCATATGCAGACTAGTTTCATACTAGGAAGACTTCTGGGCCGGAGTGCAGGAGGTGTGCATCGTTATTGAACCTTTGGTAAAGGTTCTTTGGTTAGTTGATGGTGAGAAGCCCGCAATGGGCTATTTGTATGAGGCCATGGATAGGGCCAAAGAATCCATTTGGGCCTACTATGATGATAAGGGAGATGAGGGGTTTCAGAGACAACTCCTCCTATGGGGAGTGATTGATGAACGATGGAACAACACACTCCATCGTCCCATTCATGCTGCTGGGATTTTCCTGAACCCCGCATTTTCTTACGCATGTGGGTTCGTATTTGATGCTGAGATCATGGATGGATTCTTAACCTGTGTCCAGAGGATGGTGTGATCTCCAGCAGAACGTACAGAAATCTCTAAAGAAATTGAGACATATAGGATGGCAGGTGGCACATTTGGCTTTGACATGGCTATGACTGATAGGACGATTAAAATGCCAAGTATTTTTTAGTTTGTTTCAAATTTCATTCTCTCTTCAAATTCCATATATATTTTTTTATTTATTTATGTTTATTTAAAATTTTATTTGTAATTTTGTTGTAGATGCATGGTGGAGAATGTATGGTGCTAGGGTACCCCTTCTGCAAAAGCTTGCCATTCGAATCCTCAACCAAACATGTAGCTCCTCAGGATGTGAGCGCAACTGGAGTGTATTTGAAAAAATATACAACAAGAAGCGCAACAGGTTAACACTTAAAAATTTAAAATATTGCAAATTTCCAAATAAATTTTTGAATTCATTAAACAATATTTTTTTATAATTATTATTTCATGATCTTTGTACAAGTTGGAGTCCCATCGACTTAATGACATGGTCTACGTCTACTACAATCTTCGATTGTGGGTGAGGCAACTTGAGAGGACACTTGATATGGAGGCCATCTCATTGGATGGGATTGACACCACTGTTGCATGGAGGGTTGAGGCCTCTCATGGAGTCTGTTGATGATTGGTTAGTGCAGGATGTAGTGGAGGGGGAGGAGGAGGAGGAGTTGGAGCAACAGGAGGAGGAGGTGAGTTAGGTGACACCACCTGCCCGGGCTACCCATGCCACCAGTAGAGGACGTGGTCTACCTCCTATAGCTCCTACTCCTAGTTCTTTAGCTTCTAGAGCACAATAGACTCCACTGCCAACTCCACCAGCACCAACATCTACATCTAGAGGGAAAGGGAAAGCTATGGCGTTTTCTCGCAAGAGGGGCAGAGGAAATCAATAGTATTAGACTTTAGTTATTTTGTTCATTTGGTTGTATATGACATTATGACTCATGAGATACATTATTATATTTTTTGTTGATATTTTGAGGCTGAGTTGGGACTCAGGAGTCAGGACTTACTATTCAGGACATGATTCACTGTTATGTGTGATTTTAGCACTAGAAATGATATTAAACATCTTATATATTAGTTATTTTATCATATTTATGTGTCAATGTATTTATTTTATGTTGTAGATGGTTTAGATATTAAAAAAATTGAAAAAAAATGAATATTTTTGTACCAAACGATTTTTTCCGATTTTTTCCCCTTGCCGAAATTATCTCAATAACGATTAGTGCAACATTGGTTTGGAGGCAGTTTAAGATTTCAGGTGCTCTTCTATTTTAGGTCGTAGTTCAGAGAAGAAGTGATAATGCTTTCTGTGTTTTGTACATATCTCAGTTTGGGCCGCAGATAGGGTTTCCACTACAACACATTTGAAGGCACTTGTGGAAAGGCTGAATGGGCTTGTTTGATCCGAACTTAAATAGGGACGCAACAAATCACAAATATAACCATAAGTACAGAAATGCAACGGAAATAACACTTCATTTTATTAATATCAAATACTGAAATATGCTTACAAACATAATGGAAATAATTAGCTCGGGTGATGGTAGCTTATCTCTGAGAAGAGATGTGGCGGCTACATGCGTCTGGATTGAGTTACAATGAGGTTCAAAGGCCTATTTATTATTGAGAAACAATGGAAAACCCTAAACATCCAAAAACCTAACCTTAGGAGATGAAGCGCCAAAACTATGGGCCTCGTTTGGGTAAATTGGTACATCAACTTCCTGGGGTCGTAACTTTGGAATACGATCTTTGTTTGATATGCACAATACTTCACTAGAAAGATCTATCCGAGGACTACAACTTTCGAGTGACTAACATAATCGAAGACTCATTTTGCCCCAATTTTCCCAAAAAACATCGTTTAGGGCTTCAAAATGGCTCCGGAAGTTCAAGACCCAAAAACTGCCAAAATTAGTAAACTGTACTACAATTAAGAAAACTGAAAAACTGAAAGAGATAGTGTTTGGGCTCCAAGTGGAACATGCGGGTGGCCACTTGCCTTAGTGTAGGATTTGGCTAGCTTTGACAACCCTATATAGTTGGATCTTCTGCTGGTGAGTGTTCTTGATTTGTGTGTCCATGATATGATCAGTTGTGGCTTGTTCCATGCAGTCTGGGTTTAGCTTTGTTGGTGTGAGTTGTTCTGCAATGTCAGATGTGTCCAACAATGGTGGAAAGTATGGTCGAAGGCGGTCTACATTGAACACTGGGTGCAAACCAAGGAATGGTGGAATGCTAAGCTCGAAGGCATTGTCCCCTACAACCTTGTTGATGGTGTATGGCCCATATCGGAGCAGGTGAAGCTTATGGTGGGGTTCAACGAGGCGCTCATTCTGCAAATGTAGCCAAACTTTGTCGTCCACCTGGAACTTGTGCGACACTTGATGCAGATCATGGCGCTACTTGTACTTCATATTGGCTTTGTCTAATATATCATGGACCTGCTGGTGGATGTATTGAATGTGCTCAATGAAGCTGTTAGCCCTGTCGGCTTTGGACTGGACATGAGCCGAATCTACCTGAGTAGCTGCAAATGGTATGGCCACATCAATGGGACATAATGGCTAAAATCCCAACCCTACCTGAAAGGGGCTGTGGCCCGCTGCGTTGCGGAGAGCTCTGTTGTTGCTATTCTGGACATAAGGGAGGCTTTCATCCCATGTGCAAGGATGCTTCGAGTTGCACATGCACAAAATGTGTACAATCATTCTGTTGACGACCTCTGTTTGGCCATCAGTTTGGTGATGGAAAGCCGTGGACTTAGTGAGGTTGGTAGCCAACATCGACTAGAGACTTGACCAAAATGCACTTGGGAATCTGCTATCCCGATTTGAGACAATGGATTGTGGGATCCCAAAGTGTACCCACACTCGCTCAAAGAAGAGCTTAGCAGTGACCTCTGCTGTGATACTTTTCTTGCAGGCCACCATAATGGCCATCTTAGAGAATCTGTCGATGACCACGAAAACACAGTCGTTGCCATGCTCAGTGGAAGGAAGGTCCAACATGTAATCCATGGAGATGGATTCCCAAGGTCAACTAGGAGTAGGCAAAGGAGTATACCGGCCTTGCTTCTTGATGGTTGGTTTGCAATGGCACAGGCAATGCAGGATTTAATGTACCTCCCAACATCTTGACGAAGGTTCGGCCAATAAAAATACTTTTGCAGTATTGCCACTGTTTTCTCTACTTCGAAATGTCCAACGACTCGATTGTAGTGCGCCTCCCAAATCATCTTGGCACGCTCGCTTGAAGGAACCCCAACACAAACACAAACTTGCGGTAGAAATAGGCAAGGCCTAGAAAGTTGTGAAGCTCTGTTAGAGTATTTGGGGTTGGCCAATCCCGAATGACTTGTACCTTGGCTGGGTTCATATGCACAACCTACTCATCAATGATGTACCCTAGATATTGAACCTGGGTCATGCCAAAAGTGCATTTCTCTAGATTGGCACACAACTTGTGTTGTCGCAGGGTTTGAAGGACCTGTCGAATATGGTGGAGGTGCTCTTCCCAACTCTAGCTGAAGATCAAGATGTCATCTAAATACACCACCACGAATGCATTGGTGAAGGGTCGCAAGATGTCATCCATCAATCTCATGAATGTTTTGGGGGCATTCGTCAACCTAAAACATGGCCTACCATTCGAAAAGGCCCTCCTTGGATTTGAAGGCAGTGTTCCACATATCCGAGGGTTCGATAGCACCTGGTGATAACCAGACTTCAAGTCAATCTTGCTAAAATATTTGGCCCCCTTGAGCTGGTCCAGAAGGTCATCAATCCGTGGGATTGGGTACCTATTCTGGATAGTGATCTTGTTCAACACCCGATAGTCAATACAGAGTCTCCAGGTCCCATCCTTCTTCTATACTAATACAATTGGGTTCCCACAAGGTGACGAGTTTGGATTGATGTGCCCTTTCTGCAACAACTCTTGAATCTGCCTCTTGATCTCATCGTTCAACAGAATATAGCGTCAATAGATCTGTCCATTAGGTAGCAGTGCGCCTGGGGTTAGATCGATGGAGTGCTTGACTTGATAGTGCAAAGGTATGCTCGTAGGTGAGGTGAAAATGTCCCTGTACTCCACGACCATATCCATCATGTTGTGTGGAGGAGCCCTGTTTGGAAGTTGTGGCCACAATCTTCTTCTTGTCTTGAGGGCGAATCATAAGGAAAACAAATTTCCTGGTTTGTGAAATGTTCTTACTGCATTTTTTTGTAGAGATCAAAGAGATGGCAGTAGGCGGGGCTACCTTCGGTATCCTGTACAACTTATTGCCCAAAGTAATAATCACAGAGCAAGGTCTAGACTCATATAACATGCCGCTTCCACAAGTATGGTTGTCCTAATAATACATCACAAACTTCAAGAGGAGCATCATCACATAATACTTCATCCGTGAAGGGCTTGATGTTGTAGGGAAGGCGACATTGCTGGCTGACGCGGAGATCTCATCTTTGGTGAAGCCACCCGGTGGTGTACAATTACAGATGTGCTGTAGTCGGTAGATCCAACCACTTCACGATCTCTGCTGAAACAAGGTTCTTTTGGCTTCTGTTGTCGATAATGAATTGCAACATAGAACCCTTCACCCACATCTATGAGTGGAAGAGGCATTCCCCCTCCTTAGGATATTCAGGCTCGTTCTTCCGGATCTTGGTGGTGGCCACGGCGACACTGGGCTCCACGTGAATGATTTGCTTCCCTTTGTCACTCCCCTTGCCAGGTTCTGACTCAGAGTCGGAACATGCATCTGATTCAAAAGCCTTCAGCGTGACCACCAGTGACTGTTTGGCCCGACACTCATTTGTGTTGCGAGTGGAGCTCTTATGGAAATCACTCCATTTTCCCGTGTCCTTCTTTGTCTTCAGAGTGTTGTTCTTTGCTTGCAGCTTTAGCGGGTTGTCCTAGGTCGCCCTGCCTTGGCTTTGTCCTCTGCTCTGTGGTTTGGGGGCTCCTTTCCCTTGCTTAGGATTCACAGATCCAAAGTTGCGCTTCTTCTGTTTAAACTTTTGCTCAATCTTGACAGCGTATTGGTACGCTGTGCTGAGCGAGGCGATGTCCAAGAACTCCATCTCATTTTGGATGTATCTTGTGTAGATAGCCGCGGTACTTGAGTACCAAATGTCACTCAGAATCCTTGATGCCCAACTTTGTGCGAAGGGTATGAAAAACATTGGTAAACTCCGACACGTCTTGGTCCCTTCCCCGCCCCAGCGTGGTACACTTTATGTATTTATTTTCACAGCGCTCAATTGGGTAGTACTGCTCCTTGATGGTGTCTCAGAACGAATTCCAAGTAGGTGCGGCTAAAAATAGTGAGGGTGTACTTTCGTCCTTCTCACATTAGGTTTCCCACCAGTCCTTGGAGCGGGGGGTGGCTTTGAGAAGTGCAAAAGTAATTTTTTCCCAATTGGAAAAATCATGAACAAAAAAATATCCTCCTAGTAGATTTAACCATTTATCTACGGCGTCCGCATCTATCTGTCCTTCAAATATGGGGATGTCAAAGTTAACTTGTACCTTAAAGAGCATGGCGCTTCCAAAGTGGGTGCTATAAAAAAATGTGTCGCCTTTGGGTAGCCACTAAAGGATCTGGGCAAAGTTGTCCATCATTGTGTTCCTTTATCACTCGAGGGCTTCTTCGAGCAAGATTTTGAAAGGATCTCCTGCCCCCTCACCTTTCTTCTCTTCTGCCATGGGAGGCTATCGAGATTTGCGAGGTTGGTCTTGCAAAGGTTCGACCAGGTCGAGCCCTAACTCCTTATATCTTGACCTCGTTGGGGACATGCAAAGAAAAACACAGAAAGAGCAGACCGCTCTGATACCACTGATCCAAACTCAAATATTAACGCAACAAATCACAGATATAACCATAAATATAGAGATGCAGCGGAAATAACACTTCATTTCATTAATATCAAATATTGAAATATGCTTACAAACATAATGGAAATAAACTAGTTCGGGTGATGGTAGCTTATCTCTGAGAAGAGATGTGGCGGCTACATGTCTCTGAACTGAGTTACAATGAGGCTCGAAGGTCATTTATTATTGAGAAACAATGGAAAGCCCTAAACATTCAAAAATCTAACCCTAGGAGATGAAGCGCCAAAACTATGGGCCCCGTTTGGGTAAATTGGTACATCATCTTCCCGGGATCGTAACTTTGGCATATGATCTCCGTTTGACGCGCACAATACCTCGCTGAAAGATTTATTTGAGGACTACAACTTTCGAGTGGCAAACATCAGTTGAAGATTCATGTTTGCCCCCGTTTTCCCAAAAAACGTCGTTTAGGGCCTCAAAACGGCTTTGGAAGTTCAAGACCTGAAAAACTCCCAAAAATAGTAAACTGTGCTACAATTAAGGAAACTGCAAAACTGAAAGAGATAGTGTTGGGGCTCCAAGTGGAATAGGCGGGTGGCCACCAATATCCACCTGGATCATTGTTTATATCCTGCATCTCAGCGACAATCAAGGAGGGTAGGCCGTAGTCAATACAAAGAGTGTAACCTTTGTCTGTGAGTAGTCTAATGCTACTACATAACTAAATACTTAAGCCCCATATTGCAGACATTAGACAAAACTCATTGACCTTGTTTGACTATCCATTCTTGGACGATCTTGAGCTTATTCCATTCAGGAAAGAAGATCGCATCATATGATCAAGGACTGAGTTCCTTTAGGATACCATTCTGTCATTGCTTAAGCTACTCCTGATCTCTGGTTAGTACTTGTCTGCTACTACTTGAGGACAAAATTGCATACTTGATTGGGCTGCCTCCGTGGTATTTGGATAGTGGTTCAAATCATCATTCATGGTAAGTGAGTTCTGACTTTGATTGTACTCTCTCTGTCTGCTGATCATTTGATTTTGATAATAAGAAGAATTGTTCAAGTGTTTTCCCCATCTTGAGGTTTTTCCTTGGCTTAAGCCAATCCTTGTATTCTCTTGTCTTGTCTTGTCTTTTGCATTTACATTGAATTTTCTTTCAGTCAATGGTAAATATGATTTGTAATGGAATAATAGAATTAATAATGGGCTAATGAAGTGATTGACTTAAGCAAGGAACATGTTAATCCAAATTTAACATTAGGTGATTCTTTTTCATTTTTAATAAAGTGATTTTCCTAACGACCACTACCTATCAAGTGCTATGCTCTCTTGTGCTTGGGTTTATTTCTAGCTCTAAAATTTGGTAACTTAAAACAAAGAGTAGGGAGCCCTACCTCCTTTAAGGGGTTCCCACATGCTAAATTGTTGTATCTCAAAATCAAACAAGACGATATTTGATCCTAGTAGGCATTATTCAACAAGAAATCAAGACTGAACCTTAAAATGTGGGGATTCTCTCTCCACCTAAGTTGCACGAAACATGGAAACGTTTTAGAGTTTCCAAAACGGATACGTTTAGAAACATCACCTCCCAAAAATGGAAGCGTCAACCAAAATGTCATATTTGTGTAGATATATTTAAAAAAGGTTATAAATAAGTGAATAACAAATTATCTTGCAAGAAAAAAGGGAATAAGACCCATAGATGACAATTTAGAAGGAAAACCAAGTCTATATTAACTTTCATGCATGATTACATGATGGTCAAGTTTCGGAGTTTCGGGTATGGGTACGGCCCGAAACGCCGGGTTCCTAGAAGTTTTGTGCAACATAGCTCTCCACCTTTGACTTCTTTGGACTTGTTACCCACCACCAATGACTGACCACATAGGAGAATTTTTTTCCTAGATTTTTCTTCAGTCAACAACCAATAGCCCCAATAGCCACCAATGTAGCAGATATTGTGCAAGTTGATCTCCGCTCCTTGAGCCAATCGTATGTCCCCTTGCCCATCTATCGAGAGTGTATGTTTGAAGGTGGGCCATCCAATCCTAAAGCAATGTCTTTCATTGTGCAATTGGGTGCTTATGCTTGTTTTTCTTGGGCACACTCGGGTATGGATTACTGGGTAACTTGGAAGGACGAAGGGTTTCGACTATAGTCTTGTTCCCTCACCTTAAATGGGGGGTTAATCCTCAACCCTAGTCTTGTGGGATCTCCCCTACTAGCTTACAGCTTTGGGAAGAGCACTACTTGGGAAACCGCGATTTTGGTAACATGGTCTCGTTTTTCCTTTCCACATTTTTCACTCCCCTCTGTACATTACATGCCCTATTCCATCATCCTCTGCGTCCACAAGGCTCTGGTACATCCCCCTCCGTGTCCACATATCTGGGTTGGGCCTATAATAATGCCCCAAAGGTTGATGCAAGTAAAAAATAATAAAAGCATATAAAGGCCACTTACCAAAGGAAATAATACCACAAAATGCAAAAGATGGCAGGGACAATATAATTTAACATGTGGGAAAATGCTAAACATGAGCTCTACCCCTTATAATTATGGCCATCAACCTGGTTCCTAGGGCCCCTATGAGCACCCCCTGCATCTTTAAGGAATCCAATGCATGTCCCAACCCCTGGTGGGTGATGAACTGCTCCACCTTAAAGGTGTAATCACTGCTATATCATACACAACATGCTCTCATCCATTGGAGCCCTGAGTAGTAAATTAAAAGAAAAATCAATAAAAGACAAAAGGCAAATAAAAAAGGGTGGAAAAACAAAGGTCGGGGTAACTCATGTACCACAATTGCTCCCTCCTACATTCATACATACAAATATGTGGACATCCCTCATCATTACCACCCTTGAGCCCATGGCATTTGGCTGTGAGACGCTTGTGTTCTAATCCACCTCATCATTATTCACATGGCACCTACCACTCGAAGGATGTACCTTGGACATCTCCTTCCCTTTAGGGGTTGGGAACACCTAATAGGATCATTTATTAACCACTCCTACCTAGGGTGGTAACACCATTACATGCTCAAAGCCCCAAATCTGGAAGGGAAGCCCACTGTGAAGTTTGATTTGTGCCCTTGACTAACAAGCTTGATTCACTTAGATGCACTAATGAATTATTGTACTTGAAGATGAAGAGGCTCATTTGATCTTATACAAGATTGGCAGGTGGTTTCATCATGGGTTGGGAAATTTAACTAGGGCCCAAGCCCACCAAACGATCATATTGACACTTGTAGGGGAAGCACAGAGCATTATCTCATTCCATGAGCAACCTCGTTAGCTTAAGCAACTTGTTCATTGCCCCACATTATATTCGAGATAATGCACTTGGACTAGCAATGCCCCCGGCCAACTTAATAGTATATAGAGGGTTTGGCATCTGATCCGAGGCCTAGAGGAGGTTTATCTCATCTTTGAGACATGGGAGGGCAAGCACCGTCTTTTGTGCCCTCATTTTGAGCAATCTACAGGCTTATTTTTCATTAGGAGTCCCATGAGACCATGACTTGTGCCCCAAAGCCACTTTGGAGCACCACATGATGTTTTACTTGGATATCAAGGGGCTGCCCCCTTGTTTATCATTCATGGATCCCTCACTCTCATTTTGACGCCTTGAGGACTCAACGAGGCCCTTGTGCACCATGGTTTCATCATTTCGGTTCATTTTGGATGGCTTATTCTTCACTTTATGAGCTACTTGGGGGCTTGTCACCAAGGATATGTTGTTTTGCACATTAAAATAATGTTTAAGGGCATCTTAAGGCTCATTTGAATTAGATAGAGGATCATATAAATTTTGATCTCTCCCATTGAGAGAGATCATCATCATCGTCACTTGGATCTCTTTGTAAAAGATTTTCACACTTCTTTCTCTTGGACGAAATTGGATTTCTTTGATGTAGTTCGATATTTTTGGGAGCTAATTTCGCTTTCTCTTGGCGCTGCCTCTTGTTCTATGGTTGGATATATCTCTTGTTATATTATAAGTGATTTTTGTTGAAGATTTTCCATGAAATAATGTCTAATGTGTCGAATTATTGCAACTAGCTAGACCTTGTGTGCCCTAATTTTATTGAATATCATTGTAAAGATAGTTAGATTGTGAAATTGCACATGTTACTCATTGAATAACAAGTGATGAATCTTTCTAGTTGATTGAAACTTGTTTTTCTTCCATGAAAGTCCTTAGATCTTAGGTTGGTAATTGTTGAAAAGTGGTTGCTAGGGCATTTCTTTTTAGCCTCCTTGAGGATGAATTTAGCAAAGTTTGAATCATCATTAACTCCATAGCCAAGGGAAGTAGGCACTGGTCCAAGGAAAAATTGGTGGTCACCTTCTTTCCTTCTCTTCTCCTCCTAAATTTTTCGGCCCCTCCTAGATGGCCTAGCTAGGGTTCCTTGCGAATTCCATCAGAGGATTTTTTCAATTCTGTCTGGACAAGAAATTGTGCTGGTGTCTCCTCTAAGGATTCTCAAAGTTTCAAGGAATTTTCACAGTTGGTTTGTGAGAGAACTCAAGCCCTAGCTTTGAATTTGAAAGCCTATCTTGAACATCATAGGTTGAGAGGTCTTCTTGAGGGTCATTTGCACATACTACTCTGATACATTGATTATTCTTGACCCTTTCCTATGCTAGCTTGACCTAATGATCACATTGGAGGAACTCCTCCCACGATTACTCATAAACCCTAGTTCTAGCACAAGCTTCTTTCTAGGTCTCTCTAGTAAAGCAAAATTCTCTTTCAAGCGATAAATCATCTTGTAACGCTTCTAGAAGAGGTCCTATATCATATTGAAGATCTTGACTTTAGGCATACTCATCATTATTGAACATCACTAACCCTAGGTTTAGGTTTTCCTCATAGGTCTTTCTTGGAGAGCATTTAGCTTCTCTTGAGGCATTGAGCCCTAATTGAGCCTTTCCTTGAATAGGCCTTGGGAATTACTTCATATCCTATCACTGATCCCATTATTATAAGTGATTTCCTTCATAGCGGGACTCCTCCCATCGGTGAAAGTCTGTAAAGAGCAAGGGACATTGACTATAAGGTGACAGTGGGTCTTTGTCCCATTGTTGTTATTTGGTCTAGTAGTTAGTTACCCCTCCTAGGACCCCCGCTAGATTGTGTGGCAACAAGACTTAGTGCAAGATGAAACTTCATGTCTTTGGGACATATTGGATGTAGTTGATGTTTGCCTTGAGAATGCTTGGTTTGGTTTTGGTTCTACTTTATTCCTTTTATTTTATACTTTGGGAGATTGATTGTGGGCTCTCCAAGCTAATTAAATACTTTTCTCCCTTAACAGGATTTTCTTGGACATACCTATCACAAAATTTTAGGGTGCGAAACTCAAGTAATCCACGAAACTGGTAGTAGAGGAATGGGATGTCGACAAATGGGTTAGCAAACTTAGCATCAAGAATATTAGGGTGGTTATTTGGGACTCCCCTTCACTTAGTTAGACCTATAATGAGCCTCCCAAATGATGGACCCGTTAGGGAGGGTGATAGGGCTCGAGGTTTCTAGTGGGGTGATGGAATGGTAATGGAGCTTCTTGGTCCTATTTGGGCATTATTGATTACACACTTGGATCATCAAGCATTCTCTTCATGGTTGAGACCCATGTGAATCCTACTGAGATTCTACTAGGCATCCTTGGTTACCATTGGTGTTCAGCTTGTAGACAGGAGACCTTTAGCTTAGGAGGTGTTAGAGGTTCAAGTGATGTGTTTTGTTTGATTTGGCACTATCTTTGAGTTAGAATTTCCATGGTGGTTGCTAATGAGTATGCCAGGTTCAGATGGATCTAACTTAACGACATAAGTCCTCTTCATAGGGACATTTTCATAGTGGTATGTTTATTTATTTCCAACCTCCTCATACTTCACCATCCATAATGGTTTAAATGGGGGTCCTTACCAAGCCCTATATGTTGACATAGTTCCATATTCTGCTCTGCGTGATCTCATCCTTTTGGGTGGTTTTCTCAAAGTAGATCTAGATTTAGTAAGGTCTCATTATTGATCTAATGATGTTTTCAAACCTCTTATAATTTATGGTAGGCACTTTCTTTATCTTGGCGAATCCCATGAATCATTGATCTTGAATAGCCTTCCTTGATACGTAAACTTTAGCCACTTCATTTGCTTCCTTGATAAGAGAGGTGCTAGTTATCATATCTTGGCCAACTAGGATTCAATCCTAAGTTGCACGAAACGCTGAAATGTTTTGGAGTTTCCGAAACGGGTACGTTTAGAAATGTCACCTCCCAAAAATGGAAACGTTGGTCGAAACGTCATATATGTATATATAAAAATATATGTATAAATAAATAAGTGAATAACACATTATCTTTGCAAGAAAAAAGGGAATAAGACCCATAGATGACAATTTAGAAGGAAAAACAATTCTATATTAACTCTCATAGATGATTACATGATGATTGAGTTTCAGCCAAGTTTCGGAGTTTCTGGTATGGGTACGGCCTGAAATGTCGGGTTCCTAGAAGTTTTGTGCAACATAGATTCAATCCCGTTTATACATTGGTTTTTGTTAATCCCATGACCCTAATTGGCCATTTTCCTCTCTCATTATCCCTTGTACATTAGCATTTTAGAGACCCTTATTAGTGCCATCATGCACCATACAAGTCTGTGCTTGGTCTTCTTTGCACAACAATGGGAGTCTAAAGTTTTATCTAGAGTACTATTGGGGTCAAGCAGTGGTGCCCCCTCTCCCTTACCTTATTTGGCTCTGCATTGCTAAGCTAGATTCTTCCTCCAAAAGCATATCTAGGATGATGATGTGTTCATTCTTCTCCATCGTTCTTTTTGTTGTTGATGTGATCCTCTTGGCTTCATTCTTAGAGGGTACTTAGAGATAGTTGGATGCATTGTCACGATTTTGTGGTCTTTGTTAATTGACAATCAACTTAGGTAAAACCAAGGTTATAATCTTCAATGGGTTGAAGAATGTTTTCTTGGATTATCACTTCTTTTTACATAGGTTGTAATCTTCTATGGGTATTATCACTCTTTTTTTTGAGGAGAGGAGATTGAGATCACCATAACATATAGTTAGTTGGGGGTTCAATTCTAAGAGCCTCCTTTTGGTTTGAAGAAAGCTTCTAGCCCTAGGTCAACTAGGGATATGACTCCCTAGTTGTGTTTGAGACATGTTAATTCTTTAATACTAGATCAAATCTATTTTATCTCAACAGTTTACACAAAACCCAAAAAAATATTTTTCCTTAATAAAATTTCTGAAACTGCTTTAAAATAAATACCTTGGTATGTTAACTTTTGAAAAATTTGCAGTGGAAATAACAAGAGAAGTTAGTTAGACATGCAACAACAGAGAAATGACCCAGAACAATCCACCTTCACTTCTATATTAATCACTAAAACTACAGTCAGAACCTTGAAGAATTTTACATAGAAATTTATCAACTATAGCAAAACCTGTAACTCGGCCTGCTGTAGGAAATCATTCAGCTTATTGTAGGAAGAAATCGACCTCTAAAATGCCTTAGAAATTCAACCCCTCTGCAATAAATTTGGCCTCTTTATCACTGTTGTATGGCCCTGTTCTAGCTTTGTACGACACCCTTTTCTGCCCACTAACTCGACCTCCTCAAGCCTGTATGGTCTGCACATGTGTGGGCTCAGTTGGTTGCTAAATCAGTCTATCTTCAACAAATAACTTGGCCTTCTTTTTGGTTGTACTTGCTGCCCCCACCTCTCCCCCCCCCCCTCTGCAATAAATTTGGCCTCTTTATCACTGTTGTATGGCCCTGTTCTAGCTTTGTACGACACCCTTTTCTGCCTACTAACTCGACCTCCTCAAGCCTGTATGGTCTGCACATGTGTGGGCTCAGTTGGTTGCTAAATCAGTCTATCTTCAACAAATAACTTGGCCTTCTTTTTGGTTGTACTTGCCGCCCCGCACCCCTCCCCCCCCCCCCCGTCTCCTCCACTTGATTCCTTTCAACCTCCACTTAGGGAAATTCCAACCTCTCTTCAGTCAAGTGGAGCTGCCCTTGAAAAACTTTCTCCCAATCACAAGAATGTGTCTTCGTCCTATCCTTAGGCTCCTTTATAATTTCCAAAGCTAAATCCCTAATCTCCAAATTGATAGAGGGATAGGATATTTTGGAGATTATGGAATTAGCCTTTATAAAGGAGCCTAGGGAGAGGATGAAGACACATTCTTGTTTAGAGTGATTGAGAGAGAGTTTCTCAAGTGCAGCTCAACTTGATTGAAGAGAGGTAGGAATTTTTCTGAGTGGAGGTCGAAAAGAGCCAAGTGGAGGAGAGAGTGAGGGGGCTAGTGATTTCAGTCCATGGAAGGAACGAATCTCCATTTTTTTGAAGGTGAATTGCAAGTACGGAAATCCAGGTTCCTACAGATCCTATCCAAGCAGTCGAGCACAAGCTAAAGGATGTGAAGGCAAGGGGAATTATTTTGGATGGTGTGCAGGATCATGTGATCCCTTACATAACAGGGAAGGACACAACACATAAGATGTGGCTGACCTTGAGTAGTCTATACCAGAGTACAAATGTGAATTGGAAAATGGTGTTGAAAGAGAAGTTGAACAACATTCGTATGAACAGATCAAAGACCGTGGCCTCATATTTCACCAGGATCTAGTAGGATTGTGATGAGCTATCAATTGTGGGAGAAGCGTTGAGTGATTCAGAGCTAGTGAAGGTAGCTCTGAAGGGTTGCATTAAGCAATGTACCAACTTTGTGGAGGGGATACTTGCTAGACAATACCTTCTTGATTGGGGCTGGTTATGGGATGACTTGCTCTAGAAAGAAAACTGGGGAGAGCTTAGTAACTGGTGGACAATATAGAAGTGGAGTTGGGGATGAGGAACTTCCTCTTACTGTGCAAGCTAAGAAGGAGAAGGGGAAGTCCAAGCAGAACTGCGGTGGAGGAGGACCTTCGTAAGGAAAGGAGGACATGAGCAAAGTCAAGTGCTTTGCATGTCACCAGTTCGGTCATTATGCCGGACAATGTCCAAACAAGAAGGGCAAAGGGAAGACATCTACGGAAATCCAGGTTCCTACAGACCCTATCCAAGCAGTCGAGCACAAGCTAAAGGATGTGAAGGCAAGGGGAATTATTTTGGATGGTGTGCAGGATCACGTAATCCCTTACATAACAGGGAAGGACACAACACATAAGATGTGGCTGACCTTGACTAGTCTATACCAGAGTACAAATGTGAATTAGAAAATGGTGTTGAAAGAGAAGTTGAAGTTTGAACAACATTCATATGAACAGATCAAAGACCGTGGCCTCATATCTCACTAGGATCTAGTAGGATTGTGATGAGCTATCAATTGTGGGAGAAGCTTTGAGTGATTCAGAGCTAGTGAAGGTAGCTCTGAAGGGTTGCATTAAGCAGTGGACCAACTTTGTGGAGGGGATACTTGCTAGACAATACCTTCTTTATTGGGGCCGGTTATGGGATGACTTCATCTAGAAAGAAAACTTGGAGAGCTTAGGAATTGGTGGACAATATAGAAGTGGAGGTGGGGATGAGGAACTTCCTCTTACTGTGCAAGCTAAGAAGGACAAGGGGAAGTCCAAGCAGAACTACGGTGGAGGAGGATCTTCATAAGGAAAGGAGGACATGATCAAAGTCAAGTGCTTTGCATGTCACCAGTTCGGTCATTATGCCAGACAATGTCCAAACAAGAAGGGCAAAGGGAAGACATATACGACAACCACAACATAGATGGATGAGTTGGCTGAGAAGTTCAAGAAAAACTTTTCCTTGTTGTCATGTTTTTTTGGCACCATTATGAGAGGAGTGTGGTTTGTGGACAATGGAGCATCTCATCACATGATGGGATCTTGGGATATCTTCACCAATATGGCCAAGGAGCCTAGAGATTTATATGTGGAGCTTGGTGACAACACTAGGTATGCAGTAGAGGGCATTGACAACTTATAGTTTTAAATGGACTCGGGGAGTATCATAGAGGTGAAGGAAGTGATGTTTGTGCCAGGGTTGGAGAAGAATCTCCTTTAGTTTCTGTGACGGAGGATAGAGGACTAGAGTTCAACTTCATGAGAGGTGAAGTATCTGTTAGGATGAAAGGGGTTGATCCTAGCATGAGATGAGTCATAGGGAGTAAGGAGAACAACCTATACTTGTTGAGAGTTCAAAGTTCTTGTGGAGAACCAGGTTGGGAAGAAGATTAAGGTATTGAGATTTGATAATGCGGGTGAGTATACCTCCAGTGAGTTTCAGGATTTCTACAGAGCGGTAGGGATCAAGAAGGAAATCACAATGCCTTACAACCCTCAACAAAATGGTGTTGCAAAAAAGAAGAACAAGATTATAGTGGGAGTAACAAAGGCAGTAATCTATGATCAAGACTTGCCTATGTTTTTGTGGGCAGAGGCCTGCAATACCTCTGTTTACTTGCGGAACAAGAATCCTTGCAAAGTATTGGAGGAAAAGACTCTTGGGAAGATGATTACAGGAGAGAGATCGAAGATGAATCATCTGAGCATCTTCGACAGTCCAATTTATGCCCACATACCTATAGAAGAGGACTGAGCTGGAGCCCTCATTAGAGAAGGGCATTTTTGTGGGCTACAATGCGGTCTCAAAGGCCTACAGGGTCCACATTACAGGATAGAGGAGGGCCATTATTAGTCGAGATGACAAATTCGAGGAGGGTAGGACCTTTAGGAGTTCTCATGACAGAGCTAGCAAGGGTAGATGGTCAGGAGCAAGAGGCTCCTTAGGTTGAGCAGGGACCAACAGTAGGGACACAACCTATAGATTAG
The DNA here is from genome assembly GCA_031772625.1 of Pinus tabuliformis. Lineage (NCBI taxonomy): Eukaryota > Viridiplantae > Streptophyta > Pinopsida > Pinales > Pinaceae > Pinus > Pinus tabuliformis. Next base: position 926,317,710 of record CM062812.1, on the reverse strand, counting down.
AGGAGCGATAGGTTTCTGTGAGATCTACCAAGAGAAGGTTGAGATGGGCCAAATAGACCTTGAGGGATGTGGAGGAGCATGTGGAGGCTCCTAGATGGACTTTTAGGGAAAGTAAACCACCTGCTATATTTTCCAACTATTTTGTTAAAATTGGCAACTAGGGCCAAACTCCATGTGGGTCATCTTATTAATGGACATTGATATTTTTCTTGGATCCCTCTCATCGAGAGGTGTAGGATTGATCTAAAGATCATCCGATTTCGATAAGTATTCATGAAGATATGAATTTATTTGTGTTATTGGATAATTCGTCAAGGTCGGCCAGCAACCAAATAAACCCCACTTGTGCTCAACATTTTAGTATAAATAGAGGTGGCCTTCAAGTCATTTCAACACACTTGGGATCTCTTCCTCTCTACTTGTCTTTGGGTTTTAGTAGGAGGAGAGATCCTAAGGGATAACGCTGCCCTAATCCAGAGGGTAGAAGCCGGAATTGCCGGGAATTGTTGGGAACTGTCGGAACTACTGGGAACAGCCAAAACAACTGTAACTGCTGGAACTGCCAGCACTATCGGGAACTGTTGGGAATTATCGGGAACTGTCGGAACTACCGTGAACAGCCAGAACAACCGGAACTGCCGAAACTGCTGGGAACTGCTAGAACTGTCGGGAACTGCCGGGAACTGTCGGAGCACCTATCTCCGAAGGAGAGCAGCGTGCAAGGGACAACTAACTAACATTGGGACAATTGTATGGTACTTAGCGGCAAATACACCAAGCATGCAATGTTACAGCTAGCATGCAAGAGACAGCTAGCATGCAAAAGACAACAAGCATGCTAGCGACAACAAGCAAGCTAGGGAAAACAAGCAAGCAAGATGCAACCAACACGTAAGTCAGTAAGGCAACATGGTGCAGCAATGGCACATAATGCAGTACAGTGATGGGTACAGTCATGATTAATGAAGCATGATGAGATGCAACATAGTGATGATGGGTGCAGCATGGTGAGGTGCATCATGATGACGAAATGCAGCTCAACGATAGGTGAAGGAGTCACCTTGGAGAATCAGTTGAGGCAGCATGTCTTCAACTGATCTCATGTATCATCTTCTTAGAGATGATCTATGCTCTTATCTAGATAAATCAAAGTGTTGACTTTTGTTGTAAACGTACTATCTCTCTCTCTCTCTGCTGAACTATTGAAGAACATATAAGAAGAATTGATCAAGGGTTTACCCACTTTGGGGTTTGTCCATGGCTATCGCCACATCTTGTGTCCTCTTGTCTTGGCTTGTCTTCTGCGATTTATGTTTATGTTCTATCTGCAATTTACTTTAATGTTGATGTGATTGCTAATCTGGAAAAGATATTGAGCTAACTGTGAAAATTGAAATAAATTGCTCTAAGCATAGAACATACCTAAAATTTAACATATTTAGCCTTGATGAGTAGCATCAGTGAGCCTGAGCCTTCTCCTTTTGAGGAGGCAGTAGATCAATAGGTTTGGAGGGATTCCATGGTGGTATAGCTCCATCATGAGGAATGATGTGTGGGACATAGTGCTGAGGCTTGAGGGGAAGTCAATGGTCACTTTTCGATTGATCTACAACATCAAGCATTGAGAAGCACAAAGCGAGGTTTGTGGTGAGACTCGAGAGGCTTCTCTCAAAAGGAGGGAGTGGACTATGAGGAGACATTTGCTCCTATCGGCAAATATGCATCTATTAGGTTGGTCATTTCTATTACCTCAGAGATCGAGTGGAGGATTCATTAGATGGATGTGAAGACTGCCTTCCTTAATGGGGTGATTGAGGAAGGTGTATATTGAGTAGCCTCAGGACTTTGAGGTACATTAGAGGGAGCCTCATGTATGCAGGTTGAAGAAGACCCTTTATGGGTCGAAGCTAGCTCCACACGCATGTTATGCCAGGATTGATGGAATCTTATTGGTTTGTGCTTCACCAAGAGTGAGGCAAACTCAAACTTGTACTTTGTATTTGTTGAGGTGAGCTACTTATCTTGGTGCTGTATGTTGTTGATTTCTTCTTGACAAGATTAGAGAAGCTCATAGGGATGTGCAAGGAGGAACTTGCTTTTGAGTTTGAGATTTGATGCACTACTTTTTGGGATTGGAGGTGTGGTAGCAACCAAGAGAGATTTTCCTTGGGTAGGGCAAGTATGTAGTGGAGGTTCTGAGGAGATTTAGGATGGAGGATTGTAGGTCTATGTCTACACCTATGTTCACCAACTTGAAGAAGCTGAGCACTTCTAAGAGTGAGTTGGTGGATCCCACATTGTATAGGTAGCTGATAGGTTCTTTTGATGTATCCGGTCAATACTAGGTTGAATATCTGTTTTGTTGTGAATATACTTAGCCAGTTCATGGTGTAGTTGAGGAGGGTTCATTGGGTGGCAACAAAGCATGTGCTCAGGTACTTGAGAGGTACAGTGGAGTATCGATTGAGGTATATCAGAGTTGGTGGAGTGTAATTTCAGGGCTACATAGATTCAGATTGGGCAGGGAGTGCAAGGAGGAGGAAGAGGACATTTGGATGTTGTTTGAGCTTGGGATTAGCTATGATCTCATGGTTCAACAAGAAGCAACACACAATGGTACTTAGCTTTGTAGAGGCTGAGTACATGGTAGCGAGTCTGGTGAGTTGCGAGGCCATATGGCTCTGCAAGATGCTCTCAGGGTTATTTGGCCTTGAGATGGGCCCATGATGAATTGTGATAATCAGAGTTGCACTAAGCTCTTTGGAAATCCAATGTTTCATGATAGGTCCAAACATATAAATATCAAGTATCACTTCATCAAAGAGATGGTCTAGTGAGGTGTTGTGAGATTGCACTACATTTCCATAGGGGAGCAGGTTGCAGACATTCTCACCAAGCTTCTAGTGAAGTTTGTGTTTTACGAGGAAAAGTTGGGGGTGGTTGTTAAGTTATGGTATGTTCTATGCTTATAACAGTTTACTTCTTTTTCTTATTATATTCCACCGATTAGCAATCACATGTACATAAAGTAAAGTGCAGATAGAACATTAAACGATCGACAGAAAACAAGCCAAGATAAGAGACACAAGATGTGGCGGCTAGCTAGGGACAAACCCCACAATGTGTGGGGAAACCCTTTGATCAAATCTTCTTTTATCTTCAATAATTCAGCAGAGAGAAATAGTACAATAAATCTGATTCATATTAGCAGTAGCAAACCCTAGATCAGTAGCATCAGCATTAGCGGCTTCATTATCAAACTAGGGCAGACCATATCTCACAAACCGACAGTCGGATTGACTTCATTCCACCACCAAAAGTTTCGGCTTCCAGAGGAGGTTCAGATGAACCTACAACGCAGTTCAGATGAGGAGATCTTCTAGGCCACGCAAGTCAATCTTTACTTCTGCAGTTGCAGCTTCAGTTTCAGCAGTTTCCGGCTTCAAACTAGGGCAGTCGATATTTTGCAAACCGTTCGTCGGATTGACTTCATTCCACCACCAAAAGTTGCGGCTTTCAAAGGAGGTTCAGATGAACCTACAGCGCAGTTCCAAAGAGGATATCTTCTAGGCCACGCAAGTCAATCTTTACTTCTGCAGTTGTAGCTTCAGTTTCAGCAGTTTCCGGCTTCAAACTAGGGCAGTCGATATCTTGCAAACCGTTCGTCGGATTGACTTCATTCCACCACCAAAAGTTGCGGCTTTCAAAGGAGGTTCAGATGAACCTACAACGCAGTTCCAAAGAGGAGATCTTCTAGGCCACGCAAGTCAATCTTTACTTCTGCAGTTGCAGCTTCAGTTTCAGCAGTTTCCGGCTTCAAACTAGGGCAGTCGATATCTTGCAAACCGTTCGTCGGATTGACTTCATTCCACCACCAAAAGTTGCGGCTTTCAAAGGAGGTTCAGATGAACCTACAATGCAGTTCCAAAGAGGAGATCTTCTAGGCCACGCAAGTCAATCTTTACTTCTGTAGTTGCAGCTTCAGTTTCAACAGTTTCCGGCTTCACATGTGTGAGAGAGAGAGACCCATTTCAGCGCAGTAGAGAAGAGACTCATATCTGCGCAGTAGAGAGAGAGAGATGTGATGAGATGAGTGAGTCTAAATGAGGAAAAGTCCTCTTATATTTATACACAACGTTGGAGGGTGAATAGATGCGACTGTTGGGCTTCTGAGCCTACATGAGTTGTAGGTCGGCTTGATAATAATTCCATAATCAAAATAAATTCATATCTCCATGAATACTTATCGGAATTGGATGATCTTTATATCAATCCTACACCTCTCGACGAGAGGAATCTAATAAAAATATTATTAGCCATGAATAAGATGACCCACATGAAGTTTTGCCCTGGTTGCCAATTTTAACAGTGGTGTAAAATCTCTTCCTTGCTAGGAGGGAGTGTTGATGTCTTATAGCTACGAAAGGTCTTCCACATAGGCTAGATGTCTTGGCAAGTGGAAGAAATGTCCTCTTTAGGTGGTTGCTCATGAGGAGCAACTAATATGATTTCCTTCCTAAGTTTTACTCAAGGAAAAACACATTGATTAATTTAAGTGATTAATGTAGACTTGGGAAAATGTTTTATTTAAGGATAAATAATTAATTATTTAAGTGACTTAGATTGTGTAAATTGCTGAGATAAAATAGATATGATATGGTATTAGTGGTAGATGGGCTAGGATTAAATTCTAGTTCTCGTAGATCAACAGTGAAGATTAGATCTAAATCACTTAAATAATTAATTATTTATTCCTATACAAAGCATTAGTCCAAGTCTACATTAATCACTTAAATAAATCAATGTTCTTTTCCCAAGTAAAATTTAGGAAGGAAATCATGTTAGTTGCTCCTTATGAACAACCACCTAAAGAGGACATCTCTTCCACATGTTAAGACACCAAGCCTATGTGGAAGACCTTCCGTAGCGATAAAACATCAACAAGACATTGCTTCTAGAACAATTTGAAGGACATATCATTGTCCAAGTTTTTCCTCATGGACACCATCATTTGGCCCATGGTATTTTATGGTATAGAGGTTTGGGGCCCCAATTTATTGGAATCTCACTAGGACAAGATGGAGAGAGTTCAATCCCTCCTTTGATGTATGATCCATTTATTCATGTAGTGCTTGGCGCTCACCCTTGTCAACTAGAGATCGCGTGTTTAGCTTGGTCTTGCTTCTACGTTGTGTTTGTAGTTTTGTTGTCTTGGCTAAGATTTCTATCCTTTCATTGCTTATTATTCTTCGGAGACCATCACTTTTACTAGCTCGGAGCATGCTTACTATTGGTTTTCATGGGTCTTCCTTCTATTTTAGTTAGTTAGTATTTTGATAGACCATTTTCCCTTGTTTAAATTATCTTTAAATGCACTTGGTCATCTCTTACACTTAAGTCCCAATTGGATTTTTATGTAGAGCACTTCATGGAGTTGAGGGATGACCTCATTATTAAATCTTTGTACAGAATTTCATTGGATATATGCTCTTAGGATTCCCCTAGGAAAGTTTAGGGTAGGCTCACACCAACTATAGGTAGAGGTTAAACCCCAACTCACACAGTTACACCTTCAAGAAGTTGAGACAGAGGAGCATTTCATATTCCAATTTCTCATTCATTATGATATCGAAGGACATTTCTATTGTATGTTTAAAAGAAGAATTCCCTCTCTTGTTTTTTCAGCTACTCAGACTAAAGATGCTTGGCCTTGTTCACGAGGGAGGTCCTTGACCATAGATCCCAATCTCTTTGGCCACTCCTCAACTCATAGACCACTAGGATGATCACATCTTTCTTACAAATGCTCCTGTTTGATAGGAACACCAAGAAATGAGGCAATAGCAGTACCATTTTTAAGTTCATATCCATGAGACCTTGGGGTGTCTGTACGCCCTCCAGCAGGGGTTGTTCTACTTTTTTGACAATCCTATGGAGGTATCATCTTAGATCGTGGGATAGTTCACACCACACCAATAGGAAGGGGATTCCCTCAACATCTTGGCAGTGGGTTGTCTCTTCCAGGAAGCAAGACATTATACAAATCAGTTCTTTTAGTTATTGATCTATTCAGAGCTTCCTCTCCACAATGTTGGATGTTCGGAGGGTTACCTGCTCTAGTAGAACCCGATACCAATTCTCTTGTACCCTCATATAGGACATTATTTTAGATTTCGGGGGTTTTGAGTGGTCAACAATTTTTGCACACTTGTATTTTGGACATATGTTTTTTTTTCTTATTCTTAGATCTTGGAGAGCAGATATGTTTTTTTCCCTTTTCTCTGTTGCTTTATATAGGATTGGCTTGTGCGCTCCAACATTATATTCATACTATTGTACCTAGCAATCCAATTGACATACTTTTGTTGTCATGTGCTGGATATTAAAACAATTTTCTTATCTTATCTAGAGCATTTGTTGAACCATGGTCCTTCATCAAAAGTTATTTCCATCTCAGCCACAAACTGAGAAGGTGAGGAGGAAATACTCCTTAGGAGTGCTAAGTGATAGCTACCCCGAAGCTTCCAATTTTCCATAATCCGAATCCTGTTTTTTTTTTCAAGTGGCCACATTTGTAATAATTTGCATATGAAATCCCTTACTCCAAGTTTGATTAGTGCTCTAATCATCCAATGATCCTAGTAGGGTCAATATTAGTCAAAGGTTCCAAAACCACTCTTCTCCAAGCACCCTCTTTTTGGCATTGTTGAGCTTACATCCCTCTATGCCTAAGGTAAGCCATTAGATCCTTTTGAGAGGGTAGACCAGCACATCTAGACACCACTTCCTTGAAACTTGAAAGTCTTCAGATTCAAACACATGGGCTCTTCACCTCAATCCACTTACTTACCTTTCTCTCCACATACAATCATATATCACAAGTTACTTTCCTTCTAGGTCATGGGTCTCATGTCGCCACATTGGACACACAATCAAACAAGTGACACAATGCTCTCCTTTTAGGTCATGTGTCCCATGTTCCCGCATTGGACACCTAGACACTCAGGAGACTTGGGACCTAAGTTTTGAACACTCACAGCAACCCATGCTGATTAAGACATGTATTATATGCATTCACATGTGTCTTGGTGTTGACCAATGGCTAATGTCTCATGTTGGTATTGGTCAATTGTTTTCAAAGAATCAATACTTGGATTTTATGCACTGGCCTGAGAGCTGATCATTTTTGATGATGGTGATCCGTTGAGGGGTCATCTGCCACACCAACAGATGCACCAGTTGGACGAAATATTTTGGGGGAGGGAGGAGAGCACAATGTTAGTGTTAGTGGTGGTAATATTGGTGATTTTGATTATGAGATCCAAGAGGACAAGTTATGAGATTCTTCTACCCTAATTTGTATTTTCCATTGGCATTCCCGTCTATCATATTACCTATGCAATATATTGTGATGACATTAAACAAGAAAACTACAATTCTTGGTTCTATATGCTTGATATATGCTGTATTCTTAGGTGGTTGATGCATTATAGTTCTATGTTATATATGTTCAAAAGATTTACATCTTTATGTCTGTATTTTATTTTTGCCATATATATATGCATATTTCTTTACTTGCCCCACTTGCCCCATTTCTGGGGGTCTGCATGTCCATGTCAGACATCCATGTCCCAGTGTCATGTGAGTTATATGCATATTCAGATTATTGTTTTTGTCCAAATATTGTGAATTATAGGCCTTCATGAAATTATTTGGGTTTGTGAATTCACAATGTCTTGCAACATGGTAATGATAAGTGCTAAAACAAAAAACCAACCGTCATAGGAGAAGTGCCATTAGTGAAAAGTGTAAGTATATGAAGCAAAATCACATTTAATTTGAGATCAGCAAGCAAAACACTCGTGTCAATTCCCAAATTTACAAAAGAATTGAGATGAATGATGAAACTTGTTAAATACATATATGAAAATTGTTTTCAGGACAGTAAAAATGAGCTTTTGAAATGAATCATGGAAACAAAGTCCTGAGGTGAAGTTTGACTTAGCAAATTAAAAACAAGTTAGGAGTTTTAATCCTTTCTACCATGTTGCCACTTTGATTTGACTAAACCTTTCCCTTAAAAAAAAGAGGGAGTCTTTTCCTTGGTTCAGCAGGACTTTGAAACACAAAAATATGTGCCATGTATAATTTATGGTTGGGAATTTCAATGTTGTTGATGCTGTACAAATAAACCAAATGCTTCATTGTACAAGAGGAATGCAATAAAAATTGGCACTGAATCTTGATAGATTTGATTGATTGTCTTTAGATAAATTTTAATTTTGCCATTTCAAAGACTTTATGAAGCTCTCTGAACTTTCTCTGGTTGTCCTGACAGACTTGGAGTGGAAGCTGATATACGTGGGATCAGCTGAAGATGAATCTTATGATCAAATGTTGGAGAGTGTACTTGTTGGCCCTGTCAATGTTGGCAACTATCGTTTTGTCTTTCAGGCAAACCTTTCTCGTAATCTTTTTCTCAGAATTAGTATATCTTCTGTGGTTAGGGGATTTTGCTTGGTATCACTTCTTTTCATATCCTCATTCAGTGCTTGTTAACTGAAATGGGGAAATCATGACTTCATGTTTCTGTACAGGCAGATCCACCAGATCCATCAAAGATTCGGGATGAAGACATCATTGGGGTGACTGTGCTGTTGCTTACTTGTTCGTACATGGGACAAGAATTTATTAGGGTTGGGTACTATGTCAACAACGACTATGACGATGAACAGTTGCGAGAGGAGCCCCCACCAAGAGTTCTTATTGATAGAGTTCAAAGGAATATCCTGGCTGACAAGCCGAGGGTTACCAAATTTCCAATTAATTTTCATCCTGCAACAATCGGTCCACCTGACAATCCAGCTCCTCCACCAGATCCCATGGTGGAAATGCAACCTGATGTTCAAAGCTAATCTTAGAGGCATTTTTAAATCGAACAATGTGTTTTCTTGAGTGGGGAATTGGAGATAACCTGCTTCAAGTAATAAATCTTCACCCTGAAACTTCTGTGCCGGCGAGCTCCTTTGTATACAAAATTCCGTTACAAGTGTTTAGAATGGTGGAATACTTACGATTAATTGGAAGTTAATTTTTGCAGATACAGATAACAAGTAGAAGCTGCTGCGATGCTTGCAGGACTTGTATACAACCTTACTAAATTGAGACTAATTTGTCCTCTAAAATTTCTATCAGTATACATTTTTGTAGTGAAAAGTAATTTAAGAGGATTTCTAGGGGTTGAAATTTGAATGTCCTTCAAGATGATAGGTTGCATTGCTATACACTGGTTTGCTTCTTCCTATTTTATAAGTCTCCAAAATTATTGGAAAATTTGAGATTAATTTTGTCAGATAGAGACAGCAAGTAAAAGTAGCTGAAATAAGTACAAGACTTGTATATGACATTGTTGAATATGGACATGCATTTTCACACTTAAAATTTACCTACTCTCTCCAGTTAGAGTTTTGTTAAAAAGAGTTAGGGTCAAACACATCCATATCTCATAGGTTGGGTTGCTTAGATATAGTTAGTAAGAAGAATTGGATGGAAAGCTCATAGCACTAGTTCTGGAACTTCAACGTTAATCTTGCTATTTCATTACGAGTATCAGTTACAGCATTTATTAGAAGTGTTTTATTACATTTCAATGCCTATATTTGCCTTTGTAAATCATTTCTAATCTAAGCCTTCTCGCTCAGGTAAATCAGAGCAAAGGACAGTACCGCAATTACAAAGAATTGTGGCCTACTTTTGTGCAGTTCGGATTTTCAAGCCTACCGCTGTGTGGTCCCTCGTGAAATGTTGGAAATATGTCACTACATAAAACACTACTCTGTTCAAACTCTAGAATGTCATCATGTCTAAAACTATTCTAGAGTCTGGCACACTCCATTATGCATTTTATGTTTATATTTTATAAAGGTTAATATAGAAAGTAAGCTTCTATTTTTTAGGCTTAAAATGGGCAAACATGGCTGTTTTTCATATAGCCTTCCTTTTTTGAGCTCCATAATTAAATCCACATGTTTGTTCAGCATTTATCAGCCTATTTCTCTTTTCTGAACAGCAATTTTTATTTGATAGTTTGCATATTCATAGTGAAGGCTTTGCTTTTTCCGTAGCCTTCCTTTTTAGATTTTTACGTTTCTATTTTCATTGTGGTTGCAGGGAAAATTGTTGTATGCCTAACAGAGAACTTACAAGCTTGGAGGTGGAGAGTAGATTCTCTGTTTATTTTGTTGTTTGAGAAAACAGTTAACCTAGGTTTTCTTTGTCAAGTAGTATTAGCAAGTAGAAGAATAGAGTCAATAAGGAGTAATTATTTCATTTCATTGTAATAATTCAAGAGAGATCCTGGCCTCAGAAATCTGGTAAATTGATGTTCCACTTACGGGTGGAGAAAGCTAATGTGAACAAACACAAAATGAAATGGAGAGACAGAACATTCAAAGTCTATGTAAAAGGGACATTCAACGGAGCCATGTGGATGAAAGATTGAAAGTTTGAATTATTTACCTGAATAAGATGTAATTCCTTACAGTCCTCAACTCAGGCATGTTGTTTAAGTGAATCTTCTCCATCGAATACAGGGATTTCAGACTACACTTGATAGCTCACACTGATTGTTTTCATCTTCTTTTGTGACAAAACTCTAACTGAGTGACAAATCAAGGACCGAGGGTTTGTGGATATGCAGCAAGATTTACAGAGAGAATAATTTTTAACTGGCTTATAACATTTTAGTCACATGTTACTATCCAAAATGGGACAACTGGATATCATACTTTTTTCCATGGAGTCATCATTCAGTCCATATACCAACCGACTACCAGTTCATTATGTACATGTCATGTAGTTGTTAGTCCCAAATACCAACTCATCTTATGCACATATAATATAGTTCTGAGTACTATATACGAACTCATTATATGCATATTAGTGTAGTTCTTGGTTTTTGAGTTGATGAATCTAGGCTTTAAATGAAGGTAAGCTGAAGAACAAATTGCAGTGCCTTTCTTCTTATTTGAATTTCTGCTAGAAATTATATTCAAAATTCATATTCTATTTTGCTATATTCATAAGAAAGTGAGTTTCTCATGATTTCCTTTTTTGTTATGCTTATCAGTTTTATGTTGACAAACTTAACGATAGAGAAAGTTACGAGTTATCCAAGATGCATAAATTGCTATAATATGATACTGTTGTAGATTATTTGATCAGAACACTTCTAGTGCCCTCCAGAAGCTCCAGCATTGTGTGCACTCTCTAATGGGGCTCTGGGTTTGTGCATGCACCCTATCGGGACTCTGGGACTATGTGGCCCCATACAAGGGTCTCAGGACTGCATGCACCCAATACAAGGCCCCCAGAACAACACGTGCCCAATATACAGCCTCTGAGATAGTGCACAGGGCCTTTAGGACTCTGCGTGCCCAAAATCGCTTTCTGCAGATACACCAGCTTGTTTGGAGGCCATACATTACTTAGAGGTGCCTAGCTTGCCTGGAGGCCATGCATCACCTAGAGGTGCACCAGCTTGCCCAGAAAAGTGGTTATGATGCCAACACACCATTTGGAAACTGTTTTGCCTTGGACATAATTGAACTGTTTCAGTTTTCCTAATGTAACTGACCTTGTCCATTATATAAAGGATATCATAGAGGGGTTTGGACAATCTAGACTTTAGTGTGCCTAATATTTTCTCGTTCAAGAGATCTGCTGTGACTGAGATTAGATTTTAATATTCCTTTTGCGTGAATCTATTAAAATTTCATTTTCTATTAATAACATCTGTGTATTTATTTGTGCATCTGTCCACATCACCTATAGGCTGTTAGTTCTTTGACATTCTGTGCCCTAATTTACTCCGGGAATCACATTGGTATCAGAGCTAGAAGTTTCCAGCCTCAACTCTCATGCACAGAAGTTGCACCAACGATCCTCAACATTGTGTTGTAGCAAGCCTGAGATTCACATGCTAGTTTGGGTGTACTTGACATATAGGAATTTAGGCGTGATGCCATCATCCACCTTGAACTACCTCACTGCAGATGGAAGCAACAATACCATAAGAGATGAAGCAGGTATCCCTGTTGTGGAGGCACGAAACATTGTAGATAAAACACTACATAGACCAATGTTATCAGAACCAAACCGATCATCGAACTGAAAAATCTTGTGGACCGGGCACTGGTCGGAACCAGACTGGAACCGGGAAAAAACCGGTTTACCCAAAACACATAAAATATTCATATTTTAAAGGAAAAACAGATATATTCATGTACATCCATATGAATCCAAACCATTTATACACAAATATGCAAAAGTTTTCATTTATATAGCAAGTAATAGTGCATATAACCAAAATAGCACTTGGTGCAAAACGCTGAACCAAAAATGTTACAAACATCAAGAAGCAGGCTCTAAAAGGCCTTTATAGTCCAAAATAACATGCTAGATCATAGTATTATACTACATCCTACAATGCTACAAGCTACAACTATAGCAAATCAATGATCAAATCATCAATCATCATTAGAATCATCATCCTCCTCCTCCACATCCTCATCTAAAGAATGAGTAGCATCCAAGTTTGCAATGTGATTACGACTTGATTGCCCTGGCCTTGAAGCTACTACTGGTGCTTCTAATATATCTGCCTCTGCATCTTGTGGAGGTGGGTCCAAGTCCAACCAAGAAAGGTCTTCATTGTCAAATGTTGCTGGTTGACTCTCCTCCAACCCATTTTGATGTTGGATCAAAGTCACCAAAGACAATGTTGCTTGTTTAAGGAGTTTTATTTGATTGCGCCTCAACCTATGGTTGTACTGAACAAAAACCATGTCATTCAACCGCTTTTGCTCCAAACGGTTCCTCTTCTTAGTGTGTATACGTTCAAACACACTCCAATTCCGTTCACACCCTGAAGCACTACATGTCTGGCCCAAAATTCTAATTGCAGCCCCAACGAAAAAAAAAAAATATTCCACCAGCGGCAAAAACCACTTAAGAAAACCCAAAAATTTCTGGGAAAGAATAAATCTTTGAAGTAGCTCAAAAATATTCCAAACCACCAGCTCTCCAAGACTCCAATCAACTCTTCAAATTTGCAAAAAATCTCCTTCAGAACAACCCTGCAAAAAACTCTCCAAATTCTCTTCACTGAACTTAGCTCAAGAAATGAAAGAGACTCGAATGAATAGTGTGAGTGGAATAGAGGGGGTGGGGGTGTTTAAATAGCTTTAGGGTGTTAGGGGGGTTAGATTAGGTTTAGAATTTAGGAAAAATAATAATAAAAAAAACAAAAAAAATTGATTTTTTGGCTTGCCTTGCTACGCAGCTGTGGGGCTCGCGGGCTGACAAAATTGGTTTGGAACTGGCTCGGACTGGTTCGGTACCGAATCGGTCATTTCTGGTTTAGACTAGTTTTGCCTCCAAACCGGTTGGACCAACGTGTTTTGCTGGAACCAGTTTAGTTCCGATAACACTGACATAGATAAAGTGGAGAAATGAATGACTATTGCATAGACTTGATGAGATCAACCTCGTAAAAATGCACATTATGAAGCACACTGTGATGAAGCAATGTTTGGTGGAATGAATCCATTGAGTAAATGCAACTATTCACATTCCATTGTTTAAAAGAGAAATTGTGCAAAAGCCCTAGATGAATGATTACAACATTTTGAAACATATTTTGTTGTAAATTGACGAATGAAGAGATTGTGTTTTCTACTCAAGTTTTTACGAAACACCTACATGTGGTTTGAATACTTTTATAAATAAAGAAATGCAGAGCATCAATCCATATTCCCATGGGATGATTTCAAGTCAAACTTTAGAACTAAATTTCTACCCAGTGGGACAACTTGATGATGAAAACATATAATGGCAACAATTCTACCAGACGCAGGGCCAATGTATTCTAGACCTCATTGCGGAATACTATTCAATGCCAAGTTAATTGAAGCCCTCAACACTTGAAAATTCTGAAATTCACAGCACACTTGCATTAATATTTGGAAGAAATGGAATTCTCAATCATCAATCCATTGGTAGATGCATATTGATATGCAACAAAGTTGGAAGTGAAAATAACTAAGCAAAAGGTAAACTCTTAAGTCACACACTCAAGCAAAGAAAGGCCATTAGTGTAACCTTGTTGTAGACAAGGGTAAAGGAAAATTCCATTCGAATATGGTGTCATCATCATCAATCATCTTCATTCAAATGAACTTTACAAAGCACATAAGAGAACCATTTTCATGGAAGTTAAAGCAATGTCAAATTTTGAGCCTCCCACATGTCTTGCCATGATATCAAGGAACTATGTCACAACAGTGGTGTAGAGAGTCTAGAACGTTGTGTCCCAATGTATACCACCCTCAAGGCAATGCTTCCTAACAAGGCCAAACTCGTTGTTGATTCACCAAGGGAGGAAGAATAAGAATGATTATTTCATGCCAAGTTATGGGTGAAAGGACAATGCGTGCATGTTAATCTTGACAGTGGCAGCTAGAAGAACATCATCTCTTTGGAAGCAGTGAGAAGATTGAAGCTGAAAATTGTTGATCACCCTCAATCCTATCCTCTTGGATAGATATCGAAGGGTCAAGAAGTGTTTGTCAAGAAGCAATGTGTTGTGCCATATGTACTCTAGCAATTATAAGATGAAATCTTATGTGATGTGGCTCCATTGGAGGTAAGTGATGTCATCCTTGGACAACCTTACATTTTGGATCACCATGTGTCACTTGAGTCTAGACCAGTAAGGTGGCATGTACAAATTGCAGCTCATACATATGTTATCTTAGAATCCTTACCGTTCTAGATGATGCAAGTCATTTAAGTGAAGCAGGCTAGGAAGATAATTTCTCAATCTGCTCACCGTTAGCAGCAAGGACAATTTCTCACTCGTTCACAGTTAGAGCAACAAGGATAATTTCTCACTTGCTTACAGTTAGCATCAAGGATAATTTCTCACTTGTTCACAGTTAGAGCAACAAGGATAATTTCTCACTTGCTCACAGTGAGAGCAACAAGGAAACTAGGGTAGTTTAATAAGTGAACAATATGCCCAACATTGTTAACTCAATGCAACGACAAAAGAATACAATAACCTATTTGAGGAGCCAAAGGGAGTACTAGTGCATTACCTAGTACAACACATAATTAATCTTGTTCTAGGATGACCACTCTACCACAAATCGTGGGAGAATGTCGACCTTCTCTATTAAATACAAGAGTTCGTAGATGTACAAAAATCAAAGCAAGTTCTTTTATAGGCATTAGCCCTATAGTCTTAGTTCATAAGAAATATAACACATGGTGCCTTTGCATAAACTATAGGACTCTTAATAAGATAACAATGAAGGCTTAGATCCACTGCATCATATCGATGACCTCTTCAATCAACATAGAGCACAATGCTTCACTAAAATTGTTCTCCAAACTAGATATCATCAAGTTCTAGTCCACCTTGAAGATGCTCAGAAGACAATGTTCAAAACATGAGAAGCACTATTTGAATGGCTAGTGCTGCCATTTGTTTACACCAACGCTCTAGTGACATCTATGAGATTAATTTACTTAAACCCTTCCTAAACCAATATGTGGTGGACCTTGATGACATATTGATTTCTATTATGTCATGGCATTAACACCTTTAAGATGTTCAACAAGTATTGTAGACTTTGTAAACATAATTTGTAGTGGATTTAGAAAAGTAGAGATTGTGTTGAATTACTTTGTGCTTAAGAACTTTATAGAATTCCATATTCTGGGTTTGGTAAACTTTTGTAGGGTTTTTGTTGAAGGTTTTTCAAACGTACTTTATCTCTCACTAAGAGGATGAGATTAGAAGTAGACATTCTCTTAGACCAAAGCACTATGGAAAACATTTGATACAATAAAACATAAGCTTTGTGTTGCCCTTGTTTCGACACTTCCAAATCTGTCTAAACTCTTGAAGATAAGGGTCGATGCATTAGATTACACCATGAGAGTTGCCATCATCCAACATGGGCATCCAATTTCCATCCAGTTTGGGACATTCAGTAATGTACTACATGACTTCTACACATGACTAAGAGTTATTTATTGTACAAGTGATTTGATAATGGTGACATTACATTCATAGGAAAGATATTGTGATACACTTAGATCACAAACCCTTTCAATGCAAAACAAATTAGAGAACCCTTGCCACTTGAAGTAGATGAATTCTTGCAACATTTCCATTTAATCATCAAACATAAGAAAGGTAGGGGCAATAAAGCAATGGATTGTTTGAGTAGAGTTCCTATCTCCCTTATTGTTGTATTTGACACCAAGGGTTGTAATATAGAAGGATGGGAAAAGATCTATAGTAATGATAAAGTTTGCAATAATTTATACATAATTCTGCACAAAGACAACACCTACATAGGGCTTATTGTAGATTTCATTGATTTTCACTTACATTATGTATCTTCCTTATTGCTTTGATAAGTTGTTTGTGCTCACAAGGGAACCCAAACAACTCTTGATTTGGGAATCTCACTTTCCTGAGTCAGTAGAACATTATGGAGTGATAGAGAATAACCACATTACAACAATGTCTTTGTAGGCCTCACATGAAGCAAGATGTTAAGTGTTACCCTAGATATTATGTTCTTTCTTCTATTGATAAACCAATTGATACCATTTGGGTATGTATAAGCCATCACTTATTCCTTGTAGACCATGGAAATTTGTTAGTTCATATTTTCTTTCTAGTTTTCCCATGATTAAGCATCATCATTGCTATGTTTTAGTTATTGTTCATTATTTCTTTAAGATGGCTATTATGATCCCCTGAAAGAAAACCACGACTACTTTAGGTACAACCCACCTTTACTTCACCTATATTTGGTCTCTCTTTTGATTTATCTTCATCCATAGTGTCTAATTGAGATTTTAGATTTCTTAGCCATTTCCAAAATGGCTTATAGTCAATGTTAGACTCTAAACTCATGCAATGTACTAACTTCTCCCTGTAGATTGATGGACAAATAAAAGTAGTAAACAAAGCTCTAGTTCACCTCTTACATATCTATAACAGATACACCCTCGCACCTGGGATGATAACATAGCTATCATTCAATGTGTTTGACCTATAGATTGTCATAGATACTCCATTGGAGTGGTGTCATATTAGACCTTACAATTCTCTAAAATATTTTATTATGTAGTTAATTACTTTAAATCTTAGATTCAAGATTATTATCGTAGAACTCATAATTATGGAAATCACTAAAATTGAAATGAAAGGAACAAGCAAATGAACACGCCATCCATACAAATGAACACAAGATGTGACTTGGGAGAAAACCAAACTAGAAGGTGAAGCTTATGCTATGCACTATTTTTTTTTTTATGAAATTCAAGTACAAAGAAACAAGCACTCACTATGGAAATGCCATAGATATTGTGGCTTGAATGGTTGCCACTGAATCTTATACCTCTATTATGCTTCAATATCCCACTACTGCATTGCTCTACTCAACTATGGAACAATAACAATAGCAATGGAATGGAACCCTTCCTTAGTGCCTCAATATTCAACTTAGCCTAGTAGTAGTTTAGGTTTAGGGTTAGGGTTTTTGCATCACTGAAACTTGAATTGATGTTACGGTTTTGGACCCAATAGAATATTCTTGAAATTCCACACCTAATTAGCCCATGTGTGAGACATGGTGATTGATGTGGCATCTACTTGGTATTGTGGTAGTTGATAGGGTAGGTTAACTTGCAGGGACAAAAATTTCGCATGCAAACTTTGATTAAGGTAATTTTCACAATGTTGGAAAGCTTTCAATGTGTAGAACAATGTTGAGGGATTGGGAGTCATGATCACAAAGTTGACCCCCTAAAAGTGCCATTTGATGTCTTAAACCAACTCTGGAAGTTTTTGGATCATAACCAAATTGGGACCTTCCATAAAACACATTCTACCAGTTAATTCTTCTAATTTTTCCACCTAAAAGTTTCCAAGATAGATGACAAATTATATAATGATCCACTCTAGATCATAGCTCCCTATTAAGGGAGGTTTTTTTCCCCAAAAAACATTTATTGAATGATGTGAGTGAATTTTTCCTTGGAGTATTGTTTGGCCTTGTTTGTAAGTGGCTCTTTCAACCCAACTTACCATGGTTCATGCTGCTCTTGTATAGTAGTTTTGGATGACTTCTACAAGATTGTATCTTAAACCAATTTTGCTAAGTCCTCTATGGTATGTAGGACTTGCTCATAAATTTTTGGATCCAACATCGAAGGCTTGTAGAGTTTCATATTTTCCACATTCATTATTGAATATGTTAGGCCAGGAGGTAACTCCTCAAATGAAATATGTTTATTCATTTAGATTGCTCATAGTTATATACATGAGGGAGTGACTCTTGAGTTTCATCTCTCGATGACTCTTCCTTTTCCATTATTTATTGTTTACACTATTTTACCACTGTTCACCCAATCCCCATGATTAGGTGTCAACATTCCCCCCCCTTAATCTGAAGGGATGTTGGTGAGTACAAGTATCGTTCTGAACCTGTCAAGCTTTTCTCTTCAAAGTGCTTCGGTGAAGATGTCTGAATCTGCTCATTAGTGGAACAATGGCATAGACGGATTGTCTTGGCCTCAACATGATGTCGAATCAAATGGTATTTTGGATTGATTTGCTTTGTTCGATCATGGAACTGTGTTCTTGGCCAATTTTATTGCAGAGGTGTTGTCAATCATGAGTGGAGTTGAATGTACTTGTTTTACCTGCCAATCTTTCAAGATTTTCTTGAGCCACACAATTGCTTTTGTTGCCTCAGCTGCTGCCACATATTCTGCCTCTGTTGTGGAATTTGCTAGAACTGATTGTTTGTGTGATCTCCATGAGACAACTCCTGATCCAAGACTCATAGCATAACCAGAAGTAGATACCCCAGTTTCTTTGTCTCCATCGAAGTCTGAATCAGAGTATCCAATCAAGCTGAAGTCGCCCACCTATGTATACTTGAGTCCAAAGTCTTGAGTTCCCTTCAAGTACTTTAAAACTCTTTTTGTAGCAGACCAATGTCCCTCACAAGGCTTTTGCATAAATCTGGAGAGGATTCCAACAACAAATGAAACATCTGGTCTGGTAGTAGTCAAGGAGTTGAGACTTCCTACAAGCTGTCTATACTTTGTTGCATCCTCAAATTCTTTTCCTTCAATGGATGTGAGCTTTAAGTTTTGTTCCATTGGAGTAGTTAGAGGATTGCATTCAACCATGCCAAACCTGTTCAACAGATCTCCAATGTACTTCTTTTGAAAAATGAATATCAACTTTGGATGTTGAGTTACTTCAATACCAAAGATAATAATGGACATAGCCCAAATCCGTGATTTCAAAACCTTTGCTCAGTTCCTTATTTATGGATGCATGTAGCTCTCATTGTTCCATGTCATCAAAAGATCATCTACATATACCACAAGATATACAACTGTTTTGCCAACTTTCTTGACAAACAAAGTTGCATCATCAAGATCATAGTGTTTGAAATTGAGTTTCAGAAGATGCTTAGTGAATTTTTCATACTAGGCTCGCGATGCTTGCTTGAGGCCATACACGGATTTCACAAGTTTGCATACTTTATGTTCATGTCCTTTCACAAGAAATCCTTCAGGATGTGACATAAAAACATTCTCTTTTAGATCTCCATTCAAGAAAGCAGTTTTTACATCCATTTGATGGAATTTCCAACCGTTTTGAGTTGCTAGGGCAAAGAGTGTCCAGATGGTAGCCCATTTTGCTATGGGGGCAAAAGTCTCCTCATAATCGACCCCTTCCTTTTGTGCAAAACCTTTTGCCACAAGCTTGGCTTTGTGCTTGTCAAGTGAGCCATCAACTTTATACTTGTTCTTGTGGACCCACTTGCAACCAATTGGTTTGGTTCCCAATGGAGGATCACCCAGCTTCCAAGTGCCATTCTTTATCAAGGCATCATAATCCTTTTGCATCACTTCTTTCCATTCATCATGAGAAACGACTTCTTTGAAGGAAGTTGGTTCAAAATTTGTAGACAAATTCAATTCACAATCATAAGAAACATCCATATTAACAGGGGAATCAAAGTCATCTTCATCACCTCCATTTTGCCGGGTTGAATTTCTTGTTCTTGTCTTTCAAGTGTCTTTGTTAGCGACTTTGGGGGACCTTTGTAAGATGGTCCAGGTTGCTCAGTTGATTGAGTTGGAACTGAATCAAGACTGTGTCTCCCAATTCTGTCAATCACATCACTTAAAGTATCATTAGTGGTTGGAGTCTCATGCGGGGGAGAGAGTGCTTCAGAAGAAGATTCCACAGGTTGGTCCAGTATAGGAATCCCCCCTTCAAGATGTGGAATCTGATTATCAAATTCTTGAAATGATTTTGCATTTGCGAATCTATCCAAGCGATCAAGTTGCCGCTCAACAACATTGTCAACTTTGGATTATTCAAGAAAAATTACATCTCTAGATATGACAAACTTTTTATTAACTTCATCATAGAGGCGGTATGCTTTGGAGGTGTTTGAATACCCAAGAAGATACATTTATGACTCCTTGCACCAAGTTTGTTTCTATGTACTTTTGGTATCAAGGCATAACAGGTGGAACCAAAGAACCTGAGATGCTTTACTGAAGGAATGTGACCATACCACATTTCATAAGGAGTCTTGTTTCTAATAGCATTAGATGGACATTTATTCTTTACATATACAACACATAGAACTACATTAGCCCAAAATATCAATTTTACATTCTTGAAAAACATCATGGAGCACACCATATTTAAGACTGTCCTATTCATTCTTTCAGCTACTTCGTTCTGTTGGGGATTATAAGGCACAATTGTTTGATGTTTGATCCCATGTTGGTGAAGATAGTTTTCGGATGCATTTGAAGTGTATACTTTTCCATTATCAGTGCGATTAGAGCCAATATGAGATTGTGCATCATTTTCAATCCATGTACGAAAGTTCTTGAATGTCTGAAAAGCATTAAATTTGTTCTTCAATAAGTAAACCCAACACATTCTAGTGTAGTCATCAATAAATGTCATCATATATTTATTTCCATTTGCAGAAGGAACATGCATTGGACCACATAAATATGAATGAATGAATTCAAGTTTTCTATGTGCTCTGGAATGTGAATAATGAAAACACTGTTTTCTATGCTTTCCTAGAATGCAAGCATCACATTGCTTAAGTTTCTTAGGAATTGTAGGCAAACCAATAAAACCATTTTTCTTCAACAAGCGGAGGCTATCATAGTTCAAGTGTCCAAATATAGCATGCCATAATAAACTTGATGGAAATGTACCTTCATCATAATGAGAATTGTATGAGAAATTTTGTGCACGCGCAGAGGTACCTTGCAACTTGAGAAGCCTTTCTTCTTCTATCCCCGTCATGACAAGTGAGTGATCTGATGCTTTTCTCACTTCAACCTTGCCATCAAACATATGATGGAGTGTCTTTGTTGGCAGATGTGGACCAAGAACAAGAAGTTTCTCTTCAGTTGTGGGACATATAAAACATCATGCAGAGGAAAGTCTGGAAGACTAGGCAATTTAAGCCTGATTGTGCCAAGACTTGATGGCTTGAGTTTTGATTTGTCTGTAAAGTATACTGCACCATCAACATTGTTAGTAAATTCTTCAAAAAAATCTCTTCTAAAAGTCATGTGGCAAGTTGCTCCTAAATCAAGCAACCAATCATTTTTCCAAGAAGCAAGTGAAGCATTAAATAAGTCTTCATTTACTCCAATATTACAATGTGCCACAACATAGTGAGCGGATTCAGGTGCTTTACCTTTCTCTTTGTCATTAGTTTTACCTTTGGGTTGATTGCTTTCCTGCTCAATTCTATCCCACGACAACTTGCATGTGGATGCATCATGTGATCCATCTCTATTGCAACATATGCAATGTAAATCTGACTTTTCTCCTTGAGAGTGTTGGCCCCCCCTGCCTCTGAAATTTATTTTTCCTCTTCTTCTTCGACCACCTCTTCCTCTGGAAGAATCTTGAGCAAGATTCTTCTCTCTATGTGCAAGACACACAACCTCTTCAAAACACTGAGAAGCTGTCTTCTTCCCAAAAGCTTTCTCTCTCTTAGCAAATTATTCACAAGGAAATCAAAGGTAATTTTTTTGAGATTTCCATTTGCTTGCAATGAGTCAAGATAATTTGAGTAAGTGAGATAAAGTGCCTTGACAAAAGCTATTAGAGGAATGTCCAGTTCAACATTAGTGACTTTGATACCATGCATAATAGATTTTACTTCTGATGCAAGAGCAAGATGATCATCATTTTGTAATTCAAGGCTGAACAATCTAATCATGAGTTGAACAACTTCAAGTGTAGATTTTGAGTCATAGAGTTCCTTCAGTTTTTGTAAGGCTTCGAAAGCATTTGAAAGTGGCGAAATATGGCGACTCACCTCTTCATTTACTGATGCTGCAATCAAGGCATAAGCTTTGTTGTTCTTATTTTACCAAATGGAAAATTCCTTGTCCGAGGTAGGCTTTTTTGGTTCTTTGTTTCCTTCACCAACACGCACTCCTTTCCACATCGCATTAAAAATGAGAGTGTGTTTGATTTTCCGCGACCATTCTGGATAGTTCTCCTTAACGTTGAGAACCACTCCCACAATAGATATCAATGAATGCATTATAAAATCTGTACTGTGGGAAAAAAATACTTATGCTGCAAAATTTTACTCCTAATGGTAAATTTTTTTGATTATGATATATGAAAACAGAGGTATTATGTGAGCGAGGGATAAATGGGGGAGGGATTATATGAGGGAGGGATAAATGGGGGAGGGATTATATGAGGGAGGCCCAATGGTTATGAAATAAGTGGTATCCCAGCTTCACCATTGTACATATTAGAAGCATTAATGGCGAAGAATCGGTGAATCTTGTCGTTCAAGGTGCCAATATGGAGGAACCTAAAACGCGGGAGGCTTTTCTATTCAAATATATTGAAATCTGGCATGGTCTCAAATTCGAATCACCGAACAAAGCTGGAGCTCAATTCAAGATTTCGTAGGGAATAATGGTGAAGCTGACAATGATACCCTGGGTCACTGACGGGCTTCCTCTGGCAGAAGGATTGGACGATGGGCACATGCAGAGAGATGTGGAGTTTTATAGGCAGCAGGAGAATCGATGTTTAACTCTGCAGAGGTATGGAGAGCGGATGGAGAGGCCGAGGCCAAGCTTTTTATGTGTGGATCGATTAAGAATGCATTTGAGGCACATGCGCTATGGGAGGAGGCAGGTATTATGATAGTGTATTATGCGAGGAGGCGGGTATAACGTATGGCATTACAAAGTATATGAACCGAGCAGCGTATGTAAGATAAAATTGTTGCAGAACTTGTGGATAAATCGACGAGTTCTACTTGGAGCAATTAAACTACACATAAATTGCCAATCTTTTGCAGTGTGAAAAAATAACACCACACCAAAAAATCAACAACTGCGATAGAAAAGTCACTGAAAACTTATCTGCATCCTCCCTCATTCCAGTACAAACATTGCAGCAAGAACTTATGCTACCTGGAGATCATATCACGCCTTCCGGGATATAGTCAACATCGCCATGATTAACGCAGGTACAATTACCCCACACAGTTATATAAAAAAACAATGTCCAACAAATATTTAACATACAGGCAACACACTGTCGCCTTTCTCATGCCACTCCACAGTGAGCCCTCCAAACTTGGTGGTATCAGTTCACCTCACCGAATTATTGTAATCGTGGTATCACTGCTCTCTGAGGACTCTGCCAACAATATTCAACGCACAATAGTGATTTGCCAATATGCAAAAATGCAGAATAGAGGCAGAATAGGCAGAATGGGAGTTACAAAGTAGAGAGGGAAGCCAAAAATGGCGCTAGTTCTGATACCATGTCAAGCAAGGAGGTATCTCCTCAAACGAAGTCTATTTATTCATTTAGGATTGCTCATAATTATATACATGAAGGAGTGACTCTTGAGTTTCATCTCCCGATGACTCTCCCTTTTCCATTATTTATTATTTACACTATTTTACAATTGTTCACCCAATCCCCATGATTAGGTATCAATAGAGTAAATGAGTAAATGCATATATATTGAGGTGGATTGAGTCTATATGCATTATTTCTCACTTTTTCTAATTCTTCGAAAGGACCATATCATAGAGTTTTGATATTTTTCGCAGGACCTTAGAGCCTTTATTTGTTTCGATGCAGCCAAACTTTGTTTCCCACCTTGAATGTTTTCTCAATTTTGTGTTGATGATGTCGAGATTTCTACTTTTCTTATGATTTTATTAAATGTTTCTTGTATTTGCAAATGGATTTGCCTAATATTCTCAACAAACTTTTCTGCATTCAATGCATCTCTTATGATTTCTTAATTGTTCTTCCTTGTTATCCATATATAACATATGAGGGAAATGATGGAAAATGCTTGAAGCAAGTTTTTCAAAAGAGCACTTACCCGTAGAAGTCTAGTCTTTTGTTATAAGAGTGTTGGATATGAATCCAATTTTCACCCTAGGTTTTTGGATGCTTCTAATTATAACCCCTTGAATTCTAAACCAATGTCATGCTAACCACTTTTATCTACCCATTTATTTGTGGATCTCTTTAATTTGTGATTCACTTTCTCATAAAGTGTAGTATGATAGGAACGATAACATTCTTATCTTGACCCTTTAATTAAATTGTAATTAATTATGCTAATGGTATTATATTGCTTATGTCAGCATACATGTGTCATTCTTGTGATAGATATGAATCTAAGAATAATGTATATGTAACTTATATGCTTGATTAATGAATATCCTAATACAACCGACTAAGAACATATGGACAATGATATGGGATATGATACCATGAGTGGGAAAATAATGAGGGTGTTGGGGGAAATTGTCTTACCAATGTCTTGCCATGAAATTCAAATTTAAAATTTGAGACCTTTCCATCCTGCCTAAGAACCAATCAATTATGAATATCTAGTAGTTGGATCAACCACCCCCATAAATATGGAAGCTGGGGTGGTAGCTGCATAGTGGCTGCAATAGGTCTTCAAAATTTAATACAAGGAACAAATTGACTACACTCCTTGGATTTGAACTTGACCCATGATTGTTTGGGAGATTGAGGTGAATGTAGGATTGTATAACGACATATTACACTGATTATGGGCATCTATGAAAGAGGTAGAGATCCATGAAGGAAAAAGGGTGGGAAACTTTCATTCACATTGGAATGTAGGCATACATGCACAAAGAGGGGCACACAGAGAGAGTAGAGAGACACAAGAGCCTAAGTAGTGAAAATCACACGTGGAATGATGGCTAAAGGATTTTGGGTGCATAAATATGCCTAGAAGTGCTAACCGTGGATTAGAATGATTTTGGTATGTTTTCGGTTCCCTAAACATATTTTTTTGTTTGTTTAAACAATTGTAGAAGAGCTCTAAAATCTAGCTAGGTAAAGTGGGCTATGAATTAATCTATGATGGTTGAGCATGTCAAGGAAGAGGTGGTGAAATCACTAAGGGACTGTAGTGCAATGAAGGAGCTCTCTTATTTACTTTGCTAACCAACATAGAGGCATTTGGATATTGTGGAGGCTAAACAAAATTCTTGAACCTATTATGTATGTGAAGGAGAGTTGCTTTCACCTAGCCTGATTATTAGTGAGATATTAGTTTTCCCCTTTGTGGTATCATGACTGACTAGGGGGTGGGTAGTTGTAGAAAGTTGATGTATAGGTGAATGTATGATTGGATCGATAAAGTTCATTTCTAGATCGATTTCTAGCTTGATATTTTAGATAAGTGTGTCCTTTGTTCATTCCATTATTGTTGATTTGTCTCTTGAATAATTTTGGGAAAAGTTGGTAGTGTTTAATTTTATGATAATGAAATTTGTTTATATGGTTATGACATAGACACATGTTATTGCAAAGGCCTAAAATTATGTTTGAGTTAAGTACATCTTTGCAAGAATCTAAATTAATTTGAGTTTAAGAGAGCTTTTTGGGAAGTAAATTAATGTATGAAGTGGAGAAATTAATTGCCTATTTAGGCAAAAGACTTGCATAAAATTTGTTGGGTAGTATACTCCTACCTATTTTTGTGTTAAGAAATGTATAAAAAATGGATGATAGTAACTATGCTTAATTGCATATGAATCCTACCTATTTTGGTGCAAAAAATAATTTAAATTGTAGTAGACAGCGACTTGTAATAAAAATATCTATTTACATAGAGTATAAAGAATGTTTGAAGTTGCCTTATTTCCTCTAAGTGAACATGATATTTTCAAGTGTATAAGTTCATCTGTATTTGAGCAAGGTTAGTAAATACTAGTAAGAAATTTTGTTTACTTAATTGAATGTGATAAATTTTGGTAATAATTCATTCAATGAGTGCAATTTTCATTAATGCATTATGCCCATGAGAATATACATATGCATATAATTCACTTACATTCATGAATTTTTGAAACGTGGGCAAAAATTTTACCCACACTCTTTGAATGTAGGAAGTTGCCTTACTTCCCCAATTGAACTTGAAACTTCAATAACTATAAGAATGTTTGAAGTTGCCTTTTTCTATAAGTTCCTATTTGTTTTGATCAAGGTTTATGCAAATCTTAGGATTAATAAATATTGGTAAGAAATTTTCTTTACTTAATTGAATGTAATAAATTTTAGTAATAATTCATTCCATAAGTGAAATTTTAATTTATGCATTATGTATATGAGAATATCCATATCCATGTAATCATTTACTTTCATGAATTTCTCATACATGAAAAGAAGAAAATTCTAGGCAATAGTCTTACCTAAACTATGCTCTATGTAGAGAGTGCTTTTCCTAAATTCGATTAATCTTTTTAATAGAGATAATCATCTTGAATGTCTAATATAATCTCTTAAATTTGTTGCAAAGCTTGCTAAATCTTCTTTGTTTGGAGAATTCATGAAGCTTTTGTTAGGTAAAAAGGTTAAATTTCATTGGTTCTATTAGGGTT
Source organism: Pinus tabuliformis (assembly GCA_031772625.1). Classification (NCBI taxonomy): domain Eukaryota; kingdom Viridiplantae; phylum Streptophyta; class Pinopsida; order Pinales; family Pinaceae; genus Pinus; species Pinus tabuliformis. Next base: position 926,290,623 of record CM062812.1, on the reverse strand, counting down.
CGGATTGAACTAGTTTCTAAAAGTAAAATATCAAACTTCACATACGCTTGTAATACCATGATAACAAGGTTCTAAAAGTCAACTATTAAATTTCGCGAATGTCAATAATGCCATTGGGGTTTGCAAATGTGGACAAGGTTTCTAAAATTCAAATATTAAATGTTGCCAAATGATGATTATATCATTGGGGTTTGGCGATTTGAACTATGTTTCTAAAAATCACATTACAGGAAATTTAAGTTTAAAAGTTCTTATGAAATTTTCATGTAATTTCCATGTCATAGTATGTAAACCAATCAAAATCCTTTAAATTTAAAAAGAGGTACATGTAAATATTTTGGAGGGAAAAGAAGAAAAACTAATTTAAATTGTATTTTTGGCTTATCTCCTTATAGGTTTATTCAAATTTCAAGTTTAGACACTCGTTGGACGCATAATTAAATTCCACATCCAACGAGTACCCATTAAGCATACTTTTGAGAATATCCACATCGATAAAAATTGATGATACATTAAAAAGTGTGTTGAACATGTTTTTTAACGTATCATCAAATTTTATCTATGTAGGCCTTCTCAAAAGTATGCATAATGGGTACGCGTTGGATGTGAAATTTAATTCCACATCCAATGAAGGAGATAAATAAAAAATACAATTAAAAGAAGTAGTTTTCTTCTTTTTCCTCCAAAATTCATAATTCTTATTTTATTATTTTTCCTTAAGAGGCCACTTTTAAGTTGAAATTTCCTCTAATAAATATTAAGTTTCATCGATGCCAATAATTCCATCAAGGTTTAGCGATTTGGACAATTTTTAAAAGTTAAATCCTAAATTTCACCAATAGTTTGCAGCTTGGAAAATGTTTGAGATATTTACTCATAAACATTCAATGCAAAGTCTGAAGCGTCGACAAGTTTGAGGTATTTATCCATAAACATTCAACACAAAGTTTGAAATTTGAGGTGCGAAATGTTTTAAGTTTTACGGTAACAAATTTTGGATTTTAGTTGTCTAAATCTTCAACACTATTGAATTATGCATGTATGTAAATTATTAATTTCATAATGGTGTGTTAATTAAATATATTATTATTAAATTAATATGATTATATAAACTTACGCACACCAATTTATTAATTAAAAATTAATTTAATTAAATGTAATGTAATTAATCCTTGGGCCAGTGGATGACATGGTAGGGTTAGGTGACCTTGGTGTTAACACGGACCACACCCATGATGACACATGGATCTATGGTGCCATGACATTTGGTGCATAGCAATTGCATAATGATGTTTTTCTTTATAATTTTATATTGTATTGCCTCAAAATATCATGCAAAATACGTACATCAGATGAGCCACATCTTTAACCATGTCACTGAGTAGGTGGTCTTAATCTTCCGAATGAGAAACATGATATTTTTGACCACCCACAAATATAATATGTCCAAAATTCTAAAAGTTTCAACAATTCTAGCATAACAAGAGTATCTATTGCTGTATTGTAAAAAAGAAGAAGCTTGCAAGCTATCATTCAAACTCAAGAATTTGAGGATGTAATAGGATCTAGGTTCCTTACACTAGAACCAAGTGGAACAGGAGGAGCAGGCTCACACTGTAAATGGAGTTCAATGTGTGCCAATCTTGTGTCATTCTCTCTAAACAAACTCTTTGATTTCATTGGACACGCTTGACGTCTTCCAAACTAGCAAAGATATTATATCTCTCTTCCTGCTTATCCTTTAGAACCCTTCATAATAGGGTTTTCATCTGCCAATACAGTGCCAAGGCACTAAGATATTGCTTCCTTCTACCTTGAGTATGCCCTGGGTCAGGATTCCATGTAGAATCTTCTTCCAAAATCTTGGAGTTTGAGAAAGCAAAACTGTCACAAGCAACAAGGGATTCCAAATTACAAATTTCATTTTGAGTTTCAGGGGGAGCTACCACCACATGATAAGTATTGGTGGTCTCCTAGGCCTGCTTTGGGCCCGATTATGACCTAGGGGGCCATGGACTCCCCCACCTCTCCTACTTTGCATTCTTTGGCATTGCATGGTTGTCAATTGGATAATCTGTTGGTGGTTTATAATATGAAATCTAGGCCAAAGTAGTTAGGCCAACAATGGACAAATTTAGAAGAAACGTAGATTATCAAACAAAAAGCACATGGATAGGAGAAGTAACCCATAAACTGAAAGGAAACAAAATAAGGGGTAGACAATGGTATGCAACTCAGGAGCAACACCAAAGTGCATGCACAATAGGCCTCTTAGAGAATAAATAGAGTGAAAATAAACCCAACAAACACAAACACCTCTCTTAAAATAATACTCGTAACCAACACGGGATCTTATATAAAATTTGATGAAGAAACAAGGATAAAGAGGTACCTAAAATCTAAAGGATGCGAGAAGTGTCAGATTCAAAGAATGGGAAGTTGTAGAGAAATCTAAGGTACCCTTCAAACGAGGAAAGGTAAAAAATCTGCTTCCAAATGCAATGAGGAAACCTCCCTGCCTTAAGGTCTCTTTGATGTTTGAGCTCCTCCATAAGGATTCAACTAGACAATCAACAGAACAAACTACCAAGCAGATATGCCTCCAAAGACCCTTTAGAAACTACCAAATATAATTCCCAATGATGCAGAGCCCAGGAATTATTTGACCGTCCTCTACCCCTCTTTCCTTCCAACTTTCTCTCTTGTGGCAGGGGGACTAGGTTTTGCCTCTATTTGTAGTGCAGAACCCAAATCTCCTCACGTAGAAACTGCAACAGGATGTAGGCCATAATACCCAAGCTCTTTAATTTTCGCATGCTTGAGCATGTATCGGGACGACCACACTATCCCCTACATTAACTATTCTCTCCACAGTGGGGTGGCGGGCTTGTTCCCCAGTCCCACTACTTATCTCGGAGTTCACCCCCGTCGGGGGAGAAGTTGCATAGTGTTGTTGACATGGCGCCAATGGTGAAATTATTCAAATGATCACATCTTTGATGATATAGACTCTGATTTTAATAAAGTTCATATTGTTGAAAAGCTCTCAATGAGTAGCAAGCAATGATAATATTAGAAAATAGTTTTGAGTTGAATCAGAAAAGAGAAAACTTTTGGTATATCATATCCTTAATTAGGCATTGAGAGACTAGGTATACTGTTATAGGTGGTATTAGAGTAGATTTCAAACATTGGACCTTGATGGATTAGGTATAGAACATGAAGGTAGTATATTAAAGTGGCAGTTCAAACATTGGATTTGGATGAGTCAAGAAATAGAATGTAGGGATAATTTTTTTAGAGAAATGGTTTAACACAATGGCCGATGGGCCATAGATAAGACAATAAGGAACATTATCAAATTTGTGGATCAACATGAGGCTCAAAGTGCTAGAGATAGACCACAAAGATAGAATAGAGTTCAAGCACTAGATCTTGATGGACCAGATATAGAACATGAAGGTATATTATTAGAGCGGTGCTTCAAACAATGGATTTGGATTAGCTAAGAAATAGAATGCAAAGATACAATTTTCAGAGATATGGTTGGATGGACCATAGATAACACAAGAAGGAATATTGTCAAATTTATGGATCAACATGAGGCTCGAAGTGCTAGAGATAAACCACGAAGATATAATTTCCATACCATTGGGTTGAGAATTGATCCATGATGGAATAGAGGTAAATCATACAGTGAAGGTTCCAAAGCAAGGAGTATGATAGTAAGGATGTATGGAACGGGAACCAAGATTATTGGATACACCAAAGAGATTGTATACACCCAACATTGTTGGGAAAATAATGTAATAGACTTTGTGACATGTAATAAATCTCTACTAAGATATTGCGGCATAACTATTGAAGATGTAGTGAATGAAGACATTCAATGAAATTCTAATTGTCAAAGTTGCGAGGATATAATTAGGATGTTGATTAGATTTCCATGAATAAATCAATAGAATGATAATTGTAGAAGCACATGACCAAGTGTTGCAACCATAATTATGAGGGGGATCTCTCAATTTACCTCATGCTATTTTTATATGCTAACAATACAGAGAATATGAATGATAGAATTACAAGAGATTGAATAGCCAAAAATGCATATGCACTAATAGGCATTAGGACAGTGATATGCGAAGTGCATTAGAGATGAAAATTCCATACAATAATGAATGAGTATACACATATCATGAATGGATACTCATAGTTGTATGCTATTATAAGATGGTTATGATAGTTAAACAAAGTTAATGATGAATATTTAACCAAGTACAAGTTGACAATATGGCTAAAGACGCTAATAAGGGTGTTGTATATAGTCGTGTGGATATAAGGCTATGGATAATAAAGTTTCGATTGAGACGTTGGTAAAGAGGAATGCGAGAACCCTCCCTAAGGTACCAACTAATGAGGTAGTGTCCATTAGTGTCCATTGATATCCATGCATGCATGGTGTCGATATGCTCAATGAAAATCGTATAATGACAATCGTGATTCCAACAAATGGTATCAGAGCCAAAAGTCTCAAGTTCGAAGCACCCTTGACTTGTGCTGGGTGGAGATTGTTGGGCATTGGATAATCCAATTGTGTGTTTTGCAACATGTGCTTGACTGCCCCTTGGGGATCTGTTAACTTTGGCGATGCATCTATGTACTAACACCTACGGATTTTGGTGTAACGAAAATCATGATTCCAACATTCTATATATACATATCCACTTGAAGTGGGTGGGTATGTAGTGGGGATGATAGAGTGGGTACTAACTCATGAAACTTAGATAATTTTATGGTTCACTATATATCGTAACTAGGGAGAGTTGCATGTTGATGTAGTCACATATGAAGGGACAACAAGAAAGTTAGTCACATATGAAGGGACTACAAAAAATCTTTGAATGAGGAAGCAAAGTTACAAAACAATGAAAAAAATAGTTAACTATTACGATACTGTTAGATTAGATTTGGTCTAGTGACTAAAAATATGGTTGCATAAGACTCATATATTAGATACTAATAAGGTCTTTTGAAGTATATGTGTTGTGTTGAATGATGGGTTGGATCCAAAAGGAAATAACAAACCTAGTTAACAATAATTGCTCAAGAAAAATGCAGTGGCATTGCTTTGAATTCTAGGCCATGCAAAATAATTAAAGGGGGAAAAGCCTTGACTCTCTTCCCTCCTAATGTTTCATTAGAGATGAAAGAGTTAAAACATACAAATTATATAAGTTTAAGAATGTTGATGAAATTTGGAAAGGAAATAACTGAATATGAGAATTACACTCATAAATGAATCAAGAGAATACTTAATAGAGTGTATGCAAATGTGTTAAGGCAGGTTAGATATTGAATGAGGATTTAAAAGTGTTGAGGCATGTGCTTTTTAATTAGCTTAGTAAATTGATGTAATTGTTAACTTTCTATGTGATTAGGAATGGTCGAATAAGATGCTGACACCATTGCTTGACAACTCAAGTAGAGGATGAAGGAAAAAGGATGATCATCCAAAGGTTGATGAAGGGAACATGCACGCTTCTAAGGAGTACCAACCATGTTAAGTAATAATGAATATCATTGTGTAGGTATGGATGGGTCATACCATAACGAGAGGTAGTTTTAAGGAATGGACAAACATTAATTTAAGGATGATCATCCAAAGGTTGATGAAGGGAACATGCACGCTTCTAAGGAGTATCAACCATGTTAAGTAATAATGAATATCATTGTGTAGGTATGGATGGGTCATACCATAACGAGAGGTAATTTTAAGGAATGGACAAACATTAGTTTAAGGTTAAGTCATATATTTAATGATATAAATTATGATTAAATGCACGAGTTATGAAATCTTATGTAGAATATGATTAACGTAGAAGACTACCAACACATAAAGATTTAGTAAAATTTGTACTTCTATATGCATGTGCAGAGTTGTCATGATGGACGACAGTCAAATGAGTAATGCACTCATGTAATGGATTGTGAATCGTAGTGTAAGAACTATGCTTGATAAAAAATGGTATTTTCCTTTGAACATATGTGATATACAATTGAAATGATTAAGTTATTAAAGTGTGAAAACTTTGAGATCATTTTAGAGTTGTTATAAATATCATATTGAAATGATTATAAGTATATATGAAAACCTTATTTCGTTGATTGAAAGTGTGGAGTGTAAGTGGAATGACCTTAGATATGGAAATGAGTGTAATTTTGGGAATCATGAATTATTGAGAGGGGTGTAAATCAATGATTTACAATTTTATTTTTTGCTGTTATTTAAACAACAATTCAATCAATTTTTAAATAACTAGCAACAAATAGGAAAACAACATTCATGCAACACTTATACACAATCATTATAACATGGAAACCCTTTCAAGAGAAAAGCCACAAAAAATTGTATGTATTATGATGCAGACCAATAACACCCACTCTGATTACATCAACATTTGTCAGCACCCACTCACAAGAGGTCCTAGCCCCCTTAGATTAGCAAACACCCACTTGCTAGAGGCACCAACCTGACATAGCCAAGGGTCTTATTTTTTGTATAATTTTCAAACTGAAATATTTGACAAATCTTTGTTTAATTGATTTATCCACATTCACCACATGCTACCTTCTACAACCTCCTATGCTACCACACCTTTACACTACTTTGGTACTTCTCCATGCTTCAACAAGGTCTTGGTCACAACTGTACTCCACACATGTGTTGACTTAGACTGCTTTCGACCTCTCATGCACACACACCCAATACTGCTCTTCAGTATGAGTTCTTCTTCTGCACAACACTACACCTATTCAATGTTCTAATACACTCTCTCTGACCCAACCGCTATATGCATCCCTGCTAGTCCACTAACTCTTATCACAACTGTTTCTCTTTGTTGTAAACTTCCTCTTTCAACAACATCACAACTAAATAGAAGGAATACTTCATATATCCTCAGATGGCTTGAGAGGGAAGTCATTAATTGTCCCATGGATTGAGAGGTACTCAACAACCAGATGGGCTTCATCTATAAGTTTTGTACATAGCACCACGACCACGGCGCTATGTTAACTACTACCAACTTCATTTCTATCACATATACTTAAAGTACCATGACAATTTGTTGTGTTAGCTCCACTCTTTTCTTCTATTCCGCACGAGTTTTTGTGCATAGAACACCATTTTTTTATTTGGTGTTGTGCCTTTCATTTCTTACTCGTAGGCTCATAGCTCCTTAGCTTTCAACTCTTGGCCCATATGAATAGGGCTTCAAAATTGCGTATTTAACCTTTAGAGGCTTTAATATGCCGCCAACATCATGCCATGTGGTGACCTCTAGGTGGTGCCACATGTCACTTCAATTTGGCTCTCTTGGCCAATCCAAAAATGCTAAAAAATTCTCCTACATGTCATCCGTATGGATAATTCAACACCATTCGTTAACGTCATGGTAACATCATTTGTGTTGATTCAACTTGCCACGTTGTCCTCCATGCCATCTCCATTTGGAATCATGTCATCCTCAACAACTAATCATCGTGCACGATTTATCTACCACTTTTCCTCTTCTCATTTAGCCACATCATTTGGCAAAGCCATGTCACCGTGCCAAATCACCCATTCGGTTCCTGAAGGCTGTTAACTAATGCACTAGTTAGTCACCTGCTATACATATGGATTGTTGGATTTGACACAGCTCCACTGTCTAATCATATTGGGTGCTAGAGGGCTATTAAACAGTTCACTAGTTTGATGCTTGATATCAATCTATGTCGTTTGATTGATCTCTCATCTGTCGTCCAATCCCATTGCATGCAAAACTCCCTTCTAACCCCTGTGTGGGTTGGAGCTCGACAATTGTTGCTTTTCCTAGACACTAGGTAGATCAACAACCATGATCAATTGTGGGCCCCCCTCTTCCCACAATTTGGCATTTTTTGGAACCCTAATGCCTGAAACCCATGCCGATCTTTAATCAACTATAAATTCTCAACCCTACAAAATACTGTTGGGAAGGTCTTTCTGAGGTCTATCTAGTTATGCACTTTTCAGAAGAACCTATACTGATCCACTGAGGCAAAAATGCCTTCAAATATATAATTCCCATCCTTGACCTTAGCTGGGCAACAACATCCGTCGATACTCTTACCAATGCTCCAACTCCATCTTAGCAGACTCAATTACAAATATACAACTAGCATCCCTTGAGCTTGAACTTCTTGACATCAATGACAACCATCTTGTAATCTGCTCAACAATTCCCTCCTTTGGCATTGATGGAAATATTAACAAACATTGTTGAGGCATTGATGTCCACAACATTTAGCAACACTCCCTTGACACCTTCCATGGCTACTTGCTTTTTGGATGCTACTCTCCCTTTGTTGTTCTCCCTATACCATAATGTTTTGACAATTGTTTCGGCATTTTTTCTCCCCCTTTGACATAAATGGTACAAGGTGTATTGGGTTGAAAGGTATCCCCTTGAGACCATGCCTTTCCAAAATAAATATGCTCAATATTAATGATTTTTTTCCAAAAGAAGATACAAGTAGTACCTAGACATACTGAATTCCCCCTAAACAAGGTTGTTTTTTATTGATATAAGATTTTTGTGTACCTACTCGCCTTGCACACACTTCATTGATAAACAAAACATCATGAAATTAGAGACAAATTTCCATTTCATTGTTCTTCTGGAACTTACTCTTTAAAGTAATCAAAAAATTGAGTAGCTAACTTCCCTCACACGAGCTGAGCCATTTGGATGTGAGAGAGTGTTGGGCCCAATTGTTTCCTGAGGTACACAGATGGTTCTTGGGGAATGGGCTTTGTGAAAATGTTTGCAAGCTGTGCATTAGTAGCCACATATTCAATTTTAACAACATTAGCAACAACTTAATCTCTCAGGAAGTGAAAATTGATTGAAGTGTGTTTAGTCTTAGAATGCATAATAGGATTCTTGGAGATGCTAACAGTACTAGTGTTATCACACATGATAGGGAAGGGATCATCAAACTCGACTTTGATATCCTTCAATTTTTGTGTCATCCATAGAATTTAGGTACAACAAGTCACTACAATGATGTATTCAACCTTAGCTGTAGATAAAGAAATTCAGTTTTGTTTCTTGCTTAGCTAAGACACCAAACAATTTCCCAAGGAAAATTCTGCTCCACTTGTACTTTTCCTATCATTAATGCGCAATCCCAATTAGCATTAGTATAGGATTTTAAACTAAAATCTTGACCTCTTTCGTACCACAGACGAAAGTTTATTGTGCCTTGGAGATATTTGAAAATATTCTGTACTATAGTGACATGGATTTCTTTTGGATTCGCTTGAAATATGGCCACCAATCCCACTACTTGCATTATATCAGGTCAAGAAGTAGTTAAACACAACAAACTTCCAATCATTGACCTATATGTGGCCTGATTTACAAGTGGGGATTCATCTTCTTTAATTAACTTTCAACCAGTCACCATGGGTATGGTGACATGTTTGCACTCTTCCATTCCAAATTTCTTCAATGTTTCTTTTTAAATATTTGGACTGCGAAATGAAAATACCTCTATTTGATTATGTAACTTGCAACCCAAGGAAAAATGACAACTCTCCTTACATAGAAATTTCAATTTCCTTTTGCATTGCTTAAAAAAATTGATGTCCCATTTGCTCTAAATCATTGGGAAAAATAATATTATCTGCATACACAAGAACGATTAACACATTATTATTTTCATATTTAATATATAAATTTCTATCTGCTATCCCTCTTTGAAATCCTTACTGCTATAAATACTTATCTAGCATTTCGTACTATGATCTCGAAGCTTGTTTTAGCCCATACAAGGCTTTTCCCAGTCTGCAAACATAATCTTCATTTTTTGATTCAAATCACCGCCAAAAATAATATCATCTACATACACACAAATGATTAAAAAATTATCATTTTCATATTTAATATATAAATTTCTATCCGTTTTCCCTCTTTTAAATCCTTGCTACTATAGATACTTATCCAACCTTGCGTACTAAGCTCTTGGATCTTGTTTTAGACCATGCAAGGGTATAATTAAACATAATCTTCATTTTTTGAAAGCGAAAAGCCTTTTGGTTGTTCAATGTACACTTCCTCTTCAAAATCACCATTGAGGAATGTTGATTGAATTCCATATGATAGAATTTATGTTGGACACCTAATCCACTAAGAGTTGGTATGGAATAAGAACAGTCACCAGAGTCCAAGAGACCACTTGGTATATGAAGACCAAGGGTCACAAAGAATTGTATTTATATGTAAATATTATTATGAGAATGCAACTCAGGGTTATCCTTCATTTTCTGTCTTCACCATGGTTGTGTTTAACATGGTATCAAAGTGGATGAATTCTTGCCCTGCGCCAATTTGAGTCACTAACCTCTCTCTTTTCATGTCAGTTTTGCCTACATGCTTGTTAGAACTGTCATTATTATGTGCATGCCTATTTTTACTGTGTGCTGTTCCACTGACCTCTCAGCAAGATTTATTTTATCGAATGTTTCTCTGGTTGTTTTGTGCATAGTAACGCCCATCGTCAGAGCTGTTGTAGAGTGATCGAGCAATTTTCCTGGTGCAATTCCTCTCCCCTCCAAATAGTCAGTTACATATTTTCTTGCACGGAAGGCCATGGGCGTGCTATCCAAATTAAGTGTGCTCTCGAGCTTTACAACATGCAGGCTCTGAATAAGACCCGTCAACGTAATGGAAAAATCAGTTCTGCCTTTCAGAGCATCTTGCTGTCGATTATCACCATGATGATCTCTACTAGGGTTCGAGTGAGGAGATTGCTCATCCAAAATATAGGTGGTCTTATTAACAGAGAAAGGAAGAGAAGAAGGTCCGTCCCTCAGGGTAGCCTGTAAGGCGTGAACGTAGCACGGGGGGCAAGTCGGTAGCCATCCAGTGAGAAATTGTTTGAAGTCAAAGTTAATGAACACATAAACTCTTTTCAGATTCAACCTAGAAGTTGTTGTGCTCTCCCATGCAACAATGTCGAATTGGATCTCCTCCCTGTCGAGGTTTCACACAACCTCTTGTGCAACCTCGAGGTGTAAATAGTTCAATGCAGGGCTTGTCGTGCGTATCATTGTAATTACGATCACTTTTATTAGAAGGAACATGCTCTGCACTATGGGGAGAATTAGCTACAAGATTTTGTTGTGACATAAAAATGATCTGTTCCGGAGAATGAGTAAGAATAATATTATGGAGACAATCTTGTGATCTTGGAGGTTGAAGAAGAAAAGGAGAGTCTGTGACAAAAACTTCTGACTGATACCATACTCCCACAAAATTTCCAGAAAGTCCATCAAAAGAGATCGAGCCATGTACGAAAAGGGATGCTGAGTCATTTGTGCATCAACAATGCATTTATGAGGCCAATTTGTTGCATAATAGAGGAAGGTTGAAAGCTTGTGATAATTTATTCCAGAATTAAAATCTCAATGGTTCATATTATTGTGGCTGTAGAAGACTCATCAGTTCTAAAAGGGATCAAAGTATTCATCCATTTCCTATCTCTGTCTATAAGAAAAGGATTGAATCATTGAAGGGAGCCAAATAGTATTTGCTTATTGATCAAGAGGAGACCAAATTCAAAGGAGTCATTGGTTGTTTGTGATCCAGATATGAAGTTCCTCTTGGAAACATTTTTCTTATACCCGTAGCAACTTAATTTTTGAGAAGTCGATCTGGTCTCATTCCTGTAGCATCTTATCTCATTGTGCTAGTTCAGATCATAATTTCCTATGCATGTAGCAACTTATTCTTGGAAAAGACAAGTTAGTTTGATTCCTATAGCAGTTTGTTTAGAGAGCCGAGTTGGTTTCAATAACACTTCCAGATCAATCAATTCAATCTCTATCCATTGGATCAAATTAAAAAGTGTACTCTTCCAATGACATTGGAAATTTGATATTTGCCTTCAATCTTTGCCTCAGATGTTCCTCTTCACTGTTTGCATACCAATTGTTTGAAAAAACTCGTGTTGTCTATTAAAGTGAATTTCTCTGAGTTTTCACTCAAACTATTTGTGAAAAGGATCCAAACTTTGGAAGGAGGGCGAATCTTCTAGTCATATGCACCATATTCTCAAGGAAGCCAAATAGTATTTTGGCAATAGTGATCATAGGGAGATTGAGCTCTGAATTAAGAAGGCAACTGATTATAGGTTCATAGTTCTGGATCTAAAGATTCCTGCCTACACTAGAGAGTTGGGTTTGAAGTCAGATATAGTCAGCCAATTCAATCTTATTATTAGTGGGATCTCATTGCAGGTGTTCTATTCCCAGTGGAAGCCATATGATATATTTTCATCAGTTTATTGCATCATATACCAGAGGGCTGAATTGCCTTTGGAAGGCCGAGTTGCTGGCTTTAAGGGACAAATTTTTTGGGTGATTTATTGGAAGGAAAATTTCCATTCCATGGTATCATAGGCAACATTATTATCTTCACCTCTACTATACTTATTGTGCAGAGCCTCCATCGACTAACATAGGAAGACTCCATCAAGGGTATTTTTGTTTATCATTGCAACCACTTTAGCCATCTAATTCGAGAGATTCACTTGATCTGTTCAATGAAAATGACCAGAATTAATACAATATTAGAGTTCTTAAAAACTCTGATACATTCCTATGATCATGATACAGTAAGAATCAACCAAGCTTCTCTTGTTGACCATTTAGAACCTGTTTACAAAAATGCACAAGAGTTCATAGAAATTTTGGAGCTTGAATCTCAACTTCAAGAAAAGGAATTAAAACAGAAGAGTTGTCATTCTGAACCTATTTTTGTTAAGAACATTGAGACAGACTCCCATCAACAACAAGTTAATAATGTTGAAGTTGATTTAGATCTAGCGCCAATGAAGGAGAAAATTTGCAGAAAGAAGCAAAAATTCAAGATATACTTCCCAAGCCCATCATCAGACCTTGGGAAGAGCTTCTCCATAACAAGCAGAAAACTGGTCTTGGGTATGAAAAGGATGTGTACTTTCATATTCCAGATTATTCAAAACCCATCCAGTTCCATAGTGCTGGATTTCTTTATGACAATCCATCTTCAGCGATTCCAGATTCTGCTCCTCTTCCAAAGCAACAACATCAAATTCTTAAATGCCAACATGGTGACTAAGTTGGCCATATGAAATATCACTGTTTTGATCTTCATCCATGTTAGCACTGTCATAAAACCAGTCATTTTTCAAACATATGCTTCAAAAAAAATCCTCTTGCAAGAACAAAGATTCATCTAGGATGGATCGCTTCTTGGCAATAGGCTTCAACAACCAAGAGGATATTTTAGTCACATGTCAGAACTTGTTCTAGAGTATTGAACAATATTGCAGTTGAGTTTTCTTCATCTTCTCACCTTGTATTTGACAGGAGGGGAAGTGATGGTCATATACAATCTTCAAGGACAAATCAAGCGAGCCTGAGCCACAACCTTCCATACCATATTCATAGTTGTAACCAGAGACAGAGATGCCCCTGAGCATACCTTTGGTTGGTGGTCAACCTTAAACCATCTATGCAAGGTTGAGACCTCCCTTTTCAGGTCGAGTTTCTCCCTCTTCAAAGAACTGGGGACACTTCCTCTAGCAGAAGACTTCATCTTCTTGCCAGTTATGGAGGAGTTCCAGGAATTGAATTAATCATTCCAGAGTTGGTATTCATCCTTAAACCACCATGGGTTACAAACCTCCCTTATTCAAGGTTGAAGGTCTCCCTCTCCAAAGCATTAGGGACACTTCCTATAGTAGAATACTTCAACTTCTTGCCAGGTTTGGAAGAGTTTCGAGAACTGCACTAAGCGTTCCAGTGTTGGTGGTCATCCTTAAACCACCGTTGGTTGAGACCTCAAGTTCTCCCACCTTATGCCATCATTTCAGAGAGCACATTCAACTTATTGCTGTCATCCATTATTGTATTTTTGTATTAGAGCTCTCTTCTTGGACTCGTATATACCCCTTCGAATTAAGGGGGCGAATGTTGGACACCTAATCCGCTAAGTGTTGGTGTGGAATGTGAACAATAACCAAAGTCCAAGAGACCACTTGGTATATGAAGACCAAGGGTCACAATGAATTGTATTTATATGTGAATATTGTTAGTAGAATGCAACTCACGATTATCCTTCATATTCTATCTTCTCCATGGTTGTGTTTAACACTTTAAAATTCTTATGAATAGAAAATGCCAGGAAAATTCTAATGGCTTTTAGTCTTGCTACATGGGAAAAGGTTTCCTCAAAATATATACCCTCTACTTGAGCAGAACTTTGCAGAAAAACCTTGTTTTGTTGGTTACCACTTGCTCTTCTTCATTTAGTTTGTTGTTGAATGCCCACTTGGTACCTATAACATTCTTGTCCTTTGGTCTAGTGACCAGTAACCAAGTGCTATTTTTCTAAATTTGGTCTAACTCTTCATCCATTTCCTTCATCCAAAACTTGTATTCACTTGCTCGATTTAACCATTTGGGTTCAATTTGGGAAAACAAAGTAAGATTTGCATCACTGGGGTTTCCTATCAATCCCCATCTTGTTTTAACACCAAGCTTTCTATCTTTAATTATTTGGATTTTTGAGTGTTGTTTCTGCACATATCTAGATGGAGTCTTGTGCCTTTGAAGAATCTCTTCTTCTCCCTCTTCTTCTTCTTTTTCTGCATATTTAAAAACACGGTCTTCCTCCTCATCTAATTTCCTAATTTATTTAGAATTTATTGAATGAGAAAGTGCTTCATAAATTTTGACATCGATGAAATCTTCAATCTTCTTAGTTCTCTTGTTGTAACGTTTGTATGAATTTCTCCTAACCAAATATCCAAGAAATATGCCCTCATCTACTCAAAATTCATACTTTCCTAGATTTTTATCATTCCTTTTGATGTAACATTTGCTGCCAAAGACCTTGTGATGTTTCAGAAAAACTGGTCTTCCTATCCACAACTCATAAGGTGTTTTATCACTATTGGGCCTCATATTTGTTCTATTATATAAATAAACAACTTCCTAAACTACTTCCCCCCATAAGGTGTTTGCAACCTTCCCTTCATCCATCATTGCTTAGGCCATTTATTGAATTGATCGATTCTTACTTTCTACCACACCATTCTGCTGTGGAGTTCTAGAAACTGAATATTGCCTCCTGATGCCTTGTTTCTCACCAAGTTTTTCAAACTCTTGTGAAGTGTACTCTGCTCCTCCATTTGACCTTAAATATTTGATTTTAAGATCTTTCTCATTTTCAGCCTGAGCCTTGAAGGCTTTGAATTTACTTAGAGATTTTGACTTTATTTGCAGTAGAATTATCCAAGTGCATCTAGTAAAATAATCAATGAACAAAATAAAGTGTTTCTCTCCCCTTGGGATTTGCGTCCTTGTAGGACCACACTTATCTGTATGGACAAACTCTAGAGGTCTAATTGATGAATGATGCTTTGATTTGAAATGAAATCTTTCCTTTTTACCAAACTAACAAGCCTTACATATAGCGCTGTCTAGCTTCGAACAACCTTGGCATCTCTCAAACTGCCTCTACCTTGCTGACCTTTACTAAGTTATCAAAACTTACATGGCCCAACCTCCTATGCTATAGCCACTTCTCATCTTTCTTTTTCAATTAATATTTTACTTTGGAGTCATTGAAGACATATACATTGATGGGAGTCTTGATTTCTTTCCCTACTAGCTTACCATTCTCATCTTTTCTTATTTCAAAATCCTTAGATCGAAAGATTCTATCATACCCATTGTCACACATTTGAATGACACTTAAAATATTTTTTTAAGGCCATCCACATATAGGAAATTTTTTACCTTTTATTTTAGTTTTAGCATTATTCCCAAACTTTACACTGCCTTTCCCATTGTCTTTTAGAAATAGGAATTGAATTCTATCTCTAGTCATTTGCTTGGAACATCCATCATTAATATAACACTTTTATTCTTGGTCATGAGCATACAAAACAACACTGCATTCCTCAATCTTTACAGAATTTTGTTTCCAGTTCTTCATGTTCTTTTGAGAAGTTGACTATTCATGAATATACTATGTAGGAGGAGAAAATAGTTTACTTCAGAACCTATTGGATTTGTACCCATAGTTGTGGAAAATATAGAATTAAATATCATTCACAAGAGGAGAGAATGAGTTTCTTTGTGTAGAAAGGGAATTTTTAGATGTAAACTTTTGAAAATGGCTAGATATAAAATTTTCACCTCTTTCAACTTTATTAACTTTACAATTTACAACCTTATGTACAAAGTTGTGACAAGTATAGTAGGTACCATAGAATAACTTCAAGTATATGACATAGTGCTAGCATTGTCTTTGAATTGATTGATCGAGATTCAACTACCTTGGTTGCTCGTACACCCTTCTGCTTGAGGAATGCTTGCAGTTTTGACAAAGCTGCTGCTTTTAGGATTTCTTCCCTAGTTTGTCTTTTTTTATCTACACTAGATTCCCCTTGAAGTGCTTTAGCATAGCTTGGAAGGCCTTCGCTTCCTGTGGAATTGGTGTGAGCTCCTCCTTTTAAAGCTTGCTGGGGTTTTGTGTATCCCAATCCAGCTTTATTTGTAGAAGATAATTGAGCATTGAGAATGTTGTTCAAGGCGTTTGTTCCTTTAGTAAAATTAAGATTCAAATCCAACTTGGCTTTGAATTTTTTAAGATCCATTCTCGGAGACCCAACCTCCGCCTCTAATTTGTGACAATTCTCTTATCATTCAACCATTTGATTAATAATTACCTTCTCTTTTCTCTTGGCTTCTTCCAACTGAGTTTTCAATGATGCAATTTCCTTTTTATATACATCTATGACCATATTCTTGTTTTTCTTGGACAATTCTTGTTTTAAGAGTTTATTCTCATCCTCTAGCTTATTATGTATCTTCTGCTTTTATTCTAACTTTGTACTAAAATGTCTTTAAGTTTAATAGATTGCTTTAAATTGACCTTTTGAAGATCAAAATTTTTAAATTAAGATCGATACATACCTTCTTTTGCTCTTAGAAGCTATTCTTTTAGTTGTTTGTTTTTCTTTCTAGTCTTCTTTAATTCAACTGGAGTGCTGATGAATTCTCCTTCAAGATCCATAGCATCTTTCACTTCTTCTGAATTTGATTCAAATTCTAATACCATAAGCAAACATTCATCATGCCATCCTTCAGTTGATTCCTCATTGCTTCCTTATGATGAATGGTTCTCTTCTTTAGAATAAAATATTTTTTTTATTTTTAGGCTTTCTTTTATGATATTTTTGAGCTTTATCTTTGATCTTTTTCTAGCTTCTCTGTTTTGGAATAAGGGAACTTGGAGGAAAAATGACCAACTCTACCACAATCAAAACATTTGAAAGGCAGTTTTCCTTTGTACTTACCTAAGCCTCTCTTTTATTTTCTTACGACGGGTCCATCTCTTAATCCGAGTCACAACTGGAGTAGTCTTGATGTTCTTTAGACTTCTTTGAGACTTTGAATACTGTCTCTTTTGTATCTTCCTTCTCTTTTCCAATTCTCATCTCATAGGCTGTGATAATTCCATGTAGCTACTCCATTGTGAGAGTCTTCAAATTTGACATATCTTCTATGACTGAGATCTTAGCATTGAATCTCATTGGAAGAGATCTCAATACCTTCTGGACAACTACATTTTTAAGATCTTCATTGAGTCCTTTAATCATATTTGAAACCTCATCACCTCAAAGGAAGTATTCTACAATACTTTCATCCTCATTCATCCTTAGAATTTCAAATATCATTTTGAGGGTCTGAAGCTTGGCTTGCTTTACTTTCTCATCTCCTTCATAATTTTTATTGAGTTTGTCCTAGACCTCCTTGGGTGTCTGACATTGCATTACTTTTACTAGTTCAGATTGGATGAGGCCAAACATAATAACATTCCTAGTCTTTTCATTGTTCACATAAGCTCTTCTTTCATCACGATTAGTTAGAGGAGTTTTCAGAACAATATATCCAACTAGTACAAAGTCCCATACATCCACTCCAAGAGACATGAGGTAGCTTCCATTCTTACCTTCTAGAACAAATTATTATTATTATTATTTTTTCCATCAAAAGCTTGTACTTTGCTTGAATAAGCATCCCTAACTTGCCTAATTTTCCATGATTCCCTACAGATCTACCTTCCAGTGGTTAAATTTTTTCTAAAGTAACCTATTTTGATACAAATTGTTGGGAATCAAGTATTACTTAAGGGGAGGCGAATTAATGATTTACACATCTTTTCTCTTATTTAAACTAAAATTCAATCAATTTGTAAATAACCAACAACAAACAAGAAAACGACATTGATACAACACTTGTACATAGTGATTTCAATGTGGAAAACCTTATGGGGGAAAAACCATGAAAGTTTGTGTGTATTATGATGTAGATAAATAACACCCACTTTGATTACGTCAATATTTGTGATCACCCACTTTCTAGAGGCACCAATCCCCTTAAATTAGGAAGAACCCACTTTCTAGAGGCACCAACCTCTGATCTTTGCAAGAACCAACCTGATATAGCCAAGATACCTATTTTTCATATAATTTTTAGACTCAAATCTTTGGCAAATATCTGTTAAATTGCTTTATCCACACTCGCCACACACTTCCTTCTACAACCTCATCTACAACATCACATTTACACAACTTTGGTGCTTCTACATGATTTAACAAGATCTCTGTTACAACTACACTCCACACACACTAATTCTAACTGCCTTCAGACTCTCTCGCATGCACACCCAACACTACTCCTCAATCTAATTGCATTATTCTTCTACATAACACTGTACCTATTCAACGTTCTTATATGATTGTACTTTGGCCCAACTACTATATGCACCCTTGCTATCTCACTAACTCTCCTCATAACTGCTGCACTTTGTTGTAGAATTCCATCTGTTAACACCTAAAAATTGTACACCTGCTAGTACACTCTAGAAGACATTAAAAGTGTCCAACAAAATGCATAGGTGGACATTTTTCCAGCTAAATACATTATCAAGTTTAAAAAATCAAAGTTTTCCTAATGTCCAAAGTTTATAAAGGAAAAAAAATTAAGGTCACATGTATATTTCTTCGATAAATACACTTGTGCGACATAACCTCCAAAAGACACGCGGTAGCAGAAGAGGATGACTCAGTGATCTAGGACCACTTTGCACACTTGGGGCCGACTCTCTGACATGAGATCAGTTTAGTACAACCGAATTCAAGTCACCTTGGAGATATGCAACCCTCAATGGAATTTCCTTTTCCTACTGATGTGTATTTATCATACATGTACCAAGAGACGAAAGAAGGATTCAAAAACTCTATATAAAAAGGCCATGGGAGAACCAAAGCATGAGACATTATTATGCTGGCCAAATTGTCGTTTGAGCAAATCAGCATTGCATTGTTGAAGCCAAGGAAGTGAAGAGCACTATAATGTTGGCCAAATTGGCTCTAAGCAACCCAACATCTTAGTGAGAGAAGAGGAACCCACCATTGGAGAGTCTTCACACTTCTTTGAGAGAGAGGAGAAACTTGCAAAGTGATTGAGGAAAGAAACCCCCTTGCTGAGGATTTTTGAGCTCCATAACTCAAAGAAATCTCTTCAAGTATCTGAGACTCTAATTGTATTCAACCTCTACCACCAAAAATTAATAAAGGGACATTTTTCCATATATTATTGATGTGTTTGCTCCATTTGAGCATTTTTTTGTTTATGTACCTCTTTGTTTAGTTCATGTTCATGTATGCATTGTTTCCACTACTTACAATATTTTTTTTATTTAAGTCTGTCCACTAACAACACCAATTTTGACTGTGATCCTTTGCAGGGAACAATCTATTGCTAAGGGGGTGTCTTTTGGTACACTTGTGCTCCAAAAACATTGCAACAGGAATGAAAACCATACTGATCTCTTTTCATTAATCTAGAGATTGTTTTCGCAGGACCTCCTCTCTGCACAACCATCCTACAAGGCGTTCTTCACCTCCCTATATTTTTTACAGACCCCCAAGATCTGTTCTGACCCCGCAGAAGTAATTTTTTTTTTATCTTTCTTGCATGTGTGCATTTTCCTCTCACAGACGCAAGCATGCATCTATTTTTGCAAAAACCGTGAGCACGCGTTTGTGTTTGGAAAAACCGCGCAGTAAATGGAGAGCAAGAAAAACCTTGTATTGTTCAGTTTTCTCATGTGATTGGCAGCCTTTAGTGAATTGCCTTCACCTTTGCATTCCGTATTTTATGTTTAAGTACTCCTGGTTGCTTGATGAACCATAATTCGTCAAACAATTAGAGTATTTTATGTATTTTAAAAATACCCACATAACCTAATTAGGGAGAAAAGTAAGTGGCCAAAATCCACATATGTTTTCAAACTATTTTGCTTAAAATTTGTGCAAATCACATAGCTTAATTAGTGAAGCAAGTAAATGGCCCATTATCCATGAATATTTCTACTAACCAAAGCATTTTTTTGGGACTAGGAGCAAATGTTACTAGAGAATGTAAGTAATCTCTGCTTCCCTTGCGTCTCTTAGATGAACCTGGGATTACATATGAAAACCTTCTCGAAAATATTTGAATTTCCATCTCCCTCATTAAACTCCACATTGTTTAATAGGAAAAAGGTAAGTGGTCCATAATCCACAAACATATTTCTTTTTTTCCACGCAAGGAACAATCAATACTTAGCGTAATTAGAAGGATATTGAAAAGGATCATTGCATATCCACATCTTATCACACTTTGTATGTTCTCTTGCATCACCCACTAAGCCTTCATACATTTTGTACTCAAGAAAGCCTCTAGTTTTGTGGAGCTTTGGGTACTTAGTCTATTTTGGCTTACAAAATCTCCCCATAAGTGAAGTAAGACTCGTTAAAAACAACCATAACTTGAACCAATTATATTTCCCCATAGGGGCCACCAAAAAAATTATAGTACAGGTTAGGACCATTGGGGGTAGGCATCCCATAAGCTGCTATGGTCATGTTACACCATTGAAACATAGTTGTTGACTTTCTAGGGAGATTAAAATATTTCAATCATCCCATGAAAAGAATACCCGAGCATGGCAGAGACCCGATTCAGAGGGGGTTCGGCTTAGGTCCAGTGCATGTGGTACTCTTTGGGGCTACCTGAACCATCTAGTGCTCAGTACTGGTAACTAACTACCAAGAAGCTAAAGAATCGAATGCTCACGTGGGACGAAGGTACTTAGTGACCAAATCTAGGGCATCCTTTCCCTATAGGTGATGGTGCAGGCAACACTTGAGCCTCATTACCATTACCTTGGTTGATTCTTTGGCTGCTGGAAGGCATCACCAGTTCTTTTGGGATGTTGCCCCAGGACCCATTAGAAGATATCTCTGCAAGTCCTAGTTACTTTGAGAGTGGACAGGACGATTAGGTCTTCATAGGACTTTTTATCATATGCAACAAACAAAAACCGTTTTCTTGTTTTCTTGATTACACCGTTTAAATTAAATGAAAATAAACCGTTTATATTTTCGCTTTGTTTTATGTATGTGATCTAATTGCATTGATATTTATCTCCTTCCCTCACCAAACACAAAGTAGCACACACTCTAAATTGACAAAATAGGGGACCCCATAGCTCCCCGTTGATCTAGATGTTTTTTAAACCTCCCCCCATTGCCGGGAGGTGTGCTAGGACTCCCACCGTTTAGGCAGAGAGGATGTCACTCAACCACCATTATTGGGTCTTCCTTTATTGGTGCATCTTTTCTCAAAACTCCTCCTCAACAAAGTACACCCTTCACCACTTCAGAAGGATCCCCACACACTACCCCTTTGGGAGTGCACACACCTCTCCTCCAGGCAGTCCCCGAGATACCCATCGAGGTAATTCTCTCGTGACATCGCCACATGTTGAAATTTGGTACCGGAGGACAGGTGGTTCCCTTAGGCTTTGATCTTTGGCCTAGAGAAAAGTGTCCAAAAGAATTTAATTTTTCTCCTAAAGTAACTTTATAATTTTTATAAAGTTAAATCTAATTTAAAAGTGACTTTAAGTGATAAAGTTACTAAGTCTAATTTTAAAGTGACTTTTATAAAGTCAATGAAAAATTAGAAAGGAAAAGTGACTTTGGAAATAAATGACGAAGTGGGTCTTTATTTTTTTTTCTCAATCTGTCTACTTCTATTATTATACAAAAAGGAACAAAAAGTTACAGCAAGGCCATAGCCTTGAAAATCTTGCCAAGAGGTTGGAAATTTGCACAAATGTTCATATTCTCAGTTCTCAGTAGACCTCCATCTGTGATTTGGCTTCTTATAAGACCTGAAACATTGCTGAACATAGACAATATAACACCCGAAACATTGTTGAACATAGACAATATAACACGATGCATAAACGACACAAAGACATGCAGAGACCTGACACTAGCATAATTCAAGATACAAAACAGAGTAGTGTTCCTACTTCTGTAGCTGCCGAGAGCGGAAAACCGGACAAGGTCAATCATCATCAGTGGTATAGGGTTCCTCAACGACCCTGCATCCAAATTGTAATGAGTCATCCGAGTCGGAGTGAAGAACCACCGAGCCTGTTGGTTCTCTCTGAGCTGGCTCGCTTGGACCTGCAGAGACAGCCTGATTCGCCATCGAGGAGCTTCCTATTGCTGGACGCTGACTGTCTATTGGAGTCGCCCTCCTCTGATCTACCGGTATTTCAGGATGTGCTTCTCCCTGGCCTCTGAGATCTTCACATTTTTCAATAGTGACGGAGACGATAAAGGTGGAATTAGCAAGAGTACAGGGGATGCGATAGCGAACCGTGGGGTGGGCCGCATGCTCACAATCATCCCTCCTACCACGCCCGCGACCTCTGCCTCTACCAGATCTGGTGACAGGGGGACTGCTTCGCCCAGGTTCCAACACATCCGTGGAAGAGTGTGTAGGAGGGGTTGACCGCTGAGAGATGGCACGTCCCCGGGAGCCACCTCGCCTGCTTAACATCCTGAGCCGTTCTTGCGGCATTGCAAGGTGCAGAGGGTTATCGAATGAGCAGAAACACGGAGGGTAGTAACCAAATTCAGATTGAAACCAAACTCCCACTAAGTCGTAGGCCCCTGGAACCCGAGCTCGGCGTTTGAATAACGCTCTTGAACCTGGAAAGGGGTCGGACTCAGACACGCTAATGGAGTAGCTCAGAGTGACACAGACCACAGTGATCCATAATGCTGCAGAAATGAGCGATGGAGCCACGGGAATGTAGCGTATATGGTGCGCCATTGCATAGTTCACCATGAAGCGGGTGGAGGAGTTAAGAGCCTGCATTAATAACCTTGTGCGAGACCAGCTCGCTTGTCCTGCGCAGTACCCCGTGGCATGCTTGGGCGGACACCTGCCCATGTGACACACCCCCTGCCTGCCCTTTATGCTTTCAAACACCCGCATCTGGGAAGTGGGTCTTTATTAAAGTGGGGTGAATTAAAAAATAAAAAGTGAGATTTAAATGAGCATTTAATCTCAGCCTTAGATCTCAATCTATTTCAACCATTGGATTTAGGGATCACCCAAAAGTCACTTGGATCACCCAAAAGTCACTTGGGGTTAGATTAAAGGAGGAAAATGAAGAAAAGGTCATTCATTCTTTCATGAGCAGATTGGGAGAAGGAGAGCAAGAGAGCAAGGGAGATTTCTGAGCAGGAAGGAGAAGAAGACAACAGTTTGGCACACATTCCAAGGCAGCAGTTGAGCAAATTTGTACAGCTGATTCAACACACAATGAAAGGCAGATTTTGGCACGATTTTCGAGGAGTGGTTTGCACAAAAATCGAGGAGCAGTTTGCTGATTTTTTTGCATGCAAAACGAGGGCCGTACAACGCATTTATTGCAGGCCGTATAGCGCATTTAATGATGTCCGTACAACCACATTTAATGCTGAAAGTGGGCACAAAAATCGAGGAGGCCATACAACATTTATTGCTGTCCTGTTTGCTGTAATTTCCAGATTGCTGTGAGGCACGGGAAAAGAGATAAGTTGTAAATTTGCTTGCTGATTTTTTGCTAAATATTTCTCACTTTAAAAAGGCAATTTTCATAAATAAAAAAGAGCTCTCGAATTGGTTTTCCCCAAGAGTTGTAGGGGGTTTTTCCAGGGTCAAGTTGACCAAAAATCTCAATGTTTAAATGTGTTTTAATGGCTGTTTATTACTGCTGAATTTTATTTCTGCAATTTCCAGCATTCTGTAAAATTTCCAGAATTTGTGTTTTCAACAATATTTATTTTTTCAGCTTGTTAAATGTATGGTTATGGGAAAGGGCATTTAACTACATGGGAGAAATAAGGTGAAACTGAAAACCGGGGTGGGAAAACAGAAATTTCTACATGGTATCAGAGCTTGAGTGTTGAAGGGCAGTTTGAGACAGCAAAAGGAAAAATTACAGCTGCTGATTTTTCACTCAGAAATTTCCAGCAAGCTGATTTTTTCATAAACAACAGTTTTATCTTTACTACAACAGTGCTATTTTTCAGTTTTAGGACAACAAGATGTCATTGGGATTGAGGGTGGAGGATAGGCTGGATGGGCATATAAATTACAACGTTTGGAAGGAGAGAATGCAGAGTATCTTTGAGGAGGCAGAAGTCTGGGATATCATGGTGCATACCACACAGAACCCTGTTGTTGTGCCTACTGATGCTACTCAGTTGACAGCTTATAATAAAAAGAACAACAAGGGTAAGAGGCTGATTCTAGACGGAATCAAAGACCATTGCATTCCTCATGTGAGAGGAAAGAGCAATGCCCATGAGATGTGGACAGCGTTGTCCAATCTCTACCAGAGTACCAATGAGAACCGGAATATGGTCCTGAAGGAGAAGCTGAAGAACATTAAGATGGGTAATGATAGTGTAGCTGGATATCTCACAAAGATTACTAATGTGAGAGATGAGTTGGCAGCGATTGGAGAGGCCATTCCACCCACTGAGTTGGTGCGGACTGCAGTGAATGGCCTCCCCCGTTCATGGATGAACTTTGCTGATGGGGTTTGTGCACGTGAGACCCTTCCCACATGGGAGAGGTTTTGGGATGATTGCATTCAGACAGAGATCAGGAAAGGTCAGCTTGGGGCAGCCAAGCCAGTTGAGCAGGATGAGGATGTAGCACTGGTGGCAGGAGGCAAGAAAGGCAAAGGGAAGAAGCAGGCTTCCACAAGCAGTGGTGGGGGAAAAGGCAAAGGTAAAGGTAAACAGGGGAACACACAGAAGGACTATTCCAAGGTGAAGTGTTGGAATTGTCAAAATATGGGACACTATGCAGTTGTGTGTCTGGAGAAGAAGAAGAAGAAGGGGAAGAACCAGGACGTGGCAGCTTCAGCAGAGATTGAGGACTTTGCAGGTCATTTTGACCGCGAGTTTGCGTTCACTACGTGTGAGTCCTCTAGTGCAGGATCACCTGCCACACAGGTTCAAAGGGAGCATGCTTTTCCCTCGATTAGCGGAGCATCTTCAGGTATCTGGTATGTGGACAGTGGGGCTTCACGTCATATGACAGGAGTTCGTGAGTACTTCTCAGAGCTTTCAGAGAGTGGCACTGATATTGAGGTAGTACTCGGTGATGACAGAGTTGTTAGAGCAGTTGGGGTGGGGACACTGACATTTCAGAGGGAGTCCAAACCTCCCTTGAAAGTGTCAGATATTCTTTATGTGCCAGGGATGAGGAAGAACCTCATATCTGTCTCAGCTTTGGAGGACAGAGGATATGAGGTACTGTTCAGGGGAGGAAAAGTGTTGATGTATCCCAGGGGCACTCCAGCTGATTCAGCTAGAGTGATAGGTGTACGCCATGCAAAGGTGTACAAGTTTGCATTCTAGCCCCTTTTAGCATTGAGCAGTAGTATCGACAACAGAGCTAGCAGTTCTAAGCTGTGTGAGATTTGGCACCGTAGGATGGGACATATGTATCATGGAGCCTTGAGGACATTGCGGGAGATCACTACAGGTGTGCCAGATTTCAGTACTGATCACTTTGATACTTGCAGAGGTTGTGCGATGGGAAAGTTTGCCAAATCCCCTTTTCCCAGCAGTGACAGCAGAGTGACTGGGATACTTGATTTGATTCATTCTGATGTGAGCGGTTGGATGTCTCATGTTTCCTTGAGTGGATATGAGTACTATATTTTATTCATTGATGATCACTCCAGGAGGACCTGGATTTATTTCTTGAAGACCAAGAGTGAGGTCTTCAAGCGGTTTCAGGAGTTCAGAGCTCTTGTGGAGACACAGACAGGTTGGAAGATCAAGTCCTTGAGGTCGGACAATGGAGGAGAGTACACCCTTAGAGAGTTTGTTGACTATTGTGCGGAGGCAGGCATTAGGAGGGAGTTCACTGTTCCTTACAACCCCCAGCAGAACGGGGTTGCGCAGAGGAAGAATAGATCCATCATAGGGGCTGCCAAAGCCATGTTACATGATCAGGGGTTGCCATTGTTCTTGTGGGCAGAGGCCTGCAACACAGCTGTTTAGTTGCAGAACAGGAGTCCGCATCGTGCCTTGGGGCACATGACTCTGGAGGAGGCTTTCTCTGGGAAGAAGCCTGATATTGGTCATCTTCATATCTTTGGATACATTACATACTCCTATATACCCAAGGAGAAGAGGACCAAACTAGAGCCCACCGCAGAGAAGGGTATCTTTGTGGGCTACAATGAGACCTCAAAGGCCTTTCGGATTTACATTCCTGCACAGAGGAGAGTTGTTGTCAGACGGGATGTGAAGTTCGAGGAGGACAGGGCCTTTAGGAGGTCATGGGAGTTAGAGTATCTGGATCAGCCAGACCCTTAGCAGCAGTTGAGTTAGTCGTAGGGATCCAGTGGGCAGGGATCAGGAGGATCCGGATGTACATCTATGAGGATTTCAGGTCTGTCAGTGAGCAGTGGCTCGCCGAGCCAGAGGGGTGGTGCTCCGGGCAGCATGCAGAGCAGTTCATAGAGCAGTTCACTAGGGAGTCCATTGATGGACAGTTCACATGGTACCTCAGCTTCTACAGGTTCAGGTGCAGGCAGGAGGACAACAGATAGACAGTCAGGAGTTCAGGCTACTGATGGTGATGAGGAGGAGGAGTTTCATTCTCCTATGGGAGAAGCATGCTCAGGGAAGAGAAAGCCCAAGTGGCTTTAGGACACCTTGAGAGATGCCACATCTGTTGCTGAGCCGAAGAGGCCGGTCAGAGAGAGTAGACCACCTGAGAGGTTTTGTAGCTATATGGCGATGGTTACCAGCATCCTTGACTCTGAGCCTTCTAGCTATGAGGAGGCAGCTAGCCAGCAGGTCTGGAGAGAGGCCATGCAGGAGGAGTATTCTTCTATCATGAAGAATGACGTTTGGGAGGTGGTGCTGAGGCCTGAGGGCAAATCCGTGGTTACTTCCAGATGGCTTTACAAGGTAAAGCGTGTTGCAGATGGCAGCATTGAGAAATTCAAAGCAAGGTTTGTGGCTAGAGGGTTCTCCCAGGTAGAGGGAGTTGATTATGAGGAGACCTTCGCTCCCGTGGCTCGATATACTTCAATCCGCTCCATTATATCGATAGCAGCAGAGATGGGTTGGAAGATCCACCAGATGGATGTGAAGACCGCATTTCTCAATGGCTTCATACAGGAGGAGGTGTACATTGAGCAGCCACAGGGCTTTGAGGTGCATGGGAAGGAGTCCCATGTGTGCAGACTGAAGAAGGCCCTTTATGGCCTGAAGCAAGCTCCCAGAGCTTGGTACTCCAGGATAGATACATACTTGTAGGGGATGGGTTTCACAAAGAGTGAGGCAGATCCGAACCTTTACTTTATTGTGATTGGTGAGGAGCCTCTCATTCTGGTGCTGTATGTGGATGACTTGGTCATTACAGGTGCAGAGAGACTCATAGAGCACTGCAAGAGAGATCTTACGACGGAGTTTGAGATGAAGGACATCGGCTTGATGCATTACTTTTTGGGCTTGGAGGTGTGGCAGGAGGAGGGGCATTTCTTCCTCGGGCAGGGGAAGTATATTGTGGACATCCTTAGCAGATTCCACATGGAGGATTGTAGACCCATGTCGACACCGATGATCACCAACTGGAAGAAGCTTCATGCTTCGGATTTCGAGTTGGTGGATCCCACATTGTACAGGCAACTGATTGGTTCCTTGATGTATTTGGTCAACACTAGACTAGATATCTGTTTTGCAGTCAACATGATGAGTTAGTTTATGTGTGAGCCTAGGAAGGTTCACTGGGTGGGTGTAAAACACATTTTGCGGTACTTTTAGGGGACAGTGGATTATGGTCTGGACTACAGGTAGGGAAATGGAGTGAGATTGGCAGGATACACTGTTTCTGATTGGACAAGTTGTGCTTCTGATAGGAAGAGCACTTCAGGGTGCTGTTTTGGGTTGGGTTCAGCAGTGGTGTCATGGTTTAGCCGGAAGCAACAGTCGGTAGCACTGAGTTCAGCGGAAGCAGAGTATATGGCGACCAGTCTAGCTAGTTGTGAGGCTATCTGGCTTCGCAAGATGTTGTTTGGCTTATTTGGTCAGCCGTTGAGACCTTTAGTGATTTACTGTGATAATCAGAGTTGCATTAAACTCACGGAGAATCCAGTATTTCATGACAGGTCAAAGCATATCAGGATCATATATCATTTCATCAGAGACTATGTTCAGAAGGGAGCTGTGAAGCTTGAATATATTTCCACTGATGAGCAGGTTGCAGATATTCTTACCAAAGCCTTACCATGGGGCAAGCATGTCTACTTCAGAGACAAGATGGGTGTGGTGAGGAACACCTTCCTCGGTAAGAGGGAGTGTTGAAATTTGGTACCGGAGGACAGGTGGTTCCCTTAGGCTTTGATCTTTGGCCTAGGGAAAAGTGTCCAAAAGAATTTAATTTTTCTCCTAAAGTAACTTTATAATTTTTATAAAGTTAAATCTAATTTAAAAGTGACTTTAAGTGATAAAGTTACTAAGTCTAATTTTAAAGTGACTTTTATAAAGTCAATGAAAAATTAGAAAGGAAAAATGACTTTGGAAATAAATGACTAAAAGTGGGGTGAATTAAAAAATAAAAAGTGAGATTTAAATGAGCATTTAATCTCAGCCTTAGATCTCAATCTATTTCAGCCATTGGATTTAGGGATCACCCAAAAGTCACTTGGGGTTAGATTAAAGGAGGAAAAGGAGGAAAAGGTCATTCATTCTTTCATGAGCAGATTGGGAGAAGGAGAGCAAGAGAGCAAGGGAGATTTCTGAGCAGGGAGGAGAAGGAGACAACAACTTGGCACACATTCCAAGGCAGCAGTTGAGCAGATTTGTACCGCTGATTCAGCACACAGTGAAAGGTAGATTTTGGCACGATTTTCGAGGAGTGGTTTGCACAAAAATCAAGGAGTAGTTTGATGATTTTTCTGCACGCAAAATGAGGGCCGTACAACACATTTAATGCTGTCCGTACAGCTGCATTTAATGCTGAAAGTGGGCACGAAAATCGAGGAGGCCGTACAACATTTATTGCTATCCTGTTTGCTGTAATTTCCAGATTGCTATGAGGCACGGGAAAAGAGATAAGTTGTAAATTTGCTTGGTGATTTTTTGCTGAATATTTCTCACTGTAAAAAGGCAATTTTCAGGAATAAAGAAGAGCTCTCGAACTGGTTTTCCCCAAGAGTTGTAGGGGGTTTTTCCAAGGTCAAGTTGACCAAAAATCTCAGTGTTTAAATGTGTTTTAATGGCTGTTTATTACTGCTGATTTTTATTTCTGCAATTTCCAGCATTCTGTAAAATTTCCAGAATTTGTGTTTTCAGCAATATTTATTTTTTCAGCTTGTTAAATGTATGGTTATGGGAAAGGGCATTTAACTACATGGGAGAAATAAGGTGAAACTGAAAACCGGGGTGGGAAAACAGAAATTTCTACACCACAGAGGACTCCATTGCATAGAGCTGTCCATAATCATTTTGCGATGTTAGGTAATGAATAGATCCCATTCTTACCCTCGCTAAATCTACCATATTTAGGCGAGCTAACCAATGACCTAATCACCCATGGAAAAAATTGGCCAACTATGCCCACCAAGCTCCCTTTAGACATTCCAAAGTTCGAGGGAAAATAGGGTGAAGACCCAGGAAACCAGGAAGCCAGACCAAGCCAAAAGCAACCTAAAATTACCTGGCCAAGAAAATCACCTATCACATATGCCCTATATGATAAATCCAATCATTTGATCAATAAATTACGCGAATTGAGTAGGTTCAATGACATTTTCCGCTTAGTGGGCCACAACCCCCACAAGCACCTCCCTAACTAAGAAAAATTCACATGATTTTATTGTCACATATGTTCTCAATTCCACCACACAAGGATTTCTCAGTACCTTCCATGGTTCCGTGTAGCAAGAGCAACACTAAATCGAATGCGTACCAACTAACCACGCCATAACAAGACCGCGACTCAGAGATGGATACTCCCACATGATCAAACCAGCACGTGAAACCAATCTTTGCACCACCCTGAGGAACAATAGATGATCTCGCCACCCTTGGTCTTTGTGGAACAATGGTAACCCCCACAACACCCAAATGCCTCGGATCGTGGCCTACCAGATAGGCTAGTGAACATCCCTGCAACCCCACATCTACAAGTAAAAAAAGCATAGTGTCAACATCATCGAAAAGTCGAAACCATAAATACATGAAAATAAACATATGTATACAAATGCATAAATAAAAAATCTACCTACTGGTCCTTAGGCAACACTTGGAGGAAGCCCCTTATTCAGATCTCTCCGGAAGTTGACTCCATGGTAAAAAAACTCTAGGATCAACTGAGGGTTGGAGTCAAACCAACCCTCTACCATGGCATTCCAACAACGCCCCACCCCTCCACCACCCTCCCTCGGCATCGCCCCTCCCTAGCGGTGCATATGAGGGTCCCAAGTAGGTCCCACCGGTATTGCAAGGATCGGGCAAAGCATGACCACCCGCTCGTAGAGCATGCTATAGAGGACACTCTCATAAAAAAAACTTTGCATCATCCCACGTTGAACCTGTGTAAGCTAGGACAACATCCCATGAGGCAGAAGTGTCGCCCAGTCAAAAAACTACCCCGCCTATAGTCGCCCTAACATTGCTATGTGTGGCCCTGAACACTAGTGGGGGGATGCCAACCCCACCATTCTTAAAATCATAGCCAACGCTTCTCGCTCAGCTAAGTCCAAAACTACTGCAATCATAATGCAGTTATCAACATAGGCGTTTGGGCCACAGAGACCCTCCCCCTCCAGCTTAGCCCAAACATGAATATGCACATGCCCAACTGGTAGTGGATAGGGAAGTACCTATCTGAGTGGCATCAAACCTGTCACAAATTATATATTAGTCCGCAGCAATATCGAGAGGTTCGTAAGCTGTATGACCATCATCTGATGGTCTGTGTCCCAACATCCCACCGAAAATTGTAGGTGCCTATCCTGCGACCTCATCAAAGGGTTCTAAAGAAACTTCAACAACCCCCACTGTGTTAACTACTGGCTCACTACGGGATCCTGGGCCACAACGGTCTAGAGAATCTCCTAGTCTCTCTCCCACCAAATCATCCTGTCACCCAGGATGCCACATGTTAAAATGTGAACCCCTTAGGTTATTAAAAATTAAAAAAAGGGGAAAAATAAGCAATTTTCAATCACCGCTTGCTTGTTTCCAAAATAGGTACATGGTGCGCACTCCTGTGTCATGTACATGCACACACAAATCAAGCAAACCTCTGAGAAATGCGCGACTAACCCTGAAAGGGTTTGTCACATAATTCCCAAACTCAGACGCGCGCAACGCGCGTCTGAGTATACTCATGATGAGTTGCCCGCCCTGCCAGCTAGGTTGACCCTAGAATAGGCCGTACATGGGACCCCTGTACATCCTACCTAACCTAGAAAAACCAAAATTACAAAGGCTAAGGCTCAAGCTCTTACTTGTCTCTGTGTGTGTGAATCCTAGGTACCTAGGTTGACCACAACGATAAGAAAAGCTTAGAGAATACTCTATGACCTTCACAACTCAGCAATGAAAATGAGTGATATTTGGGCCCCTTCGACCTATATATTGCCCTCTTTTCCATATCTTGGGATATATTAAAAAATCTTGGGATCTACGTTGACAAAACTAGAAGAGACGCGAAGATCAGTCCCATGACATCTTCATCATGGAACCCTCCTTTCCGATAAATGCAAAAAAGCATTTTTTGGCCTATCGCACATGTCAGGTACTTCCCCAGCTCTTTAAGACCATAAAATCCATTTATATGTATGTCTTGAACAATGCTTTCACTTCGGGTTTTGGTTGTATCCATTTCAGGAACATCACACATGGTTGACGTCAACCAACAACTCGAGAAGCAAATAACTAGAGAAAGTATCATTCTCCACTCAGCATGATAGGCTTCCTCCTAAAAGGTTTGCATATCTTGACTTCATTTATCCAAAATACACTATAAGGTCCATCATATCAAACATGTTTATCACCATCTCACCTTTGTATATGATAAACATTCATGTTGGTCGATAGAATCCCCCTTTCCCTCCGTCTATGGCTCCCTTCATTGTTGTAGACCCCTCATCACTAAAAAGGAGCCATGACCACTCACTCCAGCCCGGGAACCATCTCACATGCATATATGGAAGTTTAGCATCATTATGCTACATTTACTACGCATACACCCCAGTTCTCGGGCCCTCTCACAACACTAAACGGATGCACCTTCGTGCCCTACATTTGGCCTATCATTCATCCATACCCATTTGTATCACGACATCTTCCTCACCACCCAACATGGAGACAAACCAATGGGGCCCCAACCCTCAGAAGATACACCACACCTTTATACAGGCTATTGTCATTACAGGGAACCCGTCTCCATGGCTATACATACAAACGACCCCCTATTCTTTTGGCAAGTGTACACAGATTTTTTCAAAAAAAAATAAATCTCCCATCCACATTTGATTTTTACAATTCATGGCCTTCACCGGTCGACAGTCTCTAATCACATTTGGTCATAGCTCACTAGAAAATTACCCCCATTTCACACATCCATAAAAAATCACTTACATCTATCCTGGAAATCCTACTGACTCCAGGATCATTAGAAAGCATGTTTTGACCTCCATTGTTTGCATATCAAGCTCTGAGATCAGGATAGCTATCCATATCCTTCGAGATCAATAACTCTCTGTATCATGCCTATCTGACCCAAGTTATTACAATCTGTTCATATCTCACATTGATTTCCCGACTCACCATGTCGGGCAGTTGACACCCCTTCCCTGTCAACTTCAACAAATGTATTCCAGGAAAGAGGTAGTACCTTGGATACTCCCCCCCTCAATAGGGATATCCTTGGGTGGCACATTGGGAACCATTATTTCCCAATAATGTCATCGGTCCCCTTGACATTCGACATCAACTCAAGCATTCATGTCAAGGTGGTGTTGTACTTAGTTACTGTTGTAGTTCATTCGTTTAGTCAAAGACTCCCGCATCACTAAGAACCTCATTCAACAATGCTTAAATTATGATACGGGGGAGGTACCCGTAGCCGAAAACCTATGCATACTACAACAGCTATAAAAAATTCTTCACCTGGTTTATGCATTGGGGAACCATATTTTACATATCTGGCTAGAAGGTGCCCTTGAGGGCATCAACAATTATCATCATCAGCTATCAACATGTCAAAAACCACCACGTTGACTGGAAAAAAATCAGTCTTTGTCCGATTGTAATCAGTTCCGATTAGACATCATAACGAGAATGGGACATGCCTACCTTGTATAGACGCACCATTTTTTGTAGGTTTTCACCAAAGGATGGGTATCATTGATACTCAATCAAGGAGTTTTTCTATACTCATCTCCGCAACAAGCTATCATCTCTCTCAAAAATTTGATCAGGACCTCCATCAGAAATGAAAATGTGATGTATTTTTGCTATACGTTTTCTCCTAACCTCATACATCAGGGGGAAACTGTTAACACCAAAAAATCGTACACCTACTTGTACAATCCAAAATACATTAAAAGTGTCTAGTAGAATGCACATGCAGACATTTTCTAGCCGAATACATTATGAAGTTTAAAAAATCAAAGTTCTCCTACGGTCCAAAGTTTATAAAGGAAAAATAATTAAGGCCGCACGTATATTTATTCGATAAAAGCATGCATGAAGCATAACCTCCAAAAGCTGCGCGGTAGCAGAAGAGGATGACTCAATGATCCGGGACCACTTTGCACACTTGGGACTGACTCTATGACATGAGATCAATCCAGTATAGATGAATTAGAGTTGCCTTGGAGATATGCAACCCTCAATGGAATCCTCTTGTCTTGCTCATGTGTCTTTATCATACATGTACCAAAGAGTGGCAAGAAGGATTCAAAAAAATCTATATAAAAAGGCCATGGGAGAACCAAAGCATGAGACATTGTTATGCTGGCCAAATTTCTATTTGAACAAACCACCATTGTATTGTTGAAGCCAAGGAAGTGAAGAGCACTAGCATGCTGGCCAAATTTCTTCTAAGAAACCCAACATCTTAGTGAGAGAAGAGAAACCCACCATTGGAGTGTCTTCACACTTCTTTGAGAGAGAGGATAAAATGTAAAGAGATTGAGGAAAGAAATCCCATTTCTGAGGATTTTTGAGCTCCATAGCTCAAAGAATTATCTTTAAGTGTCTAAGATTCTAATTGTATTCAACCTCTACCACCAATAATCAATAAATGGATATTTTTCCATTATTGATGTGTCTGCTCCATTTGAGCATTGTTTTGTTTATGTACCTCTTGTAGAAAATCATGTAGATTCAATAGCTCATGTAATCTACTAAAACAAGAGACAAGAATCTACTTCTACTCTTTATAGCGGAAGCCCATAAAGATCGAGAAAAAAAATAATCGACAAGAGGAAGAACATCAATGACGCATAACACAATAAATATCCGGGGAAAACCACAGCTCAAAACCCCACCATCTGTATTGCATTAATCAGAAATCCAAGATGTTAATACAATGCTTGTTCCTTCTAGAACAATCCCAGCACTCAGTAAAATCAATCTCCAACTCACAAGAAAGCTCTTGGCCAACACTTAGCCAATTCTCCAGCTCTCCAAGTTCCTATTTCCTTTCGCCCTTGGTCAAAGAATTTTGATAAATACAATATGCTTTTCTCAACCTTGAGCTTAACCTGCACAAGTATTTCCTATCCAGCCAATTCTCCAGCTCTCCAAGTCCCTATTTCCTTTCGCCCTTGGTCAAAGAATTTGGATAAATACAATATGCTTTGCTCAACCTTGAGCTTAACCTGCACATTTCCTATCCTTCGCCTGATGACTTCCTTTGGCCAATACTTAGCCAAATTTCCAAGCCTCCAAGCTTCTAATTCTTGGCACAATTCCTGAGATAATTAGCTTGTATTTAAAGGGAAATTCCTCATCCATAACTACGCAATCCCTTCTAGATTTAGTTCCTGATTGCATGTACCATTTGTACAAGTCAGAAAATTATACAACAAATAGTACATTGTCCCTGCACTCTAGTCTCAACCGTGTCTTTCTCAGAATCGACATGCATGAGTTTCTCATGAGGAAATCTTCAGTTAACTAGAGTAGCACTAGTTGAGTGCACTAGTGCATCAACTGATTGTTAACTCACTATTAGTTCCTCAAACAATTTGGAACTAATTTAACTAGACTTAACTCAATAAACTGAGTTAACTAATTACCACTCATACTTAATTCATCCTGGACCCCTATAATATAGGGAGATCATATACATGACTTCAGAAAGACTTCCAACTTGAAATTCCTAAGTTAACTAAGTCAACTCACTCTAATTAACTATTACAAGTTGCTATGAGAATAAACTTAGATTTTAATTATCAATTTAATTCAAGAACAAATTAAATTGGAATTTATGGATTCCATTTTTATCATTTATTGTTGATATTTTCAACACTCCCTTTCATCAAGAAAGGAATTCAACTCGATCCCGATCCTGAACCTTTGGAATGTTCTGCTTGTAACACTTCTCTCTAGTTTTTTTGCTCCAACAACCCCTGAAGCAAAAAAACATCCAACCTGAATCATAATGATGCCTCTGTCATCAAAGTCTCTGATTGCTATTGCCTCTGTCGACTGAAAACTCTACGATTCTATTGACTCTGCCTTTCTGCACTATTGTCAACCCTTCTCTATGCTTCTTTAGTATCTGACTGCTCTAGCCTCTGTCACTTTGATCTTTGAGTGCATCAATCCCACTGATTCCTCCCGCTATCATGTAATTTGGGCTTCCGTAGCAAGGTACGATCCATGAGATAAAACCACTCAATGGACCTTGCCCAATTTCAACCCTCTTGGTACTGTCACTTCAAATTGCCCCACCTTACACCTGGAGGTATGGCTGCATGTGATCCCTCTACCCACTTGGCTTGAAATTCCCCCCTACTGGAGGTCTCTACATGACTGGATGCCTCCACTTGGTCTCTTCTCAACTTCTCCAATTATGGTAGCTCCATAATTATCGGAGATTGCTTCTTCTGGGGCTGCATGTTGAGCTTAACATGCACAATTATTTTCTACCCTCCGCCTGTTGACTTCCTTTGGCCAATACTTAGCCAAATTTCCAAGCCTCCAAGCTTCTAATTCTTTGCACAATTCCTGAGAGAATTAGCCTGTATTTAAAGGGAAATTCCTCATCCATAACTGCAGAATACCTTCTAGGTTCAATTCTTGATTGCATGCACCATCTGTACAACTCAGAAAATTATACAACAAACAATACACTATTCTTGCACTCTAGTCTCAACTGGCTCTTTCTTAGAATGGACATGCATAAGTTTTTGATGAGGGAATCTTCAGTTAACTGGAGTAGCACTAGTTGAGTGCATTAATGCATCAACTGACTGTTAACTCACTATTAGTTCCTCAAATAGTTTGGAACTAATTTAATTGGACTTAACTCAGTAAACTGAGTTAACTAATTACCACTCATACTTAACTCATCCTAGAACCCTATAATATAGGGAGAACATATACATGACTTCAGAAAGACTTCCAACTCGAAATTCCCAAGTTGAGTAAGTCAACTCACTCTACTTAACTATTACAAGTTTCTATGAGAATAAAATTTGATTTTAATTCTCAATTTAATTCAAGAACAAATTAAATTGGAATTTCTCGATTCCATTTTTATCATTTCTTGTTGAGATTTTCAATACCTCTTTGTTTAGTTCATATTCATGTATGCATTGTTTCCACTACTTACAATATTTTATTTATTTAAGTCTGTCCACTAACAACACCAATTTTGACTGTGATCCTTTGCAGGGAACAATCTACTGCTAAGGGGGTGTCTTTTGGTACACTTGTGCTTAAACAACACTACAACACCATCCTCTTCCAGTAACAACATCACAACTAAATAAAAGGACTTCTTCATATATCCTCAAATGGTTGGAGAGGAACTTCTCAACAAATGGATGGAATTAATTTATATCTTTTGTACACAAAGCACCATGATGATGCTATTGTGTTAACTAATCTTTCCAACTTCATTTATAATGCTTATACTTAAAGTACCATGGCCATGTACTGTGTTAGCTCCAGTCATCGATTCTCTATTGCATAGTGTTTTTTTGCACACACAACACCTTTTCTTTATTTAGTGTTGTGCCTTTCATTTCTTACACGTAGGATCATATCTCCTTAGCCTTCAACTCTTGACCCATATGAATAGGGCTTCAAAACCATGTAATTAAACCTCGGAGGATTTTATGCGTTGATGTCATCATGTCATGTGGTGACCTCTGGGTGGTTCCATGTGCCACTTGGATTTGGCTCACTTGGCTTTCCAAAAATTCCCACTCCAGAACAAAGGTTACAATATGAAAAAAAAATGGCAAAGAATAAGAGAAGAAGAGGCAAGAAAAGAAGCAGAAAAGAAAAGAGAAGAAGGTGCAAAAATATAATATGATCATAAGAGAAGACAAGATGTAGAAATATAAAATGATAAAGAAGCTACTTTTGGATTTCCAATTATAGATACTAGAGAAATTCTAGGAGAAGAGGTAAAAATGAAGAATATTCCACCTTCAGTTTTACCAAATTTCTATGGAATGTCTTCTGAAGATCCTGATTCATTCATGTTTGAATTTGATATCTTATGTAGAACTTATGGTTATACTGATGATACACATAAGTTTCGTTTTTTTTCTTCTACTCTTAAAGCAGCTGCATTAAAATGGTTTATGAGATTACGAGAACACTCTATCACTGCTTGGGAAGAAATGAATAAATTTTTCCTTAAGAAATATCAATCCTATTTTAGGTCTAAAGATTCAAAAGAAGATACTTTTAGAATGTCTCAACAAGAAGATGAGATTTTGGAAGAATATTTGGAACGATTTCTTTGCAACCTGCAAAAATCCAAACAATATTCTCTAAATTTTGATACCATTAGAACAATTTTTTTTAAAGGAATACGAGATGAGTATCTTAATTTCTCAATGTGACGGGTAAAGGAGATATTTCACACTTACCATTCAATGAAATTGTTGAATTATGTCAAAAGTACTCTAGAGGTAGAGCCAAAATAGGAAAAAGAGATATAACTTCTAGAGCTTCTAAATAAGCAACATGAAGAGTGACAAGAGCATAAATATGGAGTTTGTTAGAAAACTTTAAACCAGATCTTTTGAGCACCTTAGGAACACAAGTTGATGTATTAAAAGCAAAGAAGAAACAACAAGAAAAAGAACAAACAATGTCAATCTTTTTTCCTAAGTGTAGGAAGAAGAATCTTTTATGAGAATGTCCTTTGGATAATATACATGTTTGTGGACTTTGTATAGAAAATTATGTTACAGATGATTGTCCAACACTAAAAGAGTTACAAATAGGTCAATTAGAAGAAACTCAAGGATTTTATTATATGGCACCAAGAATAGCTTGGCAAACACATTTTATAGGTACATCTCAACAGTTTCCTTAACAAATTCCAAAGAATTTTCAGTATCAAAATTCATGGAATACTCCTATGCCATGGCAGGTTTGGCCTCCTCAGCAAAACAAAAACCAACCTTCACAAAGTTGGTGAGAATATGCTTTTGGAGCCCAACCTCCCCAACAATTTACCCTCAACAATATCAA
The DNA here is from genome assembly GCA_031772625.1 of Pinus tabuliformis. NCBI lineage: Eukaryota > Viridiplantae > Streptophyta > Pinopsida > Pinales > Pinaceae > Pinus > Pinus tabuliformis. The sequence continues at coordinate 926,251,362 of CM062812.1, read as the reverse complement.
TCTTATCCTCAACAGTCATATCAATAGCCATATCCTCAACAATCATTCCCATATCAAAAATTCCAACAATCCCCTCAATAAAATCCATTCACACAACAATTAATGCCTGCACTAACTCAACCTCAGCAGCTTCAACTGCCTTCTAACCAACTACCACCTAGACCAACTCAATTACCATCTCAACTAGTAGCAAACCCGAGTAACATAGTGGAGAGGCCAGCCTATAATGTGGAAGAAACAACATTATTTCATACATATTCTATTATTCCTATTCAAGATATCCACTTGAGGTCACAAAAAGTTCTCCAAAAAGATTCTCCACCAATCATATAAAAACAAATTGAAGAAGGAGAATAATCTGAAAAATCTAATCCAAAGAATCAAATTTAGAAAAGCAAAACTTTTATGATTCAGACACCACTTTTCCTAGATGAATTAAAGAATTCTTATGTCAAAGTTCCTTTGTTTCAATTTATCAAAGATATTCCAATATATACAAAAACAATAAAGGAATTATGTATTAAGAAAATTGGCAGAAAGAAAAGAGATCCACCTACAATCTAAGTCATTAGCAAACTAACTAGTCTTAAGTCTGCAAAAACAACAATTGAAAAATATATTGATCTAGGGATATCAATGGTTACTATTTCAATCAATAATGATTCAGTTCCTAAAACATTAATTGATTTCAGAGCTGATATAAATATCATGACAATAGAAACTATGAAGTATTTAAAACTGCCAAATATCCGACCTACTACTACAATTTTAGAACTAGCAGATAGATCTAAAGTAGTATCGGAAGGAATACTTGAAGACATCATTGTTTCTTTAGATTCATGGGAATATCCTGTAGACTTTCTAATCTTGCAACCAAAAGCTAATCTAGGAGGCCATCCTTTAATTCTTGGCAGACCATCGTTAGCCACTGCAGATGTCTTCATTGGATGCAGATCGGGAAGCATGATCATAGCACATGGAGATGAAAGGAAACATATCACACTCTATCCTCTTGCTCAATCACCTTATTTACTATCATGGCCTGATGATCAACAGGAAGAAACGCTACCTGTTTTAAGTATTAATCAAGCCTTTGATTTTAGAGAAGAAGAAGAAAATGAGGATTTAATAGACCTTTTTATCTTAGAACCTTATATTTTTGAGCAACTGAGAATAACACAATATGAAGCTTTAAATCATATTTTAAATCAATGTTTTCGGGAAAATTGTACTATTCAATCATTACAAAATTCATTTGAAAGTATTTTTCCTGTCAACTCAATTACCAATTCTTAAAGCAAAATCATTGAAATCAATCCTGGAAAGAATTTAAATATTTGTAATAATCTACAATCATCACAAGAACAATATGTAATTGCATTATTACATAAATATTTAAAAGCTTTTACCTGGGACTATACAAACATGCAAGGAATCCATCCAAAAACATGTATCCATCACATTTATACATATGAAACAATCAAACAAGTAAGACAACCACAAAGAATAATGAATCCAATGATGAAGGAGATAGTGAAAGAAGAGTTACAAAAACTATTACAAGGAGGATTTATCCACCCTATCTCTGACAGTCAGTGGGTTTCTCCCTTAGTTGTGGTACCAATGAAAAATGACAAATGGAGAATATGTGTAGACTATAGGGAACTGAACAAAGCAACATTGAAAGATCATTTTCCACTACCATCCATTGATCAAGTACTAGACTCATTAGTAGGGATAAAGTTCTTTTCCTTTCTTGATGGATTTAGTGGATGCAATTAGATCAAGATAGTATTAGAAGATCATGATAAAACTACATTTACTTGTTCACGGGGAACATATGCTTATAATGTTTTACCTTTTGGACTATGTAATGCACTTGCTACATTTCAAAGAGTAGTTTTACCTATCTTTGGAAATCTTATACATGAATTTGTTGAAGTCTACATGGATGATTTTACTATTTATGGAAGTACATTTGGTGATTGTTTAAATAATCTTGAAAAATTTCTTAAAAGATGCATAGAGACAAACTTATGCCTCAACAATGAAAAGTGCTTTATGATGTTAACTGAAGAGATAGTATTGGGACACCACATTTCTTCTCCTAAAATTAAGGTAGACCCAACAAATATACAAGTCATTGTAAACTTAATGCGATGAAAAACACAAAAATAAGTAAGAAGTTTCTTGGGATACGCAGGCTACTATAGAAGATTCATTGAAAACTTAAGCAAAATAGCTTTACCCTTGTTCAAATTACTTGCAAAAGACATTGAGTTTCAATGGACTACAGATTGTCAAAATGCATTTGAAAAACTAAAAGAAAAATTGTCTATAACACCCATTCTCAGAGCACCAAATTGGTCATTGCCATTCCACATATCCACGGATGTATCAGACACAACTATAGGAGCATCTCTAGGAAAAAAAGAAAATCATTTTAACTATGCCATTTATTTCATAAGCAAAAATTTAACTTCAGCAGAATTAAACTACACAATAATTGAAAAAGAAATGCTAGCTATTGTGCATGTAGTCAATAAATTTAGGCATTACATAACAAGCTATCAAGTATTTATTTATATAGATCATTCAACCATTAAATATCTATTGAACAAAACAATTACTAATGACAACATTACTAGATGGCTGTTACTAATGCAAGAATTCAATATCACTGTTCTAGATCGACTAGGAAAATATAATCAAGTGACAGATTTTTTGTCAAGACTTAATTCCCCTGATGATATTATCCCTGTTTCAGACAAATTTCTCGATGAGCATCTATTTGCTGTAACATCTAAACCCCAGGGTTTGAAGATATAAAAAATTATTTGTCATCTAGAATATTACCATCCCATTTCACTAGCAAGCAGAAATGGAAAATAATTAAATAGAGTGCTAGATATACTTGGGTCAATGGTGACCTCTTTTATACTAGTCCTGATCTTCTGATAAGAAAATATGTGAGATAAGATGAAATTCTTGATATTCTAAAAGCATGTCATGATGATCTATGTGGTTTCTATTTTGCAGATAAATGAACAACATACAAGGTGCTCAAACTTGGCTACTACTGGCGAACAATTTTCAAAGAATCAAGAACCTATTGCAAAAGATGTGATAGCTGTCAAAGAAATGAAAGACCTGTAGTATCAGATGAGATGACATTGAAGCCACAAGTATTTATAGAACCATTTGAACAATGGACTCTAGACTTTGTGGGACCAATTAACCCGCCTTCAAATGGAAATAAGTACATCTTAGTATGTGCATACTATGTTACAAAATGGGTTGAAACAAAAACAGTGGCACGAGAAACAAAAGAAACAATGGTTTCTTTACTCTTTGAAGAAATATTTGTAAGATTTGGAGTTCCAAGACAGATTGTTACATACCAGTGAATGCAATTCGCTTCTAAACTTATATAACCATTTGAACAATGGACTCTAGACTTTGTAGGACCAAGTAACCCACCTTCAAATGGAAATAAGTACATCTTAGTATGTACATACTATGTTACAAAATGGGTTGAAGCAAAAGCAGTGGCACGAGAAACAGAAGAAACAATGGTTTCTTTCCTCTTTGAAGAAATATTTGTAAGATTTGGAGTTCCAAGATAGAATGTTACATACCAGTGAACACAATTCACTTCTAAACTTGTCCGAGATCTTACACAAAAATACAAAATTAAGCATAGAAAGTCTACTCCATATCATTCACAATCAAACAGACAAGTGAAATCTATTAATAAGGTTCTAGAAAACATCATGACAAAGACAATACAAATGAACAAAAAATATTGGTCAGAGAAATTGAAAGATGCATTATGGACATACAAAATTACATGGAAAAACACTACTGGATTCAGTCCATATCAATTGGTATATGGTAAAGAAGTTTTGTTACCAATCGAATTTCAAATTCATACATTCAAACTTGTAGAAAAATTAGGATTGGACCTTTCAGAAGCTCAACAAAAAATACTTATGCAATTGAATGAACTATATGAGATCAGATAACAGGCAGTTGAACATACCTCACTAGTACAACAACAAAGAATCAAATGGCATGACAGATTTATCAAAAACAAAATTTTTCATAAGGGAGACTGGGCACTTCTTTTTGACTCCAAGTACAAATATTTCAAAGCTAAGTTCACTACTCATTGGCTTGGGCCATATAAAATAGAAGAAATCTTTGACAATGGAGTAGTCAAAATAAAAACAATTGATGAAGCAACAATTTCATTTTTAGTTAATGGTCATAGACTCAAAGTTTATAACAAACCCGCCAATAAAAAAGACTTTTCTAAACAGAGTCTCAACAGAAGACAATATGGAAGTATTGGAATAGCATAGTAATATGCCTTCCCTATTTCCAGAAGAATAAAAATAAAAAAGTAAAAAAATAATAAATGAGTTTGGTTGTGAAAATCTAGGATACTGGGACAATACAAACTCGAATTCATATCGGAAAACCAACTTGTTTGACTAATATAAATTCTCTCTTTTATGTTTTTCATTTTTCATTTTTATTTTATTTTTGCAGGATCATCCTCCAAAAATTTCAAGACTTGAGGACAAGTCGTAAGATCAGCAAGGGTGAAGATTCATAATAAATCAACAAACCATGCAGTGGTTTAATATCAAGCAACTGTACTATAGAAGGGACCTGAGACATTATAACCATATCATTTATCGGTAAGGGTCCTGTTTCAAACAAGATCAAAATCATATACAGAAGGGCCCTGTTTCAAAGCAACATCAAAGGGACCTAAGAAGCAGCTACAAGCATCTATTTACAGTACATTATTGGCAAGAATTCATTTTGAAAATGTCAAGTGTTGACAAAAGAATCAAAGTATTAACAAAGAGCTATCAAAAGGAAAATACTGCAAGTTTAAAAGCATTCTTAAATCCTTTGATTTTGATTTTTTTTCTAAATATTAGTAACTTAGTTTAAAATTTGAATATGAAATACTTCTAGCTATGTACATTGTACATTATCCTATATCACGCTACATATTCATTCATTTCATCACTTAACCATACATTCACATCTCATTACTCAACCATATCATTTGCAATTTTTGACCAATATTGTTGGCCACATCTCATTTTTGAATTTTTGTTTGTTTGTTGCATCTATTAAAAAAAACAAGAAGTTAGTATCATTGTAAAAATATCAAGAAAATTTTATTTGAAATGACCTAAAACTATGGTCATTTCAAAATCAAATACATAAGTATATGATAAAAAAGGACAAAAGTTACAATGATAAAAACATGAATATGCAACATGCACATAAGTACGATGGATAAGCAAACAATGATAAGCTAAGGTTGCACAAATCATAAGCTAATTTCCTAATGGTCATGAGTATTCAAAAGTCTAAAATGCAAACTATAATGCAACCTTAGTGATATAAAACAAGTGTCGAAGGGGTGTACAAAAAGTAGCATGGTCATAAGTAAATGGACCGTGATGCATTAACATAATTGGCAGCCCAAATCTAAAATGGTCAAGACAAATAAACAATGAAACAGTCAAAAACATTTCAAAGGGATACTCTGTGTATTCTCCTTCATCATCATAGCCAAACTCAACTTAGAGTCAGAGAGAAATATTGTGCATTCACCCACAGTGTAAGGAAGCCCTGACTAAAGAGAAAAACGTAAAGTGTAAAGGTAAATGCATAGAAGAGAAACCCTATGCTGTGAAGAGACCGTGTGAGCAGTGTGGTGAAATAAGGAGAAGAAGAACCCCGAGCAACAGTGGATAAATAAGGAAAGGAAAACATTGTGACACATAGATAGTTTAAAGGAATTTGGTTTGTGAAAGTGATTGGGATTTCCTCTGCACCGAGATGCAACAAAATCCACAAATTACGTAGAGAATTCCTCAATTAACGCAGTGACTCCCAGTGATAATGTTAATTTTAGGTATGTTCTATGCTAAGAGAAAATTTACTTCAATTTTCCGTATTAGCTCGATATCAATTAGATTAGCAATCACATTTAGCATGATAGAAAAATGCAGATAGAACATAAACATAAATCGTAGAAAACAAGCCAAGACAAGAAGACACAATATGTGGCGTCAACCAGGGATAAACCCCAATGTGGGGAAACCCTTGATCAATTCTTCTTATGTTCTTCAATAGTTCAACAAAGAGAGGGAGATAGTACATATACATCAGAAGTCAACATTTTGACTTGACAAAATAAGAGCAGAGATCTTCACTAAGAAGATAACACATGAGGTAGTTGATCTGAACTCAGGTGAAGGCATACTGCTTCAATTAATTCTCCAAGGTGATTCCATCACCATGCTGCCCCCATCACTGAGTTGCACTTCATTACAGTATGCTGCACTCATCATACTACATACAATGATCACTGTGCTGCACCATTGTCATGCTGCACTATGCTGCACCATTCATCATCATTTTGCTGCACCACTGTCATGCTGCACTATTCATCACTATGATGCACCACTGTCATGCCGCACTGTGCTGCACCATTCATCATCATTATGCTACACTATGCTGCACCACTATCATGCTGCACTATTCCCATGGAACAACCTTAGATGCTTGCTATGGATTGCAGCCTAGCAAAGCAGCTGGATGTAGCAATCTATTCTTCCAACAGGTCTCATTCATGCATTGATCCATTCAACCTTCAAACAACAACCCCATAGCTTCTTCTCATTGGATACTTATGCCTAGCATATCATACCAAAACATAACCATGTTGTCACCTATAACAAGCGGCTAGATGACTATGCAAGGCTTCTTTCAGGACAACAACCAGTTGCTTATGACCATCCTCCTAAAAACAGTGTGTAAGGGCTACCTCAAACAGTCCTCCTCAACTACAGATTGAGGCCTTTAATGAAAGTTTATTAAAGACACCTTATTACAATGAATAAGGGCTTCTTTGAATCACCCTTCATTTTGTGTTAAGGTCACCTCTTGTTGACAATGATTAGGGCTTATGGCTGTGCCTTGATCTTGATGAGAATAACAAATAAGGAAACTCCCTTTAGCCCCGCGTTTAGATGTTTGAGGGCTTCATTATTGCAACGTAATACATCTCCATTTTTCTTGCGGCTAGATCTTCTCACTGTTCTTCCAACGTATAGAATCCTTCTCCTATGATCTCAATTATGAAAACGTATGAGGACCTTTGAAGATTGCGGATTAGGAGTTGCATAAACACCAGATCAAGGCTTTCTTCTTGCTGTGTTTGAGGGTCTCTTGAGACAACAAATTAGGGTCCATTCATGACCCGTGGCTAGGGCATTAGTGATCCATATGGATGTTGGTGGCCACCCACCTATCCCATTTGGACCCCCACAACTGTCTCTTTGAGTTTTTTAGTTTCCTAAATTGTAGCACAATTTACTATTTTTAGCAGTTTTTCGGGTCCTAAACTTCCGGAGTCGTTTTAAGGCCCTGAACGACGTTTTTTGGGAAATTTGGGGGCAACATGGGTCCATGGACCATGTTTCCCTTCCCAAAGTTGTAGTGCTCGGATATATCTTTCTAGCGAGCTACTATACGTGTCAAACGGAGATCGTATGCCAAAGTTATGACCCCGGGAAATTGATGTACCAATTTACCCAAACGGGGCCCACAATTTGGTGTTTCATCTTGTAGGGTTAGGTTTTGGGATGTGAAGGGTTTTACATTGTTTCTCAACAATGAATAGGCCTTCGAACCTCATTGTAAGACAGTTCAGAGGCATGTAGCCGCCACATCTCTTCTCAGAGATAAGCTACCATCGCCCTAGTTGGTTTCTTTCCATTTCTGTTTGTAAGCATATTTCAGTATCTTATAGTAATGAAATGAAGTATTATTTCCGTTGCATATCTGTATTTATGGTTATCTATGTAATTTGTTGCGTTCTTGTTTAAATCCGGATCAGTGGTATCAAAGCAGTCTGCTTTTTCTTTGCATGTCCCCAACGAGATCGGGATATAAGGAGTTAGGGCTTGAATTGGTCGAACCTTTGCAAGACCAGCCTCGCAAATCCCAACGAAATCCAATGGTGGATGAAAAGAAAGATGAGGGGGTAGGAGATCCTATCAAAATCTTGCTCGAAGAAGCCCTCGAGCGACAACGGAACGCGATGATGGACAACTTTGCCCAAATTCTTCAGCGGCTACCTAGAGGTGATGCATTGGCTTCCAACAACTACTCTGGAAACGCCACACCATTTAAGGTATAAGTTAATTTTGAAATCCCCATATTTGAGGGTCAGATAGACGCAGATGCTATAGATAAATGTTTAAATATGCGAGATGGGTATTTTTCTGCTCATGAATTTTTGAGTCGGGAAAAGATTGTTTTCGCTCTTCTCAAAGCAACCCCCCACGTCAAGGACTGGTGGGAAACCTACTGCGAGCAGAAGGATGAAAGCACAGGCTCACTATTTTCAGCCGCACCCACTTGGGATTCATTTCAGGATGCCATCAAGGAGCAGTACTACCCTATCAAAAGCTACGAGGACAAATACATAAAGTGGACCACACTGCAACAGGGAAGGGACCAAGATGTGCCAGAGTTCACCAACATTTTTCATACCCTTCGCACACAGTTGGGTATCAAAGATTCTGATTTGCATCTGGTACTCAAATATCGTGGCTGCCTACACAGATACATCCAGGAAGAGATGGAGTTCCTGAACATCTCCTCAATTGGCAGAGTGTACCGATACACTGTCAAAATCGAGCAAAAGTTCAAACAAAAGAAGTGAGACTTTGGATCTGCAAATCCGAAGACCAAAGGACAAAGCCAAGGTGGGGTGACCCAAGACAACCCGTCGAAGCCGCAAGAAAAGAACAACACCACAAAGTCAAAGAAGGACATAGGAAAGTGGTGTGAGTTCCACAAGAGTCCCACTCACAACACAAGTGAGTGTCGGACCAAGCAGTCACTAGTGGCCGAGTTGAAGGCTTCCAAATCAGATGCATGTTCTGACCCTGAGCCAGAACCCGACAAGGGGAATGGCAAAGGGAAGCAGATCATTGATGCGGATCCCAGTGCCATTGTTGCCACTGCCAAGATCCAGAAAAATGAGCCCGATGATCCAGAGGAGGGGGAACGTCTTTTCCACTCACAGATTTGGGTGAAGGGCTCGCCGCTGCAATTCATTGTCGACAGTGGCAGCCAAAAGAACCTTATTTCAGCAGAGGTCGTGAAGTGGTTGGGTCTACCGACTACACCACACCCATAGCCGTACAGTATCGGGTGGCTTCATAAAGGACGAGATCTCAAAGTTCGCCAGTAGTGTCGCCTTCCCTACAGCATCAAGCCCTTCATAGACGAGGTATTATGTGATGTTACACCTCTGGATGTTTGTGATGTACTATTAGGCGATCCATACTTGTGGAGGTGACATGCTATGTATGAGTCAAGGCCTCGCGTTGTCATTATTTCTTTGGATAATTCATTATACAAGATACTAGAGGTAGCCCAACCTACCACCACCTATTTGATCATTGCCAAGAAAGGCAGCAAGCTCATCTCCCAGACTAGGAAATTCATTTTCTGTCTAGTTCGCTCCCAAAGTAAGGGGAAGATCGTTGTTACATCCATGACCCTTGCAAAGGGTTCCTCCACGTAGCAGCAACAACAAAGGGATACGGTCATGACAGAACACAGGAACAACTTCTCCTCACCGACAGGGGTGCCACACAAGTTTCAGGTGGGCGACAAAGTTTGGTTACATCTGCAGAGAGAACGCCTTACTAGAACCCATCAGAAACTCAAACCACTCCAACATGGTCCTTACACCAGTACAAAGGCTATGGGAAACAATGCTTTGAAGCACAACATTCCTCCATTCCTTTGCTTGCATCGAGTGTTTAATGTGGACCGTCATCGACCATGCTTCCCACCATTTCTGGACACATTAGAGATTGCAAAACAGCTCACTAGAGACCCAACTCAGCAGAAGCTTCCTCATCTCACGGAGGAACTCAACGCAATGGAGACCATTGCTTCCTAAGGAGGGAGGAATGATCCAGATGGATGTTGGCGGCCACCCACCTATCCCATTTGGACCCCCACAACTGTCTGTTTCAGTTTTTCAGTTTCCTAAATTGTAGCACAGTTTACTATTTTTAGCAGTTTTTTGGGTCCTAAACTTTTGGAGCCATTTTGAGGCCCTAAACGACATTTTTTGGGAAATCTGGGGGCAACATGGGTCTATAGATTGATGTTTCCCTTCCCAAAGTTGTAGTGCTCAGATAGATGTTTCTAATGAGCTATTATACGCATCAAACAGAGATCATATGCCAAAGTTATGACCTCGGGAAATTGATGTACCAATTTACCCAAACGAGGCCCACAATTTGGTGTTTCATCTTCTAGGGTTAGGTTTTGAGATGTGAAGGGTTTTACATTGTTTCTCAACAACAAATAGGCCTTCAAGCCTCATTGTAAGACAGTTCAGAGGCATGTAGCCGCCACATCTCTTCTTAGAGATAAGCTACCATCACCCTAGCTGGTTTCTTTCCATTTCTGTTTGTAAGCATATTTCAGTGTTTTACAGTAATGAAATGAAGTATTATTTCCACTTTATATCTGTATTTATGGTTATCTCTGTAAGTTGTTGCATTCCTGTTTAAATTCGGATCAATTAGGGACAACGTATTAGGGTCTGGTATAAACCTACATTTTAGGCATTCCTCGCTGTGTTTTCATGACTGCATTTAGGGAAGCATCAGAAGCATATCTTCATAACTATGTTAGGCCTTCATCTCCATGCCGGGGTTAGGAGCTAGGGCATTTTATTTAAGGTTGCGTAGATCCTTTTTTCTGATGACAACATCTAGGGCATCTCCTCTTTGGGCAATGTATCATCTTAAGATCTGTCCTCCCACCAAAACCCAACGACAAGTGGAGAGGAAGAGATCACAAGATGTGTGTATCAAATGACTTGCAAGCCACCTCTTTTTATAGTAAAACGTTGAGGATAGATGGGGGAAATTTGGTTGTTAGCCGACCTTGACGAATTGTCCCATAACACAAATAAACTCATAGCTCCATGAATACATGTCGGAATCAGATGATCTTTAGATCAATCCTACACCTCTTGTCGAGAGGAATCCAAGAAAAATATCAATTGCCATAAATAAGAAGACCCACATGGAGTTTTTCCCTAGTTTCCAATTTTAATAGATAAGGTAAGCATCAATTTCGAAGACTCCTCAAACAACTAGAACGATTTCGAAAAAGTTAAACTCCAGATTTTTTTTAAGATATGTCACAATGGGAGAAAAATGCGACTTCAGTTCCAAATTTTTAATGATTTGTCATATGCAAAATCCTCTGCCACCTATAGAATCCACAATTTCTCGAGATATTAGAAATGAGTTTAATTGAAACTATATGTTTACACAGGGAAGACAAATCATTAACAAGAAGTTTCTACAAGTTTTTCTACAAACTCTTCTTGCAATTCAGGTATCAAAACCACGATTTCCTCATGCAATTTTTGTCAAAACATTTGCACAACGAATGTTATTTCAAAAACATAGTATGCAGTTTCTAAAACAAAGGAGGATTTTTCATAAATTTTTATGAGGAAATACGATTTGAAAAACAATGAGAGATTTTCTTACAGTGGAGATTTTTCTTTTGGGTCTTTTACACAGTCAAAATATTTCTTCAATCAAATTTATAAATAGAGAACCTTGTGTTGATATTATTTGCAGCAGAAGTCAAGATTTATAGGAAAATGAAGTAATCTCATTTGTTTTCAAAATGTAAGGAGATCTGGTATGTGCATTTACCAATATTGTTATTGCATGAATAAAAAACATTTTGTTTGTTATCTTCATAATGAGATTATTTACTAGGCAAGGTTATATAAATTGGTATACAAAGCATATGCAAATGGAAACAAAAATGGAACCCAAAGACTTCAAAGTAGAAAATTGGAGTAAAGAAGCAGTGGAAAAATTGTTTCAAGCAAGACTACTGGAGTTCTTTAGGAAGTTTAATGGCCACAAAGACAAAATTACATAAGAATTCATAGAAAATTCTGAAAACAGGCAAACTAAAGTGGGTGAACTTCCTATACCAGTGAATCAAACTTTCATATCTCAAGCATTTGAACTTCCTCTAATAGGAGAAGAATATCACAAAGGTTTACATTTTAAGGAGAAATGATGGACCTTTTTCCTAGAAAAACAAAGAAAATGGACCTTTGATAGGACAAAAGGAATTTTAAGTGATTGGTTCAGAGAGCCTTGGTCAGAATTAGTTGTGATCATCCAAAAATATTTTACTTGTGACGATAGACACAATATAGTCTACCTTTACCCTATAAAATTGCTTCAACATATAAAAGCAGACTATAAAATCAATATTCCTTACTTCTTTTCAAAGAGCTAGACTAAAATGATAGAAAATGTTAAAAACAAAACAAAAGCTAAAGAGAATAATATCTATCATTGTGGGTTGATAAAGATACTTGTTGAGTACCAAGCAAGAAATAAAGGGATACTTTGGAAAGAGTTTTTGGCCAGACATCACTTTGAAGACCAAATAATAGGGAATGAGGAAAGGTTTGAGCAATTACATGTCACAAAAAGTATCATGAATTCTCCTTTATATCCCGGGACAAGATTGAAAAAGAAAAAATAATTTTTTCAATTCTTAGGAGATCAAGAAGAACCAAGCAACCAAGGGAAAGACCAAAAAATTGAGATTGTTAAAACCAAACCTCCACAAACATAAAAAAAAATTGATGAGATCATACAAAGATTGGAGGAGGAAGCTTGGGAAGAGCCCATAGTAAAAGGCTCTTATTTTGAGGATGCTTGGGTTGGAGCTACCTCATCTCATTCATATGATAAAGAGGCAAGGGAGGAATCAAGAGAATTTCACAATGAGGAATATCTGAAGAAAATCACAGAGTTGACTAGTGAGCTAGAGGACAACAAAATAATGGAAAGGCACTTAAAGAGGGAGAACAAAATATATAAGGAAAACAACAAGAACATAGTCAAAGAAAACAAAAAATTGAACAAACATATAAAAAATATTGAAACTCAAAATATGCTCATTTCTAAACAAGCCTACAGATGGCTAAAAGAGAAGAAGTTATGGCAATATAAATATGAAAAACAAAAAGTAAAAGTTGTCATCTACAAAGCAGAGGAACATGAGGGAATTGATATTTTACTTCGAGATGCATAGGAAGAGGCTACAGGTTCAGGTACAATAGGGGAAACATCACTCAGAAGGTCCAAATGGAGGAAGCAAGCATGAGGACTTGCTTGAGCATCAACAAGGGGGAGATGTTGGCCTTTAATTTTGGTCATTTTTGCCTATCCTAAACCCATCCATTTACCACCATATTTCATCATATTTCACTTACATATGCTTCATTTCACTCTTATTTTGTATATTCAGGTAACTAAATTAAGTTTTTTTTTTATAGAGATTTTTGTAAAAATTGGGTTTTAAGAGTAAATTTGGATTGCATTAAAAATTCCCGTAATAACTCTGTTAAAGTCATATGTGCAGGACACTTGGGCGAGAGCTGAGCGCATATTTGGAAAGCTTGGGAACTACAGATGGATGAACACCTATTGGTTCGGTTAAATTGAGCAAACACAAATCCAAACAACATTCTCTAAATCCTAATACCATTAGAACAATTTTTCTTAAAGGAATACGAGATGAGTATCCTGATATTCTCAATGTGATGGGTAAAGGAGATATTTCATACTTACCATTCAATGAAATTGCTGAATTATGTCAAAATCTAGAGGTAGAGCCAAAACAGGAAAAATAGATATAACTTCTAGAGCTTCTAAATCAACAGCATGAGGAGTGACAAGAGAAGAAATAGGGAGTTTGTTAAAAAACTTTAAAACATATCTTTTGAGCACCTTAGGAACACAAGTTGATGTATTAAAAGTAAAGAAGAAACAACAAGAATAAGAACAAACATTTTCAATAGTTTGTCCTAAGTGTAGGAAGAAGCATATTTTACGAGAATGTCCTTTGGATAATATACATGTTTGTGGACTTTGTACAGAAAATCATGTTACAGACGATTCTCCAACATTAAAAGAGTTGCAAGTAGGTCAATTAGAAGAAACTCAAGGATTTTATTATATGGCACCAAGAAGAGCTTGGCAACCACGTTTTATAGGTACATCTCAACAGTTTCCTCAACAAATTCCCCAAAATTTTTAGTATCAAAATTCATGGAATACTCCTATGCCATGGCAGGTTTGGCCTCCTCAGCAAAACCAAAACCAACCTTCACAAAGTTGGCGAGGATATGCTTATGGAGCCCAACCTCCCCAACAATTTTACCCTCAACAATATCAATCTTATCCTCAATAGTCATATCAACAACCATATCCTCAACAATCATTCCCATATCAACAATTCCAACAATCCCCTCAATCAAATCCATTTACACAATAATCAATGCCTGCACTAACTCAACCTCAGCGACTTCAACTGCCTTCTAACCAACTACCACCTAGACCAAATCAATTACCATCTCATACAGTAGCAAATCCGAGTAACAGAGTGGAGAGGCTAGCCTATAATGTGGAAGAAACAACATTATTTCCTACATATTATATTCTTCCTATTCAAGATATCCACTTGAGGTCAGGAAAAGTTCTCCAAAAATATTCTCCACCAATCATAGAAGAACAAATTGAAGAAGGAGAACAATCTAAAAAATATAATCTAAGGAATCAAATTTAGAAAAGCAAAACTATTATGATTCAGACACCACTTTTCCCATAAAGGTTAGTTGATCATAAAACTTCAATTTCTCTCCCTAAATTTGATACCATATATGAATTAAAGAATTCTTATCTCAAAATTCCTTTGTTGCAAGCTATTAAACATATTCCAATATATACAAAAACAATAAAAGAATTATCTATTAAGAAAACTAGCAGAAAGAAAAGAGATCCACCCACCATCCAAGTCATTGGCAAACTAGCTAGTCTCATGTATGCAAAAACAACAATTGAAAAATATATTGATCCAGGGATACCAATGGTTACCATTTCAATCAATAATTTTTTAGTTCCTAAAACATTCATTGATCTAGGAGTTACTATAAATGTCATGGAAATAGACACTATGAAGTATTTAAAATTTCCAAATATCCGACCTACTACTACAATTTTAGAACTAACAGATAGATCTAAAGTAGTACCGGAAGGAATACTTGAAGACATCATTATTTATTTGGATTCATGGGAATATCTTGTAGAATTTCTAACCTTTCAACCAAAAACTAATTTAGGAGGTCATCCTTTAATTCTTGGTAGACCATGGTTAGCCACTACAGATGCCTTCATTGGACGCAGATCAGGAAGCATGATCATAGCACATGGAGATGAAAGGAAACATATCACACTCTATCCTCCTGCTCAATCACCTTATTTAGTCCTAATGATCAATAGGAAGAAACTCTACATGTTTTAAGTATTAATCAAGCCTTTGATTTTAGAGAAGAAGAAGAAAATGAGGATTTAATAGACCTTTTTATCTCAGAACCTGATATTTATGAGCAACTAAGAATAACACAATATGAAGCTAAAAATCATCTTCTAAATCAATTTGTTCAAGAAAATTGTACTTTTCAATCATTGCAGAATTAATTTGAAATCATTTTTCCTGTCAACTCAATTACCATTCTCAAAGCAAAATAATTGAAATCAATTCTGGAAAGAATTTAAATACTGGTAATAATTTACAATCATCACAAGAGTAATAGGTAATGCATTATTATAGAAATATTTAGAATATTTTGCTTGGGACTATACAGACATGCAAGGAATCCATCCAAAAACATGTATCCATCACATTTACACAGATGAAACAATCAAACCAATAAGACAACCACAAAGAAGAATGAATCCAATGATGAAGGAGATAGTGAAAGAAGAGTTATAGAAACTATTACATGTAGAATCTATCTACCCTATCTCTGATAGTTAGTGGGTTTCTCCCTTAATTGTGGTACCAAAGAAAAATGGAAAATGGAGAATATGTGTAGACTATAGGGAACTGAACAAAGCAACATTGAAAGATCATTTTCCACTACCATTTATTGATCAAGTACTAGACTCATTAGCAAGGAAAAAGTTCTTTTCCTTTCTTGATGGATTTAGTGGATATAATCAAATCAGGATAGCATTAGAAGATCAGGATAAAACTACATTTACTTGTCCATGGGGAACATATGCTTATAATATTTTACCTTTTGGACTATGTAATGCACCTGCTACATTTCAAAGAGCAGTCTTAGCTATCTTTTCAGATCTTATACATGAATGTGTTGAAGTCTACATGGATGATTTTATTGTTTATGGAAGTACATTTGATGATTGTTTAAATAATCTTGAAAAAGTTCTAAAAATATGCATAGAGACAAACTTATCCCTCAACAATGAAAAATGTTTTATGATGTTAATTGAAGGGATAGTATTGGGACACCACATTTCTTCTTCTGGAATTAAGGTAGACCCAACAAAGATACAAGTCATTGTAAACTTAATGCCACCGAAAACACAGAAAGAAGTTATTTTCCTTTCTTGATAGATTTAGTGGATATAACCAGATCAAGATAGCATTAGAAGATCAGGATAAAACTACATTTACTTGTCCATGGCGAACATATTCTTATAATGTTTTACCTTTTAACTATGTAATGGACCTGCTACATTTCAAAGAGTAGACTTAGCTATCTTTACAGATCTTATACATGAATGTGTTGAAGTCTACATGGATGGTTTTACTGTTTAAGGAAGTATATTTGCTGATTGTTTAAATAATATTGAAAAAAATGCATAAAGATGAACTTATCCCTCAGCAATGAAAAATGTTTTATGATGTTAACTGAAAAGATAGTATTGGGACACATTTCTTCTTCTCGAATTAAGATAGACTCAACAAAGATACAAGTCATTATAAAATTAATGCCACCAAAAACACAGAAATAAGTAAGAAGTTTATTGGGATATGAAGGCTACTATAGACGATTCATTGAAAACTTCATCAAAATAGATTTACCCTTGTTCAAATTAATTGCAAAAGACATTGAGTTTCAATGGGATACAGATTGTCAAAATGCATTTGAAAAACTAAAAGAAAAACTATCTATAGCACCCATTCTCAGAGGACAAAATTGGTCATTTCCATCCCATATATCCACTCATGCATCAGACACATCTATAGGAGCATCTCTAGGACAAAAATAAAATCAGTTTAACTATGCCATTTATTTCATAAGAAAAAAATTAACTCTGACAGAATTAAACTACACAATAACCGAAAAAGAAATGCTAGTTGTTATGCATGTAGTCAATAAATTTAGGCATTACACAACATGCTATCAAGTATTTATTCATACAGATCATTCAACCATTAAATATCTAATGAACAAAACAATTACTAATGGCAGAATTACTAGATGACTGTTACTAATGCAAGAATTCAATATCACTGTTCTAGATCGACCTGAAAAAGATAATCAAGTGGCATATTTTCTGTCAAGACTTAATTTTCATGATGATCTTATCCCTATTTCAGACAAATTTCCTTACTAATATCTATTTTCTGTAACATCTAAAACCCCATGGTTTGTAGATATATCAAATTATTTGTCATCTGGAATATTACCATCCCATTTCATTAGCAAGTAGAAAATGAAAATAATTAAACGGAGTGTTAGATATACTTGGGTCAATGGTGACCTCCTTTATACTAGTCCCGATCTTTTGATAAGAAAATGTGTGAGAGAAGATGAAATTTTTGATATTATAAAAGCATGTCATGCTGAACCATATGGTGGCCATTTTGCAGATAGACAGACAACATACAAAGTGCTCAAACTTGACTACTACTGGCCAACAATTTTCAAAGACTCAAAAACCTATTGCAAAAGATGTGATAGCTTTCAAAGAACTGGAAGACCTATATTATCATATGAGATGCCTTTGAAACCACAAGTACTTATAGAACCATTTGAACAATGGGCTCTAAACTTTGTGGGACTAATTAACCTGCCTTCAAATGGAAAGAAGTTCATCTGAGTATGTACAGACTATGTCACAAAACGGGTTGAAGCAAATGCAGTGGCACGAGCAACATAAGAAACAATGGTTTCTTTCCTCTTTGAAGAGATTTTTGTAATATTTGGAGTTCCAAGTGTTATAGACATTTTTGGGCACTACAACCACAAGCATGAAATGTCCATAAACCAAGGGCTCCTAAGTCCCTAAAAGTGTTGTTCTAACCCCTAAAGGAACAAGGTCAACTGATTACAGCTTCTCCCAGAAGTTCTCCATGAAAAACTGCTCAGAACTGGTCAAAACAGGATCATTTCAGTTGCTCCATAGGCAAAGTGCGTTGCATATCACCTAAACACACTGTGTGGGTGCGTTGCATTTCAAAAAGCCCTTCTATGGGGTACGATGGGCGAGAAGTGACAAATGGCAGTGTCATTCCACGAGGTGGAGAGGCATGGAAACTTCCAGAAACTTCTCCTGTGACACTTGCCTCTCTGAATTCGACCAAGGATGAGTAAGAGATCATCAATCTCCAAGTGGAAGCAAGAACTATCAGAGGGAAGACACTAATCAGATCACAAGCTGACTCATCTCCCTTACAGATATCTATATATGGATCCCTCATCCCAGAGATCTGGAGGCTGGAATTTTGCATATTGTAAGGAATTGCTGTTGGTTTCTTGAGACAACATCAGATTGTTGGGTGATCTAAGCTTTGTATGAGGTGAAGAGGGGCTTCCTTTCTGAGGGGATGATGCTGGGTCAGAACAACTGGTTGTAACTCCCTTGGCTATTTCTTGTTTATCAATAAAAGCTATTCAAGTTTTCCTCCATACTCTTGTGTCATTTATGTTTTCTGCATTTGTATGGTCAATTTACATATGATCCTAGATTGTTTATGATTATAGATCCATGTTCTTGTATAGTGCTATGCTACTGTGATCTTACAGGTACTTTGTGAAGCTAGGCGTGCAAGGGAACAAGTAGCGAAAGCCTATCAAGAGAGAGAGGAATCGAACTAGGAGATTAGCGCAAGACAGAGGTTGGTCTTCTTTGTTCTTCTCTCATCTATACTTCATAAAGGAAAAACGAAAGTAGCTTTACTTTGTTTGTTTCTAAGGTAGCTATCACACCTTAGTGGGATAACCAGTTCTGTGTAGACACTTTTCCCTGTAACAAAATGGCGACTCCACTAGGGACGAATTAGTTTGTTTGTTTATCTTTCTTGTTGTCTATTTTATAAACTTACAGACGGAGCCTGAAGTCGAGCTAGGTAGCTTTCGAACTGCATTTTCTATGCAAATGCAAAGTAGATAAATGCCCCTTCAGTCAATCTCCAGGATTTGTTTATAAATTAAACAACTGATTTACAAACTCTCTGATTGCCCTTGTGATATTAGATCCTCTTTAGATCTACCCCTGATTGTTGCATTACTGATTACCATTTGCTCGGCCAAAACCCATGAACTGAACTGCAAACTGTGACCCGGAACCCAAGCAAAGTCTCGTCTCTGGCCCAGCGCAGGTACTGTTCTGTGAATCTGAAATTCAGCGCACTTCCCGAGTGTAGTAGGTGCACTGCATTTCAAATTCCTTGTGTTACAGGTGCGCTGATCAGACTAGGCATTGTTCAGTTTTGGTTCCTGTGATTCATTCTTTCCAGTTCTATTCATGAATTTTGCTGCCTGTGATCAGTATATCTCTATTTGAAACCCCTTTTCCTTGCTATTATTCCGCCTCCTTTGTACGAAAGAACTGTAAATGTTTTTGTGTATTTGTTGAGTCATTTTCAGTTCTCCTTTGCAAAAGTAACGTAATCGTACTGTCGTCCTTTGATTTGAAAGCGTCGCAAGTGTCGTTTTCAGTCATAGGAAAGAGTTTGCTTGCTGTAGATAGTCGATTATCCTGTTACTATTGTATTTGGTCTGAATTTGTAATTTTTCTAGTGTCGAAAGCAAGTATTCATTTCTAAATCGTAAAATGTTGTGATTGCCTCCATTTTTTATTTCGAAAAGAAACTTGTTGATAATTTTCACTTGAAAAGTAATTCAGATTTGTGCATTAGCTTTCTTTTCTCCATTCACATACTAAGAAAGCCGAAAACAAATACATGCATGTGCATTTGCATTTAGACTGTTTGATTGGTTTGATTTAGGAAAGTGCATTTAGAGTGTGCTCTTTGCTCTTTGTGAAAGAATACTGTCTCTCTTTCCTTAGTAGCTAGGATTTTCATTGCACAAAGAAGATAAAAGACTGTTTATCATCTTAGATTGCATTTTAGGAATTACACATCTACATCTCGCGGTGAACCTGAAAGGCAAACTTCATAAAGAAGATCAACTATAAAATAAATTCAATGAATCTAACAACGCTTTGGAACCTAACGCACAACATTTAGAAGTCTAGGCTAGAGATGTATTCCGGCGTCGTAAAGCCTGGTAACTGTTGTTCTCACTGATGGTTGGGTGATTCCTCCACTTTAAGACGATAAGTGCCAGTACGGACTTGTGCTCCCACGTACCGTCGAGTATATTTTGGGAGACCACAATAGGCTTAATCCTTTATCCATAGGAAGCCGTGTCTGTCACCCTATCGATCGCAATGCACTGAACACAGCATTCGGGAAGATTGACTGCCATACCGTAAAAAGTATTCTGCAGTTTTGCGATTGGTTTGGTAATCCCTCTACCTAGATTTCCAGAGCAGTCCCTTTCATTCCTTTTCAAACTCCTTAATGGAAAAGGTCCATCTGAGCACTTGTCACTTCAGGCTCATTAAAAATCGAAGGCGACTAGAGTCATCTTTTGTTTTTTCTCGACTCTTAAAAATTTAAAAAACAAGTTGTTTCAAAGCGTCTAAAATTCATCTAATTCGGAAACATACTTCCCCTTTATTTTTAGTTGATCGAGTAATCCGCAATCGTGGAAGAAAGTCAATTGAAACCCCGTCGTTCATGGAGGCTTACGAGTCAACCGTCTTTGTCTCCAGAATCGAAGCTAGTACGGACAAAGCAAACTCGTTTAACCAGTTCCAAATCTCCTGTTAAAGTTAGAACAAGTGTTCCAACAACATCAGAGATTCCGGTTACTCCAAACATTTCTGGTATCCCTGCCTTTACAGAAGAAGTTCAGCAGCCACAGAAGGACAGTGGTACTGATCCTAGTCTGAGGGTAAACACTTGTATCACTGAACCAGTTCCATCTACAACCGGTTCGGAGAGTGTTGCTCCCCAAACATCTGTCGCTGCAGATTCCATACCTTCTTCGGCACCAGAAATATTCTACGGACCTGACGGTCTACCCCTTCCACCTGGTCTGATTGCTATAGAAGAGATTGTGGAAGATCCTCCATCTAGTACTCCATCACAATTTGGAGTCGGGATCACTCTGTATCCTTCTTCATCAGAATTTAGTCTACTGCCGGCGGAAGCTCCTGTAGAAACGCTAGGTAATCTTTTGGATAGACTAGAAATGTCTGAACAACCGTCAACGTCTAGGACTGTGTCGTCTGACACAGTGATGACAGAACTCCCTGCTATCACTCCAACAATGTTCGCCGGTATACCATCTGCCCCAACTAGCTCTCAATCGCTAGAAGGAGCCCACTCAGGGGCCATTTCAACGGTATGGTCTGTTCCTGTTTGTTCATCTGGAATAATATCCGGAAACTCCATTTGGAGGTCAATTTGGGCAGTTCGGCCCTCAAGGGAAAACCATTCCCTTAAGTACCGGATTACCACCGTATGGGGGGTAGTATGCCCTTTCATTATCCCCTCCGGGAGGACAGCCATACAGGAGTTCACAACAAAATTCGGGTTATGCTAGAATTACTTCAAGCGGTTGGGTACCGATACTACCTCAACAACCAAGAGTTGTATATTCGATGCAACAATGCTTACCTATGTCAAGTATAACAACTACGCCAGCTATTGTGATAGTGTCACAAGTTCAAGTGCTGCCTGTTGTATGCCAACCTCAGGTTTCCCAGGTTGTAATGCAACAGCCCCTTGACCCTGCAACTCAACCACAATCGTCGACTGGTGGAATGACACAGGTTCAAATGGGTACAATTACCCCTCATCTTGGTCAAACAGTTAGTATCGGGCAACAACACATGGCTTCACACCCATGGCTAGTGCAATACCAACAACCGCAGTTCCAACAAGTATACCAAGGTTTTGAACAAAAAATCTTTGCGAATAGTGGGCAACCGTATATTCAAAACGGTCAAAATCAACCATTTTACAATGGTCATGCCCACCAACCTTACCAAAGTTACCAGCATCAAATGCATTATGCTGGTATGCAAAGACCAACTGCTAAGGCAATCCCATCTTATCCTGGGTATGCTTCACCTAACCTGAATCAACAGTTACCCTTCGTGGCAACTTTAGAGTTACTTGATTTAAATCGGTTAACAAACGATCCAATCGCTTACGCCCCTTGGTGGCCAGCGATTCCACATAAACTTCCATCAGATATTCCTAAATTTAATGGAAATCCGGGTGAAGATCCGTCGAATCATGTGATGACCTTTCATCTGTGGTGTTCATCAAACACCCTAAACGATGATTCGATTAGGCTTCGCCTTTTTCAGAGGACGTTAACTGGTCTGGCAGCAAAATGGTATATCGAATTGCCTAGAGCTTCATTTGACAACTTCAGTACCCTAGCCACAACCTTTTTAACCCATTTTCAGTTACCGATAAGGTACGAAACGGGAACGGAACTTCTTACCAACTTCAAACAAACGACGGCCACTCACATATCTGATCATATACATGAGTGGCGACGTCGTCGTAGAATGGTGAAAATGTATGTTCCCGATCAGCTCTTAGCTGAATGGTTTATCAAGTCATTACTGCCTTCCATCACAGAAGATGTGGCAAAAGGGGGAGTCATCACCGAAGAGCAGGTTATCGCTCGTGCGCAATATTTGGACTTGATTTACACTCAGTCCGGCACGCTCTACGATAAAATACCTGACGCTCCTAGACCGGAATTCTCAGTTCCTCCTCCTCCTAAATCAAACAATGACTCTCATGCCGGCGATGGCGTGATTGGCGCAACAGACACGAAATCGACAAAGGCTACATCTAAAAAGGCCCGTAAGATTTCCGGTCAAAATGAAAATGAGGAACTTCTTGCCTCGGAAGTAAATGCCGTATCAACAGATAAAGGCAAAGAAACCAAGCAACCAGGGGGCAAGAAGAAAGGAAAAGGGAAGAAGAAGAAACAGGAAGAATTGTCACCTGAAAAATATTTTGCAAACCCTCCTGGAAATAGGAAACCAAAAAATCCATGCTTTATATGCGATGAGGATCATTGGACCGCAAATTGTCCACACAAAGCTGGGCTTAAAAAATTCTTCAAGAATTCAAAAACCTCGGCAGTGTTAACTGATCCGTTTCCAAATCTAGGGACAAATCTGGTTGATAGTGGAAATGCTTCCCCATCTCAAGTGCTAATGTTGTCGATTTCCAAACAACAAAATGATGCTTTGATATCGACAAGAAACAAAGATTATGGGAATCCACAGCTGTCGAACAACAAGGATAAAGGTCAACCTAGTAGTTCGACAACGACTTCGACAGAAGTTGCGCCACCCATCATTCTCGAGTTGACAATAAAACCGCCAAAGGGAGTAGTACACAAGTCGACATTTAATCCCCGCGCTAGAGCGTCACAACATTATAATATAGTGGAAGATTTGGCCCAATCGCCATCCACTATGTTGACTCTTGAGGTACTACAAAATTTCCCATCCCAAAAGCAGGCTTTATTATCAGCCATTGGTGGGATAGACCCAAAGGATTCCAATCTTGTATCCTTCGATCATAAAGGATACGATCCTCAGTTACCAGCTCAACTAGCTTTCCTCATTCAAGTGAAAGCCCTCAACAAAACTGTTCTTCGAACAATTATTGATGAGGGGGCATCTACATGTATTATGTCGATGAGTTGCTGGAAAACTTTAGGATCTCCAACCTTGTCGCGATCTTCGACGACATTAAAAGCATTTGACGGACTAACATATACCCCATATGGTATTCTAAGTAACTTGAAGGTTGAACTAGGAGAAAAAAACAGTAGAGATAGATGTTGAAGTAATCGACGGAAATCTCGATTACAACATCCTCCTGGGAAGACCATGGATATATGCTATGGCTGCTGTTGTGTCGACCTATTTTAGGAAGATTGCATTTCCCTTTCAAGGAGGGATTACAATCGTCGATCAACAAACCTTCCTCCCCAATGGTTCTCAAGTTACAGGAAGCATTCCAATGATCCATGGAAGCCCCCATTCGCTTCAAAATATCGGAGTAGGCCTACTAAAAGACCCTATATTAATGGGAACTTTCGCCCTTACACCTCCCATCAATTTGGCGGAAGTAGCATCGGTAGGAACCTGCAATATGATATCTTCGACTAAAAAGATCTCAGAAAACGATATCAACATGGATCATGAGCAGGTATTACCTCCAAGCCCAACAGAAATATTGTAGCAATCAATGTTCCTAGCATGGGAGGCAAATCCAAATCAACGCTCATCAAGCGTTTGGATGGATAGGTCTAAGGAATATGACACCCCTTCAGATCCTTGATCACGAGTGCATGTCACCGACGAAGGAATTGTTCAATCAATGGTAATTGAAGGGGCACCATGGGATGATTACCACCATCGTTCCCTTCTTCCAAATTGTGAAGAAAATACTCCTGATGACCTTTACCATCCTTCAGTTTTTGAGTTTCTATAAAATACTGTAAATACGGTGGATTTCGAGGATGGTTCTTATCTCGTGTCGACCTCGTTAAAAAATGAAACAAGGAGTCATGAGGATAGTTCTTTTAAAGTGTCAACCTCATTAAAGAATGAAACAAATCTCCTTTCCAAATCTCAAAGGTAAACCTTCATTCCAACCACCGAGTTGAATGCAATGAAGCTTGGGGGGCATGCACCTCGATTTGCATTATTATGCTGGGGGCATGCAAACTTATCACGAGCAGTGTTATTGCAGGGTTCAAGCTCGTTAAAAAATAAACCCGCCTCGAGCAGTGTTACCGCAAGGTTCAAGCTCATTAAAAAATAAACCCGCATCGAGCAGTTTTAGCGCATAGTTCAAGCTCGTTAAAAAATAAACATAAGCCATGAGAAAATGTTTCCCCCCCACGTTTAAGCTCATTAAAAAATGAACTATTTCCCGGTAAATAACCATCGTGAATGTAGTACTTCAGCCTTTAAAAGCCTTGGTCGTGTTCTCATCATCACCTCCACTCTGTATTGGCCGATCATTCACCTCCATTTGATTGTTTACCCCTTTTGAGGAACATCTGCGAAGAGTGATCTCACTAGCCATCCTTGTAGCACTGCCGTGATTGGAACATTCCAAACCTTACCTGGAATCAGTTGCTACCCAATTTTATCACTCGTTCCTCAAAAGACGAGTCTCCTTTAAGCTCTTTTCAACTGACTCGTAAAATATGAAAAGATTGCCGAGCCATTGGCCTCTCCAGCTCGTTAAAGGGACCGAAAGTGCTATCCCTCCTCTAAATTTTAATCTTTTTGGACCTAAGGGATTATTACACAAAAAGATTGAGTGCTTGTTTTGTTCGGCTCGTTAAAAGTATCGAAAATCATCCCTTTTGTATTGTTTTATACCTTTTCGGACTTAAGGGATTAGATGACGAAAAAGGAATTTTGGAGTTTCCTTTACGTTCCTTTTCAGACTCTCTAAAATTGAAAAGGACCGAGTTATCTTTGTCGTTAAACTCGTTAAAACTTAATAGCGACAAACTTGTCCATAGTAGACAAAAACGAGTTTCACTATCGCTAGGCTCGTTAAAACATAGCGATGGGTTTTCCCGAAGGGAAAATTATAGAACAAGCATATGCTATCCTCCTCAAGCTTGACAAAAATAAAGAGGTACTAGTCAGCAATGACTAGGGAAAATTGGGAAGAAAACTTGAAGAAACTTTGTTCGTAGCAAGTCGCTCTTGAACATGACAATTTCACTCCACATCCAAGTCGAGTTGGGTTGTTTCATTCACTGGTCACATCACCATGGTCCCATCACACCATCCACATTTGGGGTAATGCTACCAATCCATCATGTCAGTGTCGCCGATATGTTCAAGAGAAGTCATTCAGAGAATTCCCCTGTGTCTCACCCGCTACAATACATTTACACTCCATTCTTCCATGACCGCCACCCTGAACCATATGTCATCAGATCATTTTCACCTCCATTAAAATCATTTGCTCCATTCCGTGTCATTGATGTGGGATTCATTAAGGCCCTCCTATGACGGATCGCTTCTTGTCGACATCAGCTCATTATCCAAGAAGTCGATTTAGGAACACCCCGTTTAGTACTTTGAAGCTTGCATGCCTCAATGGCAAGTTTCTCACTTATGGCGACAGGTTTACATCAATGGCCTTCGACCGAAAGATTTTGCGTGGTGTTCGATGCCAACTCCTTTATTCACACCACATGAATTGTACTGCAGTACCTTGAGGGTCATTATCATTATCAGTGATTCCTCTCGTGCCTGTTAACAGCTTACATCATTGGCTGGTAATCAGGCGATGTCTTTCCATGTTCGACTCCAGAACATCTCTCACATGGATAGACTTGTACTTCGAGTGAAGATCGAACGAGATTGAAGACCCCGGATCTAGTTTCATCCATCCGGGCTGCGATATATATTCAGGGAAATAAAGACATCAAATGTACATCATTGCTGCACAGATAATCATCCAATCAAAGGGATGATGACTCTACCAAAATTATCAGTCTACACTCAGACGATTGTCTGTCCTGTATACATGAAAATGAATTTATAAAGCTGAGCATGGGAATGCCCGCCTCAGCTAGATCATGAAAATATTATGAAGATAATGTATTGTATTGTATCTTATTACAGGTCTCCTCCCAGCTTGAAAGAACTTCGGATCCTCATAATAAAGCATTTCACCCGACATCAAAAGATTAACGACCTCATGCTTTAGGGGGCAACTGTTATAGACATTTTTGGGCACTACAACCCCAAGCATGAAATGTCCATAAACCAAGGGCTCCTAAGTCCCTAAAAGTGTTGTTCTAACCCCTAAAGGAACAAGGCCAACTGATTACAGCTTCTCCCAGAAGTTCTCCATGAAAAACTGCTCAGAACTGGTCAAAACAGGATCATTTCAGCTGCTCCATAGGCAAAGTGCGTTGCATCTCACCTAAACACACTGTGTGGGTGCGTTGCATTTCAAAAAGGCCTTCTATGGGGTGCGATGGGCAAGAAGTGACAAATGGCAGTGTCATTCCGCGAGGTGGAGAGGCATGGAAACTTCCAGAAACTTCTCTTGTGATACTTGCCTCTCTAAATTCGACCAAGGATGAGTAAGAGATCATCAATCTCCAAGTGGAAGCAAGAACTATCAGAGGGAAGACACTAATTAGATCACAAGTTGACTCATCTCCCTTACAGATATCTATATATGGATCCCTCATCCCAGAGATCTGGAGGCTGGAATTTTGCATATTGTAAGGAATTGCTATTGGTTTCTTGAGACAACATCAGATTGTTGGGTGATCTAAGCTTTGTATGAGGTGGAGAGGGGCTTCCTTTCTGAGGGGATGATGCTGGGTCAGAACAACTGGTTGTAACTCCCTTGACTCTTTCTTGTTTATCAATAAAAGTTATTCAAGTTTTCCTCCATACTCTTGTGTCATTTATGTTTTTTGCATTTGTATGGTCAATTTACATCTGATCCTAGATTGTTTATGATTATAGATCCATGTTCTTGTATAGTGCTATGCTACTGTGATCTTACAGGTACTCTGTGAAGCTGGGCGTGCAAGGGAACAAGTACCGAAATTCTATCAAGAGAGAGAGGAATCGAACTATGAGATTAGCGCAAGACAGAGGTTGGTCTTCTTTGTTCTTCTCTCATCTATACTTCATAAAGGAAAAACGAAAGTAGCTTTACTTTGTTTGTTTCTAAGGTAGCTATCACACCTTAGTGGGATAAGCGGTTCTGTGTAGACACTTTTCCTTGTAACACCAAGATAGATTGTTGCAGACTAGGGAACACAATTCACTTCTAAACTTGTTCAAGATCTTACAAAATTATACAAAATTAAGCATAGAAAGTCTACTCCATATCATCCACAAGCAAACAGACAAGTGGAATCTACTAATAAGGTTATGGAAAACATCGTGACAAAGACAATACAAATTAATAGAAAAGACTGGTCAGACAAATTGAAATATGCATTATGGGAACACAGAATTACATGGAAAAATACTATTGGATTCAATCCATACCAACTGGTATATGGAAAAGAAGTTCTGCTACCAATTGAATTTCAAATTCAAAAATTCAAATTTGCAGCAGAATTAGGATTGGAAATTGCAGAAGCTTAACAATAAAGACTTATGCAACTGAATGAACTAGATGAGATCAGACAATAGGAAGTTGAACATACCTCACTAGTACAACAACAGAGAATCAAATGGCATGAAAAATTTATCAAAAACAAATTTTTTCATAGGGGAGACCGGGCACTTTTTTTTGACTCCAAATACAAGTATTTCAAAGCTAGGTTCACTACGCATTGGCTTGGGCCATATGAAATAGAAGAAATATTTGACTTCAAATACAAATATTTTAAATCTAATTTCATTACTCAATGGCTTGGGCCATATGAAATAAAAGAAATAGTTGAGCATTCAAAATAAAAACAATTGATGAAGCAACAATTTCGTTTCTAGTTAATGGTCATAGACTCAAAGTTTATAACAAACCTATCAATAAAGAAGACTTTCTAAATAGATTCTCAGCATAATACAATATGGAAGTATTGGAACAACATAGTAATATGTTTTCCCTATTTCTAGAAGAATAAGAATAAAAAAAAAAGTTAAAAAATAATAAATGAGTTTGGTTGTGAAAATCGAGGATACTAGCACAATACAAACTCGAATTCATATTGGATCACCAACTTGTTTTCCCAATATGAATTCTCTCTTTTATGCTTTTTCATTTTATTTTTACTTTTGCAGGATCATCTTCCAAAAATTTCAAGACTTGAGGACAAGTCTTAAGATCAACAAGGGGAAAGATTCATAATAAATCAGAAAACCATGCAATGGTTTAATATTAAGCAGCTGTACTATAGAAGGGACCTGAGACATTATAACCATATCATTTATTAGTATGGGACTTGTTTCAAACAAGATCAAAATCATATACAGAAGGGACCTGTTTCAAATCAACATCAAAGGGACCTGAGAAGCAGCTACAAGCATCTATTTATAGTCTATTATTGACAAGAATTCATTTTGAAAAGGTGAAGTGTTGACAAAAGAATCAAAGTATTGACAAAGAGCTATCAAAAGGAAAATACCCCGAGTTTAAAATCATTCTTAAAGGCTTTGATTTTGAATTTTTTTCTAAAGATTGATAACTTAGTTTAAAATTTGAATATGCATTACTTCTAGCCATGTACATTGTACATTATCCTATATCACCCTACATATTCATTCATTTCATCACTTAACCATACATTCACATCTCATTACTCAACCATATCATTTACAATTTTTGACCAATATTGCTGGCCACATCTCCTTTTTGATTTTTTTTGTTGTTGCATCTACAAAACAAAAACAAGAAGTTAGTATCATTGTAAAAATATCAAGAAAATTTGATTTGAAATGACATAAAACAATGGTCATTTCAAAATCAAATACATAAGTATATGATGAAGAATGACAAAAGTTACAATGATAAAAACATGAATATGCAACATGCACATAAGTATGATGGATAAGAAAACAATGATAAGCTAAGGTTGCATGCACTACAAAATCATAAGATAAGGTCCTAATGGTTATGAGTATTAAAAACTCTAAAATGAAAACTATAATGCAACCTTAGTAATATAAAACAAGTGTCGAAGGAGTCTACAAAAAGTGGCATGATCATAAGTAAATGAACCGTGATGCATTAACACAAGTGACAACCCAAATCGAAAATGGACAAGACAACTAAACAATGAAACGGTCAAAAACATTTCAAAGGGATACTCTGCGTATTCTCCTTCATTATCATAGTCAAACTCAGCTTAGAGTCAGAGAGAAATACTGCGCATTCACCCACAATGTAAGGAAGCCCTGACCAAAGAGAAAAACGCAGAGAGTAAAGGTAAATGTGTAGAAGAGAAACCCTGTGCCGTGAAGAGACTGTGTGAGTAGTGTGGAAAGATTGTGTGAAAGAGTAGTGTGGTGAAATGAGGATAAGAAGAACCCTGAGCAACAATGGAGAAATAAGGAAAGGAAAACCTTGTGCTGCGTAGAGAATTTAAAGGAATTTGGTTTGTGAAAGCGATCGGGATTTCCTCTGCGCCGAGCTCCAAAAAAATATGCAAATTACGCAGAGAATTCCTCAATTAACGAAGTGACTCCCAGTGATAAGGTAAGCGTCAATTCCAAATACTCCTCAAACAACTAGAACGATTTCGAAAAATTTAAACTCCAGATTTTGTTTAAGATATGTGACAATGGGAAAAAAATACGACTTCAGTTCTGGATTTTTAATGGTTTGTCATCTTCAAAATCCTCTGCCGCTTGTATAATCCACGATTTCTCGAGATATTATAAATGAGTTTAATTGAAACCATATGTTTACACAGGGAAGACAAATCATTAGCAAGAAGTTTCTACAAGTTTTTCTACAAAATCTTCTTGCAGTTCAGGTATCAAAACCACGATTTCCTCATGCAATTTTTGTCAAAAACTATGCACAGTGAATGTTATTTCAAAAACACAGTACACAATTTCTAAAAGAGAGGAGGCTTTTTCATAATTTTTTATGAGGAAATACGATTTGCAAAACAGTAAGAGATTTTCTTACAATGGAGATTTTTCTTTTGGGTCTTTTACACAGTCAGAATCTTTCTTCAATGAGATTTATAAACATAGAACCTTATGTTGATATTATTTGCAGCAGAAGTCAAGATTTATATGCAAAGGAAGTAATCTCATTTATTTTCAAAAGCTAAGGAGATATGGTAAGTGCATTTACCAAGATTGTTATTGCATGAATAAGAAACATTTTGTTTGTTATCTTCATAATGAGATTATTTACTGGGCAAGGTTATATAAATTGGTATACCGAGCATATGAAAATGGAAACAAAAATGGAACCCAAAGACTTCAAAGTAGAAAATTGGAGTAAAGAAGCAGTGGAAAAATTGTTTCAAGCAGGACCACTGGAGTTCCTTAGGAAGTTTAATGGCCACAATGACAAAATTAGACAAGAATTCATAGAAAATTTTGAAAATGGGCAAACCAAAGTGGGTGAAATTCCTATACCAGTGAATCCAACTTTCATATCTCAAGCATTAAAACTTCCTCTAATAGGAGAAGAATATCACAACGGTTTACATTTTAAGGAGAAATGATGGACCTTTTTCCTAGAAAAACAAAGAAAAGGGACCTTTGATAGGACAAAAGGAATTTTAAGGGATTGGTTCAGAAAGCCTTGGTCAGAATTAGTTGTGATCATCAAAAAATATTCTACTTATGACAATAGGCACAGTATAGTCTACCTTTAACATATAAAATTGCGTCAACATATCAAAGGAAATTGTAAAATCAATATTTCTTACTTCTTTTCAAAGAGCTTGACTAAAATGATAGAAAATGTTAAAAACAAAACATAAGCTAAAGAGACTAATATCTATCATTGTGGGTTGATAAAGATACTTGTTGAGTATCAAGAAAGAAACAAAGGGATACTTTGGAATGAGTTTTTGGCCAAACATCACTTTGAAGGCCAAATAACAGGGAATGAGGAAAGGTTTGAGCAATTACATGTCATAAAAAGTATAATGAATTCTCCTTTATATCTTGGGACAAGATTGAGAAAGAAGAAGGATCGTGTTATGATTGAAAAAGAAAAAATCAAAATTTTCCATTTTTATGAGATCAAGAAGAATATCACAAGAAGAACTAAGAAACCAAGGGAAAGACCCAGAAATTGAGATTGTTGAAACCGAACCTCCACAAACATCAAAACAAATTGATGAGATCATACAGAGATTGGTGGAGGAAGCTAGGGAAGAGCCCATAGAAAAAGGCTCTTATTTTGAGTATGCTCATTCATATGCTAAAGAGGCAAGGGAGGAATCCAGAGAATTGAATAATGAGGAATATCTCAAGAAAATAGCAGAGTTTACTAGTGAGCTAGAGGACAACAAAATCATGGAAAGACACTTAAATAGGGAGAATAAAATGTACAAGGAAAAAAACAACAACATAGTCAAAGAAAACAAGAAATTGAACAAGCAAATAAAAAATCTTGAAACTCAAAATATGCTCATTTCTAAACAAGCCTACAGATGGCTAAAAGAGAAGAAGTTATGGCAATATAAATATGAAAAACAAAATGTAAAAGCTGCCATATACAAAGCAGAGGAACATGAGGGCATTGATATTTTACTTCGAGTTTCACAGGAAGAGGCTACGGGTTCAGGTATAGTAGGGGAAACATCACTCAAAAGGTCCAAACGGAGGAAGCAAGCATGAGGACGTGCTTGAGCATCAGCAAGGGGGAGATGTTTCCCCTCAATTTTGGTCATTTTTGCCTATCCTAAACCTATCCATTTACCACCATATTCCATCATATTTCACTTACATATGCTTCATTTCACTCTTAGTTTGCATATTCAGGTAGCTAAATTAAGTTTTTCAATTTTTAGAGATTTTTGTAAAAATTGGGTTTAAAGAGTAAATTTGGACTGCACTAAAAATTCCCGTAATAGCTCCGTTAAAGTCATGCGCAAGACACCTGGGTGAATATTTGGAAATATTGGGAACCACAAATGGATGAACACCTATTGGTTCGGTAAAACTAATCAAACACAGGCCCGGTCAACGCTGGTCAAACTTGACCTGTCATTCAGAAATCCCTATTAAAAAGGGGCATACTATTATTTTTTGGGATTTTGCCTAATTTTGTGAACCAGACTTAATGAGTTCAACCTGGATGGATGGATTAGGATAGATAAAGACCATTATAGCTATTGTAGCTAAGTTTGTTGATAATTTACTTATTTAAACTGAGTTTATGAACTATTCATGGATGTAATTTGTATTCAGACTATTGAAGACTTTTTGATAATTTGAAGAATACTTTCTACTATTCTAAGTTGCTATTCATGCTGTGGATATTTTCATAAGTTAGCTGTAGTTGAGAGTTCCTTAGGTGTACAAGGCAAGGTTGGAGGGCCTCCATACCAAGATAAGTTCACTTTGATTACATTAACATAATTTCAATTTTAGTATTTCTTGTTTCAAATTTATGATTCAGTTATTTAGATGTGTGATGCTTTTTGTGTCATTATGGGATGATGTTAGTTTAAATTCAAATTTGCATATGAAAGGACGAACAAGAATTTAAGTTAAATTCTCTTTTTATCAAGTTATGAATCATAGCTAAAATTATCCTTTTTGCATTTCTTGTTTTATTTCTTGAATTTCAGTTTTAGTTGATGCAATGGTAATGTTATTGGAGTAGAACTGTGAGGAAGGACAACCAAGACCTCCTAAGTTAGGAGCCTCTTCTCTTGCTATCTGCACATTACAAACCACTGCTCTTTAGTTTCTCTTATTGCGGACAATACTGTGAGGAAGGACAACCATGACCTTCTAACTTAGGAGCCTTTTCACTTGCTTACTGCATCTTGAACAAGAAAATTTTTAGTCTTTCAAAACTTAGAAAATATTTATAATATGCACTCCCTTTAACTTTATAGTCTTGCCTTCCTTATTTGATTTCACCTGAAATCCATATATTTTGGACATGCTTCCAAGTATACAAACCTGGATGACAAGTAAAACACGTGTATTTGTTTACTTAGTAAATTGAAGTTACAGTGTCATTCATTAATGCCACTTAGGTTGAGTCATCTTGTCATGCTTTCCTGCATGACATCTCCACCTAGATCCATGTCATGCTAAAAAACCAATCATCATGTGCCATTTGTTTTCCACCTATCCTCTTTTGGTTGAGCAACATTATTTGGTGGAGCCACATCACTGTGCCACATCACCCATCAAGTGCCTGAAGGCTAAAAATAAATGCAATAGTTGGTTTCCCAATACACATCTGGACCATTAGATTCTGTGCACCTTTGCCGTCCGATAATCTTGGTGACCAAAGGGATGTTGAAGAATGTGCTACTTCAGTGCTCAATATCGATTTGTATTGTTTGATTTATATCTACTCAACCGTCTGATCCAATCATGTCTAGAACCACCCGTTAATCCTAGTATGGATTGGTACCTAAAAACTGTTGATTTTCCTAGGCATTAGGTAGATCGATGACTGCGATCAATTGCAAGGCTTCCTTTGCTTGAAATTTGGCATTTTGCAGAACCCTAAAGCCCATAACCCATGCCAATCTTTAAAAAACTATAACTTCTCACCCATTTGGAGTTTTTAAAGATGCAATATACTGTTAGAATGGTATTTCTAAGGTATATCTAGTAATGCATGTTTTAGAAGCACCTAACCTGATCCACTGAGGCAGAAATTAATTCAAATATATAATCCCCATCCTTGACCTTAGCTGGGTAGCAACATACATCAATATGCTTACGAAAACTACAACTCCATTTGACCAAACTCAAATGCAATTATATAGCCAACTCCCCCTGAGCTTGATACTTATTGGCACCAATGGCCAACTTTAACATTAATGACAATAATCTTTCAACCTTTTTAACATGTACGTCCATAATGAATATTAGTTACCACCACACATAGGAGCCAAATATCATGGAAAATGTCTCATGCTTATGAAATATTATTTAACACAAAATGTTTCTAATTTAAATTGTTGTGATGATATTTCATGGAAATTCTATGAATCTAATACATGGGAGATGAAATATTTATTGAGGAAGGACAAGAGATGGTCGCTGAGATGTAAATCCTTGGAACAAGGCCATTGTGGTGACACTAGAACCCTTTGACATGGCTTGATCACCATGAGTCATGTATGTGAAATGTATCATATATGTTAGAGAAAGCTAGATGGATGCCT
This sequence comes from Pinus tabuliformis, assembly GCA_031772625.1. Classification (NCBI taxonomy): domain Eukaryota; kingdom Viridiplantae; phylum Streptophyta; class Pinopsida; order Pinales; family Pinaceae; genus Pinus; species Pinus tabuliformis. The sequence continues at coordinate 926,216,174 of CM062812.1, read as the reverse complement.
TAACTATAAGACTTTATAAGTATCTTTAACATTCCTATGCAAGAAATCCTTAGAAATAAGGATAACCCTAGGGATTGTATAGTAGATAAGGGGGTGCTTGAACTTGGAGGATGAGTGAATTCAAGGGAGAAGAGGCTTAAATAAATTTGTTGTGGGAGAGTTCAAGTCACATGTTTATTGGGATTATGAAAGCATTTGATGTGTCTAAGCAAATAGTGAGTTGTGTTGGAAATATTGAGAGGGGGGTGAATTGGTATTTCACTTCAATTAGTTGATTTTGAACTTACAGAGCATTAAATATAACTAGCATCAAATCAAATCATAAATCAACATCACATCATATGAAAAATATAAAAGAAAATTTTAGTTGGAAATCCTTCTGTTAGAAAAACCATCAAACGCTTTCTAATATAAATGATGAGTAAAATAATTTATCAGCTCCAATTGAAGGAAAGATCCAACTCCCTAGTACTTAGTTAGAAAAATCATTCAATTTATTAGGAAGCCCCAACTCCCAGAAAGGATGCTCCAACACCTTGATTTTACAAGTTCCAACTAGAAGGATGCTCCAACACCCTTCTAACATCAATATGTTGCCATAACACCATATTGCCACTCTGAAGTGTTTTTAGGAGCTAACCCGAGGGAGTCTTCACTCTCTGCCTTACATCGCCCTACCATACTAAGAAAAATAGAAGAAGAAAATGTGGGCTCCCATAGTAGGGATAATTACTCACTTACAATAGAATTTGATCATTAATGAGAACACTTCAAATATGCTCTTGCCGATATACAATATACCACTTGAATTATGATAGGTTGATCTAGTTAAGTACTATATTAGGCTCGACTTCAAATGTACTTGTAGTGAAACTTGACAAGAATTTTATCATTTGTGAAAATTCGGCAACCTGAATCCTACTGTAGCAACTAGAAATTATTCACCTAATTGTTATTTTTAATTAACAATTTATTTATGGTTTCCTACAAAAAATACTGAATAACTCACACTGCAACCTACACAAATAAAACTGTGGAAGAAATAAACACTGGAATAAATTATAGCACACACATATAAAATGACACAGTTATTTTTGGACCAATGTCCTCGGAAAAACTCAACTCGGGAAAATCGGTGAAACAACTGAGGGTTTTATTATTATGTAGCAGTTAAATAATGTGAGTACAACTGGATGCTGAAACTGGAAATCCTACGTAGAAATACTAGCAACAAAATATAGTGAGGATACATTCATCACTCCACAGGAAAATCCTGACACTGACCTCAACTCAAATTGCGCTGTCCAAACTGCCTCTGTGCAGTCACTACGTCACCCTAGCGCAATTGTTGTTGCTCTTAGCTTAGAAAAAATTCTCCTCAAGCCATCTGACCAGCTGTTGTCTTGGAAAAAAGTCTCTCCTGACCTCTAGAACCTATGCCCAACTTCTGGCATTGAAATTCTGCTTCTCCCCAACAATTTGACTTTGCCTCTTGAGGCTATTGTGTTGCTCTACGTCAACCTCACTGTGGCTTCTTTGCCTCTCTACAAATGCACTCATCAGATTAGGAAATCTTCCTCCAACTTCCCTCTCCCTGCCCCTATCTCACTGCTTCAATTTATCTAGCACTCTCTCCGGGAATCGAATACTGCTACTCAGGAAATCGATACGATCATAAAATCGAACTGCTCAAGTGATTTCTTCAAGCCCCATCGACTTCTTCTTATAATCCCCCGTTGAGACGTCAATGTCCAAGGTTATATCTTAATCGATGGCTAGGATTAACTTGAAGTTGATCTGTGTGAGTTTCTATAACATTCACACCATAACTTAATTAATTTGATTAATTAGTTATATTCCTTAAGTTTAGACCTAGGAAATATTTAAAAACTAACTGATAATATAATTAAGTCATTTCTAGGCAGAATTTCTAGAAACGATTTTTGGGTTTTGGAGATCTCATGTATTCTAGCCTCTCCACAAAATTTCAAGGCTAGATCACATCTGATGCTACAAAAATAACACTCCATCTTAGTGAGGAATGTGTTCTAGATTTGCTACCTCCTGTAGCAACCCCCTTCTCTGCATCATCTTCTATCACGCCGATGATGTATGGATGCTGCTGCCCACCAACTACTGTGCAAATCTAATATGTGTTTCATCTGTGTTGCTACTAACTTTGCTACCAACACTGCATCTGCACTGCAACTCCCTCTCCATTTGTTGCTACTGCAACTGCAACATCTACAACTGAAAAGCATCATAAATATTGAATCAATTGTGATCAATATGATGCATCTATCACCAAAGTTTTCGACTTCTACTAGTATTTGCGCTGTCACTAAGGAATTTGTGTTTCTGCTGACTCTGCTCTATGCTAATTGCACTGCATCCAATTTTGCACTACGCTTCCTAGCATCTAACTTAAACTAGACTTTGCATCTGTCACTGTGGCATTTGACTGCATCTACTGCCACTAATCCATTCTGCTACAAAATACCATGGCCCCCTCTAGCAAGGTATTGATTCAGGAAATGGACCTCCTCAAGAATATTTCCCATCTATAGCACTCTAGGGCTATAACACCAAGTCACCCCACCTCACTCCTAAAGGTATATCAACAAACATGATGATGTCTTCCTACGGCCTGGAGGACAACCTATCAATCTCTGCTGATGCTGCCCATTGGTCCTGCTTCTCCTCCCAGTCCTTCTTCCTGAGAGGACACTGGGTACTGTAATAACCAATCTCACCACACCTAAAGCACTTGAACTTTGACAGGTCCTTCTTCTTCTTTCGCCGCTCCCCCTATCCCTGACTAGGACCCTTCGATGCAAGGGCCACATTATCCTCCTCCTTCACCTGCTTCAATCCACTACTGTTGCCATTGATGGAGCTTTTCACTAAGTCTCGCCTCAAATCCTCCTGCTGCAAATCGGCCCACATCCTGTCCCACCTTGGCAAGGTTTCTTAGCCCAAAATGATTTGGGCGAAATACATGCCACTCCTCGGAGACATTATTGAGTGCCAATCACACTAGCTCTATGGCTAGAGGCGCTGCCCCAACAACTGAAAACTGATTCCAAATCTCCTAAATCCCGGTGAAGAAAGGGTATATGCATTCCCCTTTTTGTATCTTGGTGCATCTCAGCTTCTCCTCCAAATACATCTTCCACTAGTCGGAAGTGCCCTGGTATAGCGTGGAAAGTGTATCCCACATATCCTTGGTAGTTCCCTGGCCCGCTATGTGTGATACAATGTGATCTAGAACACCATCGAGAATTAACCTATTTTCCCTTGCCATCTCCTTTATAAACTCCTTCAACTGATTTGGATGCGTGGGGATGGATACCACTGTATCCATGAATGGCTTCAGGCCATATTCATCCAGAAGGAATGACATCATTTCCTTCCAGATGACATAGTTGGAAGCACCATTCAACCTGTGCTGATCTCGTAGTATGGCAGTGACCATCTCAGATGATGTCGAAAATATCCTCTTCCCTTCTGCTTAGTTTCTTCTAGGCTATTCACACTCCCTTCCGGAGTGAGAAAAAATGCTCACAACGATTGCTGATCTGCAAGGGAATTTGAACTTCTTGAGACTAGAAGTTCCTTGAGAAAATTTTTCCCTCTCAGTGTGTGGTCTTCTTCCTCCCGATGCTAGATTTTCTCTAGAAACTGTTGCAAAATTGTTGCTTCCAACTATAGATCTGCTTTGTGAAAAGTACTAGCTGCTCCCTCTGCCTTTGCAAAACATCGATATGGAGAGATCAATTTTTCTGTCCCCCTCATAGAAAAATCAATTTCTCCTCAAGAATTCGACCTCTTGGTCAAGGTGACTGCGCTTCCTCGAGGTTTCAAACTGCTGCCCCTCAATGAACAACGAAACTCCCTCTTCACTACTGAGCACTTCGACTGATCATCTGTGTTTTGATACCATGTGAAAATTTGGCAACCCAAAGCCTACTGCAACAACTAGAAATTATTCACTTAATTGTTACTTTTAATTAACAATTTATTTACTGTTTCCTACAATAAATATTGAATAAATCACACAACAACCTACACAAATAGAACTGCAGAAGAAAGAAACACTGGAATAACTACTAGCACACATACATAAAATGACACAGTTATTTTTCGACCAATGTCCCCGAAAAAATCCAACTCAGGAAAACCAATGCAACAACTGAGGGTTTTATTATTATGTAGCCGTGAAATAATTTGAGTATGACTGGATGTCGAAACTGGAAATCCTACAGAGAAATACTGGCAAGAAAATCTAGTGAGGATAAATTCCTCACTCAGGAAAATCCTGACACTAACCTCATCTCGAATTGAGCCGTCCAAACTACCTCTATGCAGTCACTGCATCACCCTAGCGCAGTAGTTGCTACCAGTTTGGAACAACTTCTCCTCAAGCCTTCTGACCAATTGTTGTCTAGGAAAATGTCCCTTCTAGTCTCTGGAACCTCTTCCCAGCCTCTACCACTAAAATTTTGTTCCTCCCCAGAAACTCAACTTTGCCTCTAGAGGCTACTGTGCTGCTCTGCATTAGCTTCACTGTGACTTCTCTGCCTCTCTCCAAATGCATTCACTAGATCAAGAAACCTTCCTTCAACTTCACTTTCCCTGCCCCTCTTTCACTGCTTCGATTTCTCTTGCTCTCACTTTGACAACCGAATGCTGCTACTCAAGAAATTGATCTGCTCATGAAATCAAACTGCTCAAGCGATTTCTCCAAGCCCCATCGACTTCTTCTTATAATCCTCTGTTGAGACTTTAACAACCAAAATTAGATCTTAATTGATGGATAGGATGAACTTGAAGTCGATCCATGTGAGTTTCTAGAACATTCACACCATAACTTAATTAATTCTGATTAATTAGTCATATTCCCTAACTTTAGACTTAGGACATATTTAAAAACTGACTAATAATCTAATTAAGTCATTTCTAGACAGAATTTCTAGAAACGATTTATGGGTTTTGGAGGTCTCATGTATTCTAGCTTATCCACAAAATTTCAAGGCTAGAAAACATCTGATGCTACAAAAACTAACATTATTCACATAAGAAAACTCAAAAGGAAATTCATACCTCAAAATTGGGTCTACTGTATACCACTGATTGCTTTAAAATTTTCCAAGATTTCTACCCTTCGAGATGCCCTAATCAACCCTTAAATTTTTTCAATATTACACTTCCGATTAGCCCTTCAAATGTGCTATTATTTTCCATTGTATGTGCACCAATCAACCCTTAATTTGCCTCATCCTATAAATATTGCAGTGGTCAAAACTTTCTTTAGTGATTAGGTGCTCAAAATTAGGCTAAAAAATCAAAGTGTCAGAATCTTGATAAACTTAGCTTTAGATCGAAGAGCTCTTTATTTTGATTCCAACAGTGTGAACGACACTAAAATCCGAGCTCATATGTAGAAGTTAGAGAAAGTCAAAGTTCAAGTTTGACTTGGACACATGGCAAGAGTGGATGATGTGGCAAGGCCCTTCAGTGAATGGGGAAGTGCCAAGCGACATCCTGCCACTGGCCCCTAGATTTCGAAAAATTTTATGTCGTAGGTGGGTCAGTGTTAAAAATTGGCCCCAGAACATCCAAGGTGTGATGCAATAAGGTAGGTGGGAAGGCATTAAAGAATCAACCCTGAGCAGGGAAGGGTTGTGAGGCGATAAATCACAATCACAGATCAGCAAAGGGAAGGCATTACAAAAATTTCCCCCAAGCATACCCGAGTTGCAATGCAATGTGTGCAACCATATATGCAATCACACTTCACAGAAAACAAAGTCCCTCTTTATGATTGACTGCTGGTACTCCGTGATTGCGATTAAGAAAAGAATCCGGATATGATAGGTTATAGGCTAGAGTTTAATGGTCCGTTGGGTCTGTCGTATCGCAATCGCACATCGCCTGCCTTGTTCACAGACCGTAAGCCCATAGGACTTTGCTGATTTTGATTTGTGATAAGAGAGATGGTGCCGACAGATTACGGCCCACTGCATGGTGAAATCTTTTCCCAGTTAGTAGATTTTCGGAGCTAATTTGTGGGATCATGTCGGATTTGGAGAAATTTGTGGAACAAATAGTGGGAAAACTAGGATAAGTCATAACTTCTTCAATTTTCCACCAAATTGGATGCAAAAAGAGGCTAGATAGCCATTTTGGAACATTATGGACTCATGGGAGCAGGTTTCAGAAGCATTTTGAGCATTGTAAACATAATTTTTTACACTTTTGAGCATAATACGAAGGCCCAAGCCACTGAAAGCTAGACCAAGGAGATGTAGCCCAGGAGGGGTGAACTCTTTTATCATGTGCTTGTTGTAATGTATTTTTGATGATGTTATGTACATGTTTATGTTGTTGTTCAATTTGCGATTTATGTTAAATTGCTCATAAAATTTACATAAAAACTCTTCATTCCACTTGAAAAAAGCCATGAATCCTTAAGCACAATGAAATAATTTTGTTTATAATCTGAGCAAGATCTTAGCACTGCATACTAATATTCTAAATGAGATCAATTTGATATCAGAGCAATAGGTTTTATTTGTGAAAGAAGGATTTAATTGTTTGCAAGTTTATGTCATGCTTACAAGGTTAAAACTCAAAAGAGGTGAATGAAAGCTGGTTGGAAGCCCTGAAGTTGGGTCAAGGGGAAGAAGAGCAAGGTTTCCACAATCTCCAACACTAGTTCAACCTCAAGTTGCAGTTGAGACTCTAGAGATCATGTCTCATGAAGGAGAACCTACAAACATGATAGAAGATGAGAAGACCTTCATAAAGGCTTTCTTTGATATGACAAAGATGGTGAAGGTCCTCTATGAAGAGAGGAATACCAGGTTGCAAGGAGAAAGTTCCAAACCTCCCAAAGGGGAAGGATTTTCAGGAGGAGGTAATGGAAATGGAGACAAACCTCCACCCTCTCCACCATCTTATTCATCTTATTCTTCACAATCATCTTCACCCTCGTCCACTAACACAATCCTTACTCATACTCATCATCATACTTCAAAAGGAATTGGTAAATCACCTTTTTAAAACTTGATGTTAAAGTCGAGCTATCCATGTATAATGGTGAAGTGAATGCAAAGAAGCTTGATAATTTGATTCTTTAGTTGGAGGTCTATTGTAGGATTTAAAACCTTCAAGAGGATGACATAAAGATTCAGTTAGCTTCCTTGAGAATGGAGAGTGCACCACTAGTTTGGTGGGAATCAAAGACCCAAGAGGATATAAAAAAACACGATAAGAACTCAATTTCTTGGAATGATTTCATTGCTGTGCTAAAATAAAATTCTACCCTCTAGCTTATATGCAGAAAGGCATCATGAATTGGCAAAACTTTAGACAACTTAAAGGTCAAAATGTGCAAGATTACACCCAAGAAATCAGAAAAAGGTCTCTAATGTTAGGCGTAGATTTGCAATCACAGGAAACTTTGCTGAAGTACATAGGAGGTTTACACAGTAACCTTAGGAATACTATCTTAATGTTTAATCCCAATAATCTATATGATGTGTGTGTTCAAGCCACTCATCTTGAGGCAAGAGGGAAAAACACCCCAAAAGAATGGAGTAAAATTCCATTTAAGAGTAAAGGAAAAGAAAAGGCTTTCAAAGGAAAGGAAAATAAAAATGTGTCTATCAAAAAAGAAGAAGAGAAAGTTACATGAAAACACTGTTCCAGAGAGGGTCACGATGAAGCTCACTGTTGGAAGCTTCATCTCGAAATGAGACCAAAAAGAAAAAAACAAGGGAAAACAGAAGGCAAATGCAACCACTCAATAGGATTTGGGATCCGATTCAGGCGATGAAACTAAAATCATAGCCACGGGGTTAAAATAAAAGGAATCCATTGCCAACACTAGTTCTTCAGACTCAAAAAATGAAACTCCAAATGAAAAGAGGAGAATAGAAATGTTTCACATAAGGGTGATGTCAAAACATAACAAGATTAATATGCCATTCGATAGCGTCTCCCAATCCAATTTTATCTCTGAAAACATTCTCAAAAGTTTAAATATGGAAAGTGTTCCACATCATAAACCATATCCACTTGGATGGGTATGTGACAATGCGCAATTGTAGGTTATGACAAAGTGTAAACTGAAATTCGCTATCACTGCAAAATTCATAGGTGAAGTGGAGCTTGACATTGTGCCGTTAGATATCTGTGGCATCGTTTTGGGCAGCCCGTACCTTTATGTCAGAAAAGCTATCTTCCATCGACATGAAAACAAATATCATTTATTCAAAAATGGAGTAGAATATATTATGAGAGCTCACAACAAGAAAACAAATCTTTTGCTTGTTAATGCAAGGAAGATGAAAAGACTGGTGAATTCGAGAAAAAATTTTATGCTTCTCATGATCAAACCTAGGAATGATGTCGATAATGAAGCTTTTAAAGGTTGTGATTCGAATTTGAAATCTGAATTGGTTGACGTAGTTAACCAATATGATGAAATGTTTTAGGAACCAAAGGGATTACCTCCCAAGAGAGGAATCCAACATGAGATACAATTGTAAAAAGATTGTCCTCTTCCTAATATTGGCATGTATAGGATGTCAGTGATGGAAAACACAGAAATTAAGAAGAAAATTCAAGAGTTGTTGAATAAAGGAATCATTAGACCATCTTCCTCACCATGTGGTTCACCTATTTTCTTGGTTCCAAAGAAGGATGGAACATGGTGCATGTGTGTGGACTTTGGTGCATTGAACAAAATTACAGTAAATAACCATTACCCACTGCCTAGAATAGATGATTTACTTGATCAATTGAAAGATGAAAAATATTTTACTAAGATGGACTTAAGAAGTGGCTACCATCAAATTAGAATATTTGAAGGAGACATTTGGAAGATAGCATTAAAAACAAAATAGGGTTTGTTTGAATGGCTAGTCATGTTGTTTGGTTTATGTAATTCTCCCTCTACATTCATGCATGTGATGAATGATGTATTGAGTCCATTTCTTGATGAGTTTGTCATAGACTACTTAGATGACATCTTAATTTTCAGTAAATCCCGTGATGAACATGTCATGCATGTCAGAAAAGTACTTGATGTCTTGAAAAAGAACAGTTGTATCTTAAGATGTTAAAGTGCGAATTTGGAAAGACTTCTTTAGTTTACTTGGGTCATATTGTTGGAGGAGGTGAGTTGAAAATAGATCCCCCCAAATTTGACATCATTGTGAATTGGCCAAGGCCCAATAAAATTATAGAGATATGAAGGTTTTTGGGAGTAGCCCAATATTGAAGGAAATTCATTGCTAATTTTTCTCTTATAGCATTTCCTTTGCATGCGTTGACAAGCTTGAAAAAGGTTTTTCAGTGGGGATGAAAACAACAAAATTCCTTTGATGCATTGAAGGAAAAGATGAGTACAACTCCAGTACTCGCACTTCCAGAATTGAGATAGTCGTTTGAGATTTAGATTGATACTTGTGACTATGTTATGGGCGCATTCCTCATGCAACATGGTAAGCCTATCTGTTTTCATTTGGAAAATTTTAATGGTGCAATGATTAACTATCCTACATATGACAAGGAATTGTATGCATTGGTGCAAAGTGATAAAAAATGGAAACACTACTTTATGGGTAAAGAAACAATCTTTCAAACTGATCATCAACGATTACAATACTTGCAATCTCAATCAAAGTTGCAGCAATCAAGGCACTTCCGATGGATGGGTTTTCTTCAACAATTCCACTTGGTAATCAGGTATAAGAAAGGTATATACAATAAAGTTGCTGATATGCTTTCTAGGCCTATTGTTAGTGCAACTACTTTACTCAAGAATAATTCTGTTTTACATGAAAGTTATATTGAGCAATATGCATCAGATAATGAATTTCAAGTTGTTTATGCAAGCTTGAGTCAAGGTAACCAAGTAGAGGAATTGGATTATCATTTGCATGATAACTTGTTGTACCATCTTGGAAAGCTTTGTATTCCACAGGGAGAAAGAGTTAACATCATATGAGAAGCACATACTTCTCTTATTGTTGGTCATTTCGGTGTAAGTAAGATGGTGGCACATCTACAGATGTATTGTTATTAGCCTTGTATGCTTGAAAGCGTGTCTTGTTTTATTAAATGATTTTCATTATGTGCAATCAGTAAGCCTAGAAATAGGAAGTTAGGATTTTACACACCACTTACGGTTCCTTCACGACTGTGGGAGAGTGTTTCTATGGATTTTGTAGGATGTCTTCCATTTTCAAAAAGAGGTCATGATTATTTGTATGTAGTTGTGGATAGGTTCAACAAAATGTGTACTTTGATGCCATGTAAAAAGCAAGTTACAGCTAAACAAACTGCTCAGTTATTCTTTTAGACTGTTTGGGTGCATTTTCGATTACCCATATCCATTGTTAGTGATTGAGATTCTTGCTTTGTTGGGAATTTTTGGTCAATATTGTGGGGATTCATGGACACCAAATTGAAAAAGAGTACAAATTTTCATCCACAAACAGATGGTCAAAAAGAAGTGGTGAACAAAATAGTGATACATCTTCTTCACGGGTATTGCATCAAGCATCCTAAGTTGTGGGATGAACATTTTCACTATACTCAACATGCTTACAACTGAGCCAAGCACTCTTCAACTCAAACTTCGCCATTTAAGGCATGCATTGGATACTTGCCTAAATCTCCTTTGGAATTTATTTTTGGAAAATATGTTTCTATTGAAGGTCATAACGACATAAACAAAGCAAGAAAGTTAATTGAACAAATCCAATTATTGCACCAAAAGGTTCAATAAAAACTTGAGAAAGATCACAAGTTCCAAGTTGGTGATGAATTTTGGCTTCACATTAACAAAGAGAGGCTCAAAGGAGAAGGTAAAAAGTTAAAACCAATTAGATATGATCCATTCAGAATTTTGCAAAAGATTGGTAACAATGCCATCAAGTTGGATTTTCCTTAATTTATGCAAATTTATGCTGTTGTTAATGTTGAGAATTTAAGATTGTATGAGCCTCCTTTGATTGAAGATCAAGGAGATAATATTCAAATTCCATCTATTGAAGACTTTTCTCCAGAATTCCTTGATGTGCTTCAACAAGACACTATACATGATAGAAGAACAAGGACATCAAAAAGGGGAAGTATTGATTATCTTCGAGTGGGGTTCAAGGGTACAATTCCTTCAAAAGCCAAATGGATGGAGATTGGAAAGGTGAGGGAACTGTACCCTTACCTGATGAACAATTAAAAGTGATCCTTTTGGGGTCCAAATGGCTTCCAGTGGGGAGGAGTGATCAGGTGCTCAAAAATCAAAGTGTCAGAATCTTGATAAACTTAGCTTCAGATTGAAGAACTCACCATTCTGATTCCAATAGTGTGAACGAAACTAAAATCCGAAATCGTATGCAGAAGTTAGAGAAAGTCAAAGTTCAAGTTTGACTTGGACACATGGCAGGAGTGGATGATGTGGCAAGGGTCTTCAGCAAATGGGGAAGCACCAAGTGGCATCCCACCATTGCCCCCGCATTTCATAAAATCACATGTCACAGGCAGGTCTGCATTAAAAATTAGCCCCAAAACAGCCAAGGTGCGATGTGAGAAGGTAGGTGCGAAGGCATTAATGAATCAGCCTCGAGCAGGGAAGGGTTGCAATGCAATAAATTGCAATCGTAGATCGGTGAAGGGAAGGAATTACAGTAATTGGCCCCCAACATACTAGGGTTGAGATGCGATGTGCACAATCACACTTCGTAGAAAATAGAGTCTCGGTTTATGATTGACTGTCGGTACTCCATGTTTGCGATTAGTGAAAGGATCCAGATACGATAAGTTATAGGTTGTAGTTTAATGGTTCATCAGGTCCACTGTATCAAAATCGCACATCACCTGCCTTGTTCATAGACCGTAAGCCCACAGGACTCCATCGATTGCGATTTGCGATAAGTCAGTCAGTCCCGACATATTATGGCCCACCACGAGGCGAAATCTTTGCCCAGTTAGCGGATTTTCGGAGCTAATTTGTGGGATCATGTTAGATTTGGAGAAATTTGTGGAATGAATAGTGGGAAAACTAGGAGAATTCATAAATTATTCAGTTTTCCACCAAATTGGATGCAAAAAGAGGCTAAATAGCCATTTTTTAACATTTTGGACTCATGGGAGCAGGTTTCAGAAGCATTTTGAGCATTGTAAACACATATTTTTACACTTTTGAGCATAATAGAGAGGCCCAAGCCATTGGAAGCTGGACCAAGGAGACGTAGCCCAGGAGGGGTGAACTCTTTTATCATGTGCTTGTTGTAATGTGTTTTTGATGATTTTCTATACATGTTTATGCTACTGTTCAGTTTCTGATTTATGTTAAATTGCTCATAAAATTAACATAAAAACTCTTCATTTCATTTGAAAAAAGTCATGAATCCTTAAGCATAATGAAAGCATTTTGTTTATAATCTGAGGAAGATCTTAGCACTGTAAACTAATATTATAAATTAGATCAACTTAAACTCACCCTTATCCTTGCAGCCTCAAGCAAGCCTCTTGCGTCCCTCCTTCTATCACTGATAGAGCCCTTGCTTTGGTTAAAGGCTTGTATGGGTTGGATCCCAAACACTGTGCCTCCATAGTATACCATGGCCCTAATTATGACCTACTATGGCTTCCTTTTGTGAGGAACAACAAGCCTAATACATCCCTTAAAATTCAATTTATCCAGCAAATTCTTGCCTCGCGCTGCCTCAAACTTGACTATGGTACTGTGTCATGGGAGGGGGGGAGGGGTTGAAATAGGTCTTAGTAGATGCCTTAAATAGAGATCATAAAAGCCTCTAAAAGCCTTAGAAAATGTGCAAACTATTCCCCAAGAGCTCGAATTTGATAGCAAAAATTACCACGTAAAAGATGAGACAATGAAGCAAAAATACCTTAGAAACTCAGCCTCAGGAAACACAAATTTGTCTTAGAGAAAGGTCTTAGATTATGCATAATTAGCTTAGTCTAGTTAACACGGATGAGCCTTATAAAAACATTGAAACAAGATGATTTTTTAACTTAGGAAAGGCCATAAAAAGATTTGAATTCATCCTTAGATATCAATGTATTTTTTCCCCAAGTTAGACCAAAATATTGCCCTAGGAAGTCCAAAAATATACCTTTTATCAGGCCTTAGATAGGTTCGAAATAGGCCTCGGACCAGCATCATAAAAGGTCTCTATCCAGTGAAAAACCACCACAAAAGATGTGAAAAACTAAGCCCAAAATCCCTTTAGGAAACTCAACCTCCTTTTGTTGAAGAATGTAACTAGTGACGATCTTCATAATTGTATTTGAGTCATGATGTAATGTATTTGTCAAAAGAAAGAAAAATATTTTTTTATTATGAAAGAAAAAATATTTATTAGTATGGGTTTCATGATTTATTATTTTACTTTTAGGTCAAAGCCTCCATCATAAGCTTCTAGGGTTTATGTCATGAGTTCTAGTCCTTGTAATCATTTGATAGACCCTTCTTGGGCTTTGCATATCAAGAAATAAAATCAATTTTTGATGAATTTTGGTCAAATATCCATCTTCCACCAAGTCGGCCTCAAGTTATACAAGTCAACCTCAACAAGGAGCCTCAAACCACTATAAATAGCAAGTATTCGACCTCATTTGTGTCTTCACTCACTCAAGTTTGATCTGAAACTTAAAAGAAGAGAAGGTGCAAAATTTCTTGGAGAAAGTCAAGAAACCTTAGCAAAGAAAGAAGGAAGTCTAGTGAAGTCATGAAGGAAGTTTATCTCTTCTTTCTATCTCACATGTTCAATATTTGGAAGCTACAGGAGGACCAAAAGTATAGATCTGAAGCAGGGCCAAATTTTTGTAGTAGGACCAAAATTATGAGCTTGATGTAGTTTTGTTGAAGTTTGACCTAAGTTGAATTTTGGAGTTTGGTAAATATTCTTAAGAGGCTGGCTTGGTGGATTGAAATAGGTTCTCTGTCTAGGTTTAAGGTCTTGGATTATATCATTTTTATTTGAAACTACTAGAGGAGGAGTTTCACCGAGTTTTCCCCTTCACAGGGGTTTTGCCTTGGCTGAGTGCCTATATCTAGTGTCATTGATCTTCATGTTCTTGATTTGATAATTGATTGATAAGAAGAAGATAAAAGAAGAACATAAAGAAAGTTAATAAAAATACAAGAATATCACAAGTAATTGTCAACATAAGAAAATATTTTTTCCTTTCTGATTTTCAACACCTTCCTCTTATATGCATGACTATATTGGCCTCAAAAATATCAGATGAATTTCTTGAGATTTGTGTGATAATTGATTATTTTAGGAGGAAAACGAGTGCCCTATATATACAATATGAAGGAGTGTGAAAGGGTGCAGAATTACCTTTAAAAAAAAAGGACTTGAGTTGCTTATTAGGGATAGATTATCATCATAAATTCAAATTTGTAATGGGGTTGAGTTGATCTCAATTTTTTAGATTATTTTCAAAAATAAAATTCCCTTTTAGGGGTTGACTTGATTGACAAGAAGGTGAGATGGAGACCCTTCCAGGACTCATGAAATTTTCTAAAATCAACATGACCATTGCATAATTTTATTAATTTTCTTATGCCAAATCTTGACCAAGACATGCACCATGACCACACTTTTGGGGCTTCATCTTTGAGAAGTAATATCTCCTTAACTGTGAGAATTTACGTGGCATTCCACCTATCGTTGGGAACATCATGATGAGAACTATTATCCTGTGATGAATTTTCCTGTAAACTCATGATCATGTGCCTTGACAAGAGCGGGGAAAGTGGGGCTTCTTCTGGTTTCTACTTGGGTTGACATCAATGTAGACAAATATTAAAAAATCCCCCCCTTTAGCTTTGATGGCAACACACATACTTCCCTTATGATTGCTGCTCCCACTGACTCCATGCTTCTAATCTTCCTCTCCTGATTTCTCTCTCCCTTTGACGTCAATGAAAAAGGGTAACTGTCCCCACAAAATATCTTCCTATGTCTTTCTACAATATTCTTTTCTGCCCTTGTCTTCTTGGCTTGATGGAATGCTGATCAATGTGATCCTAGAACTAACTCAAGCTTCTATCAAATATACTCAAATATATCTTATGGAAGATGCTTGGTGAGTATGTTAGATATCTATTCTTTTGTACCAATCTACTCCACCTTGATGTTCTTTTCTGCAACTTGTTCCTGAAGAATGCAGTATTTGATCGGAATATGTTTGGTTTTTGAATGCATCATATGATTCTTGGAGAGACTTATGGAATTGGTGTTGCCACAAAAAATCAAAATGGGCTCATCATACTTCAATTGAATATCGTACAAATCTTGCTTCATCTAGAGGACATGGGTACAACATGACTATTGCTATGTATTCTGCTTCTACTGTAGACAAGGATATTGAAGATTCCTTCTTTCTCAACCATGATACAAGACAATCACCTAAGTAGAAGGTTGCTTCGGTTGTGATTTTTCAGTGATCAATACTACTTTCCCAATCTACATTTGTATAATCTATCATAGTTAATTTATTCCCCACCAGATACCACAATCCAAATTCTACTATTCCTTTGAGATATTTGAAGATCCTTTTCACTAATACAACATAGGATTCTTTTGGTGTTGCTTGGAATCTTTCCGCTTGTCCAACTTCCTACATCACATCTGGTCTTGAAGCTGTCACATACAATAAGCTACCAATCATTGATCTACATAGTCTTTGGTTTTCTTCCTTAGATTCATTGTCCTTACTTAATTTGTAACCAGTCACCGTGGGAGTGCTTACATGTTTACAATCTTCCATTCAAAACCTTTTCAACATTTTCTTGATGTACATGGTTTGGGAAATGAATATGCCTTCATCTTCTTGATATATCTGGAGTCCCAAGAAGAAGGTCAACTCTCCAAGTAGATACATCTCAAACTCATTCTACATATCCTTAACAAACTTCTAACTCAACTTGTCATCGTCACTTCCAAATATGATGTCATCCACGTATACTTCAATGATGGTCAATCTATCTCTGATCAACGTATATATATATATTTCTGTATACACTTCCTATTCTGAATCCTTATTGCCATAAATACTTGTCCAATCTTGCGTACTAAGCTCTAGGTGCTTTCTTGAGCCCATACAAGGCTTTCTTCAATCTACTGGCATAATCTTCCTTTTCAGTTAGTAGAAACCCTTCTAGCTGTTCTATATAGACTTCTTCTAACTCTCCATTTAGAAAGGACGATTTTAAATTCATCTGGTACACTTTGATCCTGCTTAAGAAAGCATAAGCCAAGAACATCTTGATTTCTTCCATTTTGGTAATAGGTGCAAATGTTTCTTCGAAATCTATCCCTTCAACTTGCCCATATCCTTTACATACTAATATTAGTAACCTTGTTCATAGTTACTTTTACATCTTCATTTAGCTTGTTTTTTAAGACCCATTTTGGGTTAATGATGTTCGTGTTCTTAGGTATTGGAACCCATTCCATGTCTCATTCTTTTCAATCTGATTCATTTCTTCTTCCATGGATTTAATCCAATGTTTATCATGGCTTGCTTCTTCAAAACTACTAAGCTCAATTGTAGATAGAAATGCAAGATGTCCTAGCGTGCGTACTTATCACCTTATTCTAGTTTCTATTCCTGCACTCGTATCTCCAATGATCTGCTGCGATAGGTAATTCTTATAATACCATTGTTTATGTGATTTAGAGGGTGGTTGTTAATTATCTTTCTTTTCTTCCTGGTTGGAAATTGAATTTTCTTCTAATTCTTCTTCTTCTTTTATTCTTTCTTCTTTCTCAAATTCTTCTATTTCTTAATCCTTTGAAGATGTGCTTCCCTGCTTTGTATTTTTCCCATGCATTTAATCAAATGTTACATTTATGCTTTCCACTATCTTATTGAGTATTAGATTATAACATTTGTACACCTTTCTTTTGCTTGAGTATCCAATAAGTATACCTTCATCTATACTAGAGTCAAGTTTCCAAATATTTTTATCTTCCCTTTTTATATATCGTTTTCTACCATAGACTCTAAAGTTCTTTACATTTGTTGGCCTCTCGTTCCATAGTTCATATGGAGTCTTCTCATTGTTTCTTCTAAGCATTCCCATGTTAAGAGTTAAACACATATGGAATGTGAAGATACATGAATGATAAAACAATGAATTGAATTTACTATTAACATATATTTATATTTATAATACATTCTTGTGACGGTTGGATTCATCTTCCAATGTCTCTTGGACTCCCTTTGACTATCCAACTTCCACACCTTGACCCTTAGCGAATTAGGTGTCCAAAATCCCCCCCCTTAATCCGAAGGGGTATGTATGAGTCTCCAAGAAGAGATATGTAATACAAAACATGAAAAAATTCATGGAAACACTAGGCTAAATGTGGTCACTGAGATGTTGTTATAAGGTGGTGGTTTAAGGATGACCACCAACACTGGAATGCTTAGTGCAGTTCCTGGAACTCTTCCAATTCATGCAAGAAGTTGAGGTCTTTTGCTAGAGTAAGTGCTCCTTAATGATTTGAAGAGGGAGACCTTCAATGTGGAAGAAGGGAGGTATACAACCTGCCTAAAAATGGAGAACCTCAACCTAAAAAGGGAGGTCTCAACCTGCGGTGGTTTAAGGATGACCACCAACTCTAGAATGCTTAATGCAATTCTTGGAACTCTTCCAAAATTGGAAAGAAGTTGAAGTATTCTGCTAGAGGAAGTGTCCCCAATTATTTGAAGAGGGAGAAGCTCAACCTGAAAAGGGAGGTCTCAACCCCACATATATGGTTTAAGGCTGACCACCAATCAAAGTCATGCTCAGGGGAATCTATGTCTTTGGCTACAACTCTGAATTTGGTATAACATGTTGTGGCTCAAGCTTGCTTGATGTGGATTTGAAACTTGTATATGACCATTAATTCCCCCCTGTTAGATACAACTTGAGATGATGGAGAAAACTCAATTGCAAGATTGTTCAATACTCTAGAACAAATTCTATCATATGACTGAAATATCTTATTGGCTATTGAAGCCCATTGCCAAGAAGTGATCCATCCAAGATGAATCTTTTTTATTGCAGGAGGCTTGTTCCTTAAGCATATGTTAGAAGAATGAGTGGTTTTATGACAATTCTCACATGGATGAAGATCAACAAAATGATCTTTCATATGGCCAACTTGGTCACAATGTTGGCATTTAACAACTTTTGGCTACAAATGTGGAGTAGTAGAATCTGGAACAGGTGAAGGTGAACTGCCATGAAGAAACCCAACACTCTGAAATTTAATGGGCTTGGAATAGTCTGGAATATGAAAGGACACATCCTTGTCATATCCAAAAGCTTGTTCTATGCTTGTTGTTGGCAGGCTCTTCCCAAGGTTTGATGATTAGCTTGGGAAGTGCAAGCTAAATTTTTTCTTTTGCATGCAAATATGCTGTTGCACTAGGCACTGAATGTGAAATAACCTCAACCTTACTGATTTCATCATTTGATGGTTGTTGATGGCTGTTTGTTTTAACCTTGAAAAAAGTATTATTTTGAGCAGAAAACAATTCAGAATGACAAATCTGCTGAAGCTCATCTCACTGGAACTGAGATTCTAGTTGCAAACAATCAATCTTTTCCTGTGCATTATGCAGGGAGGTTTTAATATCACAGAGAGTGTCTTTATGGATTTTTTCCATCCCATCAACAGTGGAATGCATCAAGATATTTAGTAACTCTAATACATTACTAATTCAAGCCATTTCACAATCTCAAGAATTGAAAGCTTCAACTAGAATTGCACTACTATTTACATAGAATCATTATGCAATTCCACAATTTATAAATCCCATCAAAGCAATTCACCTTAAATTCTACTTGATTTTTTTTTACCAAAAAACCATTAAAAATGTTTGGATGATTAATAATAAAATCTGGCTTCCTTACCTAAGACAAAGGCAAAATATGCTGGAAAATGCTGCTGCTTCATTGCTGGAGAATCCAATGGAGGGGAGATATTATATATAACTGGGTAGCACAAATGATGTTTTACAGGTGGATTGTAATACACTAGGGCTTGGAAGGGATTACGATAATGCAGAGGAGGAGGAGGATGATTATGTTTTGTATGATACGAGCGACTGAAGAGGAAGAGACACAGGGGCCCAAGGTTATGGAAGGAGAAATGGAAGGAGATTTATCCTTGGGCTTCTATGAGAAAAGTTAACGAGGAAGACAAAATGCTATGCACTTTATGTAAGGCTCATTGAAACACCTCTACTAGAAATGCATTCAGAGTGGAGGGTAGTTGTAATTTTGAACCGAGTGCCATTTCTACCCATGAGAATAGTTATGCCCACAAAAATCCTGCTTCTCACATAAAGGTTGGAATAAAACTCACAACATTGAGATGATCACCAAAAATAATGGATTGGAAAGTGGGACTCCAGGCATGCTGCTCCCTGTTTTAGATTCTCTGGCTATTGCAAACTAGTTTTCCTATATGGCTACCATGTTAGAGGTAGTAGTCATGTGAGAAGAATTCACCAACTAAGAGCAGACCTACATCTAATGCAATGCTTTGAGGACACATGACGCATGCATGCTTTCTGTGGTCTAATAAATCCTATGGTGTTTGTTCAATTCTTTGCTGGAATTAATTTTACATTCGGAGCAGGTGACTCGAACTTTCTGTGCTCTTACGGTGTGGATTTGGGCTCAACTCCTTCTATAGAAATAAAGCAATCTATTTCAACTTTCCGCTTCATGTCTTCCTTCAATAGAAAATGGAAGCTACATTCAGTTACATGCATGGCTTCCTTCTACTGAGACAGACAGGGTGATTCCCATGGAAATCTCCATTACTGCTTCCCCTTCGTGGCTTCCTTCAATAGACAGTGGAAGCTACATTCATTTGCACACATGGCTTTGTTGTATTCAACCATTTAAATGAAATGTTACATTGGAATCACACGGTTAAATCTAGCACTGATGCAAACAATTCCATCTCAACTTCTCAAAATTTCCACTATTTATATTCGTATCAAAGGAACGAAAAAATATAGAGTTATATATCCCACTCAAAAGATGCCTTCAATCTCGTATTTGTAGAGAGTCATCCACAGGAACTCAATCAATGATTGCACGAGTTGGTAAACAACGCACCACCGAATATATATCAATGTTAATATACCATATCAATTCAGTACTAATGTTAATTTAGGGAGTGGCGCTCAAGTGGTATGAGAGAATATGAATGTTGTATTCTGGAACCGAAGCAATGAACCAATCATCCAAAACAAAGGAACCAAAGCAGTGGACCAAGCAATGTTTGAAGGAACTAAATCAAAGCAATGTACATTCTATTCTGGAAGAGGAACGAGCCAAGAACGCTTAGAGAACAGCTGCTGTGGAAGCACAAGTAAAATAACTGGAGGCAAGGATCGAGGACTTGAATATTGGGCCCTCTGCCAATGAAACCCTAAAGATGAATAAATTTGTGTTGGACAATAATAGGCTCAAATTGCATAACATTGTGAATAATTTTTGGTCCAAGAAAGAGGCACTGGAACGGGGTTTGAACGAGCAGAAGAAGGAATTCGAGGCTAAGATTAGTGAGATTGAGCTAATGAAGGAGAATGAGGTCCTCAAGTAGCAGGTGGAATCAAAACATGTGAATATGATAGATTATGAGAAGATGAGTAGAGAGTTCATCCAAACTTAGATATCACAAGCTCAGGAAGGCATACGAATTTTTTGAGCCAAGTAGCTTTGATACCATGCTAAACACATATGGAATGTGAAGAGACATGAATGATAAAATAATGAATTCCATTTAATATTAACATAGATATACATTTATAATACATTCTTATGACTGTTGGATTCATCTTCTAACATCTCTTGGACTCCCTTTGACTGTCCAACTTCCAAACCTTAACCCTTAACAGATTAGGTGTCCAACATTAAGGATATAGACAGTTGTTTCAACTATTTGTACCCAAAATATATTACTTAGTTTGGATTCATGTAACATAGTTATATCCATTTCCTCTACCATTATGTTCTTTCTTTTAGCAACTCCATTTTGCTGAGGTGTCCTAGCTACAAAGAATTGTTTTTTTCTTTTTTTCTTGACAAAAGTGTTGGAATTATTTATAAGTGAATTCTCCTCCATTATCTGATCTTAAGCACTTGATTTTGAAATTAGTCTTATTTTCAAACATCTATTTGTAAATCCCGAAGCATTCATTTGCTTTTGATTTTTTATTCAAACAACATGCCACTGTCATCTTGGTGTAATCGTCGATAAGTAACGTGAAGTATTGTTCACCATCCAATCCTTCAGTTCTCATCAGTCTACATAGATTGGTGTGTACCAATTCCAAGGGTCTTGAAGTGGAATGTTCCTTGGTTCTGAATTCAATCCTTGTTTGTTTCCCATCCCGACAATGCTCACACATGGTGCTTGTTGGTTTTGATATTTT
Source organism: Pinus tabuliformis (assembly GCA_031772625.1). Classification (NCBI taxonomy): domain Eukaryota; kingdom Viridiplantae; phylum Streptophyta; class Pinopsida; order Pinales; family Pinaceae; genus Pinus; species Pinus tabuliformis. The sequence goes on along the minus strand of CM062812.1, from coordinate 926,194,667 downwards.
TAGCATATCCCTTACTGCTTTCTTTTTACTGATTTTGACTAGATTTTCAAAGTGGATGTGACCCATTCTCCTATGCCAAATACAAATTTCATCTTCCTTTGCCAAACAAAAACTTTCCTTTCCAATTTCATCCAATATTTATACATTATTTGGAGTCCTTGATGTTGTTTCCACTAATCTACCTAATTTCTTCTTTTTTCTTTCACATTCCCTTGATTAAAATAGAAGCATGTGTCCTTGGTCACACATTTGACTCACACTACATATTATGGTTCATATTTTCAATGAGTAGAACATGTTCTGTTATGGAATCCTTTCTTCCAAGTTTAACTATACCCTTTCCTAAAATCTTGGGTGAGCCATCATTTCCAAACGAAGCCATTCCATCCCTTTCCTTTTGCAAGATTACAAATTTTTCTCTATCACTCATCATTTGTGTTGAACAACCACTATCGACATACCATTCACCTTTCTTACTTTGGGCTCATAAAGTAATTACACAATTTTCAACCTCCTTCTAGATTCTTGAAGGTTCTTTTGAAGGATTGTTTAATCGCTTTTTTGGAGGAATGTTCAACCTACAATCTTTTTCGAGGTGTCCAAAATTGTTGCACTTGTATCATTCTACTTCAATGCTTAATGATCCAAAGCTGTTATAGTTTCGGTATAATCTTCTTGAGGTTTTCTAGGATAGTCATTCCTAAAGTAGCTTCCATTGTTTCTTTTGTTCCTAGCATAAACATTACAATTCACAAATTTGTGCCCAAAATTGTTGTAGGAGTAACATAAACCAAGAAAGATAGTTTGGTACCTGAGAGTGGAGGATCTTCTAGGTGGTGTAACTCTGCATAAATATTGAGTCCTCTTCACTACTAGTTGCCAATTCTGCACTCTTTTGAATGATTGATATTGAACTTTTCTTGGTTAAATAGTCTATTATGAGAGATTTACTTCCTCTTTCTTGATATAACTCTTGATGCCACCTGAATAACTCTTTTGTTCCGCTTCTTTTCCTATCATTGTGGAGCTTGAGCCCTTCTTAACATAGGTTGTGTTGAAAATAGAAAAAAGAAATGCTAAAAATAGAAGCGCTAAAAATAACACTGCTATAAATAGCATTTCAGGATACATTCCAATTTTAGTTAGTCCCTAAACTAAAATTGAGAACTAAAATTTGAATTTGATCTTAGCAGCTGTTTGAAAAATAATTAATTAACTCATCTTGAGTTAATTTGTTGGAGAAAATCAAACACGAAGTCTATGTGAAGACATGCAACAATTTCCCCTTTGATTGAGGAAGTTATCCCTTGACTAAGGAGATCAGGATGAGCTGTACTTTGAGTTGTAATTAGTTAGCTCAGTTAGCTGAGTTAAGTCCAGTTAGATTAGTTCCAACAGTTTGTAGAACTGATTGTTAGTTCAGTTAGTTAATGCATGCATGCATGTAACTACTGCACTTCAGATAACTGAATATTCTCTCATAAATAACTCATGCATGTAACTACTGCACTTTAGATAACTGAATATTCTCTCATAATTAATTCATGCATGTCAGTTCAGTCAGAGACCCAATTGAGATCAGATGATGGGATGATGTACTATCAGTTGCAGGAATATTCCATTGAGGATATCCCTTGCATGCAAAAGGAATTCATTCCCTGGAGATTGCGCAATTACTTCTTGGTTTTATGAGTTGTGTGATAGGTCAATTCACACAGGTGGAAGTCAGAGGACCTAGGAGAAATTGTGCAAGGAAATAGGAGGCTTGGAGGACTGAGGGAAGGCATGTGTTGTGTCTATTCTGTCTATGAGCAGCATTGAGGGATTGTACTGAAAGCTGGATAGCTTGTGAGCTAAAGCTTTGTGTAATCCAGACATATTTCCACTTGTATGATAATACAGAGATCGGGGTTTTTAGTTGAGGCTTTCCCTAGAGTATTCTTCTGTGTTCATGTGTGATTGATTTCTCATTCTTTGTTATATGTGTTCTATTTAATCTTGCTTAAAATCGATTAAGCTTCCACAAGTTTGTTTGTAGAAGTAGATCAAGTATTTAGCTTTAGTATATTGCATTATCTGGTGATCTACAGTGGGAAATTCTACATGGTATCAGAGCAAATGTGATCAAAGCGAAGAACAGTATACAAAGAAGGGAGAAGTTTGAAGTTCCTAATTATAGAAATCAAATTCTTATCACATCTCAAATTTCACCAATGGAGTTCAACAGTTTGAGACTCGAGTATGCCCTTGATGGCAGCTCAAATTATATAACTTGGAAGGATCGCATGGAAGCGGTATTAGAGGACAACGGTTTGAAGGGCTACATTGATCAAGAAGTCCCCAAGCCAACAGCTGCTAATGCCCAAGAATTGGCGGAATGGAAGAAATGTGTGGCTAGAGCAAGGAGGATTCTTCTGGAGGGAGTTCAAGACCACTTAGTCTCGAGTCTCCATGGGAAGGAGACACCGTTTTCAATGTGGAAAACATTGAAAGATCTATATCAGAACAATAACAATCAGAGGAAGTTGGCACTGAAAGACAAGCTTCAAAAAATCAAGTGTGAAAAGGGCAACACGATCTCTACATATCTGAACAAGCTCACCACTTGCAGGGATGAGCTTGGAAGTGTAGGGATCATGACAGCCGATGATGACATGGTGTGTCTTTCTCTCCTCGGTCTTCCTAAGATTTTTCATAGCTACCAAGACTCGGTAAATGGAAGAGAGAAACTACCAGATTAGCAACAAATTTGGTCAGATCTGATGCAGGAGGAGATAAGAAGAAGCACCAGAGATGGATTTTCATTAAAGCAAGATGATGAAGAAAATCTAGCCTTAGCGAGTAAGGCGAGGAAAGGGAAAGGGAAGGCGTCCCATTCTAAATCTAGTTCTTCCCATGGTGGGAAGAAGATTAACAAATCGAAAGTGAGATGCTTTCATTGTCATGAGGTGGGCCATTATGCTATGAATTGTCCACAGAAGAAATCTAAGAAGGGATCCTTGAAGGGGTCAAATGGTGAGGCACTAGCCTCACAATTCGAATTGGATTTCACCCTCATCACATGTATGGTTTCATCGATGGTGGGGTGTGTTTGGTACTTGGACAATGGAGCTTCATTCCACATGACCGACGACAAGAATCTTTTTAGTACCTTGGAGGAGAAGGACCTCCAGATGTGGATCGAGATGGGCGATGATGGAAAGTACCATGTTTCAGGTGAAGGTATGGTTGTGTTTCAGAGGGAGCATGGAGCTCCTCTCACCCTGACTGATGTAAAGTGTGTACTTGGTCTGAAGAAGAATATTGTGTCCGTCGCTATGCTGGAAGACAAAGGCTATGATGTAGTCTTTAGTAAAGGAAAGGCATTCCTGAGGCATATCAGCACTGGACAGACAAAGAGGATTGGGATTCGAGTTAAGAATCTCTACAAGCTGGAGGTAGATGACTGTGTTGCAATGAGTTCCAAAGCAGAGTTGGTGCAGAGCCAAGATGTTGGCGAGCTATGGCATAGAAGATTTTTCCACTTGCACCATGGGGCCTTGAAGATCATGCAACAGATTTCTACCGGACTTCCCAAGGGAAAACTAGAGCAAATGCATACATGCAAAGGTTGTACCTTGGGTAAGTATGTGAAATCGTCCTTTCAGGATTGAGACAGTAGAGCTGGAGCAATCCTGGAGAAAGTTCATACAGATGTGTGTGGACCATTCTCTACAGCCTCCATCGCTAAACAAAGGTACAATGTTATTTTTATTGATGATTTTTCTCGTAGATGTTGGTTCTACTTTATGCAGAAGAAGGATCAAACCTTCTCAAGGTTTTGTGAGTTCAAAGCCTTGGTAGAGAAAGAACCTGGAAAGAAAATAAGAGCCTTGCATAGCAACAATGGTGGAGAGTATGTCTCCCAACAGTTTAAGGACTTCTGTGCAACAGAAGGAATTAAACCGGAATTGATGGCACCCCATAACCCATAGCAGAATGGGGTGGCCAAAAGGAAGAATAGATCGATTATGGGAGCAACTCGAGCAATGCTGCATGACCAAAGCCTACCACTTCATTTGTGGGCTGAGGCATGCAATACAACAATATACTTGCAGAACAGAAGCCCGCATCGTATACTAGGAAAGAAGACACCAATGGAGGCCTTTTCAGGGAAGAGACCAGATGTGAGTCACTTCAGGATCTTTGGATCATCGGTTTATTCCATGTGACCAAAGATGCCTGTGTTATAGACATTTTTGTGCCTTACAACTTTGAGCATGAAATGTCCATAATCTAAGGGATCCAAAGTCCCTAAAAGTGTTGTTCCTGCCCCTAAAGGAACAAGGTCAACCAATGACAGCTCCTCCCAGAAGTTCTCCACCAAAAACTACTCAGAATCAGTCAAATCAGGATCAATTCAGATGCTCTACTAGCTACCTGCGTTGCAAAGCACCCCAGTACACTAGCTAGGTGCGTTGCAACGCACCTAAATGCACTACCAGGGTGCGCTGAGCGAGAAATGCCAAATGGCAGTGTCATTCTGCAAGGTGTACAGACAATGGAAGCTTCCAGAATCTTCCTCAATGACACTTGCCTCACTGAGTTCGACCAAGGATAAGAGGCTCTCAGCCTCCAAGTGGAAACAAGAACTGACAGAGAGAAGCCACGAGTCAAAACATAAGCTGACTCATCCTCTCTTCTTACATCTATATATGGATCCCTCATCCCAGAGATCCAGAGGCTGGAATTTTGTACTTTGCAGAGAATTGCTGTTGGTTTGAGATTGAGATTAGTGCATTGGGTGATTTATGCTTTGTTGGAGGTGAGGAAGGGATTCCTTTGCTGGGAGGTAGATGCTGGATCGGGACTCACTTGGTTGTATCTCCTCTTGGACTTTCTTATCATATCAATAAAACTATTTGAGTTTCTCCTACATGCTGTGTATCAATGATGCTTTGTTATATTTGCATGTTTAGCTTAAATCTGATCCTAAGCTATTTATGAATGTAAATATATGTCTGTTGTGTAGTTTTCCTCTTCTGCGATCTTGCAGGAACTTGGTGAAGCTGGGCCAGTAAGGGAGTAGGCAGCGGGAAGCGAACAAAGAGGAGAGCGAGTGGATCAACAAACGAGCGAAAGACACAGGTTAGTTACATCCTTCCTCTTCGTTTACATTTCATAAAGAAGAATACGAAAATAGTTTTCCTTGTTTGTTGCTAAGGCATTGTCACACCTTAGAGTGGAATAGGGGCGTTCTGAATAGATACTTTTCCCAACAACAAATTGGCGACTCCGCTGGGGATCGTATCTAGTTAGTTTATTTGTGTTTCTATTGTTGTTCTTCTCATAAACTTAGGAGTGGCGAATCGAACTGCATTTGCCATTTACAAATGCAAAGTAGAGATCTGCTACTCTAGTCCATTCACTGGGCCTGTTTATGATCTGAATAGCTGATCCACAAATGCTCTAATTTCCCTTTGTGATAGCTCTTAGTCCTCCTCTAAATCATCCCTCTAATTGTACCTTATTGATAGCTTTTATCCGGCCAAAAACCATAGATTAAACTGTAAACCGTGACCCAGAACCCAGAGACAATTCTCGTTTCTGCTTCAGTGCAGGCTCTGTGAAGAGGTTCTGCATTTCAACGCAGGTCCCGAGAGGGCTACCTGCGCTGCAATTTAGTTTCTCTGTGCAACAGGTGCGCTGATCTGCCTTTGCCCTGTGCAACTGTGGTTCTTTGCTTCATTTTGTTCAGTTTTATCTCTGATTTTTTGCAGCCTGTTATTAGTGTGTGTACCTATCTGAAAACCCCTTTTCTTTGCCTCAATTCCGCCTCAGTTGTATAAAAGAAACTATATTTGTTTTTGTGTATTTGTTACATCATTTGCAGTTTCCCATTACAAAAGTAAACTAGTCATACTGTCGCCCTTAGATCTAGACCTGTCGTAAGTGTCATTTTGATCTTAGGAGTAAGTTTGTTTGCTGTTGACAGTTGATTACGCTTTTACTTTTGTCTTTTGGTTTGAATTTGTGAATTTCTAGTGTCGAAACAAGTGTTTATTTCAAAATCATAAAGTGTCGTAATCGTCTCTACTTTGTTGATTTCGAAAAAGAAGCTTGTTTGTGTTTTTCACTTGAAATCGAATTCAAATTTGTACAACAACTTTCTTTTTAGGCATCAATATTAAGAAAGTGAAAAACAAATACATGCATATGTGCATTTGCATTTTGACAGTTTGTATGATTTGATTTAGGAAAAGTGCATTTACAGTGTGCTCTATGCTCTTTGAGAAGAGATTATGTCTTTCTTTTCCCCTTGTAGCTAGGATTTTCATTGTTGAAAAGAGATAAAAGCTTGCTTATCATCTTTAGACTGCATTTAGGAATTGTATCTACATCTCGTGGTGATCCAAAAAGGCAAACTTCTAAGAAAGATCAACCTAAAATAAATTGAATGAACTTAACAACGCTTTGTAACTTAACGCACAACATAGAGGTCTAGGCTAGAGACGTGTTCCGGCATCGTAAAACCTGGTAACTGTTGGCCTCACTGATGGTTGGGTGATTCCTCTTGAGAGACGATAAGTGCCAGTACGGATTGTGCTCCCACGTACCGTCGAGTATATATTGGGAGACCCCTATAGGCATAAAACCTTTATCCATAGGAAGCCATGTCAGCCGCCCTACTGATCGCAATGCACTGAACACAGCATTCGGGAAGATTGACCGCCCGTACCCTAAAAAGTATTCTGCGGTTTTGCGATTGGTTTGGCACACCCTCTACCTAGAACTCCAGAGCAGTCCCTTTCGTTCCTTTTCAGACTCCTTAACGGAAAAGGTCCATCTGAGCACTTGTCACTTCAGGCTGATTAAAAATCGAAGGAGACTAGAGTCATCTTTTGCTTTTTCTCGACTCTTTAAAATTGAAAAATCAAGTTGTGTCCAAGCGTCGTTAAAATTTATTTTAAACGGAATATTCATACCCTTTTTCCTGCGTTGATCTTTAGGTTGAGAAAATGGAGCCTACCAACCAAGGAATTCCCCTTGGTGGAAATCCTAGTCCCTTCTCCTCTTGGGGAGATGTTGGTGCACCCCATATGGCCACATTGTCGCTTCCAGGACTGAAAATTGGCTTGCCGGTCTGGCTCTTCTCAACCAATGTCGTTCAGAACACCACTATTCCTGAACAGTCGAATCAGCAGTTAGACGAGTCCAGAATTTCCCACCAACCTTCTACTTCCTCTAATTCTTCCTCTCTTCCTTCCTCTTCGCGTGACGGGACTGGTAAAACTAAAAACCAAGTTCCTAAGGAGAAAAAGGAAAAGAAGAAGAAAGAGAAAAAGAAGAAGGAGCCAAAGGCAAATAAGGGAAAACAAGTGTCGTCTAATGAAAATCCACACACAACACTGACCAGGCCTAAATCGCCATGTGTCATTTGCAAGGGAGACCACTTTCACAGAGATTGTCCTTGCATCCCTCGGATACTAAGGGACTGGTCTCCCCGTTTGCACAATCCGGTGTCGTCAACCTCTGATGGCCATGTTGAAAGTACATTGTCAACTAGTGAAAGTGAAGTTCCAGGACAAAAAGGGAGAGCTAGACCTCCCTGTAGATTGTGCGAAGGCGACCATGCCCTCCACCGTTGTCCCTTCTTAGACGAGGCTAAAAGAGTCTTGGAAGATCGTCCGGTTTCACCGTTACGACTTCCTCCTGGATATAAAAAACTCTTGCCGAGTCCTTCGTTAGTTGAGAATCCAGCTGGCCCGCTCAAATGGTCAGCTGAAGCATCTATCATTGAAGATAAACCAACTGAATCCATACCAGACGAAAGTCAAAAGGTCGAGGTGGCAGTTGACCCGGTCTTGCCTTCAGAGGTTTTATCTTCGAATGATACAGTCACTGGAGAGGATAAGGATGACACCATCCAAATTCTCTTCATCAACGCAGACTCCGATGAACACGAGGGCAATCCACCCATTCCTTTATCGCAGGAAGGAAGTTCATCAGAGTCATACCCGGCCGTCTACTCGGTCCCACCACCAAGCAACCTAGTTGTATCCTTCGACTGGAATCAACTAGGCAGACCCCATTTGCCAGCAAGCATACCATTCAGAATTATCGTCCAAATATACAGAATGGTCATGGCTGGTACCATCATTGATGAGGGGGCGTCTGTGAGTATCCTTTCCTCTATTGCTTGGAAAGCGCTTGGTTCACCATCGCTTTTGCCTGAGATGAGAAATCTGACAGGCTTTGATAAAGGAACCAGTCGACCTTTAGGGATCCTCCCCAATGTGCCCATAACATTGAAAGGGAAGACCGTTCAAATGAACGTGATGGTCATTCAAGGACCCTTGGATTATAACCTACTCCTTGGACGAGACTATATATATTGCATGGGAGCCATCGTCTCCTCACTCTTTAGAGTAATGTGTTTTCCGCACGAAGGAAGAGTGGTCAAGCTCGTGGACCAACTTTCATTTCCCGGATCACGCATCGCAAATAGTCAAATACCATCCCTAAATGGTCTCTTCACGCAAGAAATGTCTCAACCTACGGTCCATCCTCCCGATGAGTGCGAGTAATTCGGAGGGATATGACTGGAACCCAGGGAGCATGCGTCCTGGTCTGCTTCGGCAGGAAAACTTCGGGTATAGGGTAGGTTTCCGCGGGAGAATATGACTAGTCTGTACCCCGCCCATGCTGGAAGAGGGTTATTCTAGAATAATATTCTTTTGTCAAAGTTATGTAAGCTGGGTCGGCGCCGCTTACCTTTGTTTATCTCGGTAGACATCGCCGAAGAAGTGTTTTGTTTGCTGCGCAAATGACACAATCTTTGGATAACCTGAAAGAGGTAGGCCTTTCCTGGTAGAACAAATGTTTTATCTGCAAATTGAGGGGTAACCTTGAAATCGTACTTTATACCTGGGGGCATGCAAACCTTTTGGAGTGCAAGCAAGGGGCGGCTATTTATTTTTTAAAATTTTTAGGTCCTCCCTTTAAACCTGTAGGCTAACCCTTTAAACTCGGAGGATTAGTCGTTTCCGAACTTGCATAACGAAAGGATGCGGGGGAAAGCTTTGTAAGGTGCAAGCTCCATAAAAAATGGCATCTTCGAGACATTCTTATCATATGACTGGATTAATCGAGCAGTTTTAGCACATAGTTCATGCTCGTTAAAAAATAAACATAAGACCGAGCAAGTGTTTCAGTCCGCGTTTAAGCTCATTAAAAAATGAACTATCCTCCGGTAAATAACCACCGTGAATGTAACATTATCAGCCATTAAAGCCTTGGTCGTGTTTGCACTGTCACCTCCACTTTTCCATTGGCCGATCATTCACCTCCATTTGATTGTTTACCCATTTTGAGGAACAGCTGCGAAGAGTGATTTCACTAGCCATCCTTGTGACACTGCCGTGATTGGAAAATTCCAACCCTTACCTAGAATCAGCTGCTACCCTTTTTATCACTCGTTCCTCAAAAGACGAGTCTTCTTTAAGCTCTTTTCATCTGACTCGTAAAATATGAAAAGATTGCCAAGTTTTGGCCTTCCAGCTCGTTAAAGCGACCGGAAGTGCTATCCCTCCTCTAGATTTTAATCTTTTTGGACCTGAGGGATTATTGCACAAAAAGATCGAGCGCTTGTTTTGTTCGGCTCATTAAAACTATCGAAAATCCATCCCTTCTGTATTGTTTTATACTTTTTCGGACTTAAGGGATTAGATGACGAAAAAGGACTTCCGGAGTTATCTTTACGTACCTTTTCAGACTCTCTAAAAATGAAAAGGACCGAGTTATCTTTGTCGTTAAACTCGTTAAAAACATTAATAACGACAAACTTGTCTTTAGACGAGAACAAGTTTCACTATTGCTAGGCTCGTTAAAACATAGCGATGGGTTTGCCCGAAGGGAAAATTATAGAACAAGCATATGTTATCCTCCTCAAGCTTGACAAAAATAAAGAGGTACTGGTCAGCAATGACTGGGGAAAAATTGGGAAGAAACTCAAAGAATCTTTATTGGTAGCAAGTCGCTCTTGAACATGACACTTCCACTCCGTGCCTGAGTCGGGTTAAGTTGTTTCATTCACCGGTCACATCACCATGGTCTCGCCATACCATCCACCTTTGGGGTAAATGCTACCAATCCATCATATAAGTGTCGCCGATATGTTCAAGAGAAGTCATCCAGAGAAGTCACCCGTGTCCCATCCACTACCATACATTATACTTCATCCTTTCATGACCGCCACCTTGAACCATATATCATCAGATCGTTTTCACCTCCATCAAAATCATTTGCTCCGTTCTGTGTCATTGATGTGGGATACATCAAGGCCCTCCTTTGACGGATCGCTTCTTGTCGACATCAGCTCATTATCCAAGAAGTTGATCTAGGAACACCCCCTTCAGTACTTTGAAGCTTGCATGCCTCAATGGAAATTTTCTCACTTCCGGCGACAGGTATACATCAATGACCTTCGACCGAAATATTTTGCGTGGTGTTCGACGCCAAGTCCTTTATTCACACCACGTGAATTGTACTGCAGTACCTTGAGGGTCATTATCATTATCGGTGATTCCTCTCGCGCTTGTTAACAGTTTACATCATTGACTGGTAATCAAGCGATGTCTTTCCATGTTCGACTTCAGAACATTTCTCACATGGATCGACTTGTACTTAGAGTGAAGATCGGACGAGATTGAAGACCCCGGATCTAGTTTCATCCATCCGGGCTGCGATATATATTCAGGAAAAATAAAGACATTGACATGTACAACATTGCAGCACAGATAATCATCCTACCAAAAGGATGATGATTTCATCAAGATCATCAGTCTACCATCAGACGATTGTCTGTCCTATGTACATATAAATGAATCTATAAAGCTGAGCATGGGAATGCCCGCCTCAGCTAGATCATGAAAAAAGTATGAAAAATAATGTATTGTATTGTATCTTATTACAGGTCTCCTCCCAGCATTGAAAGAACTTCGGATCCTCCTAATAAAGCATTTCACCCGATAAACGACCTCATACTTTAGGGGGCCACTGTTATAGACATTTTTGTGCCTTACAGCTTTGAGCATGAAATGTCCATAATCTAACCAAAGTCCCTAAAAGTGTTGTTCCTGCCCCTAAAGGAACAAGGTCAACCAATGACAGCTCCTCCCAGAAGTTCTCCACCAAAAACTACTCAGAATCAGTCAAATCAGGATCAATTCAGATGCTCTACTAGCTGCCTGCGTTGCAAAGCACCCTAGTACACTAGCTAGGTGCGTTGCAACGCACCTAAATGCACTACCAGGGTGCGCTGAGCGAGAAATGCCAAATGGCAGTGTCATTCCGCGAGGTGTACAGACAATGGAAGCTTCCAGAATCTTCCTCAATGACACTTGCCTCACTGAGTTCGACCAAGGATGAGTAAGAGGCTCTCAGCCTCCAAGTGGAAACAAGAACTGACAGAGAGAAGCCACAAGTCAAAACATAAGCTGACTCATCCTCTCTGCTTACATCTATATATGGATCCCTCATCCCAGAGATCCAGAGGCTGGAATTTTGTACTTTGCAGAGAATTTTTGTTGGTTTGAGATTGAGATTAGTGCATTGGGTGATTTATGCTTTGTTGGAGGTGAGGAAGGGATTCCTTTGCTGGGAGGTAGATGCTGGATCGGGACTCACTTGGTTGTATCTCCTCTTGGACTTTCTTATCATATCAATAAAACTATTTGAGTTTCTCCTACATGCTGTGTATCAATGATGCTTTGTTATATTTGCATGTTTAGCTTAAATCTGATCCTAAGCTATTTATGAATGTAAATCTATGTCTGTTGTGTAGTTTTCCTCTTCTGTGATCTTGCAGGAACTTGGTGAAGTTGGGCCAGTAAGGGAGCAGGCAGCGGGAAGCGAACAAAGAGGAGAGCGAGTGGATCAACAAACGAGTGAAAGACACAGGTTAGTTACATCCTTCCTCTTCGTTTACATTTCATAAAGAAGAATACGAAAATAGTTTTCCTTGTTTGTTGCTAAGGCACTGTCACACCTTAGAGTGGGATAGGGGCGTTTTGAATAGATACTTTTCCCAACAACAGCCTGGAAGAAGCTAGATCCAACAACTGAGTTGAGGATACTTGTGGGGTACACTGATACACCCCACAACTATCAGGTGTTCTTGCCTACTAGTCAGAGGACAGTGGTACACAGAGATTTGAAGTTCGATGAGCAGAAAGCCATGTGAGTATCACTTGAGAGGGAGCTCAAGTTGCATGCGGAGGAGGAACTTTTAGTTCCTAAGGAGGAGGAGCCTCAGACTAATGCGGAGTAGCCGCATGCAGAGGATCTAGGAGTGGAGACATCCACTCATGCAGAGTCTTCCAGAGATGGGTAGAAACGCTCAAGGGAAGCTGACAGGTTGATGTTGGATGCGAGAGAGAATGTGGGATAGCCATCTTCTCAGCACAGATAGAGGAGGTCACTCGAGCGGTACACTAGTTACATGGCCATGGTTGGGGAGTGTGTAGAGACCAAACCTTCTTCATTCGAGGAAGTAGTGTAGCAACCAGTTTGGGTTGATGCTATGGTGGCGGAGTACAACTCCATTGTTCGAAACTGTGTTTGGGATGTTGTCCCAAGACCGGAGGACAAGTCAGTGGTGAGTTCATGATGGCTTTACAAGGTAAAGCAAGCAACTGATGGCAGTGTTGAGAAACATAAGGCAAGGTTTTTTGCCTGTGGTTTCTCACAAGTCGAGGGGATCGACTACGATGAGACTTTTGCTCCTGCAGCAAGGTACTCATCTATCAAATCAATGTTGGCACTAGCAGCTCAGATAGGTTCGAAGATCCATCAGATGGATGTGAAGACTGCGTTCCTCAATGGGAAGATTGAGGAAGAGGTGTACATTGAGCAGCCAGAAGGATTTGAGACCTTCGATCGTGAGTCGCATGTGTGCTGACTCAAGAGAGCTTTATACGGGCTGAAGCAAGCACCTCGTTCTTGGTACACCAAGATCGACAGCTATTTCACTGGGTTGGGCTTCACCAAGAGCAAAGCAGATGCAAACCTTTACGACATCATGGTAGAAGGAAATCCATTGATCATTGTTCTTTATGTTAATGATCTGATATTGATAGGTGATGATCAGTTGATCAAGTCTTGCAAGGAGGATCTTACAAGAGAGTTCGAGATGAAAGACATGGGTCTTATGCACTACTTTCTAGGCATGGAAGTGTGGCGGAAGGATGGGGAAGTGTTTGTGTCTCAAGGCAAGTATGCCAATGAGATACTCAGACGATTCCACATGGAGAAGTGCAAGCCCATGCAGACTCCTCTAGCTGGTAACTGGAGGAAGGAGGATGCTACTTCAGGTGAGGTAGTAGCTGCTACTGTTTATCGACAACTTGTGGTTTCATTGATGTATCTAGTGAACACATGACCAAATTTTTGCTTTGCGGTGAACCAGCTGAGTCAAGCTATGGTTCAACCTACCAAACTATTTTGGAAGGCAGTGAAGCATGTGCTGAGATACCTTAGAGGTACAACTCAGTATAGATTGTGGTACAGACGGACAGAGGGAGTGAAGCTTCAGGGCTTCACAGATGCACATTGGGCAGGGAGTCCATCGAACTGGAAGAGCACTTCAGGAGAAATTTTCAACCTTGGTTCAGTTGCAGTTTCTTGGTACAACAGGAAACAGAGATTAGTTTCACTTAGCTCAGCAGGGGCTGAATACATGGCTGCCAGTCAGGAAGCATGTGAGGCCATTTGGATGCAGAAAATTCTAGTTGGATTGTTTGGTCAGAGGATGGATCCAATTGTGATCTATTGCGATAATCAGAGTTGTATCAAACTCTCTAAGAATCCAATATTTCATGACAGGTCCAAGCACATCGATATTCGGTATCATCATCTTCAAGACTGTGTGGTGAAGAGGATCATGTTGTTGCTGTATGTTTCGACCGAGGTACAGGATGCAACTATTTTGACTAAGGAATTGTCAAAATGAAAGTTCAAGTTCCACAGAGACAGGGTTTGGGTGATAGATAATCCCTTTCTTGTTGAGAGGGAGTGTTGAAAATAGCAACAAGAAATGTTAAAAATAGAAGTGCTAAAAATAGCACCGCTATAAATAGCATTTCGGGATACATTCCAATTTTAGTTAGTCCCTGAACTAAAATTGAGAATTAAAATTCGAATTTGATCTTAGTAGCTGTTTGAAAAATAATTAATTAATTCATCTTGAGTTAATTAGTTGGAGAAAATCAAACATGAAGTCTATGTGAAGACATGCAATAGTTTCCCCTTTGATTGAGGAAGTTATCCCTTGATTAAGGAGATCAGGATGAGTTGTAATTAGTTAGCTCAGTTAACTGAGTTAAGTCCAGTTAGATTAGTTCCAACAGTTTGTGGAACTGATTGTGAGTTCAGTTAGTTAATGCATGCATGCATGTAACTACTGCACTTCAGATAACTGAATATTCTCTCATAAATAACTCATGCATGTCAGTTCATTCAGAGACCCAGTTGAGATCAAACGATGGGACAATGTACTATCAGTTGCAGGAATATTCCATTGAGGATATATCTTGCATGCAGAAGGAATTCATTCCTTGGAGATTGTGCAGTTACTTCTTGGTTTTGTGAGTTGTGTGAGAGGTCAATTCACATAGGTGGCAGTCAGAGGACCCAGGAGAAACTGCACAAGGAAATAGGAGGCTTGGAGGACTGAGGGAAGGCATATGTTGTGTCTATTCTGTATATGAGTAGCATTGAGGGATTATACTGAGAGCTGAATAGCTTGTGAGCTAAAGCTTTGTGTAATCCAGACATATTTCCACTTGTATGATAATACAGAGATCGGGGTTTTTAGCTGAGGCTTTCCCCAGAGTGTTCTTCTGTGTTCATGTGTGATTGATTTCTCATTATCTGTTATATGTGTTCTATTTGATCTTGCTCAAAATCGATTAAGTTTCCACAAGTTTGTTTGTAGAAGTAGATCAAGTATTTTGCTTTAGTATATTGCATTATCTGGTGATCTGCAGTGGGAAATTATATAGGTTGGATTATATCCTAATCCAGATTTTTCATCGCATGGCCTTTGATAACTGATAAGTTCATCCAAAATTTTAGCATTGTTTACCAAAATTCTATTGAACCTTTTTCTTCTGAACTTCCTTTCTTAGTGAAACTATTTTTTCTTCTAGGCTTTCCTTTATTTTAGGATTTTCTTTCAACTGATTTTTTAGTGTTTCTTCAAACTTTTTGGCTTCCTCTAATCGGACTTTCAGGCTGATAATGATCTTCTTTGATTCTTCAGACTTTTTGTTATGAATTCAAGAATATTCTTTTATTCTTGAAACATCTATTTGTAAACCCCGAAATATTCATATGCTTTTGAATTTTTCTTCAAAAACCATACCACTATGATCCTGGTGTAATCGTCGATAAGTATCGTGAAGTATTGTTCACCATCTAATCCTTTAGTTCTCATCGGCCTACATAGATTGGTGTGTACCAATTCCAAGGGTCTTGAAGTGGAGTGCTCATTGGTTCTGAATTCAATCCTTGTTTGTTTCCCATCCCAACAATGCTCACACATGGTGCTTGTTGGTTTTGATATTTTTGGCATATCCCTTACTGCTTCCCTTTTGCTGATTTTGAATAGATTTTCGAAGTGGATGTGACCCATTCTCCTATGCCAAATCCAAATTTCATCTTCCTTTTCCAAACAACAACTTTCCTTTCCAATTTCATCTAATATGTATACATTATTTGGAGTCCTTGGTGCTGTTTCCACTAATCTACCTAATTTCTTCTTTTTTCTTTCACATTTCCTTGAGTCAAATAGAAGCATGTGTCCTTGGTCACACATTTGACTCACACTGCATATTATGGTTCATATTTCAATGAGTAGAACATGTTCTGTTATGGCATCCTTTCTTCCAAGTTTGACTGTACCCATTCCTAAAATCTTGGGTGAGCCATCATTTCCAAACGAAACCATTCCATCCATTTCCTTTTGCAAGATTACAAATTTTTCTCTATCACTCATCATTTGTGTTGAACAACCACTTTCGACATACCATTCACCTTTCTTACGTTGGGATCATAAAGTAATTACATATTTTTCAACCTCCTTCCAAATTCTTGAAGGTTCTTTTGAAGTATTGTTTAATCGCTCTTTTGGAGGAATGTTCAACCTGCAATCTTTTTCTAGGTTTCCAAAATTGTTGCACTTGTATCATTCTACTTCATTGCTTAATGATCCAAAGCTGTTATAGTTTTGATATAATCTTCTTGAGGTTTTCTAGGATAGTCATTCCTAGAGTAGCTTCCATTGTTTCTTTTGTTCCTAGCATAAGAATTATAATCCACAAATTTGTGCCCAAAATTATTGTAGGAGTAACATAAACCAAGAAAGATAGTTTGGTACCCGAGAGTGGAGGATCCTCTAGGTGGCATAACTCTACATAAATATTGAGTCCTCTCCACCACTGGTTTCTAATTTTGCACTCTTTTTAATGATTGATATTGAAATTTTCTTGGTTAAATAGTCTCTTATGGGGGATTTAATTCCTCTTTCTTGATAGAACTCTTGATGCCACCTACATAACTCTTTTGTTCCGCTTATTTTCGTATCATTGTGGAGCTTGTGCCTTCTTGACATAGGTTGGATTATATCCTAATCCAGATTTTTCATTGAATGGCCTTTGATAACTGATAAGTTCATCCAAAATTTTAGCATTGTTTACTAAAATTCAGTTGAACTTTTTTCTTCTTAACTTCCTTTCTTAGTGAAACTATTTTTGCTTCTAGGCTTTCCTTTATTTTAGGATTTTCTTTCATTTGATTTATTAGTGTTTCTTCAAACTTTTTGGTTTCCTCTAATCGAACTTTCAGACTGATAATGATCTTCTTTGATTCTTCAGACTTTTTGTTATGACTTCAATAATATTCTTTTATTATTGAAAGATCTATTTGTAAATCCCGAATCATTCATATGATTTTGATTTTTCTTCAAAAAACATACCACTGTCATCCTGGTGTAATCATCGATAAGTAACATGAAGTATTGTTCGCCATCCAATCCTTTAGTTTTCATCGGTATACATTGATTGGTGAGTACCAATTCCAAGGGTCTTGAATTGGAGTGTTCCTTGGTTGTGAATTCAATCCTTGTTTGTTTCCCATCCCAACAATGCTCACACATGGTGCTTGTTGGCTTTGATATTTCTGGCATATCCCTTACTGCTTCCTTTTTGCTAATTTTGACTAGATTGTTAAAGTGGATGTGACCCATTCTCCTATGCCAAATCCAAGTTTCATCTTCCTTTGCCAAACAACAACTTTCCTTTCCAATTTCATCTAATATGTATACATTATTTGGAGTCCTTGATGTTGTTCCCACTAATCTACCTAAATTATTCTTTTTTCTTTCACATTTCCTTGAGTCAAATAAAATCATGTGTCCTTGATCACACATTTGACTCACACTGCATATTATGGTTCATATTTTCAATGAGTAGAACATTTTCTGTTATGGCATCATTTCTTCCAAGTTTGACTATACCCTTTCCTAAAATCTTGGGTGAGCCATCATTTCCAAATGAAGCCATTCCATCCCTTTCCTTTTGAAAGATTGAGAAATTTTTCTCCATCACTCATCCTTTATGTTGAACAACCACTGTCGACATACCATTCACCTTTCTTACTTTGGGCTCATAAAGTAATTAAATAGTTTTCAACCTCCTAGATTCTTGAAGGTTCTTTTGAAGGATTGTTTAATCGCTCTTTTGGAGGAATGTTCAACTTGAAGTTGCAATATTTTTCTAGGTGTCCAAAATTGTTGCACTTGTATTATTCTACTTCATTGATTAATGATCCAAAGATGTTATAGTTTCGGTATAATCTTCTTGAGGTTTTCTAGGATAGTCATTCCTAGAGTAACTTCTATTGTTTCTTTTGTTCCTATAATAAGCATTACAATCCACAAATTTGTGCCCAAAATTGTTGTAGGAGTAACATAAACCAAGAAAGATAGTTTGGTACCTGAGAGTGGAGGATCTTCTAGGTGGCATAACTCTACATAAATATTGAGTCCTCTCCACTACTGGTTGTTAATTCTACACTCTTTTGAATGATTGATATTGAACTTTTCTTGGTTAAATATTCTCTTATGAGGGACAAACTTCCTCTTTCTTGATAGAACTCTTGATGCCACCTATATAACTCTTTTGTTCCGCTTCTTTTCCTATCATCGTGGAGCTTGTGCCCTTCTTGACATAGGTTGGATTATATCCTAATCCAGATTTATTCATTGCATGGCCTTTGATAACTGATAAGTTCATCCAAAATTTTAGCATTGTTTACCAAAATTCTGTTGAACTTTTTTCTTTTAAACTTCCTTTCTTAGTGAAACTATTTTTGCTTCTAGGCTTTCCTTTATTTTAGGATTTTCTTTCAACTGATCTTTTAATGTTTCTTCAAACTGCTTGGCTTCCTCTAATCAGACTTTTAGACTGATAATGATCTTCTTTGATTCTTCAGACTTTTTGTTATGATTCCAAGAATATTATTTTATTTTACTTAGATCTTCCTCCAATGCCTCAACCTTTTTCCTTTCTATGTTTAAATATTTTAGGGCACTGACCAATTATCTTTCAAGACATACTTATCCTTCAGCTTCATCATATTTATGGGTTTTGTTTTCCTTCTCCATTTCCATGAATAACACTCTTTCCGAGTCACTATCACTGTCACTTTCATCATCATATGAAGAAATGTCTTCTTTTGAATAGAGACTTTTCTTGAAGTTTTTTCTTTTAATTTTTTTTCTTGTCTCTTTTTTTATTTTTCCTTTTCTTAGGAGCTTCATCTTCTTCATCACTGTCTAAACACTTTTCTTAAGGACACTTCTAAAAAAAATGACCAATTTTACCACAATTAAAACATATAAAAGTGAGCTTACCTTTTCACTTTCTGGTTCCTTTCTTCAACTTCCTCACAAAGTTAGATATTTATTCACCTGAATGATCGCTACAACTACAACTGGAGCTTGGATTTGGATGCTGCTTGTTCTTCCTTGTTCTCTTAGATACCTTGAAAGTTTCTTCTCTTTTAGATGACGTCTCTTATTATGTTCTCATTTCGCAAGCTCTAAGTATTCCATGTAGCTCATCCATGATGATGGTTTCCAAGTCTTATCTTTCTTCTAGAACTGGAACTTTAAAATATAATCTCATCGAAAGAGATCTCAATACTTTCGAACAATTACTTTGTTCTCTATTGATTCTCCCAATCCTTTCATGACATTTACTATTTCATCAACATAGAGCAAATGAGCCATAATATTTCCATCTTCATTCATTTTCAGCTACTCAAATTGTCCTCTGAATGTCTAAAGCTTAGCCTCTTTGAATTTATTATTCCCTTCATATATGCTTTGAAGCTTATCCCCAAATTATTTTGCAGATTTGCAATGCATCACTTTAACATAAACCAAAATTGTTAGGCCACATAAAATAACATTTATGGATTATGCATTACTTTCATAAAGCTTCTTACCAACATCATCTATTGGAGGAGCATAAGGTTTAGTGTATCCGCTTTCTACAAAGTGTAAGATATCAAATTCCCGTTCTTGCGCACCTACTTTCATCCTTCCACTCCAAAACACATAGTTATGTCCATCAAATAATGGAATTCAATTTTTGGTGCAATACATGATATACCTTCTAGTGATTAGACTGTTGTGAAGAAATCGACTCTGATACCAATTTCTTGGAAATACTAAGAATGGGGTGAATCAATATTTCACTTAGATTAGTTCTTTTTAAACTTATAGAACATTAAATATCATTAACATTATATCAAAGCATAAATCAACATCACATCACATGAACAATATACAAGAAATTTTTATGTGGAAACCCTTTCGGGAGTAAAACCATCGAATACTTTCTAATATGAATTATGAGTACAATAATTTATTAACACCAACTAAAGGGAAGCTCTAACTCCCCAATAATCAATTAGAAAGCATTCAATTTACTAGGAACCCCAAACTCCCCGAAAGGATGCTCCGACACCTTGATTTTACTAGCTCTTATTGGAAGGATGCTCCAATGCTATGCTAGCATAAATCTACCACCCTAGCACCACCTTGCCACCCTTAAGTGTTTTCAGGCTCCAACCCAAAGGGGACTTTATTCTCCTCCTTGAACCACCCTACCACCCTAAAAAATAAACAGAAGAAGAAATTGTGGGCTCTTGTACTAGGGATAATGACCCAATTACAATATAACTTGATCACTAATGAGAACACTTGAAATACAATCTCGTTGATATACAATTTTCCCCTTGAATTTTGATAGGATGATTTGGTTAAGTACAGTTGTAGGCCTGAATTGAAAATAATTTTCTTATTCATATAATCAAACTAAAAAGGAAATTGATACCTCAAAATTGGGTCTACTATATGCCAGATTGCTTCATATTTCACCAATATTTATTCCCTTTGAGATGCCCCTAATCAACCCTTAACTTTTGCCAAGATTACACTTTGGATTATCCATTGAACTCTGTTATGATTCTTCCTTGTTTGTGAAAAAATCGTCCCTCAATATGCCTCATCCTACAGAGGTTACAATGGTCCAAATTGGCCTCAGAATCACTCTTATACCTGCAGCCCAAAGTAGGCGTATTCCATCCTTCCCTCTATGACTAATAGCGCCTTTGATATGGCTAAAGAATTGCCTAATTTGGCTCCCAAACACTATGGATACATAGGGATATTGTGGCCCCACTATGGCTTCTTTTCATGAGGAACAATAGGCCTAATACAACCCTCAAAATTTGGTCTATGAGGTTGCCTCAGACTCAGCTGTGGTACTGTATCGGGGGGGAATAGTTCTCAGTACAACTTAAATAGAGCTTACACAAACCTTAGATAAGCCTTAGGAATAATGTGAAATATTCCTCAAGATCTCGTTTTTGATCAATAAAAATACCATGTAAAAGATGAGACAATGAAGTAGAAATCCCTTAGAAAATTAGCCTCAGGAAATCCAAATTTGTCTTAGAGAAAGGGCTCAAATTAGGCCTCAAGAGCTCAGTTTAGTTAACATGGATGATCCGTAGACAAGGATTGAAAGAGGATGAATTTTTAACTCAGGAAAGGCCACAAAATAGTCTGAATTCATCCTTATATATCATTGTAATTTTGCCTCAGGTTACAACAAGATATTGCCTTAGGAAGGCCAAAAAATTACCTATGATCAAGCCTCAAATAGGTGTGAAATAGGGTTTATAATAGCCTCAGAAATGGTCTCTATCCAGTGAAAAACTACCATAGAAAGATGTAAAAAATTAAGCCAAAAATATATTTAGAAAACTCAACCTCCTTCCTCTGATATGCATGACTATCTTGGCCTTAGAAATATCCAATGAATTGGATGATGCTTGTGTGAGAAATGATGATTTTAGGAGGGCAAAAAATTCCCTATATATACAAGAGGAAGCGACATGAAAGGGGGCCTTCTTTCTCTTAAAACAAGGAGTCAACTTGCTTATTGGATATAAATTAAAATCATAAATTTGAATTTGTAATGCAACTAACCTAATCTTCATTGTTTGGATTACTTTCAAAAATAAAATTCCTTTTTAGGGGCTGAAAGGTGAGATGGAGACCCTTCCAAGACTCATGAAATTTTCCAAAAATCAACAATACCATTACATAATTTTATAAATTTTGTTGTGCCAAATCTTGACCAAGACACCATTCAGATTTGGGCACCATGATCACACTCTCGGGGCTTCATCTTCGAAAGGAATATCTCTTCAACCGTGAGGAGATACGTGGCGCTCCACCTACAGTTGGAAACGGCATGACGATAACAATTAACCTATGATGGATTTTCCTGCAAACTCATGATCATGTGCCTTGACAAGAGTGGGGAAAGAGGGGCTTCTTTTGGATGCTACCTGGGTTGACATTAATGACAATCAATATTCAACAAGTTGAAACTATGGAAGCATTGTGAAGCAAAGTAAAATCATATGAATAAATGCCGAATTGAGATTTCATGTTTTGAAATGCATGACTATGAATATGAATTGAGAATTGCATGGTTATGTGATTTACATTAAATATATGATAGAGTGCAAAAGGGGTTTGCATTTGATGTTGTTTTGGGTGGGGAGTAATGTGTCTAAAGGGTTGATCGAGAGCAAGAGATGTGCTTGGATGCTATGTCGAGGCTTGGTTTGACCTTCCAAAATCATCATGGTGGGGTGCATGACATAGGATAAGGAATTTTGGAAACCAATACAGGGATGCATTGTGTTCCCAAGGGCACAAGAAAAGACATAATGGTTTCCAATTTAAAACTTGTAATTCTATTATTTAATAATGAGTGATTTTAATTCTCATGTGTCTGAATGATAAATTTCATTGTGTCATTGTGATTGATAATAGAAAATGATGTATTGATGTGTGTGGAAAAGTTTGAAGTTTTATGTAATGTTTTAATTATGTTGCAATAAAGAAGTTTATGTTTGAATATTAATGACTAGTTGATTACACTGTTAGATTTATTGCATGTGAATTGATCTTGGATTTGGTGTGCGAATAATATCATAAGCAAGATTAAATCTTACCACAACTAGAACAAAAGTGCTGAAAAAGAGGAACTTTATGATGAGAAATATGGGTCCATATATAAATATATTGGACTATAGAATCTAAAGATATTCTTATTGAAATTTTCAAGATAACATCTCATGGTAATTGTATGTAGTTGATATAAATGAGATGATGAAGCTATCTCAAATGGACAAATGATGGTCATTCAACTAGAAATGTGGAATATATGCTACTATTAGGAGACAAGAACCCTATGATATGCCATGATCACCACTATAATGAGAACTATGCTATATAAAGGAAAAGAGGGGATTCCTTGTATGTAGAACTCCACAAATATCCATACTATTCTTTTCCAAGGAAGCCTTGGAAAATGGTGTGTTTCTTGAGGTTTTTTTTTTAGCAAAACAAGGGAATTTTAAGTTTGGAGGGAAAGTCTTGCAAGGAACACAAGACTTGAGTGAATAACAAGTTAGTTGGAGTCATAAGCATAATGGGCATCTCCATGTAAATGATGAGTTTTTTTGTTGCAGACATATGGATGTGAGTACACAAAAATATTAGAAAAGTATTATATTTGAATAAATATGTTATCCCAATTTTTGAAATTTAGGGAAATTCTTATGCATGGGAAAATGTGTTAATATGCTTGTTACTAACAAATGGTGTGAAGATTTTCCTTATTGATATAACATAGCATGATAATCTTAAGTCTCGATATGTGTTCATGTAAATATTAATACCATAAAAGGACTTATGGAAGGTATGTATCTATAGCAATAATGACATGTCAACACCTATTTCTTGAATACATAAGGGTTAGTATTGCTTGTATGACACTTGCTGATTGTATCATCTCTATTACGTATCTCCTTATAGCTAATGTGGAAATCAAAATGTTCATGCTCGTTGTTACCAATCACATTTCAGTGTTCAATGGAATTAGACCAGTTCATGGATTCAACCTTTCTTATACTAAGAACACTCTTAATATAAGCAAGAGATCCAAAAATTTGGAGGTCGCCAAATGGTCGAGGAAAAATGACAAAGGAGGTATAGATGAAGAGGATCACATTGTTGGTGTAGACGAAGAAGCATTAAAGAATACTACAATAGTAAAGAATACCACCTAAAATGGTGTTATTGCAATCAAAAGAAAAAGAATGCCAAGAGTTGTTATGAACATTGAGAATATTGTTCTTTTAAGGGGGAAAATTGTAAAAATCCCCATTTTGACCTAGAGTTAAATTGTAAATAATTATGTTAATGGTATTGTATTTCACGTGTTAAGATAAATGTGTCGTTATTGGGACAAAAATGAATTTGATGAATCCAAGAACAATGTCCATGTAATATAATCACCAGATTAATGAATATGCTGACGGTTGACTAAGAACGTACTAGAATTGATATGGGATATGATACCACAAGTGGAAAAATGGTGAAGGTGTTGTGGAAAATTTTCTAACCAAAGCCTTGCTATGAAATTAAATTTAAAATCTAAGATCTTTTCCTCTTGCCCAAAAACTGATTAATTGTGAATAGTCACCCTCATAGATATGGAAGTTTTCGTTGCTTTTATTGTAATTCTTTAAAATTTAATAGAATGAATAGGTTGAGTACATTCCTTGGATTTTGAACTTGACCCACAACTTGCTTGGGGGACTAAGGTAAATGTGGGACCGTACAACAACATACTACATTGATTATGGAAAATTATGGAAGGTGATAACGACTCAGGAAGGAAAAAGGGTGTGAGACATTCATTCTCATAGAAAATCAGTCATACATGCACAAAGAGAGACATCCATACATAGAAGAGGCACATAAGTGCCTTGAGAATCATGAGTGGAATGCTTTCAATCTCAATTGAGATGATGGATGAAGCATTATCAATGATAAAGCAGTGAAGGGATTCTCTTATTTGCTTTGCGAACCAACTGAGAGGCATTTGAATATTGTTGAGGCTTAGGCTCAATTGGTAGAAGAGGCCCCTAACCCTATTATGTGTGTGAAAAATCGTTGCTTTCACCTAACCCAATTACTAGTGAGATATTAGCTTTCTCCTTGTTGTTTCATGGCTTGGCTAGGGAATGTCTAGAAATTTGATATGCAACTGAGACTATGGTTAGGTGAAAAAGGCTCATTTTCATATGGGTTTCGAGCTAATGAAATTTCATCTAAGTGTTTCTTCTATTCATTTGATTAGTATTCATTTGCTTCTTGAATGAATCTAGCAAAAGTTTGCAATGTTTAATTTTTTGATAATGAAAATTGTTTATATGATTATGGTATATATACATGTTCATGCAAATATATAAAATTACATTTGAGTTTAATATATCTAAGCAAGAATGCATATTGATATGAGTTTACAAGATCTTTTTGAAAAGTAATTGATGTATGAAGTAGAGAAATTATTGAGGCGGTAACAAGATCTTTTTGAAAAGTAATTGATGTATAAAGTAGAGAAATTATTGGGGCGGTAACAAATTGTAAGCCTGCATGTTTACATTTTTACTCCTAATTATTTATGTGCAAAGAAATGCATAAATATTGGTGAGGAGTAACACTTAATAAGTATGCTTAATTCTATATAAATCCTACCTACCGTGGTGCAAAAAAATTTCTTAAATTATCATGCATAATAACTCTTTGTAAATATATTTATAAAGAATGTTAAAAATTGCCTTATTTCTTAGAAATAAACTTGAAAATTCAACTATGTAAGTTCATATATATATTTGAGCTTAAGATTAATAAATAATGGTAAACAATTTTTATTTATTTAATTAAATGTGATAAATTTGGAAAATAATTCATTCCACAAGTGAAATTTCCATTAAATATATAAAAAGAGTTATATGCATATAATTATTTATATTCATAAATTTCTCCTGCATAATAAAGGGAGGGAATTTTGAGCATTTACTCAAATTGTGATCATTTGGTGCTTGATGTATATAACGCTCTTTGTAAACTTGATTAATTCCTTCAATAGAATAATCTTCTTCAATGTTTAATGCAATTTCTCCTAAATTTACTATAAAACTCAAAAAGAAAATTTGTGAAGCTTTTATCTGGTAAAAATATCAAGTTTCTCCAATACCATAATACCATTGGTTTCAATGATTGGGACAAGGTTCCCAAAAGTCATATATTAAACTTTTTCCATCCCTATAATACCATAAGGTCTGGCAATTTGGACAAAGTTGATAAAAATCAAATATTAAATTTTATCCATTATGATATACCATATGGGTTTGGTGATTTGGGCAAGCTTCTAAAAGTGAAATATTAAAATTTCCCGCCATTGATAACACCACTGGGGCGATTTAGGCAAGGTTTCTAAAAAGTCAAATATTAATTTTTGTTGATAATTCTTTCACGGAGTTTGGGAGTTTGGCAATTGGGAGTTTGGCAATTTGAACAAGGGAGCCATTATCGTAGCGGTAGTCCTGGCCGGGGTTGAGAAACTCGAGTTCTTTGAGTTGCCGGAACCTTATTACTTTGCAGTCAGGTACGATACTGACAGACCAAGCAGGTAGCTGATAAGAGTTTCCATTGAATTGCACGGTTGCTGCATGCTTAAGGCCCTTGTCGCTGAGAAAAGTAGCACATAAACTACTACCTTTAGAATATGTTGTTCCCTGCATATCCACAATATTTGATGCCTTAAAGTCAGTCAAGCAAGTCTGTATAGCTTTGTGCAACTCTTTCAGATGCCCCCTTTGACCTAACAATGGTTCTAAATTCCCATTGTGGAATTAAGGTAATTGAACCAGAAAACATTCAATCAATGAAAGAAATTTTAATTATATCTATATACACTTTCACTGCGGAACAGAATTTGCACTGGGAACTCTTGCATACCATATTCGTCAATTGGTGCATCATAGTCATAACTGGTGGCAATGAATGGACCTCCAGTTGTCCGGCCAAAGTTTGTGCCTCCATGGTATTGCAACATAAAAAGCATATGGTAAATAAGATTGTTCATTTATTCTATTGAGAGAGGCCAGGTGTTTAAGGGTTGGGATGTGTTTAAGGGTTAGGGAGATGTATGTTGCTTAATAAATCCTGGGTTATCATGCAAATAAAAACATAAATATAACTGCATGAGCTTAGTAGCATAAATATTAATACATATGGCCTTGAGCTTAATACAAAATAAGAATAAACCCCACCATGTAATAGTTCTGGAATGTTCCTCCTCTCTGGTAAAATCGGGCTACTGCAAAAGCAACATCCTCTGTAGGCCTATGAGGGATGCTCGATCCAAATGCCGTAAACCTGTAATGAAAACGATATTTTAGCAGGGTGAACAGGAAGCCCCCGCATTTCTAATACTGAAGCTCTACCCAGGCAATAGATTGCAGCTTTGTTTCGAACATAATAATGTTCCTAAGTATATGTAAATTCTGTGATGTAGGGAAAATCAAAATTCGGAAGCGCCTGTAAATATGCTTTATAGTTGTGATGAGGCAAAGAAAACATTACCATCCTGCCTAATTCTCAGTCCACATCACCCAAGGGAGGCCTGTATTTAATGATAATGCCATTTTTGCAGTCCATTGTATATATGACTGGCCCTTTCCTCCATAAGGTTTCTCCACGTTACCATATTCATTCTCAATCTGCATAAACTTATGGGTCAGACCAGAAAGCCATACTTCAGACTCAACACTGAAGACAAGTATCACAACAAGACAGGGTACCTGTGTTAATATAATGGGTCCACCTTGCCATGCGAAGAGCTTTTCTTCCTTCATCAATTCCACTATCTTTGTAGTGAAATTTTGCATCTCATTCTTAAGAAAACAAATCAAATCTGTAATTAGTAACCGTGACCAAAATACTAAAGACAAGCATTTAACTTGAAATTGAAGCTTTATAATCATCAATTATGAAAAGTATGCAAATATATTTTGCTAAATCAAATCCAAAATAAAATCACCTTAAATGGTCCGTTGTCTGTTCTAAACCTAGAATAGGAATAGGCGATTGATGTTTAAGAATCTTCTTTACAGGCTCTGTAGGAGAGCATCTTCCTATTATTCATTTGAATATAATCTATTCATTGCTAACGACTTAATATTCTATTTGCAAGTGCACAATGCAATTAGGGACGCTTGCAGATGCACGATGTTATGTAATCGGTGACAACACCACCAGGGAATAATCCAGTCAATAGACCTAATGAATGAATTGATATAACAATTAAATTAAAGAGCTTACCTGCATTAGATTTGATCTTGGATACCTGGCTTGCAAGAAAGAGCATAAACACAAAAACAAAGATAACCCATCACACTGGGGTTCTGTGGAACGAGCCTTTTTGGAGCTTATGTGCTAAAAGAGATGCAACCAAAAAGTCCTGTACTTCCAGTTTTAATGCATACAAGAACGAGTAATTCCTTACATGAGCTTTGAATTAACAAGAGAATGTTGAAAAGAATAACAGACAATCTATGTCAAATATGAACCCTGAGATTACAGGGAAAAGTTAAAAAACAAGAACAAATGACAAAGAATTGACCAGAACATTGAAGCACAAACAGAGTGATGTCAAAGATAAACCCTCCATTTATAAGGAAATGTTAAAAATCAACAAAATGACGTTGGGAAAACAATGGTGGACAGATTCACTTAAAAAAACAATCGGTTATATATCTCACAAAGCCAAATTATAAGTATTAATCTGAGGAGAACCTTTTATTGCAATCATGAATAAAAAACACACTTCTTAATTAGGAATAAAAGAACACATTGGTTCATCACAACTTCATTTACATCTTGTTTTCTTTATGCTGTTTTAACCACACAAAAAAACAAAACACTTATCATAAAGCTTCTCTAAATACAAAAACACACGTATCAGTTCAACCCTGCAAATCATTTTGAGCTCACATTCCAGTTCACATTGTTTTCTACGCTTTTGAGCTTGAGCTTGAAGAGACTGCAAGAGCTGTTCCAGTTCTTTCACAAAGTCAATTGCACCTCCAATAATGGAGGCCTGGTCTCCCTGAACAAAGACATATATGACCCAAATAAATCCCTGAGCCATAAATTTCATATAAAGTTATAGGAATTGAAATGACAATATAATGGTGCAGAATTTGTACCCTTTGGATGAAAGAGACCGGCATCAGGGAACGCAGGACTGTTAAATGCTCGTTCATTTGCTTTCTCCTATTGCGCTCAACAGCAATGTGAGTCATCCTTTGGCTCTCCACTTCTTCACTGTTCTTGCAGACCTTGGAACGCTTCCTCTTCCTAATTCGTTCACGGGTGGCTGTATTGGCTTGGTAACCATTAATATTCCCCAATCTCTTGTCGTTGCAATTGTCTGAAGAATTCACAGTGTTAGATGAGTTGGGCTCCCGGCTTGAAGAGCTCACACCCTCCTCTGGGGCATCCAAGCTGGAGAACTGATCTTTTGCTTCAGTTTTGACAAGCGAAGTACATGATTCCGAGACATGGGTTATGCAGCTTTCAGGTTCAAAAGGCTGAACTTCGACCCTCTGCATAAAGTTATAGTTGGGCCATTCTGCCCTTCTACAGCTTGTCAGATTCAAATCATATTCAGATCCATGACCACCGTGCAGAAACTCGTCAAAGGATGGACTTTCACGTTTGCTATCATTATCACAGATCGGAAATGATAGCAGCTCCTGAAATCCCCATGACCTCTGTTGCTCTAGCACAGGAAGCAGGAGCTATGGGCCATGATTGAAGCTGCAAGCTGGTACTGATCCGGCCTCGTCTCCGTTCATTCCTATGCCTTCCAGCATGTGCAAGAGGGCCAAGTTTGATTGCCTAGTATCTCCAAAGACGTTCAACGTCTCAGACAATCCTTTTTCCTGGGAGCCAAAATTTAATGGCGCTTGTGAGCCCAACACCTCTATTGGCCTGCATGAGCTCCCCATTTTAGCACATTCTGATTCAAATTCATGAGATGGACTTGTTTTGTGCACACCAGAATACATCCACTTCAACTTGCCTGCACCTTCAGGGGTCTGCAACAGCATATAACAAAAGTTTAAACGTTTTTTTCATCTGGCAAATTATGTTTTTGACCAGGGCATACAATATACACAACACCAGCAGCATGGCATTGGGAGTGTGAAAAATATTTGAAAAGAAGAACATTGCAGAACCCGATAAAGGTTATGACTCAAAAGTTTTCTATTGTTTGGTGCATATTGATTGCATTGCCTTTTTCTATCACAAACACTCGATGCAAGTGAAATCAGGTCTTCTCACACAAAACGATGAACATACAGATTCATATTTACTAGGCACTTTGCACAACAACTGAGCCCAGCCCACCCAAATATTTTGCATAACTACAACTTAATCCCGATCACATCCCATGTTCTTCTTAAGGCAAGGTTTAGGTATAAATTTCTATGAGTTTACCATATATAGAAATTTGATTTTCATAGCCCAAGCTAGATTATCATATTAACCCAAGCTCGATTCTCAATATATTCTAGACCTTAGCTTTGTAAGTGCGATACTGCGAATATGGAAGTTAATAGTATCACAACAACAGTTAGTCCAAGTTCAGTTGTGAGCGAATTCCTGAGCTTGGCTTAAAAAGTGCAACACTATACTTCCTGATTAGGGCGAAGTTAATAGCTGTTGTAGAACTCTAGTGCAAAAGGATTAACTCACAGTATTAGCGTCATTTGGCTCCATTGTTGATACTGCCTCCCGTGCTCCAGATCTTGCTGCAATTAATACCAGTAACGGAAAACCAGACCACTCATTTCACGTATACGGGATTCTGCAGCACAAATTCTGCCAGAACCTGTTTTTAATTCGCAGGCACAAGGCTTATTGAGGGATAAGGCCACAGGATGAATGCTGGCAGTTACAAAAGGACCAATGGAAATGCAAGAGTCATGGGGCTCTCCATAAATGCACTTGTGAAGGAACGATCAGCATGCCCCTCCCTACTAAAATGTATTTTTAAACCCCTTGTACCAGAGATTTGATGCATTTGGAGCTCTAATGGTTCTGTAATTGACGATTGTGCAGAGGAAGGACATATGAATTGACTGATTTGAGACAATACCCGTAGCTTGACTGAACTCGATCAATTAGATTAAGTGTGTGAGTGAATCATACAGTGCTGCAACTATTATAAGAAGCTTAAATGAACGCTGATTAATTAGATTAAGTGTGTGAGTGAATCATACAGTGCTGCAACTATTATAAGAAGCTTAAATGAACGCTGATTAATTAGATTAAGTGTGTGAGTGAATCATACAGTGCTGCAACTATTATAAGAAGCTTAAATGAACGCTTTTACAGGTTCTTAAACTGGATCAAAGACTCACGCTGGTATCAATCTTGAACTGCTTCTTCTGTTGTTAAATATGCTAACGTAGATGGTACTGCAATTTCACTTATTTCACTTATTCATTAGGTGGTTTATATAATCCCTTATCTAATGCATTTTCAAGAAGGTTTGGGTGTACAGTGCCTGAAACTGTGCATCATCATCACCAGGTGTAGGGACCGGTGGTTAACCTGTCATCACCCTGCTCAGGGGCCTGAATACCTGCAACTGCCTCGAGATCTGGAAGAAACGTACGTTTTATTCCACCAAACATAGCCCTAGAATGCCCCTTTGACAAACCCCAGCCGTGCCCCTTAGCAGAGTAGACCTGATGGCCTGACCGGGTGAGC
Organism: Pinus tabuliformis; assembly: GCA_031772625.1. NCBI lineage: Eukaryota > Viridiplantae > Streptophyta > Pinopsida > Pinales > Pinaceae > Pinus > Pinus tabuliformis. The sequence continues at coordinate 926,163,340 of CM062812.1, read as the reverse complement.
GATATTATTCAGAAAAAAAGTCCCCTAGGCATCCCAACACACTTTAGGTAATTACAAAATCAAGAATGCGTCATCTGGGCAGCTTAGCGCTGGAAAATCGAAAATCGAAAATTCCTCTCCATGCATTTAAGACATGGCGAACCCATAACAATATTGGTTAATACATGTGTTGTGCATGCAAGGGTGGTAAAATTTATTATTAAATGCATAGCGAACCCACAACAATATTGGTTAATACATGTGTTGTGCATGCAAGGGTGGTAAAATTTATTCTTTATTAAATTTGTACTTCATATGGAGAGAAAAATTAATAAAAAATAAAAGTAAAAAGTGTAGTCACTAATATAAAGTTAAATATAGGACAAGTGAAAAATGGCTCCAAGGTTGAACCCTAGTTCTGCCGCCTCCATGCCCTCGGCCGACGGCGGGTCTCTGATCGCTCTGGCCGCGAAGGGATCTGAGAGACTTAGGCAAAGATCATGGATCTTTCTTTCCGCAGCAGGTTTGCAGGATGGCCACACCAGGAAAGACAGAGCCGCGGACTCAGATGCGTTTGCAGACCCCTTGATCGAGAACTCAGGGGTTGCATGGACCCGATCCCCTGCTTCCACAAAGCGTTTGTACAGCCCTCTCCAGAATGACGGAGCAGAGGCCAAGGATGATCATGCAGATCCCTTAGCCACTTATCCTCTGACCGCGGCTAACGGGAAGGAAGGGCTTGCACCGACTGGCTGTTCGCCTCTGTTACCCATGAGGCAAATCCAGGAAGCGCGAATCAATCAACGCATATGCCTGCCCTCTCCACAGATCTGCAGGGGAAGGGGGCGTTCGGAACCCTCTTCATCATTCCAGATACAAATCAAGATCTTGACAGGCAAAACTATGTTACTATGGGTAAGCCAGACAGATCTAGTGCAACATCTCAAGCAGACACTGAACATCAAACTGGGGATCCCCTCTGCAGCACAGCGGCTTCTCCATGAAGGTAAACAGCTTGAGGATCTGTTCCCTATTTCTTTTTACGGCATTAAGAAAGATGCATCTATTATTTTAACCTTTCGTTTGAAAGGAGGAGCTGCTGGAGAGCCATCCACAGCTAAACCATTTTCATATAAAGATGCAGTCCATGCCAAGAAGCCTGACAAGACAGCTCCACCAGTTCAGGCTTTACCCAAGCCTTTTTTGGTGGACAAAGTGGAGGAGGTTCCCTCTGTTGAGATCTCCTACTCTAACATGGCAGACGACTCCCAAAAATTTGCAGAAAGGGCCATCATATGCAGATTCAATGGGCTCTGGCCACGCTCAAAAGATCTTTTGGACTGGATCTATGACAACTGGACACACAGTTGCAAGATCTTCTTCTGTGCAAAGGGATATTTCATAGTGTTGTTCGACAATCTCGAGCACTACGAAAAGGCCTTAGAGGAAGGCCCTTGGTTCATGGGTTCGGCAGGCCTCTTCCTAACTCCATGGTTCCCAGACTTTGACCCAGCTTCTGCAGTTATTACAAAAGCCCCTGTATGGATCAGGCTTCCAAATCTCCCTATATATCTGTGGAACACAGAGGTATACAGGCAGATAGGCAACGCTTTGGGCTGCTTTCTAATGGGAGATTACCAGAGGGAAATCCAAGGCCTCTACACATACGCCAGAATCTGTGTAGAGCTAGATCTAAGCAAGGGTCTGCCAGAGCAAATAAATCTCAAGATCAAGGACATTGTTTGGACCCAGTTTTTAGATTATGAAAATACTGCCTTCCGATGCCGCCATTGTCACCTAACAGGGCATCTACAGACCTCCTGCCCATCGCTGACAGCAAGAGCGAAAAAAGGAATCTCCGCAAAATCCAAACCTAAGCGTTGGGCTCCCTGTACTTCGCAGCCAGCTCGAAGCTCCAGCTCCAGCTCCCCAAGTTCAGAGGTCGGGGAAAGCGATTCAAAACCGGACCAGGCGCCTCAGCCAATGGATTCACCCATGAACACCATGGGGCACACCCATGACTCAGCTATAGCCCAGAAACGCGTCCATGAGACCTCCTCGGAATCAGAAAAGGAATTCCCGATGAAAGAGAATTCCAGTCTTCAAGTTGTCTTAGCTCATTCCCCTCAGGGTGGCTGGACAAAAGTCAACAAAAAGAAAGGGAAAAAACAATGTGTTGTAGGTTCTGCCCCTATGGGGATTTAGGCAGTCTGTGATTTCTAGTCATCTGATGTAACTATGAGTTTGAATCTTTCTTCCGGAACCGAGGTTGATGGATCCATCATTTCTGGTCTGCCGGTTTTTTGCTTATCCTGATTGTACTATATTACACTTAATAGAATTAGTCTTTAACGAGAAAAAAAAAATATAAAGTTAAATATAAAAAAAATAAAACTTTCACAGTAGCCACCTGGGCCTTGCATGCAGCCCCACATGCCCTTCCCTACTAAAAATGTATTTTTAAACCCCTTGTACCAGAGATTTGAAGCCATAGAACTTTAGAAGAAACAACGCAAGCCACTGCTACAGGGTTCAACCAACATCTTCATATGAAACCCTTCCCATGAGGTAGAATTCTGAAATTTATTTAAACAACAATTTAGTAATTATTCTGGCAATAAGTATAGTTACCAGGTCTCAAAAGCAGAGAAAAGAGAAAAAGGTAGAAGCCACAGGATGGATAAAAAGGTAGATGCCACGGGATGCATTCAACCAGAGAGACATCCAAGGAAATGCAGAAAGATAGCAGGGTAAGAAGCTCTGGTGAATAAGATTTAGTCCTAGGTTGCAATAGGGGGCAGAAAAAAGTTAAGATCCCAACCTTTTGTTCGCATGTTTAGAGAGGGATTTTGGAGAATTTTGGATGGGCAGTCTTTATGGGAAAGGCAGAGCAAGAAGAATAAGACATAAATATATAGCCATGATTACTGTAAATTTGATGGGCATCATCTAAGATCTAAATACAAAAGGAAATCCTAGACTGTATCTATTTTAAGCCGCTGAGAATTTTTTAAAGTGTTAAGAAGAGGATATTCCTTGCAAGCTGGTGAAGCCGGTCCTCCAGAATAACTTGCTTGAGAAGCACTTCCAATTTGGGTAGAGCCTTTATTGATTATGAAATGCTCAAGTGCATGCAGCCATCCTTTGCAAAAGGCAAAAATCAAAAGATCACAAATACCCATTAACAAGAAGAAGAATAAATACCCAACAAGAGGAGGAATAATTGCTTGCATCCCTAATCAGATAAGGAGGACTATTTCATATAGAAGGTACACAAATTTTGCAGGAAAAATAAACTCGCTTCTGCCTCAGCGTTAGTGCTCTACTACACTGCCCTGCCTCTCTCACAAAAATATTTCAATATTATAGTGAAATATCTTCTACCTTCATTTACCTTCATTGTATCAGTAAGTGACCTGCATCATATCAGTGAATGACATGATATATGTGTGTCAGTCAGTTTCAGTTTTCTTGAAATAGAATTAGCAAGTCAGTTTTCTTGAAATAGAATTAGCAATATCATAGGAATAAATGCAACTCATAGATTTATTTACTACCACTCTTATGATTTATTTAAATACCACTGAGATCTCTTTTGGACATGTCTCACAATATTGACAAGTGAATTTAGAATATTGACAAGTGAATTTAGAAGGTGAATGATAAAACCCATTAGGTACATCCTCATCCAACTTTCAACGCACATAGTTGTGATACTTGAAACCATAAACAATGGAACTGTGCTTTACCATCGTTAAATTTTAACAAGTGCCCAACTATTCCCTGGATGGTTAAATTTTAACAAGTGCCAATCTCGACTATACCTTGTTGTTCACCTAAGTTTAACAACTGTCATTTCATGCTATCAATCGATGACTCTTGTAAAGAAGGATTTGCCAAGTAGTTTTTTCCAGTAGATAACCTGGATATACTATGTTATAATTTCGGTTCTCATTTATAACTTGGATTTACTATGTTATAATTTGGGTTCTCGTTTATGCAGCCCTTCTGGCAGGTACCTGTGCTTGAGGACGATGCTCTGACTTTTTTTGGTTTGTATCCATACATATCACATAATTACTCAAACTGCATCTAGAAACTTATGGCAATTTGTTAGAGATTCATCTTTTACTTATCCATTTTTTGCTTTATGGTTAATGCAGAATCGAGGGCCATCGTTCGGTACATTGCAGAGAAGTACGCAGCACAGGGGACCATTGGGCTGTTAGGTAAGAGTTTGGCAGAGAGAGCTGGAGCAGTGGATGGAGGTGGAAAGCCAGACTTATAATCCTCCCAGTTCCTTTCTAGTATTTCAACTGGCATTTGCTCCGTTGTGGGGCATTCCTCAGAACCAGACAGAAATTGCGAAGAACGAGGAGAAGTTCCCCAATGCTCTGGACATGTACAAGAAGAGATTGTCTAAGAGTAAGTATTTGGCAGGCCTAGAAAGCGGTAACACCCCGGTGGTGACACCTAGATCCTAGGCAGGACCCAGCTATCCACAAGAGAACCTGTAGTCGCAAAGCAATAGGCAGACGGAGCAGCAAGCTCATTGCGTAACCTAGTCGAGAGCCGAGTTTCTAAGGAGACTACGGGGATGGTAAGAGAGCTTCTAGGGCAGGGAAGTTAGATAGGCCAACCCCCGCGGCACGGATCGTCGCGGCTACTCCGTCACTTGAGGCAGGGCATCCTATGCTACAGACGTTCTTGGCCGGAGGCGCACAAACCATTAGTTCAAGGGATCATATTTCAAGCCGATGGATATATACCGTACTCAAGAATGTGTCATCTGGGCAGCTTAGCGCTGGAAAATCGAAAATCATACGACTTCTTAGGAGCAAAGGCAGAAACGAGGTAACCGTAGGGAACATTTTCTTTATTTTAAGCAGTAGGGGAATTTACAGTTATCAGTGTATCTTGCTTGCACATGAGCTTTCAATATTCCAAACTGACCAATGATAGTGAATCCAATCGAGTTAGTTCCAATCCAGTTCTCAGCCAAGCACGAGAAGTACTAGGTCATGTAAGTAATTATGTTTTTTTTATCTGGAATGTACTTGATTTTTCGTGAGCTTCAGTCTTCCCTCCTGTCTCCCATGTACCTTCTTCTTTCTCACAAAAATCAACTATTGGTAGAATGGGAGAAAAATAGGAGAAGAAACAACAAAGAAACCACAACAGAATGACCAAGACACGAAACTGAATTGGAATTTGTTATTCAACAATGAATCTCCGCACATTACATTTCATGGGCATTTGTTTCTTTTATATCATAGACCGTCGTTACATAACTAATATTTCGGTATAAAACTGTAAAAACTGTCTAATTACATTTTACCCAAAGTTATTAATTCGTTGTCAAACTAACAAACTCCACCTTGACAAAAATTTTCCTAATTTCTTGCCCATGCCCATTCATCATCTTTTCTGCAAGCCAAGAGAAGCTAAACACCACCGCAGCTTCTCTATTGTAACTGGCTTTGTGAACATATCTGCACAATTCTCTCGCGTATGGACCTTTTGAAGAGCTACTTTTCCGCCATCAATCACATGTCTCAGAAAATGATACCTTACATCAATGTGCTTGGTTCTACTGTGATAAGCAGGATTTGTAGCAAAGTGAATAGCGCTTTGACTGTCACAAAGTACATTCACTTTCTCTTGCGTCCTTCCAATCTCATCGAGCAGACCCTTTAACCAGATTGCTTCTTTACTGGCATCTGAAGCAGCTATATATTCAGCTTCGGTAGTGGACAACGCAACTGTTTCTTGAAGCTTTGACATCCAACTAATTGCTCCACCTGCAAGAGTAAAGACATAACCTGTAGTAGATCTTCTTTTGTCCAAATCACCTGCATAGTCAGCATCTACATATCCGTAGACTAATCCTTCACTACCGTTAAAGACGATGCAATGGTCACTTGTGCCTCTTAGATATCGAAGCACCCATTTCACTGCTTGCCAATGTTCTTTTCCTGGATTTGCCATGAACCTGCTGACAACTCCAACTGCATGTGAAATGTCAGGTCTTGTAGATACCATCGCATACATTAAATTGCCTTCAGCGTTTGCATATGGTACATGAGACATATACTGCTTTTCTTCATCAGCTCTAGGACTCAAAATCGAAGAAAGCTTAAAATGGGAAGCTAAAGGAATATTAACAGGTTTCACATTATTCATAGAGAACTTTTCAAGTACCTTCTCCACATACTTCTGCTGTGACAACCAAAGCTTACCATTTTTCCTGTCTCTGTGTATCTCCATGCCCAAGATATGTTTTGCTGCTCCAAGATCCTTCATATCAAACGTCCTAGAGAGTTGAGCCTTTAACTTGTTGATCTCTTCCATGCTTTTGCTTGCAATAAGCATATCGTCAACATACAAAGCTAAGATAATGAATATGCCATTGAAACTTTTGAAGTACACACAATGATCATACTCACTTCTTATAAAGTTCTGGCTCACCATGAAGGAATCAAACTTCTTGTACCATTGTCTGGGAGACTGCCTCAGACCATACAATGATTTCCTGAGCTTGCAAACTAATCTCCTACTGCGACCTCGTACAAAACCTTCTGGTTGTTCCATAGATATCTCTTCATTCAAATCACCATGTAGAAAAGCTGTTTTAACATCTAACTGTTCTAACTCAAGATTAAGCAATGCAGTTAGTGCCAACACAGTACGTATAGAAACAAGTTTTACAACTGGAGAAAAAATCTCATGAAAGTCTATACCTTCAACCTGAGAATACCCTTTTGCTACCAGTCGCGCCTTATACCTTTCAACACTACCATCAACTTTCTGTTTCAGCTTGAAGACCCATTTACATCCAACAACACTTCTCCCTTCAGGAAGCTCTACAAGATCCCAGGTATTGTTCTTGGCTAAGGAGTCCATTTCTTCTTCCATAGCCATTTTCCATTTCTCGCTATCTGTATCATCTACTGCTTCCTGATAACAAGAAGGTTCCCCATCTTCAGTAATCAAAGCAAAAGATGAAGCAGAATCTTCATACCTTTTGGGAGTTTTCCTTTCCCTTGTAGACCTTCTCAGAGCGACTGGTTGCTGAACTGGTTCAGAAACTTGCACTGGTTCAGAAGCTTCAACGGCTTCCTTTGTGTCTTCAACACCTTTTTCTCCAGAAGTCTCTCCTTCCTTTCGACTGTCACCGAAAGGTCTAGCCTCCAACTGAACTCGTTGACTCGGCGATACCTGTTCCTGTTCAATTCTTTCAACATTTGATTTTAACAAAGAGGATTCATCAAATGTTACATCTCTACTAATGACTATCTTCCGCAATGTAGGATCCCACAACCTATATCCTTTCACTGCATAGTCATACCCAACAAAGACATAACATTTCGACTTTGGATCTAATTTTGAACGCTGATTTTTCGGAATAAGAGAATAAGCATCACAACCAAATATCCTCAAATGTGAATAGTCATAAGACTGACCTGTCCAAACTTCTTCAGGAATTTTACAATCAATTGCTACTGAAGGTGACCTGTTAACTAAATAACAAGCAGTAGATACTGCTTCTGCCCACAACTCTTTTTGCAAGTTAGCATTGCTGATCATGCTTCTGGCTCTTTCCATAAGAGTCCGATTCATACGCTCAGCAACACCATTTTGCTGAGGAGTATAAACAACAGTTTTGTGTCTAACAATGCCCTCATCCTTATAGTATTGTTCAAATTCAACAGAAGTGAACTCACCACCATTGTTAGTTCTTAGACATTTAATAGATTTGCCTGTTCTTTTCTCTACCATTACTTTAAATTGTTTAAAGACATTTAATACATCAGCTTTCCTTTTTATCATATAGATCCAAACTTTACGGGAGTAATCATCAATGAACGTTAAAAAACACAATGCACCCCCATATGACACAACAGGGGAAGGCCCCTACAGATCAGAATGAATGTAGTCTAAAACATCTTTACTATTATGATTTCCAACTTTAAATCTCTGTTTACACTGTTTTCCATACACACAATGTTTACAGAAATCTAAATTCAAGGATTTCAGACTGGGAAGAGATTTACGTTTCATCAGTATATGAAGACCTTTCTCGCTCATATGACCCAAACGCTGATGCCACAGACGAGTACCTGTTTCTTCCTTTTCTGATGCAACCGCTGCTTCACTGACCTGAGTACTTCCTTTTAACCTGTAAAGATTTCCGACCTTTTCTGCCTTCATAACCACAGGGGCTCCTTTAAATACTTTCAAGATGCCATCCTGACCTGTAAACTTATAACCATCTGAATCCAACACTCCCAAAGAGATTAAATTTTTCTTCAAATCAGGTACATGTCTAACACTAGTTAATGTCCTAATTGTGTTATCATACATCTTAATCCTGATATCTCCCATCCCAACAGTCTGACATGACACATTGTTACCCATAAACACAGAACTACCGTTTACATTTTCATACGAGGTAAACCAATTTCTATGTGGGCACATGTGATGCGAAGCACCAAAGTCTAACAGCCAGCTATCAAAACTCTGAGAGACATTACATTCAGGTGAAGTTTCATCTATCATACATAATTCTTCAGCAGATAAAACTTCGTCTATCATACCTGAATCGACCTGATTCGCTTCGTTCTTTGGGTTTTCGGATTCCTTCCGTTTCCAACAGTCCTTCTTCAAGTGTCCAACTTTACCGCAGTTCCAACATTTTGCCTTACACTTCTTGCCCTTCGATTTCGACCTGGAAGACCCCTTTGGTTTTTCTCCTCTTTCCTTTGAGCGTCCTCTAGCGACCATGGCTTCCGATGCAGTGGTTTCAGTGCTGGATTTCCTTCGTACTTCTTCAGACAGAAGAGCTCCCACGACTGATTCAAACTTCAAAGAATCAGCAGAGCTGAAGCTGATTGAAGTTACGAAGTGATCCCATGATTCAGGCAGAGAACACAACAAGGTTATGGCTTTATCTTCTTCCTGTATTTTGACTTCCATATCTGTTAATTGACAAATTAGTGTATTAAAAAACATTCAAATGTTCTGCAACGCTTGAACCTTCTTTCATTCGAAGACTTTATAACTGTCGTTTTAGATAAATTCTGTTGGTTAATGATTTTGTCATATAGAGGTTTTCAAGTTTTTCCCACAATCCTGACGCCGTAGTCTCTTCAACAATGTTGAAGAGAACTTCATCCGCTAGGCATAACCGGATGGTACTGAGAGCTTGAGCATCCAAGTCCTCCCAGTCTGAAGTAGTCATGGTTGCAGGTTTCTTAGTTACCCCATCCAATGCCTTGTGCAACCCTTGTTGCACAAGCAGATCCTTAACCTTCAATTTCCAAAGAGAAAAATTGCTCTTTCCGGTGAATTTCTCCACCTCGAATTTTTCATTCGACATCTTGGCCATTTTTCCTCCTTCCTAGGGTTTCAGTCTTTCTAGGAATTATATATATAATTTTGTTTAAAAAAAAATAATTCCCCAATTCAACAGTTTTTAAAAAATTTCAAATCCTTTGTTTCCTTTCACCCTTTGTTTTTCACAAATTTCTGGAAAAGAAAAATAATTCTTGGATTTCTTTGAGTTGCTTTCCTCCAAATTCAAATTTCTGAGAAAAATTCTCAAAATAAAAAATTACCCAGGCCTCTGGCAGCAAGCAGGCTCCTCCACTGAAGCAGTGTTGCTCTTCTCACAGGGACATCCTTTGCTCCTTCACATGTAGGTGGATGGGCTTCTCCATGCAGCAATGGCGCAGGGCAGTGCAGACTGGTCACTTTTCACACAGACGCAGAAGGATTTCTCAAGCAATGAGTTCTCCCTCACGCACAGGCAGATTTCTGAACCTCTTCTTCACGCAGGCAGTGAACCTCTCCTTCACGTAGGACACGCAGTACTTCTCCCTCACGCACAGGCAGATTTCTGAACCTCTTCTTCACGCAGGCAGTGAACCTCTCCTTCACACAGGACACACAGCACTTGATTCACGTTCTGCCTTCTCACGCCACGCAGTAGCACCCTTTCTGCTCCAACACACAGACAGCAATTCACTCTGCCCCACAGCACTGGACCAAACTCCTCAGGTGTCCACCTCACCGCAATCGAATGCTGCAAACGTGGGTACATTCAAACACTGCAAACGTAGCAGGGGTTCTCAACTCGCACCACGGATCTCAACGCCCGCTCCACGAAAACATCGAACCTGGCTCTGATACCATTTCTTGTAAAAGAAACCGAAATAATGAAGAAAGCAAGAAAGCAACAACTGAATACCAAGACACGAAACTGAATCACAAAACTGAATTGAATGGAATTTTATTTAACAATGATTCTCCGCATTACATTTCATGGGCATTTGATAGTTTTATATCACCAACTATCATTACATAACTAATTATTCGGTATACAACTGTCTATTTACATTTTACCTAAAGTTACTAATTCGTTGTCAAACTAACATCTAGTACACTCTTGTGCCCCGAGATACCGCTTATAGATCTAGCTAGCCAGAAAATGAAAGAAATGCAGAAAATGAAAGAAATGCACTCAAGAAAGAACGACAGATAGACAGCCCCGCTTCTGGGTTTTCACACAGAACAAAGGATCCCCGGTAGGTTTCATCCAACGAGAAATCCAAGTGTTGATGCATCGAGTCTGCATAGTGACAGATGGATAACATGCCTAAGCATACATATAAACTAGAACATCCAGACTATGTATAAACTAGAACATTCAGCTTAAAAGTCTAAGCACGGGCAAGAAAAAAATTAGGATAAAATAACTTGCCCTCACTAAAATCACATCGGGGCAAGAGACGCTTGCAATAAGAGGGGCAAGAGACGCTTGCAATAAGAGGGTGAAATCGAAAGTTTGGTTAAAATTTTTTGAGCAAAATCGCTAGCAATAAACTTTGCTTAAAATTGCTTAAATATTGGAAATTTACGGTCAACCGAAGAACTAATATCTGGTCAACGCTCGATCGAACTCTATAGTCCCTTTGATCGATCAAACGCTATAGTCCCTGCTATGCCGCAGGCAGGGACTAATAAGGGTTTATAAAATTCAAATGCTATAGTCCCTGCTATGCCGCAGACAGGGACTAATAAGGGTTTATAAAATTCAAATTAAATTTGACGATGCTGATAATAACATTGAGTTTTGACAATTTAGACAAGGTTTTAAAGGTCAAATATTAAATTTTGCTGACGTCGATAATACTCGATTTGGAAAAAGGCTATAAAAGTTAGATCTTAAATTTTATGAGCGAACAATAAGAACTTTTTTACGTTTATTGTGAAAAATGTGATGCCTTATTTTATTTTTTATTATTCAGTTATTTTTTTTGGTTGAAAAATTTAATAATAATAAATATTGTATTATTGTTAGAGTAATGTTATAGTATTAATCTTAATCTTAATAGCTGGTATAATTAATTAATACAAATTCAAAAGTAAGGTTATTTAATGGGAGTAAGTATTAATGGAAATTAGTAATTGTAAGGATTAATAATAACTAAAATAATATCAATTATTATATATAATAGATTATGAAGGGAATATTTATAATAACGAATAACATATATTATTAGTAGTATACTATTTGTTATTATTATATTCTTGTTATAGTCTTATTATTATAACTAAATAACGTCGATTTATTAGTAAAGTTATCTAAAAGGAACATATATTAATAGTTTTAGGAAAATTATAAAATGTAAGGATTCATTGCATTATTATTAATAATATAATAGTTTTATAATAATAATATTATTATTAAAGGATGGGTAACTAATAAATATAAATTTATTAGGGAGGCTGTGTTAAACTAGATAATTAATCCAGTTAAGACAAGGATTATCTCAAAAAAAATAAAAAAATCTAGGGAGATATTCAAAGAGAATCCAAAGAATTAGGTTCAAGAAATTTCGAACAAGCTAGGGGAGGAAGGGGGAAAAAACGACTAGGAAGAGGGCAGGAATCCAACAACCACTGATCTTCCAACCATCATCTCACCACTGATCTTCCAACCATCATCTCTGTTAAGATTGGTTGGCCTTCTTTCAATCTCAATGGCTTCCCTAAATTTTTGGTGATGGAACTGTGCAAGTTTAGCAATAACATTGGCCTCTTCAATACAAACATGATGTTTGGTCTTCTCCGCATGCTCTGTTAGTGCGAAAGACTTGGTCTTCTCCGCAAGTTATTTTTTCACATTTGAAATAGTTTAATGAATAAAAATATTGAAATTTATTTTTCATATATTGGTTTTTTAAGTAATTGACTTGGTCTTCTCCGCAAGTTATTTTTTCACATTTGAAATAGTTTTATGAATAAAAATATTGAAATTTATTTTTCATATATTGGTTTTTAAAGTAATTTTGGATTTTTTTAAATGTTATTTTTTTAAAGTATTTTTCAGAAATATTTAATTTCATTATTTGTCAACATCCATCATATCACTTGTGGGAATTCAACTTGTGTGGAGAGAGTCAGATTCCCTCCCAACCACTTAGGATAACCTCAATTGGCAAAGGTTTTCATTATTTTTTTTTTGGCTCACTGACCCATAAGGATTTGAACCCAGAATCTCACAAACACAATACTTTGATATCAAGGTGATCACCAATTGAGCTACCCATATGGACTACAAATTGATTAAAAAAAAAAAAAAAAAAAAAAAAAAAATCAACAACAACAACAACATAAAATTGTCTCTAAATCCATAATTTACATTGCAAAATAATTATTTTGAATATATAAAAAGAAGGGAAAAATCAATTTAAAAAATAAAATAAAAGGAAAAAGCACCTTAAATTTCAACAATTTATTTATTTATTTTTAATTAAAAAATAATACATAGCAAAAAAACATAAACATATATATATATATATATATATATAATTTGAAAAAAAAACCTAAAAATCTCAATGATATGATTAATTCGAATACAATTTCATCATTAATATGGATCACAAAAGTTTAAGGTCTAGTAAAATGAAATGAAATTAAAAATTAATTAAACTAGAAATAAAAAATTAACTAAATAAATAAAATTTATTAAAAATTTTGAAAATATATTTAAACAAAGACTACATAGTAGCTAGTACTTCCACTTAGCTTAAATATAGCTTAATTAAACTAAAAAATAATATAGACACCTACAAATAGTGCAATTCATGGTGGTTAGTGTGAATAATGGTTTCCTTTCTTATTAGATAGTGCTTCCATTTCTTAACAACTTGAAGTATGGTGAAGAGTTCCTTATCACACGGAGGATAGTTTAAGGAACCATGAAACATTTTATAATGATAGCATATCACCTTATGTCCTTGCATTAAGAACACTCTTGCAATATATCCACTTGCATAAATATCCAACTTCAAAGGATTTTGCAAGTTATGTAACAAAAGAAATTGTGCTTCACTGATATTCAGTTTCAACACATTGGAAGTTTTTTTATTGATTCCCCCCCCCATTGGAAACTCGTACCACTGGATGTTATGACATGAAGTGGTGCAACTACCATTGAAAATGATGTGATAAAATTTTATAGGTATTGTGTTTCCCTACAAAGTTACTAACTTTATTGAAATTAATAGGCACTGACCACTTGAGGATGGCCTCCAACTTCATGGGATCTATCTTAAGTTCCCCTCCAAAAATCACATACCTTAAGTACACCAGTACCTACTGAAAAAACTCATATTTCTTAAGGTTAGTCAACATATGATGCATTTTTAGAGTCTTTAATTCCCACATCAAATGTGAGATATGCTCTTCCTAAGTAGAGAGATAAATCAACATATCAACTAAGTACAAGTTTACAAGTGATTTAGAAAGGGATGAAATGCATCATTCATTAAACACAAATGTAACTAATGAATTACATAAACTAAAAGCATTTTCAACCAATAATAAAGACCTTGGATTATCTTGAAGGTGGTATTTTAGGTGTTTTATTCTTTAACTTGTACCAAGAGGTATCTTGATGTGAGACCCAACTTCATGAAGCACTTGGCATGATGAAATTGATTTATCAAATTACTAGTCTTGGGTAGAAGGTATTGATTCTTGAGAGTGATCTTGTTCAAATATCTAAATTTGAGACACATTCCCAATTCCCATCCTTCTTGGGTACTATGATGATAGGTGACCCACAAGGTGAGATGCTTGGTCGAATTAGTCCTTGTTGAAAAAATTATTCCCTCTATTTATTCATTTCACATGCTTCTAGGATGTACTATTTGTACATCCTAATATTTGGCATCGAGGAGTTAAGAATCAACTTTATCCCATTCTCCACTTCCCACCCTTTAAAATCTTGAAGCACTTCTTTGTGTACTTGCAACAACTCCTCCAACTTACATTTTTTCTATTTAGTACATCCATCTAGAGATGGGTTCATTTTTATTGATAATCACTTGACCAATGCTCTCTTAAGAAAAGTAATGTAAACTTCCTACTAGAACTAATTAGTTTCTTAGTTTGGTTAGAACTTACTAGAGAGATATTGGATTTACCTTTGTGGACATTATTGATGGAAGACTAGGTGGTATTGGTTTCCTCTCCTCATGAGGATTACATCCTTGATATATATATAGTGGATTAATCTAAACACTACACCACACACATCAAGTGGAAATACATCTACCTCCACTTCATCTAATGATATTGAGCTCTACATCTTGATTACCCATTCCAATGGATATGGTTTAAGATGATGATGAAATTTCAATCCAAGATTGCTTAATAGATCTTATGCTATGAGGTTTCCTTGTAAAACAAAATAAAATAGAGCACCCACTTTTATCTTCAAGACTTGGATCTTAATATGGAAGAGTTTAATAATCTCCTTCTCTTCCTTGTGTTGAAGTCTAAGCAAGTCCACCTCCTTATGATTTTTAGTGTCGAAAATATTTTCATCTACATCTAAGTCATTCTCTACATGGTTTTTTGAATCCAATGTTAGCAAGTTCTACTTTTGACATCATTCTTATGGTTCTTTTCATTCAACTTCATATGTAGCTTCCAACACTTATCGTTGGTGTGACCATTAATATTACAATGGTTGCAATGGGTGTTCAGATCCTTTCATTAAGGTGCAATTAGTGTTGTCTTCTTTTCCTTTCCTTTCCACTTCTTATTCCCCTCCCTAGAAGCATCTTGGTGACATTTCTGTTTGGAAGCATTTGATTCTCATTTTTTATTGTCTATATTATCTAGGTATTCTAATTGCACATATGCCTCATCAATTTCCCTATGTTTAAAGAGGATAAATTTTCCATGTAAATGATTATCTATAACCCAAGATAATTGAGGAGGACATCTAGGTTCTTTGGAGATATACCCAACACAATTATCATTTTTCTAAACTAGGCAACATATTTTGGTACACACCACCATTTCCTCTTCCTAAAATGATGCCAATGGATCCATTAGTCCTCTATATACCCAATAGGGTAGAAATGAGTCTTAATGAGGTTTCTAAATGCCTCACACTTAGTTATTGAGGTATCACCCTCTAGAGTAGTTGTATTTATGTGGTCTTCCCACTAGATTAGGACATGGTCATTTATTTTTACTTTAGAAAATGAAATATTTTGATCTTTTCCTATATTACGGAGAATAAAATAAAATTCTGACTATTGCAACCATTGATTAAACTTAACAACATCAATCTCACCTTGGTAGGTTTTTAATGTCCACTTTTGCTTCCATTTTAAATAGATATTATGAAGAAGTGATGGAATTGGAACTTGGTTTCTCTTATTCTAACTGTTTTTTGTTGTCTCCCTTTTGGATCTTCATTATCTTGACATTTCTCATCTAATCCAAATTCTAAGTTTGAGACACCCACCCACCCAAAATGTCCAAACTTATTTGCTAGAGCTTCCATTAGGAGGAACACATTACAAGAGATATTAAATACTTCTTGTTCTAGCATAAAAATTTCCCCTCCACCTCATCCGAAGGGTTGTTACAACTAGACTCATCTACCATGGCTATTTTTTTGAGACTTCCTTCTTGGTTTCTAGATTCTTCAACTTCTCATAAAACCCCAAAGAAAATTGCTTCATGCCAATATGATTTGTAAATTACTGTGGATATTTCATTGGACTAGTTTGTCATATTTGATTTTACAATATTTTGGAATATTTTGTTGTGCAATTTATTATCTTCGATCTTAGATTTAATATTACTAGCATAATGCTAAAAATTATTGAAATAATTAAAACCCAAATGAAAGAAAAAAGAAAATAAGCACATCATACACACAAATAAAAACAAGATGTAACGTGAGAAACCTAATATGGAGAAAACCTAGCTAGAAGGTGAGGCATATGTGTTGATATATTTAAATTTCTCAGCTATGAAATGCAAGTACAATGAAAGGGGCACTCACTATGAAGTTTCCAGGGAAATTATGGCCTAAATGGGTGCTAGGAATATTTTACCTCCTATTTTATGACTTTATCCTACTCCCATATGCTCTATTTAACTACTGAGCAACAACAAACCAAAATAATGGAAACCCCTTCTTTCCTAATAGCCTAGTGTTTAACATAGCTTAATAGTCATATAGGGTTACAGTTAGGGTTTTCCATCCTCAAAGCTTGATTATTATAGATTTTTTAAACCATGTATAACCTTCTTAAGAGTACACACATGACCATCCTTACATGTGAAACTAATGGGAGTTAACGTGGATCCACTTAGTACCATGGTGTCCACAATGGTAGATCAACTTACGAGAAGCATAATTTTCACATACAGACTCAAATTGAGGTGATATTCATGCCACTTGAAATATTTCATTTTTTTGAATCAGGTCGAAATACTATAAGCTATGAACATAAAGTTTTGACCAAAAAATTGTCATTTGATGTCTGAAATTGGAAGTTGCCTCTAAAATGGGCCTTTCAAGCCAAATTTTCCATGCAAAAAGTACCAAGATAGATGAAAAATTATATAATGATCTATTTTGGATTAGTTCCTATAGTAAATCATGCCATAGTTCCACTAAACACAACATATTTTAAATTTGTTTTAGTTTCCATTCTTCTAACCATATTGATGTATCATTATTTTCATCTCCAATGTGGCCTCCATTCCTAAGCTTTTTTTTAAAAAAAATAAAGCAACTACTTTCATTAAGCATATTCAATGCATTCATGAATAACTGTAGTTTATCTTGCAATGCTAGAAACACAAGTACAAAGAGAGACATGATGCACATTTTGTTTGGATTTATTTCAAATAAGTTGAGTGAGTTTGGTTACGATAAAAAAATGAAGGGTATAAATGTCCTCATTAAAAGGTCGAGCTTCTTCAAAATTGTATTTACTTCATTGTTAAAGCAATGAATTACAATTGTTTCTAACTTGATTTGTTGACATGTTTGGGAATGCATCCAATGGTCCACAATGATCTATTGAAGCCATGCTACCCATGAATTTTTAAATTAGAACTTGACGTTTTAGTACCTGTTGTAGCGGCTGCAACACCCTCCAAAATTTTGGCTTGCACTCAAATTTCAGAGCCTTCCTTGGTTTTTCCTTTGATGGTTGCAAACACTCGAGCTCATTCCTTGAGCTTCTTTAAGAGTCTTTTCACTCTTTTGATTTCTTAATCAACTGCATCTTTCCACATGTTGATATCTTTGTCATGCTTGCGATCTTTTTTCTGGTGTATTCGAAGGTTTGTCTTTGTGTGTTTGGGCTATCCTAGTTATGTGAACATCGGTCATACTCACACACAAAGTTGTAAGCACTGTCATGCAAATGTCGTCATATTTGTCCAAAGTTCTACCCCAAGTGTCACACTTGTCGCTTTAAGCTCTAGATAGTCCCATGAGTGTCATGCTTTGTTACATTGTCCTGGTGGTCAATGTGTTCATGTTGGTGATGTATGCTAAGTGTGTGATCACAATTTCGAGTCGTCACAAGTTCACTTGCCTCTCACACTTAGCCATTTTCTTGAAAACCTCTCGATGGAACAACTTCACCTCATCGGACCTCGACTGAGCTGCACTGTGTAGTCTCAGCCCTCAGTAGTGTTTCTCTACTACTTGGAACTGCATAGTTCTTGAGTCTGTCCTCCCAATCACTTGCATTGCACAATCCCAGAGGTAAGAAACCTATCTTCATTCCTAGAACTGCACATAAATTGCCTCAAAGCCCGACTTGAACTGCACACTCTGCAATATTAGTTATCAAGCCTCCTTCTTGCTTGCCAGAACCTCACATTATGCAGAGACTTGAGCCTGTACTTCTCCTAGAAACTGCACATAGGCATCCTCCTAGTGACCTCCCTCAGCCGGGACTCACTACTTTCAAAAACTATGTAGAACTGTCCTATGGTCCCTCTGCTGTCTTGCCTTGTCTTCCCTCAGGAAACTACACAGAGGTGCCCCTCAGGGTCCCACTTTGTAGTTTCCACTGATGTCCTCAATTGCATAATCCTACCTCCCAGTGGCCTCTGCGCAATTTTCCTGACAGTGAAGACTGTGCCCCGAAGTTCCTCATCCAAGCCTGAGTTGCGCTCTACGCAGTCTCAGTGACCAACCTCCCTCACTGTAACCCATAACTGCACAATGCACAATTACTGGGCCCTCTTCCCAGCATGTCATCTGTCCTTGGCCCGGACCATGGAATACAATGCAACATGATAAAATATGAGGTTTTGGATTTGATGTCATCCCGTCATGAGTGAATTACAGGAACAGGTACTCTGATAGATCATGGCGAAGATGACAAACGAGAAGAAGAAGGAGCGCACATGCTAGAATACTTACTTGTAGCTGGACGGACGAAATAAGCCCATCAAATAACAAGCAAAAGGAACACATGCATATGGTTATCTTGCAAGACCAAGACCATTGAAGACCCCGCATCATCAAGTCACGCGGAGGAGAAGACAAAGAACACCCGAGAGTACATCCATCACTTAGTAGCACAACAACTTGACATTGCCACCACATCCAATTAGTCCATGTCAGCAGTGTCATGCGAATTTGTGTCATGAGTTGTTAAGGCCACATCACCACTATGGGCCATATATGTTGTAACCGAATGTAATGTAAAGTGAAAGTCCAATGGACACACATATGAAGTTGAAGAGTCATGTCAGTTGAAAATTCATAGGAAGTTGAACGGTCATGAGGGTAGTCCAAGATTCACAAGGGTCAAGCATCACCCTTGGCTACATATATCCCTCCCATTGTATGAGCAAGTAATTTTCACCTTGGCTCCTCCCACATAGCCTTGAGAGTTTTCAGTATGTTCTTTGAGGAGCGAGGAGGGGTTCCAATTTCCCACTACTGGGACTAGTGATGTCTGGTGTACAAATGTGTCTTGGAATTTTTTCTTAATTTGTTGGGTGTGGAGCCTGATTATCTTCTGTATTCAAAGGTATCGCTGCATTGGACCCTAGTTCGTAATGGGGTGGAAACGTTGCTCGTAAAATATTTGCTACGAGGGGACTAGGGGCAGCGCCCCGAAGCTAAGAATAGATGTAAAATTTCCTTGTAAAATGTTGTAATTTTGTAGTCAATTTGGGCCGTTCATTAGGTAGAGTTATGATGGTAGAAGTTATGTTTAATTTAGGGTTTTTTTCCCTAGAAGGTAACCCCTCGCTATATATGAGGGAACTGTATTGCGTCTATGTATATTTGTATTCTAAGTGAGGAAGAGAGAGGAGATTGAGAGTGAAGAGGGAATTACAGTGGATCTGCTGTAGGTTGTATCTCTTCAGTTTGCTGGATAATATAAAAAGAAGGACTGACTGTTTCTCCATGGACGTAGCCCAAACTGGGTGAACCATGTATATCTGTGTCTCTCTTGTTTTATGTTATTTCTGTGTTTATATTTCTGCAATATTTTATGTGTTCCATTGCTCTATAATATATAATTCTCTAATAGCTGGTATCAGAGCCGAAGGTCCCGATAAACTCGCAGGAGAGAAGGGTTCCTGGTTTGATTGGGAGCAATGGTGGAAGATGGTAGGTTTAGGGTCGAAAAAAATTAATGGCCAAAACTACTAGTTGTGGAAGATGCAGATGGAAGATTATTTATACCAGAGAGATCTGTACCAACCATTGAGCGGAAAGACAAAGAAGTCGATGAGTATGACAGACACAGAATGGGATATTCTCGACAGAAAAGCACTTGGAAAAATACAGTTGTGCCTAGTGGCGTCGGTAGCATTTAATATTTCAAAGGAAATGACAACAGAGGGTTTAATGTCGACATTGGCCAAACTATATGAAAAAACCTCAGCCTCAGATAAGGTATTTCTTATGAAGCGTTTATTTAACATGAAGATGTCAAAAGGTGGATCTATTGCTGATAATTTAAATGAGTTTAATACAGTTACCAGTCAGTTAAGTTCTGTAGGGGTAACTTTTGATGATGAAGTTAGGGCTCTGTTATTTCTGTGCTCATTGCCAGAAAGTTGGAATGGTTTAGTTATGGCCATTAGTAACTCTATCTCTAGATCTAGTACTTTAAAGTTTGATGATATTGTCGGTGCAATCCTTAGCAAGGAAATGCGACATAACAGCTCTGGTGAGACATTAGGTAATTCTTTGACTGCAGAGAGTAGGGGAAGAAAAATGGAAAGAGGAAAGAGCCCTAGATATTGCAGTAAGTCAAGAAAAGGCAGATCCAAGTCCAGATCGGGGATAGTGTGCTGGAAATGCGGGAAGAAAGGAGACCTAAAGAAATACTACAAATCTCGAAAGGGAAAAGGAGACGCGCAGCAAGAAAATAATCATGAAGCGAATGTAACAGGTGATGTGTTGCAAGATGCTTTGATTCTTTCATTAGAATATATTATTGATGCCTGGGTGGTAGATTCAAGTCCTCATTCCATGCCACACTTGATAGGAAACATTTTTATGATTATGTTCAAGGAGATTTTGGACAAGTTCGATTGGGTGATGATAAACCCTGTAAAACAATTGGAATGGGTACAGTTTTCATAAAACAACAAAATGGAAATCAATGGCTATTGAAAGAGATAAGGCATGTTCCAGATCTGAAGAAAAATCTGATTTCAACAGGGAAGTTGGGAGGTGAAGGTTGCGTAACTACTTTCACAGATAAAACCTAGAAGGTCACTAAAGGATCTCTGGTAATAGCGAAAGGAGGAAAGGTTGGTACATTGTATTTATGCAATGGTATTACTAATTCTGTTAATGATTTAACCTCTATATGAGAAGATAGAACATTGTGGGATCATAGGCTCAGGCACATGAGTGAGAAAGGGATGCAGATTCTTCACTCAAGAAGTTTGTTGCTAGGTTTGAAGCATGTTGATTTAAAATTCTGTGAGAATTGTGTTTATGGAAAACAGAAGAGAGTCAAATTCCTCAGAGTTGGGAAAGAAAAGAAGAGCGAAAAATTAGAGCTTGTGCATACAGATGTATGGGGACCTGCTTAGGTATCATCTCTTGGTGGCTCTCGTTATTATGTTACTTTTATTGATGATGCAACTAGAAAATTATAGATTTTTTGTATTCGAAATAAATATGATGTATTTGATACTTTCAAGAAATGGAAAGCTTTGGTTGAAAATGAGACAGGAAAAAGGTTGAACTGTCTCAGATCAGACAATGGAGGTGAATATTGCAGCAAAGAGTTTGATAGGTACTATTCAGAGAATGGAATTCGTAGAGAGAAGATAGTTCCAGGAACACCACAAGAAAATGGTGTGTCAAAAAGGATGAACATGACAATCATGGAGCATGCAAGGTGCATGAGATTGCATGTAGGATTGCCTTTATAATTTGGGCAGATGTTGTAGATACCGTTGTTTATCTAATAAACAAAGGGCCTTCAAGTTCCTTGGATGGTGGTATTCCTGAGGAGGCATGGACAGGTAAAAAGGTAAACTACTCTTTTTTTAAGACTTTTGGTTGTGAAGCCTTTGTCCACATTAATAAAGAAAATAGAACAAAGCTTGAGGAAAAATCAAAGAAATGTACCTTTATTGGATATGGTGTTAATGATTTTGGTTATTGCTTTTATGATTATGAAAAACACAAAATCATTAGGAGCAGAGATGTCATATTCAATGAAAAGGTTTTGTATAAGGATCAGTTGCAGGAAAAGAAACAGGAAAAAGAAAACAGAGAATACACAGTGCTTGACGAGATCACAGAAAAAGTGATGGTGCCTGAAAATCATAATGATCAATAGCCAGAACAACAACCACAACAACAACAAGCACCTAAAACACCTGAAAGTGGTGTTAGAAGATCTACCAGGATAAGTAGACCCCCTGAATGATACTCTCCTTCATTATATTATGTATTGTTGACTGATTCTGGTGAACCAGAATGTTATGAAGAAGTAGTGTAGGTAGAAACTAGGAAGAAGTGGGAGAAATCCATGAAAGAAGAGATGGACTCCTTAGCACATAACCGGACTTGGGACTTAGTCAGGTTGCCAGCAGGTAAAACAACATTGCAGAATAAATGGGTTTACAACTTGAAGGAAGAAGATGGAGGTAGAAAAAGGTATAAAGCTAGACTTGTGGTGAAAGGGTTTGCACAGAATAAGGGTATAGAATTTGATGAGATATTTTCTCCTTTTATTAAAATGAATTCAATCAGAACTATTTTAAGTCTAGTAGCAGCTGAAGATTTGCATCTTGAGCAATTAAATGTAAAGACAACTTTTCTCCATGGGGATTTGGAGGAAGAGATATATATGCAGCATCCACAAGGATATGAGGTAAAAGGGAAGGAGAAACTAGTGTGCAGGTTGAAGAAGAGCTTGTATGGCTTAAAACAGGCTCCAAGGCAGTGGTATCTAAAATTTGACAAGTTTATGTCTAAACAAGGTTATACTAGATGTCACTCTGATCATTGTGTTCATCTCAAAAAGAAAAATGATGGCAGCTATATTATATTGTTATTGTATGTAGATGACGTGCTTGTTGCAGGTTCTAACATGTAGGAAATAAATGTGCTCAAAAGAAAATTGGAAAAATCATCTGTAATGAAGGATTTGGGTGTTGCAAAACAAATCCTTGGTATGAGAATAACTAGAGACAGGAAGAATCGCAAATTAACATTGTCTCAAAGTGAGTACATAGAAAAGGTGTTGAAAAGGTTTAATATGCAGAATGCAAAACCAGTTTGTATACCTTTGGCTTGCCATTTCAAATTAAGTAAGGAGGAGTGTCCCTAGATTCAGGAAGAAATGGCTCATATGTCTAAAGTTCCATATGCATCAGCAGTTGGAAGCTTAATGTATGCAATGGTCTGCACAAGGCCTGATATTGCACATGCAATGGGAGTTGTAAGTAGGTACATGAACAATCCAGGAAAAGAACATTGGATGGCGGTGAAGTTTATTCTCAGGTGTTTGAGAGGTACCACAAATCAAGCATTATGCTTTGGTGGTTCAAACATTGCTCTACAGGGATATGTTGATGCAGATATGGCAGGTGATAGAGATAACAGGAGAAGCACAATAGGGTATGTGTTTACTGTAGGTGGAACAACTGTCATTTGGGTCTCAAAACTGCAAAGTGTTGTTGCACTCCCAACAATAGAAGTAGAGTATGTTGTTGCTACAGAGGCTAGTAAAGAAATGATTTGGTTACAGAGGTTTATGGATGAATTGGGTAAGAAGCAGGAGTTAGGCAAGTTATACAGTGACAACCAGAGTGCCATACATCTTGCAAAGAACTTTGCATTTCATTCCAAGACTAAACATATACAACCCAAGTACCATTTCATATGGTCAACATTGGAAGGTAGACAGTTGAAGCTGGAAAAGATACACACTAGCCAGAATCCTGCAGATATGTTTACAAAAGTTGTAACCAGGGGGAAACTGAGAATTTGCTTAGTTTCAATTAATCTTCAAGTATGGTGAAGAAGATGAGAAACAACCAGGTCCAAAGTGGAGTCATTGTCCAACAAATGAAGCAGCGGCGGAGTTGCTATAATCAGTCTCCATGTGGGAGATTGTTGGGTGTAGAGCCTGATTATCTTATGTATTCAAAGGTATCGCTGCATTGGACCCCAGTTGCCGCCCATAAAATATTTGCTGCTGGGGGATTGGGGGTAGTGCCCTCGAAGCTAAGAATAGATGTAAAATTTCCCTGTAAAATGTTGTAATTTCGTAGTCAATTTGGGCCGTTCATTAGGCAGAGATCTGACGGTAGAAGTTATGTTTAATTTAGGGTTTTTTTCCATAGAATACAACCCCTCGCTATATATGAGGGAATTGTAATGCGTCTATGTATATCTGTATTCTGAGTGAGGAAGAGAGAGGAGATTGAGAGTGAAGAGGGAATTACAATGGATCTGCTGTAGGTTGTATCTCTTTATTTTGCTAGATAATATAAAAAGAAGGATTGGCTGTTTCTCTGTGGATGTAGCCCAAACTGGGTGAACCATGTATATCTGCATCTCTCTTGTTTATGTTATTTCTGTGTTTATATTTATGCAATATTTTATGTGTTCCATTGCTTTGTAATATATAATTCTCTAACATAATTCAGAAGCCTGTTAAGGCCAACATGTTTTCACACATGTTTTATAGATGTTTGTAAGACTACTATTTAAACATTTGTAATGCATGTTTGCTTAACTTGTACTAAGATAGTTGAACTACTTTGGTTGTTTTAGTACTTACATTGTTGAGAATGTGTTGCATTTCTTATCATTGCTTTCTCATCCTTGTGGAATACTCCACGGGACATTAGACAGACTTGTCTTGTTTACTAGTTATAATGACCGTCACATCGATGTGGACTACTCTATTGGATGGTGCGCGTGTTTTCCCTTGCACTTCAGTTTAACGACTGCCGCATCTACTGTGGACTACTACACTAGGTGTCGGACAGACCCTTTTTGGTTCGCGTGTGTCTCTTCTTGGGTGGTACTACTACCTCTCACTTAGAGACTCACTTTCCTCTTCCCCTTTGTAGTAAGAGAACCTAGACACAAGTTACATTACGCACTCACCAGGCATACTCACCTCGCTTTTTGAAGATACAAGCATAACACTCTCATGTGACGAACAACAAGAGCTAAGCCAAATCTCCAAGAGAATGGAAACTGGGCCATCGTATCAGATGGGACTCCTACACCAAACGGTGTGAAGTTTAGTTGGGACTTCATACCGGGGAGATCCCTTGAATGTTGGTGGGTCTAGCACTATCAACATTTCCAGCGCTAGAAGGAGGGTTGCCAGTAGTTTATCGCTGATTGTCCCAACGATCCCACTCATCCATCATCTAGTCAAGATAGTAACACTCACTCCCTCTCCCCTACACACAACTCTAAAGTTCGTTATTTCTCACCTCCCAAACCCGAACGTGAAATCCCATATCAGTGGATTAGAGCTTTCCATCCCATCACCCGTCAATTTTCTAAATCCCTTGGACTAATTCCAGGAGTGTACGCTCTTCCATATTCTCAGAGGAAGCAAAAGACTACCCCCATAGGAGTGGTAATTTCATCTATGGAAGAAGTGATCTTCTCCACTCTTGAAGAGATGGCAGAAGCTGTGGAAAAAGAAGAGGAACCTCCAATATTTCGAAAGGAAGAAGAAGAAAACCCCTTAGTCTTGGGCTCGAGTTTCAGTGCAATAGGTGGAGGGGAAGGCAATAGAGGAGTTGGAGATGAAGACAAACCAAAAAATTCAGAGGAAGAACCATCAAATTTAGAAGAAGAGGAGGACGAAGAAGAGGACAACATGGTAGAGAAAAATCTGGAATGGATGACTCAGGGCCCATTGGATGACTATGGAAACACAGTTGGGGTACTATCTTGCAGAGCCATCCCCTACCCCACCAGGCACACAGATGGGTCTCCTTCCATGCCCAAATGGCGAAAATGAAACTTGTACAATAGTTTGTAACAATAGTAGTAGTAGTGATGGTAGTACTAGTGCAACAAGCAGTCCTTGTACAAATGACATGTGGACCATGTACTTTGGCGGATCAAAGACACATGAGGGATTTGGAGTTGGTTGTGCTTTAACAGACCCACTGCAGAGAAATCACTTAATCTCTAGCCGCTTGGAGTTTGAGTGCACAACAACACCACTGAGTACGAAGCACTTGTCTTGGGCTTACAGAAAGCCATAAGCCTCAACGTTGTTGTTCTAAAAGTGGTAGGTGACTCAGAAATTATGGTGCGTTAGGTATGTAACACTATACACTGTGTGTCACCCCATCTTAAGAGTTATCAAGAAGAGGTATAGGGATTAATTTCTCAATTCCAAGCTTTTAACATTATTTAAGTACCAAGAATGCGTAACGCAACTGTAGATGCCTTGGCAAATGCAGCTGCTAGGATGTCAACGTTAAGAGATTTTATATTGATATTTTTTATAAACCGTCTGTCCTGGAAAACATCACTAATTTACGCGTTTTTGATGATGATCAACAGATACTGCGTTTCATGGCTAACACTGACATCTTCAAAGACGCAACAATAGACGAGGATGAGAACGAGCAGTGTCTATAGGACACAATCGATGTAAGCAAAGGCAACCTCATCCCTAAGGGTGTGGTATCACTTGAGAAGCTGTATGACTTGCAAAATCACTTTTAGGGACCCGTGAATGCCAAAACCCACAATTCTACATTGATGCACACACAAATTAATCTGGGAATGGGCAAAGATCCGAAGTTTGTGAATCTTGTTACGTGTTGTACATCACAAGAGCACATGTATTATGTAATATTTGTAGATGGTTTTTCTCATAAGTGTTGGATTTTATTCATGCAGAAGAAAGATCATACGTTTGCTAAATTTTGTGAATTTAAAGCACTTTTTGAGAAAGACACTGACAAGAAAGTTAAAGCTCTCAGAAGTGATAACAGCGGATAATATGTCGAATGAACTCAATAACTTTTTTGCATCAGAAGGAATTCGATGGGAATTAATAGCACCCCATAATGCACAACAAAATGGGGTGGATGAAAGAAAGAACAAAAGTATTTTGGGAGCTACATTTGCGATGTTACATGATCAGGGCCTACCATTGCCCTTGTGGGCTGAAGCATCCAACACAACTATATATGTGCAGAACATAAGTCCTCATCGGATTCTCAGGATGAGTACACCAGAAGAAGATTTTTCAAGTAAGAAACTAGATGTGGCACACTTTAGGATCTTTGGTTCATCAGTCTACTGTCATGTTACCAAGGATGCAAGGAAAAATCTAGAACCAACAGCTGAGTTGGGCATATTTTTGGGGTACACTGATACACCTCACAACTATCGGGTGTACCTGTCATCTCACAAGATGACAGTGGTTCGTAGAGATGTGAAGTTCGATGAAGAGAATGCCATGAGATGTTCCCTTGAGAGGGAGATTCAGTTGCATGGAGAAGAGGAGTTTTTAGCTCCAAAAGAACCTTAGGATGATGTGGAGCAACCACATGCAGAGGAGAAGAGAGTGGAAGCACGCACTCATGCAAAGACTTCTAGAGATGGAATTAAGCACACCAAGTAGGCTGACAGATTGATGCATGATTTTAGAGAGAATGTGGGAGCACCCACATCACATTGTAGTCATAGGAGGTCACCATATGAGAACACTGGCTACATGGATCTAATGAGGGAGATTGTATAGATTGAGCCATCCTCATTCGAAGAAGCAGTGCAGAAACCTGTATGGGTTGATGCCATGGTTGAGGATTATGACTCCATTATTAGAAGCAATGTTTGGGAAGTGGTCCCAATACCATCAGACAAGTTAGTGGTGAGTTCTAGATGGATCTACAAGGTAAAGCAAACAATATATGGGAGTGTGGAGAAACACAAGGCCATATTTGTGGCAAGAGGGTTCTCTCAAGTGGAGGAAATTGAATACGAGGAGACCTTTGCTCTAGTAGAAAGGTACTCTTCAATTAGATCTATTCTATAACTTTCAATCCATATGGGATGGAAGATACATCATATGGATGTGAAGAAAACATTCCTCAATGGTGTGATTGAGGAAGAGGTGTACATTGAGTAGCTAGAAGGATTTAAGACCTTCAATAGAGAGTCACATGTGTGCAGACTTAATTGAGTGGTGTATGGATTGAAACAAGCACCTCGTGCTTGGTACACCATGATTGACAACTATTTCACTAGGTTGGGCTTCACCAAAAGTGAAGCAAATGCGAACCTTTACCATATTGTGGTTGAAGGTAAATTGTTGATTATAGTATTATATGTCGATGATTTAATTCTAGCAGGTGATGAAAAGATGGTAAAATATTGCAAAGAGGATATTGCAAGAGAATTCGAGTTGAAAGACCTTGGTCTCATGCATTATTTCCTTGGTATGGAAGTATGGAAAGAAGATGAGGAACTGTTTGTCTCCCAAGGAAAGTATGCCAACGAGATACTAAAGAAGTTCCACATGGAGAGAAGCAAACCCATGAAGACTCCTCTAGGAGGGAATTGGAGGAAGGAGATGGTACATCAAGTGAAGTAGTGGAGGCTACTATTTACGGGAAGCTTGTGGGTTCACTTATGTATTTGGTGAACACAAGACCAGATATAATATTTTGTAGTTAAACAACTTAGTCAAGCAATGGTTAAGCCAACCAAACTCTATTAGAAGGCAACTAAACATGTTTTGAGATACCTCAAAAGGAACCACTCAGTTTAGTCTTTGGTACAAAATAACATAGGGAGTGGAACTGCAAGGCTTCACAAATGAAGATTGGGCAGGGAGTTCATCCGACAGGAAGAGAACATCAGGGGGAATCTTCAGTATTGGGTCAGCAATAGTTTTTTGGTATAACAAGAAGTAGAGATCAATTGCACTCAGTTCGACAGAAGCTGAGTACATGGTTGCTAGTCAAGCAACTTGTGAGGCTATCTAGATGAGGAAGATCCTTGTTGGGTTATTTGTTCAATAGATGGATTCTACAATGATTTACAGTGACAATCAGAGTTGTATCAAATTATTTGAGAATCCACTTTTTCATGATCGGTCCAAGCATATCAAGATCCGATATCACCATCTACGATATTGTGTGCAGAGGAAAATCATTTTGAGAGGGAGTGTTGAAAATGAAACAAGAAAATCCTAATTTAATTTTGTCCTTGAATTAAATTGGGATTAAAATTTTAATTCCACATTTGATGACAACTTGTATTAGTTAATTAAGTTAATTTGACTTAGTTGGCTTAGTTAATTCGAGTTGAGGGTCTAACTTGAGTCATGTAGAGTATCTCCTACATTATAGGATCATTGGTTGAGTTTATTTTGAGTTGTAATTAATTAATTTAGTTTAACTAAGTTAAAGTCAGTTAAACTAGTTTCATCTGTTGGAGGAACTAGTAGGAGGTCTAATAGTGTGGCACTGCCTGTAGTGATCAACCATAAATAACTCATGCATGTCAGATCTGAGAGTTACCTAGTTGAGATTGGAGTTTACAGATAATGTATGATTAATTGTATAATCATCTGAATTGTAAAGGTGGTGCATGCAGTTAGAGGAAGACCTATGAGGTTTTCACAATTCATATTGAGGAATTTCACTAATTAATAGGCAGCTAATTCCCAAGGAAACAATGCAAGGAAATAAGGACTTGGGAAAGCAGAAAATTGGTTAAGTATTGGCCTGGGCTTGTCTAGAAAGCAGTGAGACAGATAGAGATAGTGCAGAGGTTGCTTAGGCTTGAGCAACGCATTGTAATCTTCTCATATTTTCTAAATAATGCAATATACAAATAGACATTAGAGGAAATTTTAGCTTAAAAGTGCCCATGGAATTTTAACGTAATTTCCATGTCATAATATGTAAACCAATCAAAATCCTTTAAATTTAAAAAGAGGTACATGTAAATATTTTGGAGGGAAAATAAGAAAAACTATATATATATATATATATATATATATATATATATATATATATATATATATATATATCAATTGTATTTTTTGCTTATCTCCTTACGGTTTTACTCAAATTTCAAGTGTAGATGCTTGTTGGATGTAGAATTAAATTCTGCATCCAACGAGTACCCAATATGCATACTTTTGAGAAAACCCACATTGGTAAAAACTGAATATACTTTAAAAAAGCGTGTTCAACACACTTTTTATTAATGTATTTTCAATTTTTTTTCACTGTGAGTGTTCTCAAAAGTATGCATAATGGGTACTCGTTGAATGCATAATTTAATTCTGCATCCAAGGAGTGTCTACACTTGAAATTTGAGTAAGCCTATAAGGAGATAAGCCAAAAATACAATTAAAAAAGCAGTTTTCTTCTTCCCCCCAAAATCCATAACTCTTAGTTTATTATTTTATTATTTTTCCTTAGGAGGCCATTTTTAGGCTCAATTTTCCTCTAATGAGGGGATTTTAGGTGTGGCTTTCCCTAGTAAATGATTGTATAATGTGTTGATTGAATTATTTCTCTTGTATGCATCATGATTTCGTGATCGTTTAATTGTTTCCGCTGATGAGTAGAGTAGATTCAGGTCTATTGTTGTTGTAAATCACAATTAATAGTTTGAATATACAAGGAATTTCTACATACTCAAAAGAAAAAATCAGGCAGGAATAGCCAATGACGAAAGAAGATTGCCCCGCCCGCCCCCCTTCCTACTCCAAATTATCCAATGAAGGTAATGCCTTCAAGGCCTTGAAGGATGTGCATGAAGATGGGGAAATCATTCCATAGATCAAATCCCTGCAAGCAACCCAAGTGGCACTAACGCAGGAGGTAGAGGGCACTATGGAAGAAAATCCCAAGATCCTAAAATCCCCAAAAATAATGCTTTTCCTAGAAGGGGAAGCACTCATAAAATTTTTTCAAGCCTTGTAAGGATCTAAAGGGGGTACCTCAATCCCTAGAGCAAGTTGACTTAGATATGCACAACAACAAGACTCCAAGGTAGAAGAAAATCAAGAGGGTGATTCGGGGGAAAATGTGGAAGGAAACCAGACAAAGAAGTTTGGGAGATTGCAACAGAATGCGAAAAAAAATTGGGGTTGCAATCAAGGTTAGATTCCTTCAAAGGATACTCCCATGAAAATTTAGTCCTGTCATCCAACTAGTAAATAATGAAAATTGTCTCTTAAAATTATAGAGGGTTGGGTAGTAAAAGGAAAATGAAAATCATGAATGATTTAGTGCAGGATGCTCACCTTACTAGTCTTTGCATCCAAGAGACAAAACTCCCATAGGAAGAAATGCTTACTTCCTTTGGTATCTTTTGGAAAAATAGATCAGATATAACAAAGAGTTCTTTTGGAGCATTTGAAGGACTATGCACAATTTGGAATCCACAACAATTTAATTTAGTGAGCCATCTAGTTCTCTAGAACACTATATTGATGATTTTGGAACATCGAGACATAAGGCATAAAATAAAGATTTACAATATTTATGCCCGAGAAAAGTAGGCATTTTGGAATGCATTGAATGTATTTTACTAAGAGGAACACCATCATCAAAGCATTCTGGTTGGAGATTTCAACACCATCTTAGATACCCTAGAGAAATTTTATGGGGTGGGGGTAAGTATATTTAGGGATCCTTTTGGAGAACATTTGGATGATCTTCTCTTAGATTGGAAGTTATTTGATATGAAGCCACAATTTTTTTTCCTTAGACCAATTGAAGGATTGGTGCCTAATTTATAGTAGCTCGTCTGGATCATTTTTTGATCTACAAAGATTGGTTCCTGTAGGGGTGTTACAGATCCATTTGGGCACATCAACCCCAACTTTCAGATCAATACTATTAGGGCCCATAAAACCCTAATTCAGTTGTTACATTCGCTAAAGAAGTCAACCATCAGAATGCCTAGCTTCCTAAGAAGTTCCATGACTGAAATCATCCAGAAACTGCCTCTAAGAAGATCAACGCAGGCAGGCCTTCATTAGGGTGTGTTGCAATGCGGACCATACACTGATAGGGTGCTATGCAGCGCACTTGAGCCCTCTTTGGCCTATGTTGGGTGAATTTGAGCGAAATTGCATTGGGGTTTGGGAATATTCTTACCCATTGGATGCATCTAGAGTTTCCCAAGTTTATCTACTCCTTTGAGCTTGTATTTGGATGAGGAAGGGAGTTAAGGAACATCAATCCCTTTATGGAAATAAATCCTAAGTTTGGGAGGGCATTCATTATCACCATTTATGGCATAACTTCCTTCATTCACCTATAAAAAGACCACTCATCTAAGTGATCAGGAGCTGGAAATTATTGAATTATAGGGAGATGCTGTTAGTATGAGACTTGAGTTGATTTCAAGTATTGTAATGATGTCAATGTTTGCATTATGACACAGGTTTGACGCTATGACACACTGTTGTCCTTGATTGCAACTCACTCAGATGACAGATCACAGATTTAGGCTCTCAGAATGAAGGAAAAAGAGGTATACGCAGGTTTCCCTTGACCAAGCCGCGTATACACGTGGGTTCACCGAACAAAAGGTGCGTATGCGTATACACGCACTTTCACGCAAGGAAAGGCGCGTACATGTTGAAAACTTGGTTTTGGTCCGTGGTATTTTGACCCGTGGTATTGATCCAAGGTATCTAGACCGAAGTATTGACCCCAAGTATTTGGTCCAAGGTATTGCTTCTAAGTGGTTTTGGACCATGATATTGAGTAAGGCCTAAGACTATAAAAGGAGGAGGAGATCATTAGCAAAAGGCACTCAAGAATTGAATATCTAATGAAGAGAAAGATCTAGAATACTGGTCATTGGGTTATGATGCATAGTTGGATCTGAATCAAGGAGGAACCTGAGCACTTGAAGAAGGATAAGTTCTATTGATGGGTCAAGATCTTAAGGCTTGAAGAGAAGTATCTTTATGTGGTTTTGATATTTTATCTGAATAGTTGGCGCATGTCGTAATCTGTAAATCTAATGATCTGGGTATAACTGATGTCTGAATAGTTGTAAAGGTTAAATCATCTTTTACAGATCTGTATGCAGGTTCATTACAACAAGGGTGCGTATACACGCTGGTTCAGCATTTCAAAACAATGTATACGTAGGTTTGTCTTGAGAAAAGTGCGTATGCACGCAGGTTCAACACATTGAACTGGCGTACACCTCATAAAATATGTTTTAGCTACTTCTGTCTACTGTTGCAGTGTTCTGGATTCTGGCTTGGGTTCTGGTTACTGTTACTGTGTTCTGGTTACAACTTTCAGAAAAGTGATTGTTTGATTCAGTTTTGGTTGGTACAAAGGAGATTGGTTGATGTAGATATATTTGATGTTTGATTGATGTTATTAATGGATCCAGTCTGAAAATTTATGAAACGTGGTCCCTAGAAGAAAAATAGAAGGTTGTAGCCTTTTGTAGGTCAGCACCTACGTACTAATACATCAGCTAGTACAAGAGCTAAGGGGGTTGTAGCTCCCTTCCAGGAGAAGCTGGAGAATGAGAGAAGGTTGTAGTCTTCTGTAGGTAGAAGCCTGCATACTGGTATAAGACTGCACCAGTACAAAAATATTGTAAAAAGAAGTTTCTTATTAAAATAAGATAGAAACAAATTGCAGCAGGTGGTTTTCACCCACATTGGGTTTCCACCTTATATCTTGTGTTCTTGTGTGTGATTGTCTGCTTTGTTTTTATTGTACCTAGTTACTGTTATATGGTTTTGATACACAGATTAAAGATCAACATCTGATAAATTATAAGTCTGCAGGATATACGCTAGTTTTCTTAACAACAGTTGCATATATACTCAAGTTTCATTAACTGAAGTAGCGCATACAAATCTGATTGTGAAAGAAATATTATTGAATTGTTAATACTGATTCCCCCCCCGCAGTATTATTTCCAACAGTCAAAATGTCCTACTTGCTATGAGGAGAGGATGGGATTGAATTAGAGGAGTGATGATGAATCGAGCAATGGGTTGTAACACTTCCTTTTACTAATAAAGTGTTCAAAGCTTTTTCCATATGCTTGTGTTATTCATTTATGCTTTCATATGTGTATCATGTACTTGATTCCATGCTATGTTTAATCAATAGATCATTATCATATGCTTTGATCGGTTGTTGTCTTCTGTCTGTGTGCAGGTACTCTTCAAGTGGATTAAGTACGGAGAGGAGCGACAAAATTGATCAAGGGAGATAAGGAGTAAGCGAAAGCTACAGGTAGGCTTCTTTACCTCTTATTTAATCTATTGATCATAGAAAAAGTAGAGAATGTTTTGCACTGTTGTTCTAGACTTAGCTACTAGTCTAGGGGTTTAAGCGTTTATCTGTAGACACTAAAACTTCCCAAAACAAATTGGCGACCATACTGGGGAGTGATCATCCATCTTAGTAGCTTATCAGCTTCTTAAGACATTTCTACATATTGTACTTGTGGTCTTTGATTGAATTTCAGTCTTCTTTCATTGAAAATTGAGTCAAAACTGTGTCAAAATTGCCTTCAAAATGGCTTACTGTCACAGCGTAGCCTAATGAAGGACATAGTGTGCGGCAATGCACTTTCCGCATAGAGCCAGTGCGCTGAAGCGCACTATCTCTCACTGCTGCCTGCACTAATCCCTTGAGGGTCAGTTTCCCATCTACGAGCTGAAGTTTTTTGCCAAAATTCTTCTGATTGCTTGTTTGCTGATTGTAAATGGATGTCATGTCTCAGAAAATAGGTTTTCATCTCCTTAGCTGGCCCTACTTAGACTAGGATTGATATATGTTTCTTGTGTATTTACTTTGTCATTTTCAATCTATAGTCGAAAGTTAGTGTTTTGGTTGATTGATCTTTGTTGAAAGAATGTGTCGTAAAATCGTCTTTTCCTTTGAAAATTGAATTGTCATAAAGTCTTCATTCATAAAAGATCCATTGATTAATGTATGCATATGATTAGTATTTTCGTTGAAAGTGTCGTAATTCCTCATTTCTTTAAAAACGAAAGTGTCGTAAAGTCTTCTTTTCCTTGAAGAGGAATTGTTGCAAAATCGTCATTTTTATGAAAAGAGTTTATTGATCAATTGTGCATTTTTCCTTTTTGTTCATTCACATTAAGGGAAGTCGAAAAAAATACATGCATGTTGCATTGAAAAAGTTTGTGTGTGCTGATAGGAATAGTGTAGGGAATTTGCATTTAGATTGTGCTCTTTGCTCTTTGTCAAAGATCTGATTGCTCTATCCCTACTAGCTAAGGATTTTCATTGTTAAATTGAATGGAAAGAATGCTTATCATATTAGTTTCATTTTAGGAATTGCAAAAATACATCATGTGGTGAACCTTGAAAGGAAAATTATAAAGGAGATCAACTTAAAATTTATTTGAATTTACCTAATGGAGCATTGTCACCTAACGAGAACATTTAGTGGTTCTAGGCTAGAGACGTGTTCCAGTGTCGTAAAACAAAGCAGCTGTCGCTAACTTGTCTGCAATACATCTTGAGTGTGATACCTCATTCCATGTACGTGAGTATATCGTAGCTCGTCCACGTACCTTCGGGTATGTAGGGCGGTGTTACAATATGTAAAGTATATGGGAATGCTCTCACTGTGTGGTTTTGCATTAGATAGCGCTTATACAGATTGGGCCTCCATGTACTTTTGGGTATATGTGGGAGGAAAAAACTAGGTTGCTATCCCTCCTTAGGTAACTGAGTCTGCCGCCTTGTACACTGTGATACATCGAACACAACATTCAGGGAGATTGCCTTCCTATACTTCTCGATTTTCCGGGAGGTATTCTGCAGTTCATAGTTGCTTGGTAAACCTTTTGCCTAGATTATCCCTCTTTTGGTTTGTTATGTTACTTTGATTAAAATAAATATAATTGACCACGGATAACATCCTCTACACTCACTCCTTAGTTGATCTTAGGTTGAAACATATGGTGACAAATCCAGAGTCCATTGATCAAGGAATTCCTTAAGATGGGAATCCTAGTCCTTTTCCTTCTTTTGGAAATATTGGTGCTCCATATATGGCTACATTATCCCTTCTAGGATTTACCATTGGCTTGCCAGTATGGTTGTTTTCAACCTCCTTGGTTCAAAATGTCGTGATTTCTCCGCAATCGAGTACACCTCCAACTAGACAAAATCAACCTCTAGTTGGTCCTAAAGTTGACCCTTTGCCTTCTTCCTCCGTTGTCTCTTCCTCCCCTTCTTACTCTTCGCATGTGGAAAGGATTGGTACTAGTAACCAGGTGGTTAAGAAGAAGAATAAAGGGAAGAAGAAGAAGAAGAAGAAGAAGAAGAAGAAGAAGAAGAAGCAAATTCAGTAGAGGGGCAACCAAGCAACCATTGCTTTGAATGCGACATCTAATGAGAAACCACCCATCAAGCCTCATAATGTTTGATATCCATGCAAACTTTGTGTGAGAGACCATCTTCTTCGAAATTTTCCTGATATTCCTCAAATCTTAGAAGAATGGTCTTCCGGTTCACATCATCTTGTGTCATCAACTTCTCGAGATCATGTTGGTGACACACCATCAACTAGTGGTAGTAAAGCTCATGGAAAGAAGAGAAAAATCAAGTTTCCTTGTAGGTTATGTGAAGGGAATCACCCCATTCACCTTTTTCCATATCTGGATGAAGCCAAAAGAGTGTTGCATAACCGTCCTGCTTCACCGCAACGACTTCCATCTGGTTACAAGAAACTCTCCCTAAATCCTTCTCTAGTTGATGAATTGACTAACCAAAATCACCATCGGTCAAACCCACTCTCTCTAAAAGTGAATCCTATGAGTCTATACTCGACCCAACTCAACAGGTCGAGGTAACAGTTGACTCGATTTCACCTTCAGCGAATCGTACCTTTCCTGAAAACAGTGAATATGATACCACTTAAGTTCTTTTTGTTTCTTCAGATTCTAATGAGCTTGGGGGTAGTCCTCCTGTTCCATTAAGACAGAAAGAAAATCCTCCCACTCTTGTAACTCAAGGGGTTAATTCTCCCGTTTCTACGGTACCCCCTCCAATAGTCTAGTCACTTCCTTTGATTGGAATCAACTGGCAGGATTCTGCCTTCCTTCTTATGTGCCTTTCTATATCATAGTACAGGTTTGTAATATGATTGTATCTGGCACTATTATAGATGAAGGTGCATCAGTGAGCATCCTTTCCTCAACTACTTGGCAAGTGCTCGGTTCGCCAACACTTGTGCCTCTTACCCAGAATTTGTTGGCTTTTAACAGAGGAACCAGTCAACCATTAGGGATCCTCCCTCGGTTACCCATTACTTTGGGAGGAAAAATCGTTTATCTAAATGTGATGGTAGTCCTAGGCCCTTTAGATTATAACTTACTACTTGGGCGTGACTATGTTTATGACATGGGAGCTATTGTTTCAACACTCTTTCGAGTGATTTGTTTCCCGCATGAAGGCAGAATTGTTAGCGTTGACCAGCTTTCATTTCCCAGTCCAAATATGGTTCCCAGACAACCATCTTCCCTAAATGCTCCCTTTTTACCAATGGTATCGTCCCCGCCACGGGTTAGTTATGTGGCAACCTGTTCCATACCTACATCAACTGACAATAAATTCAGTGATGTTGTACAACATGTACTGGGGGCATTGGAACCAGATCTCTCCTTCATGACATCTCATGAGTCATGAAACAAGGATCTATGAGGATAGTTCTTTTACTGTGTCAACCTCGTTAAAAAATGAAATAGGTCCATGAGGATAGTTCTTTTACTGTGTCAACCTCGTTAAAAAAATGAAACAAAGGAGTATGAGGATAATTCCTCGTCTTGTGTCAACCTCATTAAACAATGAAACCAAGGATATGAGCATAGGTCCTTGTCTTGTGTCAAGCTCATTAAAAAATGAAACAAGGTCCCCTGGAGAAAAGTTCCAAGTCGAGTCTTTGATTAGATCTCGTAAAATCCCAGTTGAGTCTTTCACTTGATATCGTAAATGAACCTTCATTCCACCCACCTGATAGCCACAAGTAGTCTACTTAGGTGAATGTAATGAAGCTTGGGGGTCATGCATATAGTGGTAAAGTTAAGTTTCCCTGTAGGTTATGTGAAGGGAATCACCCCATTCACCTTTGTCCCTATCTAAACGAAGCCAAAAAAGTTGTTGGATAACTTTCCTCCTTCACCATAGCAATTTTCATATGGTTACAGGAGACTCTCCCTTTCATCATGATGGGGGCATGTAAACTAGTCTCAAGCATAGTTTTTTTCATTTTAAGCTTGTGTAAAAATGAAACTGAATTCAAGCTTAGTTTTTCATTTTAAGCTTGTGTAAACATGAAATAGAATCCAAGCATAGTTCCATATAGTTCAAGCTTGTCTAAAAATGAACCCATTTCCAGTTTAACTCTCATGATTGCCATTCTATCAGCTTCTTTCGTCAGATGAGCCTTGGTTGTTTTCATCCCATCACCACCATCCCTTTGGCCGATCATACGCTTTCACTTGGTTGTTTTAATTTTTTATTTTGAGGAACAGTTACAACGAGTGGTCTTATTAGATAGCCTCTTCACATCAATCAACATGTTTTGAGAAGTTCCAACATCACCGGAACCAGATGCTATCCTAGACACCACTCGTTCCTCGAAATGGAGTCTTCTTTAATCTCTTTTCAGACTCTCTAAACATGAAAATATTGTCGAGCACTTGTCCTTTCCAACTCGTTAAAGGATTGGAAACAATATCTCTCTTGTATTACTTTACGCTTTTTCGGACTTGAGAGATTAATTTACGAAAAAGAAATTGTGGAGTTTTCTTTTCATCCCTTTTCAAACTCTCTAAACATGAAAAGGACCGAGTTATCTTTGTCGTTAAACTCGTTAAAAACATCAAATAGTGACAAACTTGTCCATCTAGACAAGATCGAGTTTCACCTTCGCTAGACTTGATAAAGCATCAAATAGCGATGGATTCCCCGAAGGGTGAAATTATACAATAAGAATATGTTATCCTCCTCAAGCTTGATAAAAATAAAGAGGTACTGGTCAACAATGACTGGGGAAAATTGGAAAAAGGGGAAAACACTTTATGGTAGCAAGTCGCTCTTGAACATGACACTTTCACCTCATCACAGTGACTATGTGGTTTGGGTCATTCAGCTTGATGGTTATCAAACCGTTGGTATATCATACCATCCACTACTTTGTTTTGGGTCAATGCTACCAATTCATTTTAGTGTCACCGACATGTTCAAGAGAAGTAATTTAGTTCACACTTCATCCTTTGCAATACTGTAAACCTTCATTTTCATGACCACCATTCCTGAACCTTCTGTTACAGATCCATTTGGGCACATCAACCCCAACTTACATATCAGTACTCTTAGGGCCCATCAAACCCTAATTCAGTTGTTACATGCCCTAAAGAAGTCAACCATCAGAATGCCTAGCTTCCCAAGAAGTTCCATGACCAAAATCATCCAGAAACTGCCTCTACGAAGATCAAAGTAGGTAAGCCTTCATTATGGTGTGCTGCAATGAAAATCATACACTGATAGGGTGCTATGCAGTGCACTTGAGCCCTCTTTGGCCTGTGTTGGGTGAATTTGAGTGAATTTCCAGGAGGGTTTGAAAGATTCCTTATCCATTGGATGCCTCTAGAAGTTTATCAAGGCTATCTACTCCTTTGAGCTCGTATTTGGATGAGGAAGGGGGTTAAGGAACATCAATCCCTTATCCCTTCCTCCATGGAACTAAATTCTAAGTTTGGGAGGGCATTCATTATCACTATTTATGGCATAACTTCCTTCATTCACCTTTAAAAAGACCACTCATCTAAGTGATCAGGGGTTGGAAATTATTGAATTATATGGAGATGCTGTTAGTATGAGACTTGAGTTGATTTATTGTAATGATGTCAAAATGTCTTTATTGCTATGAGGAGAGGATGGATTGAACTAGAGGAGTGATGCTGAATCGAGCAAATTGGGTTGTAACTCTTCCTTTTACTAATAAAGTGTTCAAAGCTTTTTCCATATGCTTGTGTTATTCATTTATGCTTTCATATGTGTATCATGTACTTGATTCCATGCTATGTTTAATCAATAGATCATTATCATATGCTTTGATCGATTTTTTTCTTCTGTCTATGTGCAGGTACTCTTCAAGCAGATTAAGTACGGAGAGGAGCGACGAAATTGATCAAGGAGGATAAGGAGTAAGCGAAAGCTACAGGTAGGCTTCTTTACCTCTTATTCAATCTGTTGATCATAGAAAATGTAGAGAATGCTTTACACTGTTGTTCTAGACTTAGCTAATAGTTTAGGGGTTTAAGCGTTTATCCGTAGACACTAAAACTTCCCAAAACAAATTGGCGATCATACTGGGGAGTGATCATCCATCTTAGTAGCTTATCAGCCTCTTAATACATTTCTACATACGGTACTTGTGGTCGTTGATTGAATTTCAGTCTTCTTTCTTTGAAAATTGAGTCAAAATTGTGTCAAAATTGCCTTCAAATGGCTTACTGTCACCAGTGCAGCCTAATGAAGGACACAGTGCGATGCAATGCACTTCCCGCATAGAGCTAGTGTGTTGAAGCACACTATCTCTCATTGCTGCCTGCGCTGATCCCTTGAGGGTCAGTTTCCCATCTAGGAGCTGAAGTTTTTTGCCAAAATTCTTCTGATTGCTTGTTCGCTGATTGTAAATGGATGTCATGTCTCAGAAAATAGGTTTTCATCTCCTTATCTGGCCCTACTTAGACTAGGATTGATAAATGTTTCTTATGTATTTACTTTGTCATTTTCAATCTATAGTTGACAGTTAGTGTTTTGGTTGATTGATCTTTGTCGAAAGAAAGTGTCGTAAAATCGTCTTTTCCTTGAAAATTGAATTGTCGTAAAGTTTTCATTCATAAAAGATCGATTGATTAATGTATGCATATGATTAGTATTTTCCTTGAAAGTGTCGTAATTCCTCATTTCTTTGAAAACGAAGGTGTCGTAAAGTCTTCCTTTCCTTGAAAAGGAATTGTCGCAAAATCATCATTTTTATGAAAAGAGTTTATTGATCAATTGTGCATTAGTTTTCCTTTTTGTTCATTCACATTGAGGGGAATCGAAAAGAAATACATGCATGTTGCATTGAAAAAGTTTGTGTATGCTGATAGGAATAGTGTAGGGAATTTTCATTTAGATTGTGCTCTTTTCTCTTTGTCAAAGATCTGATTGCTCTATCCCTACTAGCTATGCATTTTCATTGTTAAATTGAATGGAAATAATGCTTATCATATTAGTCGCATTTTAGGAATTGCAAAAATACATCACGTGGTGAACCTTGAAAGGAAAATTCTAAAGAATATCAACTTAAAATTTCTCTGAATTTACCTAATGGAGCATTGTCACCTAATAAGAACATTTAGTGGTTCTAGGCTAGAGACGTGTTCCAACATCGTAAAACAAAGCAGCTATCGCTAACTTGTCTGCAATACATTCTGAGTGTGATACCTCATTCCACGTACATGAGTATATTGTAGCTCATCCACGTACCTTCGTGTATATAGGGCGGTGTTACAGTACGTAAAGTATATGGGAGTGCTCTCACTGTGCAGTTTTGCATTAGACAATGCTTATACAGATTGGGCCTCCACGTACTTTCGAGTATATATGGGAGGACAACACTAGGTTGCTATCCATCCTTAGGTAATTGAGTTGGCCACCTTGTACACTGTGATACACTGAATACAATATTCGGGGAGATTGCCTGCTCGTACTTCTCAGTTCACCGGGAGGTATTATGCAATTCATAGTTGCTTGGTAAAACTTTTGCCTAGATTATCCCTCTTTTGTTTTGTTATGTTACTTTGATTAAAATAAATATAATTGACCACGGATAACATCCTTCATGCTCGCTCCTTAGTTGATCTTAGGTTGAAACATATGGCGACAAATCTGGAGTCCACCGATAAAGGAATTCCTTTTGATGGGAATCTTAGTCCTTTTCATTCTTTTGGAAATATTGGTGCTCCATATATGGCTACATTGTCCCTTCCGGGATT
The DNA here is from genome assembly GCA_031772625.1 of Pinus tabuliformis. Classification (NCBI taxonomy): domain Eukaryota; kingdom Viridiplantae; phylum Streptophyta; class Pinopsida; order Pinales; family Pinaceae; genus Pinus; species Pinus tabuliformis. The sequence continues at coordinate 926,121,470 of CM062812.1, read as the reverse complement.
TACCATTGCCTTGCCAGTATAGTTGGTTTAACCTCCTTGGTTCAAAATTTCGTGATTTCTCCGCAATCGAGTACACCTCCAACTAGAAAAAATCAACCTCTAGTTGATCCTAAAGTTGTCCCTTTGCCTTCTTCCTCCATTGTCTCTTCCTCCCCTTCTTCCTCTTCGCCTGGTGAAAGTATTGGTACTAGTAACCAGGTGGTTAAGAGGAAGAAGAAGAAGAAGAAGAAAATTCAGCAGAGGGGAAACCAAGTAACCATTGCTTTGAATGCAACATTTGATGAGAAACCACTTGTTAAGCCTCACAAAGTTCTATATCCATGAAAAATTTGTGCGGGAGACCATCTTCTTCAAAATTGTTCTGATATTCCTCAGATCTTAGAAGAATGGTCTTCCCATTCACATCATCTTGTGTCATCAACTTCTCGAGATCATGTTGGTGACACACCATCAACTAGTGGTAGTAAAGTTCATGGAAAGAAGGGAAAAATCAAGTTTCCCTGTAGGTTATGTGAAGGGAATCACCCCATTCACCATTGTCCCTATCTGGATGAAGCCAAAAGAGTGTTGGATAACCGTCCTGCTTCACCGCGACAACTTCCATATGGTTACAGAAAACTCTCCCTAAGTCCTTCACTAGTTGATGAATTGACTGACTCAAATCAACCGTCGGTCAAACCCACTCTCTTTGAAAGTGAATCCTATGAGTCTATACCCGACCCAAATCAACAGGTCGAGGTAACAGTGGACCTAATTTCACCTTCAGCTAATCGTATCTTTCCTAAAGAGAGTGAACATGATACCACTCAGGTTCTTTTTGTTTCTTTAGATTCTAATGAGTTTGGGGGCAGTCCTCCTATTCCATCAAGACATGAAGACAATCCTCCAGTTCTCGTAACTTAAGGGGTTAATTCTCCCATTTTTACGGGACCCCCTCCAAGTAGTCTGGTCACTACCTTTGATTGGAATCGATTGGCAGGATTCTGTCTTCCTTCTTCTGTGGCTTTCCAGATCATAATACAGGTTTGTAATATGATTGTATCGAGCACTATTATAGATGAATGTGCATCAGTGAGCATCCTTTCCTCAACTGCTTGGCAAGCGCTCGGTTCATCGTCGCTTGTGCCTGTTACCTAGAATCTGTTGGCTTTTAACAGAGGAACCAGCCAACCATTAGGGATCCTACCTTAGTTACCTATTACTTTGGGAGGAAAAATCATTTATTTGAACATGATGGTAGTCCCAGGCCCTTTAGATTATAACTTACTTCTAGGGCGCGACTATGTTTATGACATGGGAGCTATTGTTTCCACACTCTTTTGAGTGATTTTTTTCCCACATGAAGGAAGAATTGTCAGTTGACCAGCTTTCATTTCCTGGTTCAAACATGGTTCCCAGTCAACCATCTTCCCTAAACGGTCCCTTTTTACCAATGGTATCATCCCCGCCATGGGTTAATTATGTGGCAACCTATTCCATACCTACATCAACTGATGATCAATTCAGTGATGTTGTACAACATGTATTGGGTGCATTGGAACCAGATCTCTCCTTCATGACCTCTTATGAGTTGTGATCGAGTATGAGGATAGTTCTTTTACTGTGTCAACCTCGTTAAAAAATGAAACATGTCCATCTTGTGTCCACCTCATTAAAAAATGAAACAAGGAGCATGAGGATAATTCCTTGTCTTGTGTCGACCTTGTTAAAAAATGAAACAAGGAGTACGAGGATAGTTCTTGGTCTTCTATCGACCTCATTAAAAAATGAAACAAGGAATATGAGGATAGTTCTTTTACTATGTCAACCTGATTAAAAAATGAAACAAGCCCCATGAGGATAGTTCCTGGTCTTGTGTCAACCTCATTAAAAAATGAAACCAAGGAATATGAGCAGAGTTCCTTGTCTTGTGTCAAGCTCATTAAAAAATGAAACAAGGTCCCAAGTTCCAAGTCGAGTCTTTGATTAGATCTTGTAAAATCCCAGTCGAGTCTTTCACTTGATCTCATATATGAACCTTCATTCCATCCACCTGATAGCCATGAGTAGTCTACTTAGGTGAATGTAATGAAGCTTGGGGGCATGCACCTAATGGTAAAGTTAAGTTTCCCTGTAGGTTATGTGAAGGGAATCACCCCATTCACCTTTGTCCCTATTTGGATGAAGCCAAAAATGTGTTGGATAACCGTCTTGCTTCACTGCAGCAAATTCCATCTGGTTACAGGATACTTTCTCTTTTATCATGTTGGGGGCATGTAAACCAATCTCAAGCATAGTTTTTCATTTTAAGCTTGTGTAAAATAAGACTAAATTCAAGCATAGTTTTTCATTTTAAGATTGTGTAAAAATGAAACTGAATCCAAGCATGGTTTTCGTTTCAAGCTTGTGTAAACATGAAACTGAATCCAAGCATAGTTCCCTATGGTTCAAGCTTGTGTAAAAATGAACCCATTTCCATTTTAACCCTTGTGATTTCCATTCTATCAGCCTCTTTCATCAGATGAGCCTTGGTTGTTTTCATCCCATTGCCACCATCCCTTTGGCTGATCATACGCTTTCACTTGGTTGTTTTATCCTTTTTTGAGGAACATCTGCAATGAGTGGTCTTATTAGCCAGCCTCTTCACATCAATCAACATGTTTTGAGAAGTTCCAACATCACTGGAACTAGTTGCTACCCTAAACACCACTTGTTCCTCAAAGTGGAGTCCTCTTTAAGCTCTTTTCAGACTCTCTAAACATGAACAGATTGCCGAGCGCTTGTCTTTTCGAGCTCATTAAAGGATTGGAAACGATATCTTTCTTGTATTATTTTACGCTTTTTCAGACTTGAGAGATTATTTTACGAAAAAGAACTGTCGAGTTTCCTTTTCATCCCTTTTCAAACTCCCTAAACATGAAAAGGACCAAGTTTCACCTTCGCTAGACTCGTTAAAGCATCAAATAGCGATGGATTCACCCGAAGGGTGAAATTATACAACAAGCATATGTTATTCTCCTCAAGCTTGATAAAAAATAAAGAGGTATTGGTCAACAATGACTAGGGAAAATGGGAAAAAGCCGAGAAAAATTTATGGTAGCAAGTCGCTCTTGAACATGACACTTTCAACTCATCACTGTGACTATGTGGGTTGGATCATTCAGCTTGATGGTTATCACACCATTGGTCTATCATACCATCGATTACTTTGTTTTGGGTCAATGCTACCAATTCATCTTAGTGTCACTGATATGTTCAAGAGAAGTCATTTAGTTAAAACTTCATCCTTTGCAATACCATAAACCTTGATTTTCATGACCGCCATTCCTGAACCTTGTGTCATCAGTCAATTTTTCATATCCAAAATCATTTACCTCATTTCGTGTCGTTGATGTAGGTTACATCAAGGCCCTCCTGTGATGAGTCGCTTCTTGTCGACATCAGCACATCATTCAAGAAGTTGACTTAGAAACACCCCTTCAGTACCTGTAGAAATTTTGAATAATAAACACATATCCAACAGAGATTATCCCGATTATACAATATTTCAGAATACATGCATAACACATAACCTCCTCTACGTTGATCAACAATTTAGCAGCATCAAAAACAATGAAACATCAATCGCATGCGCACATTAACACAATATGTAATCTGGGGAAAGCATACAGCTGAAAAACCCACACTATCTGTATATTAATGATTGAGAACATGTAACAATACATAGTACAATACTCCTCTCAAGTACTCAGTACTATCTCCACCTGTTACACACAAAACTAGCTCAGATCCGAACAAGTCACAGGTTCAAATCTCCTCCACTGCTTTTCCTGCCTCTATTGCACAATACCTGCTAAGAATCACTCACACTGGAAATCACGTGAGCACATGCTATTCTACTGGGCATATACTGGGCAATTATCATGGGCATACTCAATACATTGCTTGTGCAAGATCTCATGCACAACTATAGTCACAACTGATAGCAATCTCAACCTCTAGCACCTCTCTCCACTGAACTGTACATGCACTGACATGCAACTGAGTTAACTGATGTATTATTTAGTTGCTTTATGAGTTAATAATTAATTCACATATCTCACCACTAGTCTATTTGCAGTTAGACTAAGTACAACTAGTTTAACCAAGTCAAACTGAACACAACTCCATCAACTCTACATCCAACTCCACAGAACTCACATGCTTGAGTTCTAACTGAAGTCCTGCATGCAATAGCTCAACTGACCCACAAAGAAAGCATATTTCCTTCTGACAGCTGCATGTGCCACATCTGTAGCTCAAACTGAAGTGCTCCAAGAGGATAAGATAAAGTTTATAGTCTAAATATTATTATGAGACAATAATATTTGACTTTTCTATTTTTAACCTGGCAGTCTAAAAATAGACTTTGATCACTCCTGCTGTGAACCAGAAATAGAAGTCCATCTATTTTTCCCAACATGACCAATCATCCATAAACAACATCCTGCAACTCATAGACCATGATCCATATGTCTAAAAATAGACTTTGCGCCAAAAATAGCCTGCGGGCCCAGTTAGTGAAGGCGACTCCTTTCAACTAAGCTCCATCATCTTGTTGCATTTTCAACACTCCCTCTCAACAAGATATGGATTATCTGAAACCCCTATCCTGAAACTCTGGAATGTTCTGCATGCAACACATTTTCCCGTCCACTTGCTCCAACAACACTTGGAACAAAAAACACTCCCAACTGACCACTCTGTTGGGCTAGGAACATACTCTGATGCTGAAGCTCTACATGCTGCTGACAAGTGCTCCCTCTCCGACATCTGTGCTACTGAAACATCTCCATGCATCTCGCACCATTGCACACTTCTCTGTGCCACCTAGCACTGTGCAAAACACTTGTTCCTCTCGCATTGCTGCAGCCTGCTAGCTATGCGCTGTCCTAGGATTCCCTACACTGTCGCTCTCTTTGCCGCTCCATCCACATCTATCTCTACCCAATTAGTCAGTTCCTGCTACTCCACATCAGGGCTCATGTAGCAAGGCCTCATCCAAGAGGTTGGGTACCTCAAGGATCCTGCCCCTCCTCCTTGGGACAATCAATCCACATCACCCCACCTCCTACCTAGAGGTATGGTTGCATGTGATCCCTCAGCCCACCTGGCTCAAAGATCCCCCCTACTAGAGGTCTCTGCATGAGTAGATGTCTCTACTCGATCTCCTCTTAGCTTCCCTTGTTGTGGCTGCTCCACAACCTCCTGAAGCTGTTGCACCAATCGTGGCTCCTCCAAAATCATCTGAGACTTCTTCTGGCTCTGCATGTTGAGCGGTAATATATGCTCCTTCTCAACCACCAAGTCTCCATCTGTTGCCTCGCTGCTCAAGGCTTTGCATGCATCTTGAACCTCAAGAGCATACAGGTTCTTGACCTGTGAACTAATCTGCTTCACCTGTCTAGTGATGATGTGTCTAAGGAAAACCTTTCCCTTACTGAAGACTACATCATAGTCTCTGTCTTCCAGCATCACGATCGACACCAAGTTTCTCTTCAGTCCTGGTACATACTTGACATCGGTCAAGGTAAGGTGAGCTCCATGCTCCCTCTGAAAAATAACCGTGCCTACACCTGAGACACTATACTTCTCATCATTACCCATCCCTATGAGTATCTGGAGATCTTTCTCCTCCAAAGTACTAAACAAACTTTTGTCACCGGTCATGTGGAAAGAAGCTCCACTGTCAAGAAACCAACCACTTCCCACCATGGATGACACCATGCATGTGAAGAGTGTGAAATCCAACTCAAATTGTGAAGCAAGTGCCTCACCTTCAAATCCTTCCCTGGATCCCTTCTTGGACTTCTTCTTTGGGTAATTAGTAGCATAATGGCCCAACTCATGACAACGAAGGCATCGCACTTTCGATTTGTCACCCTTCTTCCCATCATTGGAAGAGCTGGATTCGAAAAGAGAACCCTTCTCCTTTCCCTTCTTCACCTTACTTGCTAAGGCACAGTTCTCCTCATCATGCATGGATGAAGAACTGTCTCTGGTGCTTCGTCTGACCTCCTCTTGCACAAGATCCGACCAAAGTCTCTCCCATCCTGGCAATTTCTCCGACCATTGACAGAGTCCTGGTAGGAATGCCAACTCTTTGGAAGACCAAGGAGAGCCAAGCTCACCAAGTCCTCATCATCGAAAATCACCCCCACACTTCCCAGCTCATCCCGACATTGGGTGAACTTCGTGAGATACTTGGGCATGTTGTCTCCATTCTCACACTTAATGTTTCTGAGTTTATCCTTGAGCGCCAACTTCCTCTGGTCGCTCTTGCTTTGGAATGGATCTGTCAACGCTTTCCACATCAAGTATGGAGAAGCCTTTCCATGCAGGCTGGACACAATGTGATCCTTCACGCCCTCTAACAGAATCCTTTGACACTTTGCTGTCTTCTTTTGCCAAACCACAGCTTCAGCAACATCAGTAGGTTTTGGTACTTCAGCATCTATGAAATCCTTCAACCCATTGTCATCTAAATTCAACCCATTGTCATCTAACACCGCCTCCATCCTGTCTTTCCATGCAATATAATTCGAGCTGCCCTTAAGAGCATACTCCAATCGCAATCCGTTGAAAGACATTTCAACTTTGACACCAAGAAAACACTGCTGCAAATTCGAATTCCACCAGCTCAAAAACTCAACCGCCTCTGATCTAAAATTCGTGAGAACAAAGTATTTCTCGTACAGAGATTAACTGTATGGGATTTTACCGGATATCTCACCTTCCAAAGGAAGGATGAATCCAGAGGCTACCTGGCCCGATTACAGACTCTGCCTGAAGAAATAAAATGTAAACACTTTCTGAATAGTAGATCTGATGATCAATAGCTCTGATACCCTGTAGAACTTTTTCTACAAATCAACCAGCTCTGATACCATGTAGAAATTTTGAATAATAAACACATATGCAACAGATATTGTCCCAATTATACACTATTGCGGAATACATGCATAATACATAACCTCCTCTACATTGATCAACAATTTAGCAGCATCAAAAACAATGAAACATCAATCACATCCACACATTAACACAGTATGTAATCCGGGGAAAGCATACAACTAAAAACCCCACACTATCTGTATATTAATGATTGAGAACATGTAACAATACATAGTACAATACTCCTCTCAAGTACTCAGTACTATCTCCACCTCTTACACACAAAACTAGCTCAGATCCGAACAAGTCACAGGTTCAAATCTCCTCCGCTGCTTTGCCTGCCTCTATTGAAAAATACCTACTAAGAATCACTCACACTGGAAATCACGTGAGCACATGCTATTCTACTGGGCATATACTGGGCAATTATCATGGGCATACTCAATACATTGCTTGTGCAAGATCTCATGCACAACTATAGTCACAACTGATAGCAATCTCAACCTCTAACACCTGTCTCCACTGAACTGTACATGCATTGACATGAAACTGAGTTAACTGATGTATTCTTTAGTTGCTTTATGAGTTAATAATTAATTCACATAACTCATCACTAGTATATTTGTAGTTAGACTAAGTACAACTAGTTTAACCAAGTCAAACTGAACACAACTCCATCAACTTTATATCCAACTCCATAGAACTCACATGCTTGAGTTCTAACTGAAGTCCTGCATGCAATAGCTCAGCTGACCCACAAAGAAATCTTATTTCCTTTTGACAGCTGCTGTTATGAAACCAGCTCAAGAAAAGATAGAAAAGATAGATCAACACCTTAGAATTCAGCCTCTTCGAGGGGGCAACCTCCTTTACATTACATAAATGAACAATTCTTGGATGATACAAATGAAAAGACCTCCTTTCTATATATAGGAGTCTAAGGGGTCATAACATAATCATATCTGACATAACAATAATAATGTAAGGGCACAATAATAACAATAGTGGGCTTCTATGGGGCACAATAGTAACAATATGGGCACTACATGGGTGCATCAATATAATAAGTGGGTTGTACTAATAACCATAAGGGGTTACACTAGTAGTATAGGGGCCTAACATGCACCTCTCCTTCAAAAAGCGTTGTCCTCAACGCTTGAGTAGTTCTTGATGCTTCTGTATAAAATTCTTGTCCTCCCTTGTGGAATCTTCAGCGGGTAAGTTCTTCCACTTGATGAGAAACTCTGGAATTGATCGATTTTGTAGCTGTCGGGTTCTTGTTTCTGTGACTGCTCCAGGTTCCAATATGATTTTTCCTTCCTCTTCAATTTCTGGCAATATTGTTTGAATTGGGATCTTTTGCAACTTTTGAATAAGTGGCCATACTTCTTCTTCCTTCTTCCATTCATCCCTTGCTTCGTTTATCCAATCTGGTTGGATAATAGAAATAACACAAAACAATGCTTCCACATCCTCATCCTTGAAGAGTCTTCCCATTCAGTAAGGTCACCATTTTTTAAGTGAATGTAGTATTGCCAACATTTCCTTCTCATAAATAGCTTGCTTGAGATGTAGCAATAAAAATACCCAATCACCTACATCAAAACATTTTTCACTACGATGTTGATCTACCTGTTGCTTCGTTTGATTTTGCACCGAAGTGGTGTTATCCTTTAAAAGTTGGAGAACTTCTTGTTGATGCTCGATGTGATCTTTCACTACTTGAACTTTTTTCTTCTTGATATGTCTTTCTATCTCTAGAGTTTGAGGAGTGGCAATTTCTTCCAATCCTTTACAAGATATGGTCGGATTCATTTCTTGATGCTCGATGTGATCTTTCACTTCTTGAACATTTTTCTTCTTGATATGTCCTTTTATCTTGATAGTTTGAGGAGTGGTAATTTTGACCAATGAATTACAAGATATGGTTAGATTCATTTCTTCTTTCTTGATGATCTTTCACTTCTTGCACCTTTTTCTTCTTGATATGTCCTTCTATCTTGAGAGTTTGAGGAGTGGTAATTCTTGCCTATGCTTTACAAGATATGGTCTGATTCATTTCTTCTTTCCCTGTGGTGGGGTCATGGCGTAGATCCTCTTCTTTTGATGTTTTTTGATCCTTTTCTTCCTCCTCTTCATATTCTATGTAAAATAATTTCTTCTCAGCACACTTATGACCTTTCGTGCATTTTCTATCACAATTGTAACAAAGCCCTTTTTCTCTTTTTTCTTCCAATTGTTGTGGTGTAACCCTTGTAGGTTGTGGAAGGCTAGGAGAAACAACACTTCCATCTTTATAGTTGTGAGGGGTATGCTTCCTGGTTTCCATAATTTTTCTTTCCACTGTGTCACAAAGCCCCTTTACTCTTTCCAATTGTTGTGGTGTTGCTCTAAAGAAGGTGTTGATCTTTGTATCCTCATAATGTGCTATCATTTCCTTCGTGAAAATTGACCACGTAACAAGTCGTTTACGAGAACAAAGTCCTTCATACCATAAAAATTGATCATGTTCTAAATATGAAGATGCAATACATACCTTTTGTAACAGTGGTACACCATGTAGATCAAAATATTGCTCCATCTGAAGTATCCAATTTACCGGATCCTTGCCATCAAACTTCCTCATCTTGCTTTTTCTTGATTTTAGGAGCTCAATCTTGAAACTACTGTAACTCTGTACTTTCAGGTCTTTAAGTTCTGAAATTGTGACTTGTAGTAGCCCTTTGTATCCTCTTTCCAATGCCACCAGGCTAATCCAAATTGGATTCTCCAAGGAAGAGTTATGCAAAATCTCCCACAGTGACCTGCTTATAGACTAGTTTAGTAGAGAAAATTTCTACAACATGCCACGAGTAACTGTTTCAACCTTTGGCTCTAAAAAAATATATACAAGAAACTACAGTCCGTCCTCTTTCTGTAACTTCTTACGAAATTTCAATCCGATTCTCAGAAAGAAAGTTATGACGATTTTCCCCAAGTCACCTGTTTGGAATGTAATTCAAGAGTCTGCAAGAAGACCAACTTCCTCAGATCATATCTCCGCAAATATAGCGTGAAAAGTTCTGAAATTCAGACTTGCGATTCAGCGTGATGTCTTCTCAAATGATTTTTTTTTGCAACTTCTGAAACGTCGCAGAAAAAAAGTTATAGTGAAAATTCCACGATGACTTGTTTGGAGCAGCGAAACCCTATAATCCAAAGCTCTGATACCAATTGTTATGAAACTAGCTCAAGAAAAGATAGAAAAGATAGATCAACGCCTTAGAATTCATCCTCTTCGAGGGGGCAACCTCCTTTACATTACATAAATGAAAAATTCTTGGATGATACAAATGAAAAGACCTCCTTTCTATATATAGGAGTCTAAGGGGTCATAACATAATCATAGCCGACATAATAATAATAATGTAAGGTCACAATAATAACAATAGTGGGCTTCTATGGGGCACAATAGTAAAAATATGGGCACTACATGGGTGCATCAATATAATAAGTGGGTTGTACTAATAACCATAAGGGGTTACACTGGTAGTATAGGGTCCTAACAGCTGCAGGTACCACATCTGTAGCTCAAACTGAAGTGCTCCAAGAGGACAAGATAAAGTTTATAGTCTAAATATTATTATGAGACAATAATATTTGACATTTCTATTTTTAACCTGGCAGTCTAAAAATAGACTTTGATCACTCCTGCTGTGAACCAGAAATAGAAGTCCATCTATTTTTCCCAACATGACCAATCATCCATAAATAGCATCTTGCAACTCATAGACCATGATCCATATGTCTAAAAGTAGACATAGTCTAAAAATAGACTTTGCGCCAAAAATAGCCTGCGCGCCCACTTAGTGAAGGCAACTCCTTTCCACTAAGCTCCATCATCTTGTTGCATTTTCAACAGTACCTTGAGGCTTGCATACATCAATAGCAGGTTTCTCGCTTCCGACGATAGGTTGACATCACTGGCCTTCGACCAAAAGACTTTGTATGGTGTTTGACATCAAATCATTTATTCACACCATGCGAAATGTACTATAGTACCTTGAGGGTCATCATCATTATCGGCGATTACTCTCGCGTTTGTTAATGGTTTACATGATTGGATGGTAATTAGACGATGTCTTCTCATGTTCAACTTTAGAACATCTATTCACATGGTTAGACTTGTACTTGAGCAAAAGATTGAACAAGATTGAAGACCCCGGATCTAGTTTCATCTATCCGGGCTGCGATATTTTCAAGAGTACTAAATCAAATGTACAAATAGCCTTACATTCATGGTCATCCATTCATGGGTCTATATCTATAGACGACTATATTGTTACATGTAATGAAAGTTTATAAGCTGAGCATGGGTATGCCTACCCTCAGCAAGTTCATGAGAAAAATCAAATTATCATGGTGTATGTATTGTAATTGATGCAGGTCACCTTCCGCTTCAAAACCTCCTCTCCACATGATAAAGCATTTCACTCGACATACATATTCACGACTTCATGCTTTAGGGGGCAACTCTTACAGATCCATTTGGGCACATCAACCCCAACTTACAGAACAGTTCTCTTAGGGCCCATCAAACCCTAATTCAGTTGTTACATGCCCTAAAGAAGTCAACCATCAGAATGCCTAGCTTCCCAAGAAGTTCCATGACCAAAATCATCCAGAAATTGCCTCTAAGAAGATCAACGCAGGTAGGCCTTCATTAGGGTGCGCTGCAATGCAAACCATACACTGATAGGGTGCTATGCAACGCACTTGAGCCCTCTTTGGCCTGCACTGGGCGAATTTGAGCGAATTTCCATGAGGGTTTGAAAGATTCCTTATCCATTGGATGCCTCTAGAAGTTTCTCAAGGCTATCTACTCCTTTGAGCTTGTATTTGGATGAGGAAGGGAGTTAAGGAACATTAATCCCTTATCCCTTCATCCATGGAATTAAATTCTAAGTTTGGGAGGGCATTCATTATCACCATTTATGGCATAACTTCCTTCATTCACCTATAAAAAGACCACTCATCTAAGTGATCAGGGGATGGAAATTATTGAATTATGGGGAGATGCTGTTAGTATGAGACTTGAGTTGATTCCAAGTATTGTAATTATGTCAAAATGTCTTGCTTTTTATGAGGAGAGGATGGGATTGAACTAGAGGAGTGATGCTGAATCGAGAAAATTGGGTTGTAACTCTTCCTTTTACTAATAAAGTGTTCAAAGCTTTTTCCATATTCTTGTGTTATTCGTTTATGCTTTTATATGTGTATCATGTACTTGATTCCATGCTATGTTTAATCAATATATCATTACCATATGCTTTGATTGGTTTTTTCTTTTGTCTGTGTGTAGGTACTCTTCAAGCGGATTAAGTATGGAGAGGAGCAACATAATTGATCAAGGGAGATAAGGAGTAAGCGAAAGCTACATGTAGGCTTCTTTACCTCTTATTTAATTTGTTGATCATAGAAAAAGTAGAGAATACTTTACACTGTTGTTTTAGACTTAGCTACTAGTCTAGGGGTTTAAGTGTTTATTCGTAACCTTGTTTCGTATCTTTGATGTGGGATACATCAAGGCCCATCTGTGACGAATTGCTTCTTATCGACATCAGCACATCATCCAAGAAGTTGACTTAGAAACACCCCTTCAGTACCTTGAGGCTTGCATACATGAATGGCATGTTTCTCGCTTCTGGTGATAGGTTGACATCACTGGCCTTCGACTGAAAGAATTTGTATGGTGTTCGACATAAAATCATTTATTCACACCATGCGAAATGTACTGTAGTACCTTGAGGGTCATTATCATTATCAGTGATTCCTCTTGCATCTGTTAACGACTTACACCATTGGCCGGTAATCAGATGATGTCTTTCCGTGTTCGACTTCAGATCCTCTATTCACATGGTTAGACTTGTACTTGAGCGAAAGATTGAATGAGATTGAAGACCCGGATCTAGTTTCATCCATCCGGGCTGCGATATTTTCAAGAGTACTAAATCAAATGTACAATGGCCTTATATTCATTGTCATCTGTTCATGGGTCTATATCTGTAGACGACTATATTTGTACATGTAATGAAATTTTATAAGCTGAGCATGGGTATGCCTTCCCTCAGCAAGTTCATGAGAAGAAATCAAATTATCATGATATATGTATTGTAATTTATGCAGGTCACCTTTCGCTTCGAAACCTCCTCTCCACATGATAAAGCATTTCACTAGACATACATATTTACGACTTCATGCTTTAGGGGGCAACTATTACAGATCCATTTGGGCACATCAACCCCAACTTACAGATCAGTACTATTAGGGTGCATCAAACCGTAATTCAGTTGTTACATGCCCTAAAGAAGTCAACCATAAAAATTCCTAGCTTCCCAAGAAGTTCCATGACTAAAATCATCCAGAAACTACCTCTAATAAGATCAGCGCAGGTAGGACTTCATTAGGGTGCACTGCAATGTAGATCATACACTGATAGGGTGCTATGTAGTGCACTTGAACCCTCTTTGGCCTGCACTGGGTGAATTTGAGCGAAATTGCATTGGGGTTTGGGAATATTCTTATCCATTGGATGCATCTAGAAGTTTCCCAAGTTTATCTACTCCTTTGAGCTCATATTTGGATGAGGAAGGGAGTTAAGGAACATCAATCCCTTTATCCCTTCCTCCATGGAACTAAATCCTAAGTTTGGGAGGGCATTCATTATCACCATTTATGGCATAACTTCCTTCATTCACCTATAAAAAGACCACTCATCTAAGTGATCAGGGGCTGGAAATTATTGAATTATAGGGAGATGTTGTTAGTATGAGACTTGAGTTGATTTCAAGTATTGTAATGATGTCAAAATGTCTTGCTTGTTATGAGGAGAGGATGGGATTGAACTGGAGGAGTGATGCTGAATCGAGCAATGGGTTGTAACTCTTCCTTTTACTAATAAAGTGTTCAAAGCTTTTTCCATATGCTTGTGTTATTCATTTATGCTTTCATATGTGTATCATGTACTTGATTCCATGCTATGTTTAATCAATAGATCATTATCATATGCTTTGATCAGTTGTTGTCTTCTATCTGTGTGCAGGTACTCTTCAAGTAGATTAAGTATGGAGAGGAGCGACATAATTGATCAAGGGAGATAAGGAGTAAGCGAAAGCTACAGGTAGGATTCTTTACCTCTTATTTAATCTGTTGATCATAGAAAAATTAGAGAATGCTTTGCACTGTTTTTCTAGACTTAGCTACTATTCTAGGGGTTTAAGCGTTTATCCGCAGACACTAAAACTTCCAAAAACAAGGGGCTATTTTTTATGGGAAAAAAACTATTATTAATGTAGTTTCTGATTATAATCCCATCACCCTAGTTGTTATGGAATGTTAGGATCTAGGGATGATCCATTTCAGGTGGAACCATTTATGGCTCCAAGAAGAGGAAATACTTCAAATAGTCTTGAAAAAATGGGGTACATATATTTTTGGATTGCCAACCTATATTTTGGAGGAAAAGTTGAGATGGGTTAAATGAGCTCTTAAGGATTGGGTAAAGAAATACTTTTCCACTTGATCTAAGATCTTTTAAAGTGACTTGACTTGTAATGTTCAAGTGTGAATGATAAAACTTAAACTAACTTAAATATTAAATTAAGCATGAAAGACTGAAATGAAGCTGCAATTAAAAAATGAAATGTATAAGATAAAGACATGAAAAAAACAAGGACAAACTGTATTTGTGGAAATTCATACATGTGGCCCTTTGAATCGTGTTGTGTTATTTCTTGGCCTTTATCCTGCTGGTAGGTGTGTTGTTTGTTGATTGAAATGTGTTTTAAAGTGTCTCGCTGTCTTTGTTCCTCACTGGCCTCTTTGTTTCACTGCCTTCTGTGTCTCTCTTCCCTCTTTTATCTACATCCTATTTGATGACCATACTGTTTATAATACGTCAAAAAATACCCTCGATGTCCCACCTTTCACTCCATTCTTTGACTGTGCTACTAGATACACACTAAAAATACCCTCACCATCCTCTGACCGAAAGGAGAAATGGATGTTTAATGCTCATTGATCCGTTTCTTTTTACATCGCAATCACAACACAGGTGAAGGTACTTTTAAATTGATTCATGGTTTAGAGAACGCATCACATAAAATATCACATCCGGAGGGTTATCATACATCGCAATCGTAAGTCGGAAAGGACTTTGGTTAGGAGGAAATTATGACTGTGCGATGAGCGATTGTGATATCACAATCGGCAGGAGAAGGGCTATCATAATCGAGAGCGGGAAAAATATCACAATCGGTGAGGAGGAGGGATATCGCAATTGGCAGCGGAACATATATCGTAATCGGTAAGGAAAAGGAAAGACTTGCGATATCACAACTGGTGGAGGATGTTTTGTGATATGCGATATCAGTGGAGGGTTTTGCGATATGCAATATTGGCAGAGGGGGCCAATCAGAAAGCGAGACAATATCGCAATCAACGAGCAGAAGGGTTATGCGATATCAGCAAGGAAAGAAATATCACAATCAGCTAGTGGAAGGAGGAACTTAATTGCGATAGGTGGGAAGCTTTTGCGATATGCGATATTGTAATCGCAAAAGGAAAATGGGATGAGCGGATATGTATTGCAAAAGGGAAAAGGGCCGACAACGATATGTTTTCGGGTCTAAGCCTTATAAAAGGATTGCGACATGTTTTATGAAGGTTTTGAAGTATTACAAAGGAAAATGTGGAAATGCGGCTAGAGTTAGAAATACAAAGGGATTACGGCTAGAGTTGAAAAATGGGTTACGACTAGAGTTGGAAATGGGTTTGTAGATGAAATGGGATGAGTGAGAGAAATGGGTTTTAGAGAATATGGGAATTTCTCCAAAAAAATTAGAATAGACCTATCCTTCCTTCTTTAATCTCCAAATGTGAAGCACAACAACCTCTTTTAGAAAAACAACAGATAGATGTAAAGATCAGTGATGGAAAACCTTGACTAATAAAACTAAAAATTATTTCTAGTGGTTATCATGGATAATAATGGTATCCCTATTTTCATTTTTCAATAACTTCTCCAAATGGTCATTTTCTCTCTTAAGCCAATAATTCTTGTCCTTCTCAAGTTCAAAAACTATGGTGTCATCTATGGTATCTTGGGCTTGAGGAGGAGATGGATCCTCTGCATGTTGTTCCTTTCTAGCCATTGCTATACATCAATGATTGCTTTACCTTTATCCTTTGCTACCAAAACATCTTCCTTTCTAGGTGATGGAGGGTATTCTTATGATTTACTCTTTTGCATTAGGCTTTGTTTCAATTTTCTATTCTCTTGCTGCAAAAAAGGAACCATGAAATTGGCTTTGGCAGGGTCATATTTTAGCTCCCTAATCTGTGCCTCTTTCTCCTTGATTATGTCTTCTGCTGCCTTATCTCCCTAGTCAGTCATCTCTATTTCAGGAGGTACCTCTTCATGATGTTTCAAGGGTGAATCATCTTTATCTCTTGGTGATTCCTCTCTCATGGCTTCCATATGCACTTCTTCAGTAACAACCTCCTTAGGTATTATTTTTGCTTGAGAGCTAGTTTTAGGTTTATGTCTAGGAATCTCCTCTTCTGTTTCAAGAGAAAAAATCAACCTCTTGCTGAAGAAAGTGTAACTAGGTTCGGTCTTCATGATGACATGATATTTTAACTGATGCAATAAAGAGAATAAATTATTTTTGTATATCTTGCTACATGGGTTTCATGAGCAAGAAGTGTCATTAGGTCAAAGACTTATTCTTGATGTCTTTAGGATTTTATTATTAAGTTAAAGAGGCATGTCATGTGTATAGAAGCTCTTTAACAACCTATGTAAAATGTATTTATGTGAAAGTAGCCCTCCAAGACCAATATCAATCCTCCATTAGCAAGCACAAAAAGTCTACAAGCAAAATGAAACAAAGATCATCATGTCGGCTCCAAAAAATGAATTAAATATGTAATTACAAGTCATGTCATCTTGGGAAATAGACATGTCGGTTCATGGATTTACATTGGCTCAATATAGAGGCACAAACCACTATAAATTCCCACTTAGGTTCAGTGCAAATCACACAGGAAGAATTCACATTTCTATGAGATTTTGTGTGAATATGGGTGCATAGGATTCACAAACAAGAAGATACAAAACCCGCATTTCTCTGAATTACATATAGATACGAGGTGCAGGAGGGATATCTTGGTTGGGTATAAGATCTCAGAAGGTCTCATCAGATACGTAATGATCACAGTGAGGAAGGATGATAATCCCCTCCTCCTCGGTGATGTACCTCTCAACAAAAGGAAACATAATCATTATCTCTCTGTGACAAAGAGATTTCTGGAACCCTATATGAGCACCAACAGCCTCAGCATGATCACAACAAGAAGAGGTATCAAAGGATATCACATTATAGGAATCGGATCTGCCTCTAGCAATCTTGACATTCAAATGATGAAGTGATATCTCTGTTACAGTCTCGGCATCATAAAAGGCGGTGACAAGGGTTACATTGAAAAACCTACAGGGATCAATGATGTCGATCACCATGATCCCCCAATAGTGTATAGTTGTTATTCCTCTCTACATACTCACAGTTGTAATGATAACAATTCACTCTTCTTGTTGACATTCCAGAGAAACGCAGTATATGATGACTTGTATCACAGTAATATACTCGGTCATCATTGTATTGTTGAATATAATCACAACCTTAACATATTAATGATAAGGAAGGATCTCTGTGATATAAACAATCTTGTTCCTAGCATGGAGAACTATGGGATAATGACTTTGATATCTCAGTGACCTCATTGTTTCGATGGTACTGATGTGAATGTACATCAATGATGATCCCACATGAAAGGAACAATAAGTGAAGATGCAACAGTACTGTGATGATAGTGGCATGGTAGTAGTAATGATGATGATCTCAATGAAGACAAGAGATCTAAGTGACATGATGAAGAGACAGTAATGAAGATCTCAGTGATGTGGCAGTGATGGATTCAATGGTGCAGCAATCATGATGATCATAGCAATGTTCGAGCAAGAGGATTGATGCCTTGGTCTTGGAGAGGTAGAATGTATCCAAGGTCATGGTCTTGGTATTCGTCAATTGGAATCTCTATAAGAAGAATTTTGTGCGAGTTTTCCTCTCTAAGAGGGAGAGGTTTTGGCCCTGGCAGAAAGACAAATATTTGTGTTCTTGTCTCTTTTATTTTTTGTAGCAATTTGATGAAGTAAACACACACACTAACAATGGATGGAAGATCAAGCTAAGATTAATTGTATAAATACTTCACAAATTGTTATCATGAGAAGAAGAATCACCCTAATTTGTGTTTTCCCTAGATTTTTCAACATGGTATCAGAGGGAGGTTTAGAAGTCAAAGAAAGGGCAGAAAAGAGACAATGATAAGTCAAGTTTTCTACAAGGCATCAAACTAGATGAAGGAATCAAGATCTACCCTCAAAGAAAAAGACCAAGATCTAAGAGGCAGCCTACATAATCAAGTATACAACAAAAATGGGTTTGAAAGACACAATCAGACGATGAAGTAGTTAGATCTCAAGATGTATAGCAACAACTTTGGTGACTCCCACAATTTTGATCCACAATGTTCTCAATCATATCACAATGGCATGATCTCAACATACTAGTGATTGGATCCTTTCAATAAAGAGAACATTTTTGACAACTCAGATTCCTACTCAAAGAAACAGATCATCTACAACATAATTTTCAAGAATGGGCCTCACTACACTTCAGTCATAATTTGTATAAACTGTACTCAAGTCAATGTTGCATGCTACAAGGTTCCTTATGAATCCCAATTACATAAATCAAGATTACTCGAAGGCAAAGGAGGCAATCTGCATATCAAAGATCTCAGTCGAAGGAAGCACCAATACAACTACTGCCAACTTGATCAAGGTGAAGATTTCATCTTCACAATCAAGTAAGTAACTTTTTCATTTTATAATCAAGTTTGGTTTTATGACTTCATGATTGCAAGAAGACCTATATATTGGAGGGGTCATCAAGGGTCTTGCAAGGAATAAGAAGGATTTTCATAATGTTTAGAGAAGTCAGTACATCAAGTTCTCCTTTGAATTCATGAGAACTCTTAAGGTTCTCTCTTTCCTATAAAGTAAGAAAGGAGACATAAGAAGGATACATGAAATGCAAGAGGATATACTATCTGAAATATAGTAAAGAAGAATGAAGAATATATTCATGAGATCTCAATTACGAGATCTGGGAAATATGATGAAAGAATAATCATGATTGATAAGCAACGTATCAGTTGTCCATGAACAAGAAGGTTACTTCAATCAACAGTTTGTGGTCTCTATGCCAGATAGATAAAGACAAGTTGATAGGACTCAAATAAGCGCAGATAAGTAAAGGAAGGCTGACAAGACATAATAGTACTATGGAATATGAGCTCATATCACCAGAAGGGTGCAGGAAATTGAAGAAAAGGACCAAGGAAAGAGGGAGTGGCAGACCTCTAAGTGAGATGGTGTCCCTCACCAAAAGGATCATATCATAGGCTTAAAAAACCCTTGCAGATATGACCATGATAAGAAGATGCATCGTGGCATCATGGGAACAAGAGATCGTATGGGAATCATGAAGGACATAGCTCTTGGGAATCTCATTGAATATCAAAGGAAAGGAAGAAGTCATCTAGGTCAAAGGGAACATTTTCCAGATGAGGATATACTAGATCCTAAAGAGTATTTGATAGAAACATCAGCGGAGGATCCCCTAGTCTAGGAAAGCAACAAATGTTTCATCAAGAAATCCAAATTTTAGAATTCTTGAGATGATGGTCCGATGACATGAGGAATGAAGCAAATCAAGGGATTGAAGATCTTTTCAATCAAGAATGCCGCTGGAAGAATCTTGAAGAATCCTAAAGGAAAAATGAGGTATGTATGCTTGTATATTTATTTAATATTGTAATATCATGATATATGGTTGCAGGCATCATAGATCAAGCATGATCAAGAAGAAAAGGATCTCCTCCTATGAAGGGATGTAGAAAGACATAAGTCACATTAGATGACATCAACATAATATGTCCTCATATGAAGTATTAGGTGGTTGATTACAATTACTCTGATTGAAAGCTCCTGGGAATGAGAGATGTGAGGATGGAAGAAATCGTGAAATATGCAACCATGCCAAAGGCAGTCAACATCCAAAAAGATCAGGAAGACTTGACTAGGAAATCTCTCGGAAAGGTGTGAAGACTCTGATGGAAATCTAAAAAAATGAAGACCCTTGACATTAGATATTGTGGGAGATGTGTTAACATGTATGCGGGATGTTGATACCTACAAGAAGATGTCACTAGAGAAGGCCATCACCAAAAAGGTAATATGTGATTTGCTTTTGTTCTCTAACCTCTTGGAGAAAGTCTGGGTATGTGTGCAGGGCCATGATAATAAGAGTTGTGAAAAATGTCACAACTATGCACCTCGTGATCTAGAGCAATCGTGGTTGAAGGAAAGGTGAAGATAGATGGCCCTATGAAGGAAGCCCCAGAGGTAAAGCTAAGGAGGATACTTTCCAGGATGACATGGTGGAGGAAAGTGATGTATTGATGAACCCTACATGTGAATAAATCAATGACATCGAAGTCTTGGATCATCAGTCAACTAGAAGACCCTATAAAGTACTGTTGATAGAGTCCTTGGGTAAGAGGGAGCTCTGGGAGGTTCCTATGAGTAAAGGAACTCGAGAAAGTTTATGAGTGAAGAGAAACTTGGAATTTGTCCTTGGTTAAGTGGGAGAGTTAGACATGGCATTCTTGTATTCAGTTTGGAAGAAAGAATGGAGAATTGTGTAATAAACTAGCATCTGACACTCTTTGAGGATGTGGTAGGGAATCGAAGACAAGAGTGGGCAAGAGGACTGATATTCTTGAGGGTTGGGAACCCAAGCTGAGAATAGTCCTAGTAGGGCATACTCAAAGAACAACCAGGTGGGTATGACATTGAGAAAGACAATGATGATGCGTATCTATTAGTCATTGGTCTCGCCAACATTGTGTGCTCTGAACTAAGTGAGAGATAGAGCTGTTATTCTAGGCCTTGCTATATGAAACAATGTTGGTTGAAATGATGCTATAACAAATGGATTGCAAATGCAATTCTTCTTATGAGAATTTCTTCAGATTGAGAATGACCAAGTACCATTATGAATACTTACCTAGTTAAGAGGAAGTGTTGAAGAAAGTGTAACTAGGTTCGGTCTTCATGATGACATGATCTTTTTAACTGATGTAATAAAGAGAATAAATTATTTTTGTATATATTGTTACATGGGTTTCATGAGAAAGAAGTGTAATTAGGTCAAAGACTTCTTCTTGATGTCTTTAGGATTTTATTATTATGTCAAGAGTCATGTCATGTGTAGAGAAGCTCTTTAAGAGCCTATGTAAAAAGTATTTATGTGAAATCATCCCTCCAAGACCAAGATCAATCCTCCATTAGCAAGCACAATAGGTCTACAAGAAAAACGAAATAGAGATCATCATGTCGGCTCCAAAAAATGAATTAAATACGTAATTAAAAGTCATGTTGGCTTGGGAAATAGACATGTCAGTTCATGGATTCATGTCAGCTAAATATAGAGGCACAAACCACTATAAATACCCACTTAGGGTAAAAAAAAATCACACAAGAAGAATTCACATTTCTCTGATATTTTATGTGAATATGGGTACAGGGGATCCACAAACAAGAATATACGTAACTCGCATTTCCCTAAACTGTGGATAGATACGAGGTGCAGGATGGAGATCTGGGTTGGGTATAAGATCTTAGAAGGCCTCATCAAAGGTGTAATGATCACAGTGAGGAAGGATGATAATCCCCTCCTCCTCGATGATGTACCTCTCAACAAAAGGAAACATAATCATTATCTCTTGGTGATAAAGAGATCTCAGGAACCATATAGGAGCACTAACAGCCTTGACATGATCACAACAAGTAGAAGTCTCAAATGATATCACATTATAGGAATCAGATCTTCCTCCAACAGTCTCGGCATTCAAATGATGAAGTGAAATCTCTGTTATAGTCTCGACATCATAAAAGGCAATGACAAGGAACATCAAAAATCCTACAGGGATCAATTATGAGGATCACGATGATCTCACAATAGCATATAGTTGTTATCCCTCTTGACATACTCACAGTTGTAACAATAACAGTTCACTCTCCTTGTTGACATTCCAAACAAACACATTATATGATGACTCGTATCACAATAGTATACTCGGTGATCACTGTATTGTTGAATATAATCACAACCTTAACATATTAATGATAAGGAAGGATCTTTGTGATATACACAGTCCTGTTCCTAGCATGGAGAATTATGGGATCATGATTTTGATATCTCAGTGACCTCATTGTTTTGATGGTACTGATGTGAATGTACATCAATGATGATCCCACATGAAAGGAACAACAAGTGAAGATGCAACAGTAGTGTGATGACAGTGGTATGGTAGCAGTAATGATGATGATCTCAATGAAGACAAGAGATCTCAGTGACATGATGAAGAGACAATAATGAAGATCTTAGCAGTGTTTGAGCAAGAGGATTAATGTCTTGGTCTTGGAGAGGCAAAATGTATTAAAGGTCATGGTCTTGGTATTTGTCAATTGGAATATATATAAGAAGAATTTTGTGCGGGTTTTCCTCTTCAAGAGGGAGAGGTTTTGGCCCTGGCAGAAAGCCAAATATTTATGTTCTTGTCTCTTTTGTTTTTGGTAGCAGTTTGATGAAGTAAACACACACAAAAATAATGAATGGAAGATCAAGCCAAGATTAATTGTATAAACAATTCACAAATTGTTATCATGAGAAGAAGAATCACCCTAATTTGTGTTTGCCTTAGACTTTTCAACTCCTCTTACCTTTCTTATTTGTCTTTAAAATATTTGCTCTAGGATGAGTTTATTTCAGTGATCGCATGCTTGATGTTTCATCTCTCTGTGGTCTAGAAGATGATGAAGGAGTACTTGGACTCTTTGACTGGTTGAAGACAGGTAAGAGAGCAGTTGCCTCCAAGAAAGCTTCCCATGACATGTTGATCTGTGCTAGCTAGTGGAGGAATATTACTTTGACTAGAGTATGATGAAAGAGGCTTGCTTGATGATCTCTTCCTGTAGATTTCACCTTCTCTTTCATCTTTACCAAACTTCTAAATAGATAATTAGGTAGGTTTAGGGGCTTCATGCAAGTGAAATGCATCAATAACCTGATATGATATTGATATAGCCTACTAAAATTTCTCTCACAAGTGAAATACTTCATGATAATCTTCATCAAAGGGCTATACTTGTCCAAAAATTTCCTGCTAGGAAAAATGTGAGAAGTAGATTCCTTGTACCGTGGTTTTGAAAACATCTTATAGTGCTATAGGTCTAAATCCATTCCCTTGAACCAAATCTCACCTTGATTAGGGATTGTATTTGCTGAAGCTATGACCTTTGCTGACACTGGAAATTTCAACCCTGATATAATGGCCTAATCCTTCTTGAAATTAGTAGCAAATAGGCTTGTTAAATCATTGTGGTAACCTACCTCTTGCACTTTCTGAAAAAACCCTAGGCAACCTGCCTACTCAAACGATTTTCTAATGAATTCTGATGCATTGAACTCTTGCATATGAGTTGGATCATATATTGATATCTCTCCTCCTTTATACCTATTCTTTTCATTGCTATTCACCATGTTTTGGCTTCACTTCTGACAGAAAACCATAATTTCAAGCAAGAAGGAGCATGGGATTTGAGTTGCAAAACAGGGCTAAAAGCGCAGCAACTTGAGGGAAGGGAATGGAGGGGAAGGAAGATAAGAAAAAATTTGAGGAAATTATGGGGGGTAGGGATGTGTGTTAGGGATACAATCAAAGTGAAATTTCTCAAAATGAGCAAGAAATAAGGGGTGGAAAGGGAAAAACACAGTCCTAGGCCAGAAGCACAACAACAAGCTAGGTCTGTGGAGGAAAATGATGAAATGGGTGAATTTGAATGTGGGGAATGATGAGGAGTATTTGGTGAGGATAATTAAGGGTATGTAGGCTTAGAAACTAGGGGATTTCTTCTGAAAAGAAGCAAAAGACCATGGAAAGTAGAAAACATAGCAAGAAAGCGTAGTAAAACCCTAAGGATAGATTTCAATAAGTTTTTTAAGGAAAAATACTACATGGATGGTTTTTGAAGCTTTACTTACTCGTTTAAAGAGGATTTTAAGTATGTGTGATGAAAACTGAACCTACTTTCCCTCGCTTTGGTCTCCAAATGAAAAGCGCAACGATCTCCTCCAGAAACGCAACAAACAGATGAAAGGAGGTGTGGTGGTGAAATTCAAAATTATAATTGCTATGGCAAGTATCAAACTGGCAGAGAGGAGTTCTTGGAGATTTTGGAAGTATTCAATGAAGTTTTAAAATGCTTTGATGCTCCTATATAACTTAGAAACTCGATTTTTGGCTTGATAGTGGGATGACATCATGTGTACTTTGACAAAACGACTTGGTGATGTTATTTGTACTACAACATTATTTATTCAATATGAAGGCTACATTTCCATGTGACATAGATGTACTTGGATTCTTTTTAAAAAAAATTATTCCCTAATTTCTAACTCCCATGATGGTGACCATAATGGATGACACAACTCCCTAAATTGATATTGATGATTGAGATAATGATGACCATCAAATCCATACTCTAGACCATGACCTAAACGATGACTAACTAACTTATTTGATGACCTATAACATGAAATGATGACTTAACTATGATGTATTTTTGTGACCTTGAATAATTGGAGGGAGTAGCAATGGCACCTAGACAATGACTTGGAACCATTTGACAACCAAGAAAGATGTCAAATTTTATTTGAAAAATATAATAGTTTGACCTAAGACTCTAACAACAACATGCAAGAGTAAATTTGATCACTATGACTAATGGACACTAACAACTTGAACACTCTTGACACTATAACATTTTATAACTCAAAGACCTATGGAGCAATGATAAATTTTTTTGGTTTATAAATGCATAGGGTGTTCGCAACCCCGGGGTTGAGATTGTGGAGGTTGCACCCCTTTATTATAGAAATATAGCACATATGGCATACCATAAAGTATTTTGTTATAACAAACCACATTATAATTATAAAATTGTTAAACCTGCAGTGTTTTACATTATAACCACATATTATATATGGTATATGCTTGAATTGCATTAACAAAGTTAGCCATTGTGTATTTTGTTATAATTGGAGCTTACATCCAAACCATAATATATACCATACAAATTTTATTGGCGGTGGTCACACGGCTTGATGGATTTCATAATCAACGTTGTTGGTGGTTAGGTGGAGGTCCCGGGGTCAAGCCCGAGAGCCTTTCCTTTTTGGTATATAATAATAATTATACAACAAATATAATATTCCACTGTTGAAATAATAACTTCTAGCTTGTGGCTCTTTCATTTGGGGCCCAGCTTGTAACCTAGAGGTCACATGTTCAAACCCTCTCCAATGCCAGTCCATTAAACCAAACTTTTAACTGAACAATGGCATGTTTCACGAGGTGCCATGTGGAACCCATTTATTAGGCCACATGGCATCATCTCATTGGATATACATGCCCAGTCACTTGCCACATGCTGCCAACTCACCTTGTATTTTCCATGTGTCAAGACTAGGTGTTTCCATGCCATGCCATGTGTCATGCTTTAAAATTTGCCACAAATATAACATTCCACCATTGAAATAATAACTTCTAGCTTGTGGCTCATTCGTTTGGCACCCACCTTGTAACCTAGAGTTCACGTGTTCAAACCCTCTCCAATGACAGTCCATTAAACCAAACTTTTAACCAAACAATGGCATGTTTCACGAGGTGCCATGTGTAACCCATTTATTAGGCCACATGGCATCATCTCATTGGATATACATGCCTAGTCACCTGCCACATGCTTCCAACTCACCCTACATTTTCCATGCATCAAGACTAGGTGTTTCTATGCCATGTCATGTGTCATGCTTAAAAATTTTCCACATCATCCTATATATGCCAAGTGTCATATGTAAAATCTTCCACAGGTCGCCCTAAGAGGTTACCACGTGTAATGCTATCCTCCAGTTTTTTCCTATTGTCGCAAAACTTTGGAATGTGATAACTTTATTATATAGAATCCATTGGATGTGATTCAAGTTGCATTGAAATCATCTCATCGAGCCTTTCAACATGACACTATTTTCATAAAATTTTGGAGACTTTGGATTTAGTACTTTTTAGGATCCTCTTGCATCACCGCTCATGCTTCTAAAAAGAAGGATATCCAACTAAGAAAGAATTTCTAGCCAATAAGATGGCTTAGAATCTGGTGACAAGAGCCCATATCCAACTAGAAATGATCTATCCCAAGAAGTATTCATCCAAAACATAAAGGAGGAGTAGGAACAGAGAGTGAAATTAGGAAGCCTTTGGCTTAGAGAAAGGGATGAAAACACAAAATTTTTCCACTAATAATCTAAGATGCAGGAGCACCGAAACAGAGCCCTAGAAATCACCCAAAAAGATGGCATGGAAGTATCATCCATTGAAGATCTATGTAATAGATCTGACTTGCAAATACATGAAAATAGAAAATATGCCCAGAAATAATATGATCGAAATATAGAAATGCTTCTCTTTATTAATCAAAACCCTTGAGGTAGGGTAACACCATACAATCACTCTTTAAGGAAGGAGAACACTCCACAAGCCATATGTTTTCCAATACAATAATCTTTGACATCCTCAATGGGAAGTCTCTACCCTCTATATAGGCTTCATACATACAATACCATGGGTCTCTCAACACCATACATACAGTACCATGGGCTTATCACATTATTCCTAACTACTTGTGGTTCCTTACATGATGCAGGTTAACCACTTTATTTATTACTATGGCCCATCACATTATTACATTAATCCCTTGGGTACCTCCCTCTATACCCCATAATATCCCCCTAGTTATACTACATTCCACCCTCCTTAAACATTTTTCATCCCAGAAACATAAGAAGAACACAAATAATAAGATCTACTCAAAAGAGTAGTCCACTAGTACCATGCACATGCATTTGGCCATCCAAAAGAAAGGTGATTACTCGATCTAGCTAGTGCCTCACTCGCTTGAGATGGGAGTTGATATTGGTGATTCCTTTATGTTGATGTGCTGTGGGTGGATCGTTGCACCTCTCTATCTGTCGTGCAGGGGTTATTGTCCTTGTTTCTAATTCATTGCCATCTTGTTGGTTATTTTTTTCTGGGTGATGTGGGTGGTGATAGGCTGAAGTTTTAACCAAAGGTGTATCTTTCTTTAACTCACCACCTAATGGAGCCTGATTGGTATCTGGTACCTGTTGTGGCACATGTGGTTGTTTCATACCTTCCAGTATTACTTCAACCACAAACTCCTCATCTCATGTGTCAGTACTTGCAACATTTTCTGCTTCAGCCTCCTTGGACTCTACCTGTTTATTGATGGAAATATCTTGTAAAGTAATTTTCTTCTTTTTATTCCAGAGCTTCAGGAATTTATTCTGCACATCAATCTTGATAGTACCAACAGATTCCATCCAAGGGTATCCCAAAACAACATCCACATTAGCCATATCTGAAGCATAAAAATTTGAATTCAATACATACTTATCCATAGAAATCTTCAAATATTTCTAAACTTGCACCTCCTCATTATTAACCTGTGCGTGCTCCGTTTGTTTGGCTAGGATTTGCAATCTTTCAGCCAAATGAACATTAATAAAATTATGCTTGAGATTAGGATTGATAGACACAATGATATTCTCTTTCTGAATACATCCATGAACCTGTAATAAGGAGATACCAACAGAAAATAACCCCTTATGTTCCTCATTATCCGGTTTTCTAGCATGAGACCATTTGTCTAGAAGGACTTTTTCAAAATTTTCATCAGGAAGGCTTACCAACTTCTTGCTGTCAAGTGAGTCCCACTATTTGATGCCTCATTTTTCAAATAAATTCATGTTGCATCTTTACAAAGTGTCGTGCATGCTGACTTAAGATTTTTTAGGAATTATTCAATAGTGGGACCATTATCATGTCTTGTAAAAATCGTCTCAGTAGAAAGTAGTAGAATGAGGGTTTTGAAAAAATTTACTTACTTTATGTGGCAAATTTAAAATGGCCACAACTTGGTCAATATAGTTTGGAATCCTTATTATAGCCCGTTTTTGGAAATTAAATGATCATTTTGCATCTTCCCATGCAATTGAAATTTCAATCTAGGAACTCTGGAACTCAGATTCGTGCTACAATTGTCCTGCCGTCACAAAAATTCTAAAAAAAAGAGTTGATTTTAAATCAACGATATCTCCCTCATTCGGACTCCGATTCGACCGATTTTTTTTCAAATTGGGTGTTTTTTCAAGAGAAGCTTAGATATGCAATCTGTTTTCTAAAATTCTACACAAAAACTCTGAAAATTGACAGGAGATCCGCCGTCCTCGAACTGTCGTCAGAAAAATTTCTACAACACAACTGATTTTGAAATGATATCTCCCTCATCCGGACTCCGATTCGACCGATTTGTTTTTGAGTTTGGGTATTTTTCCACAAAGAATCCAGATATTCTATTTTTTTTTTTCAAATTTATCACCAAAAGTTTCAGATCCGATCTACAAACTCACCGCCCAAAATATTCTTACAAAAAATGAAAAAAATTGCTCCCCCTCATCGCCCAAGAAAGTGCTCTGATACCACTTGTAATAGATATGACCTGTAAATATATTAAAAATACCAAATATGCCCAATAAATTCAAATAGTCTGAAGAGAAATACAATAATATGTATAAAAGCTTCATGTCTTTATTAATATAAACCCTTAAGGTAGGGTAACACCATATAATCACTCCTTAAGGAAGGAGAACACTCCACAAGCCATATGCTTGCCAATACAATAATCCTTGACATCATCAATTGGAAGTCTCTAGCCTCTATATAGGCTTCATACGTATAGTACCATGGGTCTCTCAACACCATACATACATTACCATGGGCTTATCACATTATTCCTAACTACTTGTGGTCCCTTACATGATGTGGGTCAACCACTTTATTTATTACTATGGCCAATCACATTATTACATTATTCCCTTGGCTACCTCCCTCTGTACCCCATAATATCCCCCTAGGTATACTAAAATATAAAAATGATTGCTTTCAACCATCTCAAATCTTTATATTCAAAAGGGGGCTCACCTCAAGAGGAATATTTGGAGTATCTCCTACAAGAAATTTCTAGGTTAATTACCCAAGAGGGTAATGCTCAATTGATGCGGAAAATAAAGGAACAAGAAGTAGTGGATGTGATTTGGGCAATGGAACCTAATAAGGCTTTGGGACTAAGCGGATTCACAATTCCTTTCTTTAATACACTCTAACATACCATAAAGTTCGATCTCTTAAGGATGTTGAACTAGATGAAACACAAATAGAAGATAGGAGGAAGTACTAACTCACCCTTTTTAGTGCTAATTCCTAAGGAAACAAATCTTGTTAATTTCTCTCACTTCCATCCCATTTCATTATGAAAAGTCTCTTACAAAATATTACTGATAGTTATTGCTAATAAGCTCAAACTCTTAGTGGGAAAATTTCTATCAGAAAACCAAGGTGGTTTCATTCAAAATTAGAAAATTTTAGATAACATAATTATGGTCCAGGAGGAAATTCACTCAAGCAAGCACATGAGAGAGAGAGAGGAATGGTGAGAGAACTAGACATGGCTAATTATTTTGATTGTGTCTATCACTCATACCTATTTGCAGTGATGAAAAAGTTTGGCTTCAATGGTGACTTCATTATATGGGTTAATGCTTGCATTGGACATCCATGGATATCCCCTCTATTAAATGGTAGGCCAACAAGTTTTTTAAGGCTTCGATAGGACTTAGGCAAGGATGTCCTCTCTCACCTCTTCTTTATATCGTCATGGCCCATTCTATGAGTAGATAATTGGAGGTAGAAAGGCTCTAAGGCAACCTTGAAGGACTATAGATAGCCATAAACATTAGACCTATAAATCACTTTCAATTTGCATATGACACACTATTGATGGGTGGAGCCTCAAAGGTGATAGCCAAGTGTTTCAATAAAGTCACGGACATCTACCTGATAAATTATGGTGGAAAATATAACAGAAGAAAGGGTCATTCATTTTGATGAAATTGTCTAGAATCAGTTTTGAGATTTATTTCCCAAGTCCCAGAATTCATGTTTTTGGCTAAATAGAAATCATTCAAATACCTAGGTATCCCCATCTCAGAGGGAACTACTCCCCCTAGGGAATGGGAGGGGTTTATTCACAAGATTCATAATAAATTTGAGGCATAGGGGAAACATTAGCTCAATCTTGCAGGAAGACTAGTGTTGATCAAATCAGTGCTAACCTGCTTACCTATTTTTCAGTGTTCATATTTGTTAGCTCTAACTGGTCTAAAAAAAAATTGAGTATCATATTCAAAAAATTCCTCTAGTGTGGTGGGAAAGGAAGAAGAGAAATATACACATGGTAAATTGGAATACTGTAAGACTGCAAAAATATCAAAGGGGCCTTGGAATTCAAGATGATCATCATCTGCTGAATCTTGTGCTCAGAGCCAAGATCGTTTAGCACATCCTGGAGAATATAGGTGGGTGGTGGAAATTTTCTCTTATTCAAAAATATTTTAATGGATCCTCCTGTATTCACCCTTTTCTCTTGCTTTGGTATGAAAGGGGTTCAACCACCTAGAAGTTATGTCGAGAAGAGACCCCTCTCATATTTAACCATCTTAGTTGGCACGTTGGAAATGAGTAAGAAATTTGGATTTGGGAGTACTCTTTCTCTTACATAGCAACTCTCTCCTCCCACGAGGATTTCTCTGACCTTAAGGAATGGATGATGAGTCAAGGTTGTAGCACTTTAGGTGACATATCCCATTGGAATAAGCAAGATAGAGCATGGGAAGTGTGTAATATTTTAAAAACACTAGGGCATATAAACAATTATAGGGAAAAACTTATAGCTTGTTTGAATGGATCCGCTCCTATGCATATTGGCCAGAATGACACCCATAGTTGGAAAAAGGTGAGTCAAGGATATCAAGTGAAGTGGGACTATGGGATCCTTTAGATATCTCTCCAACCACCCCCTCTCTACTTTGGAAGGCTATTTGGTAGTTTGATAGTCTGCAAAAGATAATTTTTGTCTATTGGAAATTGGTGCACAGCAAAATCTTAATGGAAAATAATCTTCAAAAGAAAGGAATAATTGGCCCCTCCTAATGTTTTTTCTACTCAACACATGAAGAAGCAACAAAGCATATTTTCCTCTATTGTGATTACACTTTTACTTCTTAGAAGATAACATTCTCCAAAGTAGTTTCCATCATTCACATCCCTTCCTCTTGGAAAGGAATTTTCTTGCACTGGAAAAATTATTTTCTGTGCTCTCTTTAGGCAAAAAATCCCTTACAAAGAGTATACAATGCTCTTCCAAAGTTTATTTGTTAGAATATTTGGTTAGCATATAATCAAGATATTTTCCTAGGACAGATGGAAACTCCATGACAAAAGACTCACAACGCAATGCACTTACTTATGGAATCCCTCTCTCAAGAGAACATTCCCCCACAGTAGCTAGAGGATCTCTTAGAGGAAGAAAGGAATTGGGTCCATGGTCTCCAGAATAGTACCCCACCTTTTTCTATCGTAAGGAAAACTAGAGGGTCAACAAGAGGAACATTACATCTTTCAGACACAGATTATGATGCTTGGCTGCAAGATTGAGAAATTCCTACTCTCTTTTTTGATGGGGCCTCAAAAGGAAATCAAGGGGTGGTAGGAGTGGGAGGGGTCACCATTTTCCCAAGTGAACAAGAAAAAACCACTTTTTCTTGGGGATTAGGAATTTACACTAACAACATAGCAGGACAACTAGTTTTGTGGATGGGCATGAAGTTGGAAATTTCCAAAAAATATCAATTAGTTTAAGGTGATTTGGGATTCACATCTGGTTATCAATCAACTATTTAAACTCCAATCTAGAGCCTTTACTCCATCAAATGGTCTTTGGTCATTAATCAAATTATGTCTTACACACTTTGATAAGGTGGAGGCCTTCCATATTTTAAGGGGACAAAACTCCTTGGATGATTCCCAAGCCAATGTAGGAGTAGTGTTAAAGGAATGAGTTTTAAAGAGGGGGCCCACCCTTTCCCACCGCCCCATTCCTTAATGAAACCAAAAAATAGAATCAACACATCACTGATGGGAGAAATTACATAAGGATCCATGTGTTAGATGGGTGTTATTTATTTTTATAATTTTTTTATGTTTTTCTTCTGCCCATAATTTTTGAACATCTTTAATAGAATTTATAGCAACAGGGTATTAGGAAAGGGAATTGCTAGGTTTTTGAAAATTCTGCTAAGTACAACACGTAAGGGTGTGTTTCTATATTTGAGTCGATACCACTCAAAATTTGAACTTCTTTTGAACCATGTAATCATAGTTGAGAAATAATTCAACTATTTTTTATAATATCATTGAAATTAACTGATCTAGTTAAAAAAAAAGAATTGGTTTGAATACTAAAGTTTCCATTTGAATCAAGTGATTCTATGATAAGGTTATATGAGAAAGTTATTGCTAAATTTATCAATAATGTGGTTGGTTAGCTTAAATAAACTGCAATATGGTGGTTAAGCAAGGTTGCCCCTTGTACCCTACCCTTTTTGGCATTTACATTAACAAGCTAGAGGGTTGTTTGCAAGATGTTGGTTGTGTTGGTGCAATTTAAGCTAAAATAGTTTCCATTGTTATTTATTCTGGTGATATTATTATTTTGGTAATATGTCCCCCTTGGTCTTGAAAAGAAAATAAGAATTATAAAATATGTATGTTTTAGCACTGGTATGTTGGTAAACACCAATAAGAAAACTTGGTTATGATAATCAATCCAAAAATATCACATACACTAATTTTGATTATGAAAATTATAATTGAGAGGAGGTTAACTAATAATATTTTGGAGTGAACATTGATCATAAGCTCAACTAGAACTTTAGCATTGAGAAAATAATTAATGGAGGATGGAATACCTATTTTGGTTTTGAGAAAAAATGTAAAACAACATATTTCTGGTTCTAGCAAGAAAAAATATATTCTTTGAGACTCTTGTTACTCTTGTTATCATGGATGTGATGTTTGAGGTTACAATATCTTTAGGGAATCTTAGAGATAAAATTTGAACAAATATATGTGTATTAGGATTTATTACCTTAATGAAAAACACCCTATTCAATCCTTCTTTTAGAAGCAGTTATTTTACCCACTAAAAGTATGAATATGAATAGTTACTAAATTTATAAGAACAAGGTAACTAACATGAATGACAAGAGTCTTTCTAGGATTGCTTGAAACTTGCGTTGAAGTCACGAACAACTTAAGAGTCGATGACCTAAAGATGCTAATTCTTAGCTAAACCATTGGAAAATAGAAGAGTAGGTCACTTTATAGATTATTGATAACATTAAAAATATCAAAACATCTAAATTTAAGAAGAAACTCTAGAGCAAGGAAGAAACTTAGGATAAGAGGTACTATAAAGAAGTTAGTAACCTCGATAAAGAAGATTAAAAGAATTATATTTTTATCCTATCTGTGTATTGACTTGTTTTTTATTCACAACTTCTGTAGAAAATCCTTGAAACCTTGCAACTGTTAATGAGAGAAAACTCATCACAAAAGACACAAGTTTTATCAACCAAAAATTTGTAGAAAGAAAACAATTAATAGAACACAATCACACAATCACACAAAATATATATGGGGAACCTAATTGGGAAAAATCTATCTTGCTTGTATTGAATCAACTGAGCAATCTGATTTATTACAAAGACACTGCTTAAATCATTAAGCTCTCTTCAATACTAATCAACTCTCTACCAAGGCTTTCCCAACACTTGGGAAAATAAGCCTTGCTAGGAGCTCCTATTTCCCAACGTAAATCTGCCACTAAAAAATAGGAATTTATCCTATTACCTACACAATTCCCAAGAGAATTGGCTCTGTCTTGATTCTTTGACCTCTACACAAAAACCTGGGTACAATAAATAAATACACATGTTCCTTCATTCAATATCAATAGGCAATTCAAATTTTATGAGCTACTAGGGATAATTTTAGTAGTTGTTGTTGTTAACTGAGAGTAAGTTGAGTTAACAGACAGTCAACCTACTCAACTAAACTCAAGTCTATCTCTATTATAGAACTAGAGACCAGTTAACTGACATACACTACAATTAACTCCACTAGATAGCTAATTTTAGCCATCAACTAGTCCACAACTCGTTGCATGCCATCTAACTTGAATTAACTAACAATAGCTTAGTGATAGGACACATCACACATGTTAACTGAAAGCTAACTCAAGCAACTATGAGAGTGAATTTGAATTGGCATATTTGAATAAGGTACATGTCAAAGAAGCCATTCTTTGCTACATTTTCAATAACTTCAACTTGACCTAACCCATCATTATTCTTCATTAATCATTCATACTTATCCTTTCTCCATTATAAAATTCCATACAACCATATTTTCAAATCCTTGTGTAAACATTTACTCTACACACCTTTCCTTATAGATAACTACTTTTCCACGCTCTCTTCTCTCCACACATATCAAATTTATGAACTATGGTACCATATATATTTATATAATCAATATTTCCTCACAATCCATACTTAGTGAAATTCAATAAATAATTATTATTCTCCTTTTGAGGCTAATTCAAATATTATTTAAGAAAGCCCATTTTTCAAGGTAAATCATGGTGATATGGCGCTATGTGTATCTAATTTCCTATTATTCCATGAAAGATGTGCCCTATTTTATTAACTCCCAAGTGTGAGACTCACATGTTGTTATGAAACCAACTCACAAAAAGATAGAAAAAATAGATCAACGCCTTAGAATTCAGCCTCTTCGAGGGGGAAACCTCCTTTACATTACATAAATGAACAATTCTTAGATGATTCAAATGACAAAACCTCCTTTCTATATATAGGAGTCTAAGGTGTCACAATATAACCAAGCCGAATTAACAATAATAATATAAGGGCACAAAAATAATAATAGAGGGATTCTATGGGGCACGATAATAACAATATGGGGACAATAGGGGCACAACAATATTAATAGGGGATACAACTACAATATTAATGGGGGCATCACTAGTATTATAGGGACCTAACATGCCCCTCTCCTTCAAAAAAGTGTTGTCCTCAACGCTTGAGTAGTTCTGGATGCTTCTGTATAAAATTCTCATCCTCCCATGTGGAATCTTCAGTGGATAAGTTCTTCCACTTGATGAGATACTCTGAAATGGATCGATTTCGTAGTTGTCGAGTTCTTGTTTCTATGACTGCTTCCGGTTCCAATATAATTTTTCCTTCCTCGTCAAGTTCTGGAAATATTGTTTGAACTGGGAGCTTGTCACCTATAACCTTCTTTAAACATGAAACATGGAAAAGTGGGTGCACTCGAGAAGCTGCAGGAAGCTCAAATTTGTATGCCATAGTACCAATCTTTTGCAACACCTTGTACGGACCATAATACTTTGGTGACAATTTGTTATCCTTCTTAGCTTGCTTGAGGGACATTTGTTTATATGGTTATAGCCGCAGGAATATCCAATCACCTACATCAAAACTTCTTTCACTATGATGTTGATCTGCCTGTTGTTTCATTATATTTTGTGCCAACACGAGGTTATCCTTTAGGAGTTGGAGAACTTGTTGTTGATGCTCGATTTGATGTTCCACTGCTTGAACCTTAGAATTTTCTCTTAAATATGATGTGATGGATGGTGGCTGATATCCATAAAGTGCCATAAATGGGGTCATTTTTGTTGCAGTATGGAAGGAAGTGTTATACCACCATTCAGCCAGAGGCAACCATTTGACCCATTGTGTTCGTTTATCAGATACAAAGCAACGAAGATATCCTTCCAAACATTTGTTTACTATCTCCTTTTGCCCATCAGATTGAGGATGATAAGATGAGCTATGAGCTAACTAAGTACCAAGACAAGAAAATAATTCTGTCCAAAAATTTCTTGTAAAAATGGGATCTCTATCACTTACAATAATTTTTGGGTTTCCATGTAGCTTTTGAATTGTTTCCATAAATGCCGTAGAAACTATACTGGTTTTAAATGGATGTGATAATGCACAAAAGTGTGCATACTTGGTAAGTCTGTCAACTACCACCATGATGATACTCTTTCCCTCAGACTTGGGTAAACCTGTGATAAAATCCATTAAAACCTCTTCCCAACGTTGGCTTGGAATGGATAAAGGTTGTAATAGACCCGGTGTCTTAATTGTTTCAACTTTATTTTGTTGGCATACCAAACATTCCACCACAAACTTTTGAATATCCGATTTAAGGCCATCCCAAAAAAATTCCTTCTTAACCCTGTGGTAATTTTTTAAAAATCCTAAGTGCCCTCATAAGGGAGAAGCGTGCAATTCTAGAAGAATCTTTTGTTTGAGTTGGGAATTCTTACAGAGGTATAAGCAATCTTTGTACCATAATGAATCATTTTTCCAGCTAAATGTATCAGATGTACTGGAATCTTGTTGTAACTTTCGAATAAGTTTCCACACTTCTTCATCATTCTTCCATTCCTCCCTTGCTTCGTTTATCCAATCTAGTTGGATAATAGAAATGGCGCACAACAATGCTTCCACATCCTCATCCTTTCTTGAGAGTGCATCTGCCACAACATTTTGCTTCGCTTTTTTGTATATGATTTCAAAGTCATAACCCAACATATTTGTGACCCACTTTTGTTGTTCTTCAGAGGATAATCTTTGTTCTAAAAAGTATTTAAGGTTATCATGATCTGTTTTTACCTTGAAGTGTCTTCCCATTAGGTAGGGTCGCCATTTCTTAAGTGCATGTAGTATTGCCAACATTTCCTTCTCATAAATAGCTTTGTGTAAATGCTTTCCCTTGATTGGATGACTTTCGAAAGCAATGGGTCTTTCATCTTGCATTAAAACAACACCAATTCCATTTCCAGAATCATCACATTCCACAATAAAGGTTTTTGTGAAGTCTGGTGTAGCTATGACTGGTGCTTGGCACATTTCCTCTTTAAGATCTTTGAAGACCTTTGTTGCTTCTGGAGTCCATGAAAATGCATATTTCTTCAACAATGTTGTTAGAGGTGTTGCTAGTTTCCCATAATTCTTAACAAACTTTCGATAATACCCTGTCAACCCGAGAAATCCTCGCAAATGCTTTATGGATGTGGGGATTTCCCATTCCTTAATGGCTTTAATTTTTCTAGGGTCTACCTTAACTCTTTCATGAGATACAATATGACCCAGATATTCCACCTCTTGTACTCCAAAGAAACATTTGGGTCTTTTTGCATATAATTGTTTCTCCTCCAATAGTTGTAGCACGCTGTAAACGTGTTCAACATGATCCTTCCAAGACTTGCTGTAGATTAGTATAACATCAAAAAATACTAACACAAATTTTCTAAGGGTTTGAAAATGGAATTCATCAAACCTTGAAATGTAGAAGGTGCATTGGTAAGGCCAAAAGGCATGACCAAAAACTCATAGTGACCCTCATGAGTTCTAAATGCTGTTTTCGAAATGTCTTGAGTCTTCATTCTGATTTGATGATATCCTGAACGAAGATCTAACTTGGTGAAGTAAATTGATCCATGCAATTCATCCAATAATTCATCAATGACAGGAATGGGAAACTTATCTTTAATAGTGAGCTTGTTGAGCTCCCTATAATCTGGACACATGCGCCATGATCCATCCTTCTTGTGCACCAATACTACTGGAGCAGAGAAAGAACTTTGGCTAGGTTGAATTATACCAGCCTCAAGCATTTCTGCAACCATACGTTCAATTTCACTCTTTTGGGCATAGGGATATCTGTACGACCTGATGTTTGGAGGAACACTTCCTGGAATCAAATGAATAGCATGATCATGATCACGAATAGGTGGGAGACCTTTGGGAGTCTCAAATACCTTGGAATGATTGTCCAATACTTTTTGGAGATCTGGAGCAATAGATGAATTCGATGTGGAAACATCTAGCGAACATACTTGTGCAATTACATCTCGTTGTTCCTTTTTTAGAATCTTTGTCATACTGTTAGAGCTTATTATCCTTCCCGGTTTCCCTGCAATACCCCTTAATTCAATTTCCTTTCCTTCTGCATAAAATTTCATGAAAAGTTCTTGAAAGTTAAAAGCTATTGTACCCAAGGATTGTAGCCATTGGACTCCTAGTACAACATCAACACTTCCCATTGGAATGGAAAGCATTTGGCTTTTCAACACATATTCTCCCATGGATAGCTTGATATTATGGCACTTTCTAGAGAAATTTATTGTTCCTCCATTTGCAACCATCACTTGACACTCTGGTGTTGGATATAGGAAGAAATTCAATTCTTTTGCTATCTTACAATGAATAAAATTGTGGGTACTTCCTGAATCAATCAACACTATTACCTTTTTCTTCTTGATTTGTCCTTCTATCTTGATGGTTTGAGGAGTGGTAATTCCAGCCAATGCATTACAAGATATGGTCGGATTCATTTCTTCTTTATCTAGGCTTTGTTCTTGGAGTATATCCTCTTCTTTTGACCTTTCTTGCTCCTTTTCTTCTTCCTCTTCACAATCTATGTAGAATAATTTCTTCTCAACACACTTATGACCTTTAGTGTATTTGCTATCACAACTGTAACAAAGCCCTTTTGCTCTTTTTTCTTCCAATTATTGTGGTGTCAACCTTATAGGTTGTGGAAGGCTAGGGGCAACAACACTTCCATCTTTATAGTTGTGAGTGGTATGCTTCCTGGTTGCCATGATTTTGCTTTCTATTTTCCTATCTAACCTGAATTCCTTCTCTAATGAATCAGGTTCCCAAAGGTGAACATCATGTTGGATATTATCCTTTAAAGTCCCTATGAACACATCAATCCTATGCTCCTCTTGAATATTTTTTACCCTTATGTTCAATTTTTGGAACTCCTCAATGTGCTCCATTATTGAACCCTTTTGTTTGAGAATTATCGATTGGCTAAAAAAAGTGTTGCTTTTTGTATTCTCATAATGTGCTGTCAATTCTTCAATAAAAATTGCCCAAGTGATAATTTGTTTACGAGAGCAAAGCCATTGATACTAGACAAACTGATTTGGTTCCAAATATAAAGCTGAAATACATACCTTTTGTGTGTTTTGCACATTACTGAGATCGAAAAATTGCTCCATCTGTAATATCCATGTTGCAGGATCCTTGCCATCAAACTTCCTCATATCGATTTTTGGAATATGGTGGGTCTTCGATCCAACATTAGAGTCTATGGAATCATGATTAACATTTATTTTGTTTTCATCATGAGTTTCCTTTACTACCCTTTCACCATTAGTGACCATTTCTTGTAGCAACTTATTCATATTTATCTTCAATTCTTCCATCTTGTCATCCATGCCATCTATTTTAGCGTCCATGCCATTCATCTTAGCTTCCATGCCATCCATCTTAGCTTCTATGCCTTTCTTTAAACAATCCATCTTAGCTTTTACACCTTTTTTTAAACCATCCATCTTAGCTTCTACATATCTCTTTAAACCATCCATCTTAGATTCTGTTACTTTTTGTGCAAGTGACACTTGTTGCACTTGGTCTCGTAATTTTGATATATCATGTTGCATTTCTTCCTCTTCTTCATGAGTCATGCTAGAGCTTTCATGTTGCTTACTAGGTGTTTGCATTTTCTTTCCTCAGGGCATCAATTACCGATAATAATGCTTTACTATGCCCTTTGAATTCCTTCAAACTAATTTTTCAAACCAAGCTTATGCAAAAATTAAAAAAAAATTACACGCCTTTTTTCACTTTGTAGGAGCTTGATATTGAATCTGATGTATCTCTGTAATTTTGGATCATCCAGTTCTGAAATTTTGATCTGTAGTAGCCCTTTGCATCCTCTTTCCAATGCCACCAGTTTGATCCAAATTGGATTCTCCAAGAAAGAGTTATGCACAATCTCCCAAGATGACCTGATTATAGACCCTTCCAGAAGAGCGAACTTGTATGAGGTGCCACGTGTCACTGTTTCGACCTTTGACTCTAAAAAATATATACAAGAAACTACAGTCCGTCCTCTTTCTGTACCTTCTTACAAAATTTCAATCCAATGCTCAGAGAGAATGTTATGACGATTTTCCCCAGGTCACATGTTTGGAATGTAATTCAGGAGTCTGCAAAAAGACCAACTTCCTCAGATCATATCTCCGCAAATATAGCGCGAAAAGCTCTGAAATTTGGACCCAAGGTTCATTGCGATTTCGTCTCAAATGGTTTTTTTTTTTCTGCTTCTGAAACATCGTAGAAAAAAAAATTTATAGCGAAAATTCCACGATGACCTATTTGGAGCAGCGAAACCCTAGAATCCAAAGCTTTGATACCAAATGTTATGAAACCAGCTCACAAAAAGATAGAAAAGATAGATCAACGCCTTAGAATTCAGCCTCTTTGAGGGGGCAACCTCCTTTACATTACATAAATGAACAATTCTTGGATGATTCAAATGACAAAACCTCCTTTCTATATATAGGAGTCTAAGGTGTCACAATATAACCAAGCCAACCTAACAATAATAATATAAAGGCACAAAAATAACAATAGAGGGATTCTATGGGGCACAATAATAATAATATGGGGACAATAGGGGCACAACAATATTAATAGGGGATACAACTACAATATTAATGGGGGCATCACTAGTATTATAGGGACCTAACACATGCCCTAATGAAGGTGGTGTGTGATGAAGGGATGCATTAGTGGATGTTATCTGTAAACTAAGATTTTATACAACTAAGAGCTCTATAATACAATGTTTAATCTGTCATGTATATCAAAGTTCCTTGGAAGAATAAAGAAATATGGAAAGTAAATGAAAGAAGTAATTGTTTTGTCGGGATACTATTAATTCACTTGCTCGACATAACAACAATTTCCATTGCTCAATCACATACTAATGGTATACATGTTTACCACCTAAGTAGAAAAATCAACAATAGAATTTGGACTATAGGTATTACTGATGCTGGATGTGTTCTTGAAGTATTTGAATTCAAACAAATTATTTCCTATTGTGCCCATCATTTTGATTCTAAAACTAGGACTATTAAAGTTGCTCTACAAGTGAAGAATTCAATCCTTTTGACTTCAAAAGCATTTAGGAAAATGTTGAAGCTTTTGACCCCAAAAAGGAAACTTAAAGTGCATGAAGCATATGCTTTCCTCAATTCTTATGGTGGGAATTTGAATATTATTGGAGATTTCATGGTTCCATCAATGCATATGCCAACTAATTTTTCATCCATGGACATCTAAGTGATATCGAAGCCCTAGAAAAATTTCTCTTGGTTGTTTTCTCTTATAATGGGATGTGACTTAACATCTCATATACCCAGGTCAATCCTATACATCATCTTTAAAGAAGGATACTATATTTGACTAGGCTGAGGTTTCATGGTTCCATCAATGCATATGCTAACTAATTTTTCATCCATAGACATCTAAGTGATATCGAATCCCTATAAAAATTTATCTTGGTTGTTTTATCTTATAATGGGATGTGACTTAACATCTCATATACCAGGTCAATCCTATACATCATCTTTAAAGAAGGATACTATCTTTTACTAGGCTGAGGTAGTTTCAAATGACATTTCTTTCATTTATCAAATTATTTGAAAGCTCAAAGATTCTTCATGAAAAATTATCTAGCGATAGTGATAATTTATAGTAATTTGTTCAATGGCCTATGTAGAGTCCTAGAACTACTTTATCTTGACATCTTTTTTTCCATATTTACCCCCTTTTTCCTACCGCTATCATCCAAATAAATGCAACAAACATAAGGTTTTGACAAGGTAAGCATTCATATGTCCTCTTTTTCATATTTTGTCAATATGCCTTATTGTTCTATTAAAGTTTACATGTAGCTACAGAATTGATCTGATTCTGCAGCTAATCCAAAGATCTGCAACCACTTCCATTGTTGACAGGTTTTGAGTGTGTCAGCTCAG
The DNA here is from genome assembly GCA_031772625.1 of Pinus tabuliformis. Classification (NCBI taxonomy): domain Eukaryota; kingdom Viridiplantae; phylum Streptophyta; class Pinopsida; order Pinales; family Pinaceae; genus Pinus; species Pinus tabuliformis. The sequence goes on along the minus strand of CM062812.1, from coordinate 926,079,274 downwards.
TAAAAGAGTATATCGGTAGATAGGGAATGATCCTCTCATGGAATTATTCCTATTTACTCGAGCTAATTCACCAGGAGATCCACACTATAACATGGTCAACCATGGCGGTCAACAGAAGGACAACACATTGGAATAAAGTCCGAATTTTAAGAGATTTCATCGATTTACTTTTTCAATAGCAAATCGACAAATAAGCGATATGATATAGTTTTGATAAGGACTATAGTGAAGTCTTATAGGCTTAAATTTCTCGTATTCTTAAAAATAACTCTATAAAATCACTAGAAGCTCTATGTAATGGGTGTGCCACCGTATGTAGTTTGAGCATCCTGTAGAACTCATTTTTGCTTAATGAAAAGTTATTATTTCATATTTTTTACGTGTTGTTTATCTAAGGCAACTGACTGCCTCATGGAGGGTCTGTGCGTGCAGATCAGGTCTCTGATTCATAGTAATTAAATTTTCCTTTTCAATTGTTATTTCATAGGTTTAATTCATGGATGCTCTGTTTTCATGTTTTTAAGATGCAGTTCAATGAAGATCGCGACTAGGTTCACTTGATTGATTTCTGTATCATTCGTTTGATTTTCTTAATACCTAGCATAAACTTAGTAATTTGCTTAATACGTAGCATAGCTTAGTGATTTCATAGCTCAGTAATCTTGTTTCTGTTTTTCTTTTTACATTGAAATAAAGTTGCAGTAGATAAGAGTGGCAGTCTTTCTCAGCTTCTAAATTCAAGCACATTTCATTTACAAGTTGATAATTTAGGATTTTATTTATGTCATTTCATGCTTTCATAGTTAGCTTTGTTTAAGTTGCAGCATAAAAATCCAAAAACAATTGATAATTTTAAAGGAACATTGATGTAACACATCTATTGAAAAGAGTTAAAATCATTATCCAATCATTCTAAAAACCCAATTCAATCAGAACTAATTCTAGAGATAACATTTAGGATAATCAATTAATAATACAATCTTAGGAATAACATCCTAGTATAGATAATAACATCACTTCAACACTAATTCTAGAGTTTGACATTAACTTAGATAACGATAACATAATCACCTTAACGCCATAAAGGAATTCTAGCACATATAATGCACTTTCACTTCATCAGTTTACCTGCCCTGGTTGATAATTTATGCTTACAATTTAAGAACATTAAATTGAATAAACATTTTTGTGCCGTTGTCGGGGAAGTGCAAATATAGGTTTAAAAAAATCGAATAAAAACATGACATGCATAGGGAAAGAGACTCTAGAGGTATATTTGTAGGATGAGGAAGAAGCTTAATTCCCACAACTCCGCTCACTCCACCATGACCTCGAAGTTCCACACCACCCACTCAAACTCAAATTCCATCCATATGCCAACAAAGACTTCTTGAAGTCTTAAGATCTGAAATCCAATCCATAACTTCACCTACTTCATCTACTGAGGCTATAATCGAAGTAGAAGAAGATCCTACATCCCCAACTACAGGAGTAGTTTTTCTATCTTCCACTGGTGAACAAATTCTAGGAGAAGAATTAGAAATTCCCAGTGAAGAAGAGGAACAAGAAACTCATCTTGATTATCCATTGATAGAGGAACCAAAGAATTAGAAGATCCTGTCATAGAACTAGATACTAAAGAATACATCATGGATGAAGAAGGAGAAGGAGAGGTACACAATGTCAATGGTGAACAACCTGTTATTGGAGGAGGAGGTAGAGGTAGAGGAGGAGGAGATCGAGACTCTTTTGGATTTACTATCTTTGATGAGGATACAACCCTCACAATGAAGAATATTTCACCTTCTATTCTTCCTAATTTCCATGGAAAAATAAGTGAAGACCTAGAGACATTTATGTTTGAATTTGAAGTATTATGAAGATCATATGATTATCTACATGATGCTCAAAAATTAAAATTGTTCCCTGCTACCTTAAAGGATTCAACATTGAAATGGTTCATGAGTTTAGGAACGAATACTATAAGGACATGGGCACAAATGAAAGAAGCATTCTTCGAGAAATATAGGGACTACTGTATGCCTCAAAACATTAGGGATGAAGTCTTCAAAATGACATAGAAAGAAGATGAGAATCTTGAAGACTTAGTCGAGAGATTTGTTTATAATCTTAAAAGGGAAAAATGGATAATCTAGATGAGGAAACTTTGAAATGCCTCCTACTCAAATCTATCAGATATGAGTGGATTGATCTCCTTAACTTGACAGGAAAAGGAGATATTTCTTGATTGCCATTTGCTAATATTTGTGATCTATGTGTACATATCTCAAGAGTTAAAGCATGAGTTGGAAAAAGTCCTGGCGATCCTCTCTTATCAAGAATCAATAAATCTACAGCTAGGTCAGTCAGTATGGCAGAATTAGGAAGCTTGCTTGATACTTTTAAGACAAATATTTTAGGGAGTCTTAGTGAACAAATTAACACCCTTAAAATGCAAAACAAGCAAAAGGCCGAAAATGCTACATTATCCATCTTTTGTCTCAGGTGTAGAAAGAATTATGCTTTGAGAGAATGTCCTTTAGACTTAAAAACCACAGAAACTTGTGCCATATGTGCAGATAACCATGATATAAATAATGTCCTTCTTTACTAGGTGTTTAGGTTGTATTTAATGATGAAGAATACCAGAACAAGTAGATCCTCTTTGTTTTGTTGCCAAAATACCATGGCAGAACTCTCAAGCAAATCAACCACAAGGCTTTAAATCACAACAATTTGCTCAGTCTTCACAAAGTAATTGGAATCCATCTTGTCATCCTTCGGCTCAGCCACGATCATAATCTTGGAATCAGGGATGGAAAAATACTTATGGAGATTATGCTCAATATCAACAATATTCACTATCCTATCCTAATTTCCTACCACAATTCTTACCACAATCTAATAAAATCCCTCAAGCTAATCAATTACCTCAAGTTCAAATCCAAAATAAAAATCCACAGCTCTCCCTACCATTTGCACAAAAACCAAATCAATTACCTGCTCAACCACTTCCAAATCCAAATAATAAAATGTCATAACCTGTTTACAATATGGAAGGGTGTTATAGACATTTTTGTGCCCTACAACTCCAAGCATGAAATGCCCATAAACCAAGGGCTCCTAAGTCCCTAAAAGTGTTGTTCTAACCCCTAAAGGAACAAGGTCAACAGATTACAGCTTCTCCCAAAAGTTCCATGAAAAACTACTCAAAATTGGTCAAAACAAGATCATTGCAGCTGTTCCACTGGCTAGGTGCGTTGCATCTCACCCAAATGCACTGTGAGGGTGCGTTGCATTTCAAAACTCCCTTCTGTGGGGTGCGATGGGCGAGAAATGACAAATGGCAGTGTCATTCTGCGAGGTGGAGGGGAAATGGAAGCTTCAAGAATCTTCTCCTGTGACACTTGCCTCACTAAATTCGACCAAGGATGAGTAAGAGGCCCTCAGTCTCCAAGTGGAAGCAAGAACTGACAAAGAGAAGAAACTAATCAAATCACACGCTGACTCATCCTCCTTACAGATATCTATATATGGATCCCTCATCCCAGAGATCCAAAGGCTGGAATTTTGCATATTGTAAGGAATTGCTGTTGGTTTCTAGAGACAAACATCATATTGTTGGGTGATCTATGCTTTGTTTGAGGTAAAGAGGGGCTTCTTTGCTGGGAGGTTGATGCTGGGTCGGAACCACTGGTTGTAACTCCTCCTGGATCTTTTCTTGTTTATCAATAAAAGCTATTTGAGTTCTCCTCCATGCTTTTGTATCATTGATGCTTGTTACGTTTGTATGGTTAACTTAAATCTGATCCTAAGTTGTTTATGAATATAGATCCATGTCTTTGTATAGTGTTATGCTTCTGTGATCTTACAGGTACTTTTTGAAGCTGGGAGTGCAAGGGAGCAGGTAGCTGGAGACTATCAAAGAAGAGAGGGATCGAATCAAAGGATTAGCGCAAGACACAGGTTGGTCCTTTCTATTCCTCTCTATCTATAATTCATAAAGGAAATACAAAAGTAGCTTTTCTCTGTTTGTTTCTAAGGTAGCTGTCACACCTTAGTGGGATAGAGTAGTTCTAAATAGACACTTTTCCCTATAACAAAATGGCGACTCCGCTGGGGAGATAATTAGTTTGTTTGTTTATCATTCTTTGTTGTTTGTTTCATAAACTTATAAGTAGCATTCGAACTACATTTGCCATAACAAATGCAAAGTAGATAACTGCTGCTTCAATCCATTCATTGGATCTGTTTATGATTTGAACAGCTGATTCACAAACAACCTGATTGCCCTTGTGATAGCTCTTAGATCCTCCTTAGATCTACCCCTGATTGTTGCATTACTGATTGCTTTTCACTCGGCCAAAAACCAAGGACTGAACTGCAAACTGTGGCCCGGAACCCGGACAGAGTCTCGTTTCTGGCCCAGCGCAGGTACTGTTCAGAGATTCTGAATTTCAGCGCACTTCCCGAAGGGACAACCTGCGCTGCATCTCAGATTCTCTGTGTTACAGGTGCGCTGATCAGACTAGCTCTGTGCAGCTGTGGTTCTTGTGCTTCATTCTTTCCAGTTCTATCCCTGAATTTTGCTGCCTGTGATCAGTATATGTCTGTTTGAAACCCCTTTTCCTTGTTGTTATTCTGCCTCCATTGTACGAAATAACTGTAGATGTTTTTGTGTGTTTGTTGAGTCGTTTATAGTTTTCCTTTGCAAAAGTAGCATAGTTGTACTGTCGTCCTTTGATTTGAATCTGTCGCTAGTGTCGATTTTGATCATAGGAGAAAGTTTGATTGCTGTTGATGGTCGATTATCCTGTTACTATTGCCTTTGGTCTGAATTTGTAATTTTCTAGTGTCAAGAACGAGTGTTCATTTCAAAATCATAAGGTGTCGTAATCATCTCTATTTTTTATTTCGAAAAAGAGCTTGTTTATATTTGTCGCTTGAAAATAAATTCATATTTGTACATCAACTTTCTTTTTAGCATCAATACTAAGAAAGTTGAAAACAAATACATGCATGTGCATTTGCATATAGACAGTCTGTTTGGCTTGATTTAGGAAAGTGCATTTACAGTGTGCTCTTTGCTCTTTGTGAAAATATTATGTCTTTCTTTTCCCTAGTAGCTAGGATTTTCATTGCACAAAAGAGATAAAAAGTTTGTTTATCATCTTTAGATTGCATTTTAGGAATTACATCTACATCTCGTGGTGAACCCGAAAGGCAAACTTCATAAACAAGATCAACTTAAAATAAATTCAGTGAATCTAACAACTCTTTGGAACTTAACGCACAACTTTTAGAGGTCTAGGCTAGAGACGTATTCCGGCATCGTAAAGCTTGGTAACTGTTGTCCTCACTGATGGTTGGGTGATTCCTTCACTTTGAGACGATAAGTGCCAGTACGGACTTGTGCTCCCACGTACCGTCGAGTATATTTTGGGAGACCCCTATAGGCTTAAATCCTTTATCCATAGGAAGCCGTGTCTGCCGCCCTATCGATCGCAATGCACTGAACATCGCATTTGGGAAGATTGACTGCCATACCGTAAAAAGTATTCTGCAGTTTTGCGATTGGTTTGGTACTCCCTCTACCTAGATTTCCAGAGTAGTCCCTTTCGTTCCTTTTTAGACTCCTTAACGGAAAAGGTCCATCTGAGCACTTGTCACTTCAGGCTCATTAAAAATCGAAGGAGACTAGAGTCATCTTTTGTTTTTTCTCGACTCTTAAAAACTAAAAAAACAAGTTTTGTCGAAGCGTCTAAAATTCATTTAATTTGGAAACATACTTCCCCTTTATTTTAGTTTATCGAGTAATCCGAAATCGTGGAAGAAAGTCAATTGAAACCCCGTCATTCGCGGAGGCTTACGAGTCAACCGTCTTTGTCTCTGGAATCGAAACCAGTACGGACAAAGCGAACTCGTTTAACCGGTTCCAAATCTCCTATTAAATTTAGAACAAGTGTTCCAACGACATTAGAGACTTCGGTTACTCCAAACATTTATGGAATCCCTGCCTCTACAGAAGAAGTTCAGCAGCAACAGAAGGACAGTGATATTGATCCTAGTCTAAGAGTAAACACTTGTGTTACCGAACCAGTTTCATCTACAACCGGTTCGGAGAGTCTTGCTCTTCAAACATCTGTTGCTGCCGATTTCACACCTTCTTCGGCACCAGAAATATTTTACAGACCTGACGGTCTTCCCCTTCCACCTGGTCTGATTGCCATAGAAGAAATTGTAGAAGATCCTCAAACAAGTACTCCAACGCAATTTGGAGTAGGGATTACTCTATATCCTTCTTCGTCAGAAGTTAGTCTACCACCAGCGGAAGCTCCTGTAGAATCGCTAGGTGATCTTTTGGATAGACTACAAATGTCTGAAAAACTGTCAACATCTAGGACTATGTCGTCTGACACAACGACGACAGAACTCCCTGCTATCACTCCGACAATGTTCGCCGGTATACCATCTGTCCCGACTAGCTCTCAGCCGCTAGAAGGAGCCCACTCAGGGGCTATTTCGACAGTATGGTCTGTTCCTGTTTGTTCATCCGGAATAATATCTGGAAACTCTTATGTTGAGTCTCAACAAATTGATCCATTTGGAGGTCAATTTGGGCAGTCCGGCCCCCAAGGGCAAACAATTCCCTTGAGTTCTGGATTACCACCGTATGGGGGGCAGTATACCCTTTCATTATCCCCTCCGGGAGGATATCCATACGGGAGTTCACAACAACATTCAGGTTATACTGGAATTACCTCAAGTGGTTGGGTACCTATACTACCTCAACAACCAAGAGTTGTATACTCAATGCAACAATGCGTACCTATGTCGAATATCCCGACTACGCCAGCTATTGTGATGGTGTCGCAAGTTCAAGCGCTACCTGTTGTATGCCAGCCTCAGGTTTCTCAGGTTGTAATGCAACAGCCCCTTGACCCTGCGACTCAACCACAATCGCTGACTAGTGGAATGACAGAGGTTCAGACGGGTACAATTACCCCTCATCTTGGTCAAACTGTTAGTATCGGGCAACATCACGTGGCTTCACAACCATGGCTGGTGCAATACCAACAACCACAATTCCAACAAGTATACCAAGGTTCTGAGCAACAAATCTTTGCTAACAGTGGATAACCGTACATTCAAAACGGTCAAAATCAACCATTTTACAATGGTCATGTCCACCAACCTTACCAAACATACCAACATCAAATGCATTATGTCGGTATGCAAAGACCAACTGCTCAGGCAATCCCATCTTACCCTTGGTATGCTTCACCTAACCTGAATCAACAGTTACCATTTGTGGCAACATTGGTGTTACCTGATTTAAATCGGTTAACCAATGATCCAATTGCTTATGCCCCTTGGTGGCCAGCGATTTCGCATAAAATTCCATCAGATATTCCTAAATTTAATGGAAATCCGGGTGAAGATCCATCGAATCACGTGATGACCTTTCATCTATGGTGTTCTTCAAACACCCTAAATGATGATTCGATAAGACTTCGCCTCTTTTAGAGGACGTTAACGGGTCTGGCGGCAAAATGGTACATCGAATTGCCTAGAGCTTCGTTCGACAACTTCAGTACCTTAGCCACAACCTTTTTAACCCATTTTCAGTTACCAATAAGGTACGAAATGGGAACATAACTTCTTACCAATTTCAAACAGACAACGGCCACTCACATATCTGATCATATACATGAGTGGCGACGTCGTCGTAGAATGGTAAAAACGTATGTCCCCGATCAGCTATTAGCTGAATGGTTTATCAAGTCATTACTGCCTTCCATCATAGAAGATGTGGCAAAGGGGGGAGTCGTAACAGAAGAGCAAGTTATCGCTTGTACGCAATATTTGGATTTGATTTACACTCAGTCTGGCACGCTCTACGATAAAATACCTGACGCCCCTAGACTGGAATTCTCAATTCCTCCTCCTCCTAAATCGAACAATGACTCTCATGCCGGTGATGGCGTGATTGGCACAACAGACACGAAATCAACAAAGGCTACATCCAAAAAGGCCCGTAAGATTTCAGGTCAAAATAAAAAGACGAACTTCTTGCTTCGGAAGTAAATGTCGTATCGATAGATAAAGGAAAAGAAACCAAACAACCAGGGAGCAAGAAAAAAGGCAAAGGGAAGAAGAAGAAACAGGAGGAATCATCACCTGAAAAATCTTCTTCAAACCCTCCTGGAGATAGGAAACCAAAAAATCCATGCTTTATATGCGATGAGGATCATTGGACCGCGAATTGTCCACACAGGGCTGAGCTTAAGAAATTCTTCAAGAACTCGAAAACCTCCGCAGTGTTAACTGATCCGTTTCCAAATCCAGGAACAAATCTGGTTGAAAGTGGAAATGCTTCCCTGTCTCAAGTGCTAATGTTGTCAGTTTCAAAACAGAAAAATGATGCTTTGATATCGACAAGGAACAAGGATTATGGGAATCCACAGCTGTCGAACAACAAGGATAAAGATCAACCAAGTAGTTCGACAACAACTTCGAGGGAAGTTGTGCCACCCACCATTCCTGAATTGACGATAAAAAGGCCAAAGGGAGTAGTACACAAGTCGACATTTAATCCCCGCGCTAGAGCGGCACAGCATTATAATATAGTGGAAGATTTGGCCCAATCGCCATCCACTATGTCGACTCTTGAAGTACTACAAAACTGCCCATCCCAAAGGCAGGCTTTATTATCAGCCATTGGTGGGATAGACCCAAAGGATTCCAATCTAGTATCCTTCGACCATAAAGGATACGATCCTCAATTGCCAGCTCAACTAGCTTTCCTTGTTCAAGTGAAAGCCCTCAACAAAACTGTTCATCGAACGATTATTGATGAGGGGGCATCTACATGCATTATGTCGATGAGTTGCTGGAAAACTTTAGGATCTCCAACCTTGTCGCGATCTTCGACGACATTAAAAGCATTCGACGGAAGGACATATACCCCATATGGTATCCTAAGTAACTTGAAAGTTGAACTAGGAGGGAAAACGGTAGAAATAGATGTTGAAGTCATCAATGGGAATCTTGATTACAACATCCTACTAGGAAGACCATGGATATATGCCATGGCAGCTGTTGTGTCGACCTATTTTAGAAAGATTGCATTTCCCTTTCAAGGAGGGATTACAATCGTCGATCAACAAAACTTCCTCCCCAATGGTTCTCAAGTTACTGGAAGCATTCCCATGATCCATGGAAGCCTCCATTCGCTTCAGAATATCGGAGTAGGCCTACTAAAAGATCCTATACTAATGGGAACTTTCGCTCTTCCACCTCCAATCAATCTGGAGGAAGTAGCGTCGATAGGAACCTGCAACATGATATCTTCTAAAAAGATCTCAGAAAATGATATTGACATGGATCATGCAGTGGTTTTGCCCCCAAGCACAACGGAAATATTGTAGCAATCAATGTTCCTAGCATGGGAGGCAAACCCAAATCAACGCTCATCAAGTGTTTGGATAGATAGGTCTAGAGAATATGGTACCCCTTCAGATCCTTGGTCGCGAGTGCATGTCACCGACAGAGGAATTGTCCAATCTATGGTAATTGAAGGGACACCATGGAATGATTCCCACCATCGTTCCCTTCTTCCGGATTGTGGAGAAGATAATCAAGATGACCTGTATCATCCTTCAGTTTTTGAATTCCTATCAAATATTGTAAACACGGTGGATTTCGAGCGAAACTTGTCCAATATTGAAGAGACTATCGCCATAAATATCTCGACCAAAACAGATGTTGTAGAGAATATTTATGTCGGAAAATGTTGTTCTCCTTCAGAACTAGAGATATATAACGCTCTTTTTCGCGAATTCAGAGATGTCTTTGCTTGGTCATATGATGAAATGCCAGGCATTGACTCGAGTATCATTGAACACGAAATTAAGATGTATCCAGATGTCAAACCAGTACGACAACGGCTACGGCAGGTGCACCCCAAAAAAGCCGCTGCCATTAAGGCAGAAGTTGAAAAACTTCTCCATGCTGGTTTCATCTACCCAGTTCCTCTAACCGATTGGGTATCGAATATTGTCCATGTTATGAAAAAACAAGGAACAATTAGAGTGTGCGTCGATTATAGGGATGTAAATCAAGCTTGTCCAAAAGACAACTACCCTACACCCTTCATTGACCAGATAATTGATGAATGTGCTGGATGCGAAATATTTTCATTCATGGATGGATTCTCTGGGTATAATCAAATAAACATCCGCCCATAGGACCAGTCAAAGACTGCATTTATCTGTCCGTGGGGCACATTCGCATATCGAAAATTACCCTTTGGTTTAAAGAACGCAGGGGCGACGTTTCAGAGGGCAATGAATTATGCCTTCCATGACATCAAAAGAATTGTTCAACCATACCTCAACGACCTTCCGGCTCATTCGCGAAAGTGGACTGATCACCCGCAGCATTTAAGAGCGATATTTCTACGTTGCCGACACTACAAGATACGACTAAATCCACACAAATGTGTATTTTGCGTCAGTTCTGGTCGTTTACTTGGCTTTGTAGTCTCAAAGGACAGGATTCGTCTCGACCCATGTAAGGTCCAGGCAATCATAAATTTGCCTCCACCTTCGAATTTGCTTCAGATTCAGAAACTCCAAGGGAAAGCGAACTTTCTGAGGAGGTTCATTCCAAATTACGCCGAACTTGCTAAAGGTTATACACGTCTTTTGAAAAAGGAAGTAACCTTTGTCTGGGATTAGGTTGCGCAAGCTTCCTTTGATGCTTTAAGAGATTCCCTAATGAAAGCATCATTAATGTATGCTCCTGATTATCAAAAAGATTTTAACTTGTATCTGGCTGCATCGGATACGACCATTGCAATGGTTTTAGTTCAAGAAGTCGATGGAATTGAACATCCTATATATTATTTAAGTAAAAACTTAAATGATATAGAAAGCAAATATTCTTACATTGAAAAGCTAGCACTCGCAGCTGTTCAAGCGATACAGAGATTTCGACACTATGTCCTCTTTCGGAAAACTACCATTCTGTCAGATTGCAACCCCATGACTTATATATTGTTGCGATAGTTGCTGGGGGGCAAATATTCAAAATGGATAGCAATCCTACAAGAGTTTGATCTGGAATTTGTAAAATCCAAGTCAAAGAAAGCTCTAGTTTTCGCAGAATTATTGTGCGATCTCCCATCGTCGTCCAACGATGACACATCCGAAGAAACAATCGTGGATGAAAGTTTGTTTCTAATATCTGCAAGCAATGAGTGGTATGGGGATATAATCATTTATCTCCAAACTCAAAAATACAGGCCAAACACCTCCCACTCCAAACAAAAACGTATTCGATACCAAGCAAAAGACTACATGATCGTCGGTGATACACTTTACCGTCGTGGTATTGATACAGTTTTGAGAAGGTGCCTCACCCTTGAGGAGGCCGAAAAAGTCCTGAATGATTGTCATTCAGGCGCGTGTGGGGGGCATCAATCTGGATATGCTACAGCGCAAAAAATCTTACGAGCAGGATACTTTTGGCCAACAATGTTCAAAGATTGCATAACCGCAGTCAGAAGTTGCCATGCTTGTCAAATTTTCGATAGTAGTTGTTGTTGCTGTTGGGCCATTCGCCAAATGGGGCATCGATTTCATGACATGTAACCCCACCTCGACCGGGGGGCATGGGTACATCATAGTCGCAGTTGACTATTTTACCAAATGGGCCGAGGCGATGCCTACATTAGATAATACTGGTGAAACAGCTGCCCTCTTCTTTTTCAATCATGTAGTCGCCAGATTCGGCGTGCCGCAGGCTATAGTCACAGATCATGGATCGCATTTTCGCAATCACATGATGGTCGAATTAGCTGCCAAACTAGGGTTGTCTCACGACAGCTCTACTCCATATTATCCGCAAGCCAACGGACAAGTTGAAGCAATCAATAAGGTCCTCAAACGCATGCTGCAAAGGATGATTGGAGTTCACAAAAGAAGATGGCATCTAATCCTGTACTCAGCTTTGTGGGCTTACTGAACATCGGTAAGGAATGCAACCGGGTTTACACCTTTCCAACTGGTATATGGCCTGGAAGCAGTCTTACCAATCCAGTGTGAAATCTCGTCTCTCAAACTCGCAATTGATCTCCTCCCCGGAACTTCAGAAGAAGAAGCTCGTTTCTTGGAATTAATCCAATTGGATGAAACCCGTCGTGATGCCGCTTTGGCTAACGAAGCCCATAAGAAACGAGTCAAGGCGCAGTTCGACAAAAATGTCAAACCCCGTGTCTTCTCAGAAGGTGACTTGGTCTTGCTTTACGACCAAGAATCCGATAAATTGGGAGCGGGTAAATTTAAGTCTTTATGGATGGGCCCCTATATTGTTAAACGAGTGTTAGCAAAAGGAGCCTACGAGTTAATGGATTATGACGGAATTCCGCTGGTGCAACCTCGTAATGGGTTGTACCTCAAGCGTTACTATGCGTAATGGTAACCTGTGTGCTTTTGTTATGTTTTTGTTTTCGCTAAAGTGTTTATTTTGTTCAAGTAATCCACTTTTTACATTTGTTGCAGATGTCAAACCTATTGGAGTCATGTGTTGGATATGCCGACGGAGCGAGTCATAGTTCGCGGAACCTATCCTCCGCAGCCTGGGCTATTTTTAATCCAAGCGGCGAGTTAGTAAGTTTCAGAGGGGTATGTATTGGTCGATCAACAAATAACATCGTTGAATATAGCGTGTTGATAGAACTTCTCTCTAATGCCATCGCACATGGTATACGCCGACTAATTGTCAGGCTAGACTCACAGCTCGTAATACTACAACTCAATGGTATATATTTCGTCCGAAACCCAGCTATTTATCGTATGTTCCTAAGGGTTAAGATTTTGGAAAGACAATTTGATTTTATTCAATATCAACATATTTCCAGAAACTTAAACACATTAACTGACTCATTAGCAAACTATGTGTTAGATAGACATTTGCAACATTTATAAAAAGAAACACACCATCAATGTTTGCATGTGGATCATGTAGCTTAACCAAAATAAAACTCCGAAAATCAAAAATATATATAACTATTTATGGTTTACACATAATGTTCTGTAACCAAGACAAAATCGGTCAAATGACCCAAAAACTCAAAATGCTAGGGGGCACCCTAGTCTAATGATGCTCGTGATAGCAAGTCACAGCCTGTGCGATCATGCGTAAGAGACGAGTCCATCGTCTGGGCACACCAGTAGTATGCCGCTGTAACCTCAAAGGTAACTCGTCAGGCCTCACATCTGGAATACCAAGAGTAAGGCCCTCGACCTGCTCTTGTAATGCTGTGAGAGTCTCGGCCACATCGAGGTCATGAAGAATAGCCCTTCCGACGGCCTCTCCTGCTAGGGCAGCAGTTGGTACTCTCAGGCGAACTACTGGACGAACAGGACCAACATCTGCATGTACACATGAGTTTGATTAAAGTCTTGATAGAATAAAGCACAAGGACATTATAAACAAAAAACGATAAACAGGAATATGGTCAAAGATTTTACCAATGGCACCCCATTGCTCACCATCTGGCAGTACTAAATCTGGATCACCCCGGAAGTCCATGCCAGTGTATGGATACTTAGAATAAACCATCTCCTGATGATCAAACCACCTGAAGAAGGTATCAGAAAATGAAATCTGAGACTGGCCAACACGCCTAGACATATGGTCAACCCATCTCTGCATACGTGGTTCAGTAGGAGAAGGTAAATCGAGTGCAATGTACTGCGGCTGCATCAGTGGTATCTTCTCCAAGGCAAAGGCGGTCAAAATAGAACCATACCAAAAGTTCTTCAACCTCCTGCTCTTTATCTTGGTCAACTGTTCTTTCATCACAAGAAGTACTGCGTCGCACCAGTTGAACACCTTCGGTTGGAGGCATTCCAAGTCATGCTGCATGTAAGATCGGTTGGCTACATGGAGAGCCGCACCACCGGCCATCCTACCAAAAGTAAACAGAATAGTCCTGAGGGACCTGTCAGTGACATCACAGATGATGATCTTGCCATCTTTACTCGGCTGAGATCCTTCTCTGCAGTACCGGCGGACATAATCTCTCACAGAGTCGTCTCCTTGGGCCAAACCTGACAAAGAGATGGGGGCACCCTGCCTCGACAAGCCAGTCAAGAAATAGATGTCTACTACAGTCAAGGGGATAGATTTGCCCCTGATCTGGAAAACCTGATTGGTAGGATCCAAAGCATAGAGAAAATACTGCAGTAAGTTGATCTGCTGTCTCATGCTAGAAATGCAGAAGAACTTCAACAAGCCACAGTTCCGTAGCGTGTTCACTGTAGCTGGATCATGTAGGGCAAGCATGTCCTCTTCTTCATGCTCACGTTCTCACCATGTAATGGTCATCTTACTCCAAAGATCTCTGAAAAACAAACAAGAGAGGAGTTAGATCCTGATTTTGGTAAGAAACAGGCAAAATTTCCATCAAAAATTGTGCACCAAATTCCCTTTTTGCGCTCAACGCACCTGCAGCAGTGTTCTAGGTGCGTTGAATGTCAGATAGCCTTTAGACAGGCCAACATTCAACACAGTTTTCGATACAATGAGGGTGCGTTGACGGCAGAACGAGTTCTTTAAACCCCAGGGACTCAGAAAAGCTAGGAATCAAGCTCAAAATACAAAATGGAAACCATGAAATGAAAGAGCTCAGGTTTAGCTCCTACCTAGTCTAGACAACGCTGAGAATCGTCCACAGAATCTCCCAAAATCAGCTGATGAAAATCGAGGGGGAAAGGCACCTCCAAAGCTCCAACAAACCAAGTTCAAATGAAATGGTAAAATGAGAGGTAAAAACACTTTTCATTACTTTTACGTAGTTCAAAGTAAAATATTAGTGTTCTAACTCGTTTTCAAGCATATATTGTTCATTTCTGACTAGTTTGATGAAGCAGTTGAAAATACAGTACAATCTTTGAAAGGACAAAGCTATTTATGGTAAAATCAAAACAAGACCATCTAATCGAGCAGTTTTAGCACATAGTTCAAGCTCGTTAAAAAATAAACATAATACATGAGCAAATGTTTCCACCCGCGTTTAAGCTCATTAAAAAATGAACTATTCCCCTGTAAATAACCATCGTGAATGTAGTACTTTAGCCATTAAAGCCTTGGTCGTGTTTGCATCGTCACCTCCACTTTTCATTGGCCGATCATTCACCTCCATTTGATTGTTTACCCATTTTGAGGAATAGCTGCGAAGAGTGATTTCACTAGCCATCCTTGTGACACTGTCGTGATTGGAAAATTCCAAACCTTACCTGGAATCAGCTGCTACTCGTTTTATCACTCGTTCCTCAAAAGACAAGTCTCCTTTAAGCTCTTTTCAACTGACTCGTAAAATATGAAAAGATTGCCAAGCCATTGGCCTCTCCAGCTCGTTAAAGGGACAGGAAGTGCTATCCCTCCTCTAGATTTTAATCTCTTTGGACCTGAGGGATTATTACACAAAAAGATCGAGCGCTTGTTTTGTTCGGCTCGTTAAAACTATCGAAAATTCATCCCTTCTGTATTGTTTTATACTTTTTCGGACTTAGGGGATTAGATGACGAAAAATGAATTTTGGATTTACCTTTACGTTCCTTTTTAGACTCTCTAAAATTGAAAAGGACCGAGTTATCTTTGTCGTTAAACTCATTAAAAAGATTAATAGCGACAAACTTGTCTTTAGACGAGAACGAGTTTCACTATCGCTAGGCTCGTTAAAACATAGCGATGGGTTTGCCTGAAGAGAAAATTATAGAACAAGCATATGTTATCCTCCTCAAGCTTGACAAAAATAAAGAGGTACTGGTCAGCAATGACTGGGGAAAAATTGGGAAGAAAACCCAAAGAAACTTTGTTGGTAGCAAGTCGCTCTTGAACATGACACTTCCACTCCGTGTCCTAGTCGGGTTGGGTTGTTTCATTCACCGGTCACATCACCATGGTCACACCATACCATCCACATTTGGGGTTAATGCTACCAATCCATCACATCAGTGTCGCCGATATGTTCAAGAGAAGTCATCCAGAGAAGTCACCTGTGTCTCACCCACTACCATACATTATACTCCATTCTTTCATGACCGCCACCCTGAACCTTATATCACCAGATCGTTTTCACCTCCATCAAAATCATTTGCTCCGTTCCGTGTCATTGATGTGGGATTCATTAAGGCCCTCCTGTGACGGATCACTTCTTGTCGACATCAGCTCATTATCCAAGAAGTTGATCTAGGAACACCCCATTCAGTACTTTGAGGCTTGCATGCCTCAATGGCAAGTTTCTCACTTCCGGCAACAGGTTTACATCAATCGCCTTCGACCGAAAGATTTTGCGTGGTGTTCGACGCCAAGTCCTTTATTCACACCACGTGAATTGTACTGCAGTACCTTGAGGGTCATTATCATTATCGGTGATTCCTCTCACGCTTGTTAACAGTTTACATCATTGACTGGTAATCAAGCGATGTCTTTCCATGTTCGACTTCATAACATTTCTCACATGGATCGACTTGTACTTCAAGTGAAGATCGGACGAGATTGAAGACCCCGGATCTAGTTTCATCCATCCAGGCTGCGATATATATTTAGGGAAATAAAGACATTAAATGTACAACATTGCAGCACAGATAATCATCCTACCAAAAGGATGATGGCTCTATCAGAATCATCAGTCTACACTCAGACGGTTGTCTGTCCTATGTACATGAAAATGAATTTATAAAGCTAAGCATGGGAATGCCCGCCTCAGCTAGATCATGAAAATATTATGAAGATAATGTATTGTATTGTATCTTATTACAGGTCTCCTCCCAACATTGAAAGAACTTCGGATCCTCATAATAAAGCATTTCACCCGACACCAAAAAGTTAATGGCCTCATACTTTAGGGGGCAACTGTTATAGACATTTTTGTGCCCTACAACTCCAAGCATGAAATGTCCATAAACCAAGGGCTCCTAAGTCCCTAAAAGTGTTATTCTAACCCCTAAAGGAACAAGGTCAACAGATTACAGCTTCTCCCAAAAGTTCTCCATGAAAAACTACTCAAAATTGGTCAAAACAGGATTATTGCAGTTGTTCCACTGGCTAGGTGCATTGCATCTCACCCAAATGCACTGTGAGGGTGCGTTGCATTTCAAAACTCCCTTCTGTGGGGTGCGATGGGCGAGAAATGACAAATGGCAGTGTCATTCCGTGAGGTGGAGGGGCAATGGAAGCTTCCAGAATCTTCTCCTGTGACACTTGCCTCACTGAATTCGACCAAGGATGAGTAAGAGGCCCTCAGTCTCCAAGTGGAAGCAAGAACTGGTAGAGAGAAGACACTAATCAAATCACAAGATAACTCATCCTCCTTATAGATATCTATATATGGATCCCTCATCCTAGAGATCCAAAGGTTGGAATTTTGCATATTGTAAGGAATTGTTGTTGGTTTCTAGAGACAAACATCAGATTGTTGGGTGATCTATGCTTTGTTTGAGGTGAAGAGGGGCTTCTTTGCTGGGAGGTTGATGCTGGGTCGGAACCACTGGTTGTAACTCCTCCTGGATCTTTTCTTCTTTATCAATAAAAGCTATTTGAGTTCTCCTCCATGCTTTTGTATCATTGATGCTTGTTACATTTGTATGGTTAACTTAAATCTGATCCTAAGTTGTTTATGAATATAGATCCATGTCTTTGTATAGTTTTATGCTTCTGTGATCTTACAGGTACTTTGTGAAGCTGGGAGTGCAAGGGAGCAGGTAGCTGGAGACTATCAAAGAAGAGAGGAATCGAATCAAAGGATTAGTGCAAGACACAGGTTGGTCCTTTATGTTCCTCTCTATCTATAATTCATAAAGGAAATACAAAAGTAGCTTTTCTCTATTTGTTTCTAAGGTAGCTGTCACACCTTAGTGGGATAGAGCAGTTCTAAATAGACACTTTTCCCTGTAACAAAGGGCAGAATCCTCAAACCTATGTAATAAATCTACTAGATATAAATAATGTTAAATTAAGATTTGGTAGAGTATTACAAAGAAAACCCCCTGTTGTCATTCAGGAAGCAAGGACAAATCTTCAAAAAGATAAAAATTAATCTGAAGAAGGACAAATCTCTCTTCCTCAGAAAGAAAATAACCAAACAAAGAATGTTCCTATAATTTTTGATGATACTCCTATCATAGAACAACCCTTAGTTTCTATTAAACCACCTTTTCCTAAACGGTTGAAAATTGATGAAGGAGTAGAAAAACAAATCACATTGCCTGATTATGATATGCTGGATGAATTAAGAAATGTTTGTATAAAAATTCCTTTATTGCAAGCCATAAAAGAAATACCAATTTTTGCAAAAACAATCAAGGAATTGAGTACTCAAAGATCAGGAAGAAAAATAAAAGACATAAAAAGAATTCAATTAGTTGGGAAAATTGCAGACATCATGACGGGGAAAGAAACAATACAAAAATATCTAGATCCAGGGAGCCCCATTGTGAAAATTCACATCAATGGAATTGAAATGCCAAACACACTGATTGATCTAAGGGAAGCCATAAACATAATGAGTAAACAAATCATGGATTCACTAAGGCTTCCTAATCTTCAATACACACCAACATTGTTGCAATTAGCAGATAGGTCTGTAATTAAACCTGATGGTGTGTTAGAAGATGTTTGTGTATCCTTAGATTCTTGGGAATATCCTGTCGACTTCATGGTTTTAACACCCAAGAATAATTTAGGAGGACATCCATTAATCCTAGGAAGACCTTGGTTAGCTACAATTGATTCTTTCATCGGTTGTAGATTAGGTGACATGTTTATCTCATATGGAAGTTCTACAAAGAAATTTACATTGTATCCACCTGTAAAAAAAAAAATTAGAAATAGAGAGTGAGGAATGGATAGATGATGATGATGATATACAACTTGTTTTCACTACTGAACAAGTAAGTGAGGAGGACCAAATTTTAAATCTAATGGAAAATAATGAACCCTCCTTACATTATGACCATAGTCGAATCAAATATCTATCATCTAGACAAATGTCTTTACACTCTATGGAAAAATTTGGAAATTCTTTAATAGAAAATTTTCCAAAAAAAACTTTGAACATTAATGAAAACCTGGAAGAATTACAGAAAAATCAGTTGGTAGAAATTTTACAAAAATACTCTTCTACTTATGCATGGGAATACACTGATATGAAATGAATTAATCCTAAAAATTGCATGCACCATATCTACATTGAACAGAGTGCGAGACCAGTTAGACAACCACAAAGAAGAATGAATCCAAATCTGAAAGAAATTGTTAAGGAGGAATTACAAAAACTGTTGAATGTAAACTTCATCTAACCAATATTGAACAGTCAGTGGGTTTCACGCCTAGTAATCGTTCCTAAGAAAAATGGGAAATGGAGAGTATGTATCGATTATAGGGAATTTAATAAGGCAACAATAAAAGACCACTTTCCACTTCCTTTCATAGATCAAGCTTTAGACACATTTGCAGGGAAAACATAATTTTCATTTTTGGACGATTTTAGTGGATACAATCAGATTCAGGTAGCACCTGAGGATCAAGATAAAACCAAATTTTCTTGTCCATGGGGAACTTATGCTTATCAAGTACTACCTTTTGTATTATGCAATGCTCCAGCAACATTCCAAAGGCCATTCCTCAGAATTTTCTCTGATCTTATTCATGATTGTGTGGAATTATATATGAATTATTTCACAGTTTACGAAAATTCTTTTGAAGAAGCACTTGAAAATTTAGAAAAAGTTCTAATAAGATGTAAAGAAACAAATATTTTGTTAAGTCATGAGAAATGTTTTATGATGTTTAACGAAGATATTGTTTTAGGTCACCATATTTCAGGAGATGGAATTGAGGTAGACTCATCTAAAATAGAGGTCATTTCTAAATTATCAGTACTAAATTGTCAACAAGATGTTAGGAGTTTTTTTGGTTTTAATGGATACTATAGAAGATTCATAGAAAACTTCACAAAAATTGCATCTCCACTCTTCAAACTACTTACCAAAAATTGTGAATTTAGTTGGGATTCTGATTGTCAAAATGCTTTTGAAACTTTGAAAAATAAAATCTCTGAAGCACCTATTTTAAAAGGACCTAATTGGAAATTGCTTTTCCATATATCAACCAATGCTTTAGACACATCCTCAGGAGATGTGTTAGGACAAAAAGACCTTACTCATGAAATCTATTATACCAACAAAAATTTAACTCCATTAGAGCTAAATTATATTGTAACTGAGAAGGAGTTTTTAGCTGTAGTTCATGCCATTAATAAATTCAGACATTATATAACTGGCTATGAAACTTTCATTCACACAGACCATTTTTCCATTAGATATATAATGAATAAAGCAATCACTAATGGCATAATAACCAGATGTCTCTTATTGTTGCAAGAATTTAACATCACCATTCTAGATCAACCCGAAAAACAAAATACAATTGTTGACTTTTTATCTAGAATTCAAAATGATAACAATGATAAACCTGTGGAGGATAAATTTCCTGATGAATATCTTTTTGCAGTATCTACTAAATCACCTTGGTATGAAAATATTGCTAATTATTTAGCTACAAGGAAATTACCATTTCATTTGTCTCCTAGAGAAAAGAGGAGGATAATTCAAAACAACGCATCTTACTCATGGATAAACGAAGAATTGTACAAAACAGGACCAAATCTCATCATCAGAAGATGTGTTCGAGAAGACAAGATACCAGAAATACTTAAAGCATGCCATGATGAACCATGTGGAGGACATTTCTCTAATCGAAGAACTGCTTATAAGATCCTTCTCTTAGGATGTTATTGACCTTCCGTTGTCAAGGATACCAAGGGATATGTTAGGATATGTGACAGCTGTCAAAGGATGGGGAAGCCTACTCTTTCAAATGCAATTCCACCACAACCTCAGGTACTCATTGAACCTTTTGAGAAATGGGCGCTATATTTTGTTGGTCCTATCAATCCACCTTCAAAACAAAAAAGGGTATATTCTGGTATGTACTAATTATGTCACTAAATGTGTAGAAGTTAAAGAACTTCCTTTTGCTATTGAAAATGTTGTAGTTTCATTTATTTTTGAGGATATTTTCACTCGTTTTGGTGTCCCATGAGAAATTGTAACAGATCAAGGAACATAGTTTACATCCAGAGTAGTGTAGAAGCTCATGGAACAGTACAAAATCAAGCATCGGAAATCTACTCCATACCATCCACAAGCCAATGGACAAGTTGAGTCTACAAACAAGGTGATTGAAGCATTTTTCACCAAGAATGTACACTTACATAGGAAGGACTAGGTAGAAAAGCTTCCAGAAGCTTTGTGGACCTATAGAACTACATGGAGAAACACTATAGGACATACTCCCTATGAACTTGTTTATGGGAAGCAAGTCTTACTTCTAATAGAGTTCCATATCTAGACCTATAAAAACAATAGTCCAGTTGGATCTTGACTTATCAGAAGCACAACATCAAAGGATGGGACAACTCAATGAGCTTGATGAAATAAGGTAAAATGCTTTCTATAAGACCAGCCCACTTCAACAATAGAGATCCAGATGGAATGAAAAATACATCAAAGAAAGAAAATTTCATCCAGGAGTTTGGGCATTACTTTTTTCAAAGTTCAAGAACTTCCAAGGAAAATTCCAAACTCACTAGCTTGGACCTTATGAAGTTGAAAAAAGTCTTTGACAATGGTGCAGTCAGAATCAGGACTATTGATGAAGAGAAAATTCCTCTTTTAGTGAATGGACATCGACTTAGACTTTATTAGAAGCCATTGACAAAAGAGGAATTTGTCAAAATTTTCCAAGATAACTCAGAATTGAAGATGGTTGAGAGGAATTCTTCTTCTTTTCCACCTTAGAAATTTTATTTTTCTCTATTTCATAATATATACATAATAATAATAATAATAATGAAAACCAACAAGTTGTTGGCATGCTTATACAAAAAATTTAAAGTGAAAACCAACTCTTGTTCGCACCTTAAATTTTCTCTTAATCATTTTTCTAAAAATCCTTTTTTCTAAACATCCCTTTCTTGATTTTTTTTAGCTACAAAATTAGTGACTTTCTGCAGCTCTGACAAAGTTTTTGCAGCCAATCTGACAGGGACACTTGGTGGCTTAAATTGAAGAAATGATTGACTTATTTCAAGTGAAAAGTACCTGCAAATGAAATCAAAGGACAATTTTGTGTTGTATGAGGACATACAAAACCTCCAGTATGGGGGAATGTAGAGTCCCAGAACTGCTTTATCTTGACATCCTTTTTGTCCATATTTACCTCCTTTTTCCTACCGCTATCATCCAAATAAATGCAACAAACATAAGGTTTTGACAAGGTAAACATTCATATGTCCTCTTTTTCATATTTTTTCAATATTCCTTATTATTCTATTAAAGTTTACATGCAGCTACAAAATTGATCTGATTCTGCAGCTAATCCACAGATCTACAGCCACTTCCATTGTTGACAGGGTTCGAGTGTGCTAGCTCAGCAAAGGAGTATATGGGTAGATAGGGAATGATCCTCTCATGGATTTCTTCCTATTTACTTGAGCTAATTCACCAGGAGATCCGCACTATAACACGGTCAACCATGGCGGTCAACAACAGGACAACACGTTGGAACAAAGTCCGAATTTTAAGAGATTTCATCGATTTGCTTTTTCAATAAAAAATCGACAAATAAGAGATATGT
Organism: Pinus tabuliformis; assembly: GCA_031772625.1. Classification (NCBI taxonomy): domain Eukaryota; kingdom Viridiplantae; phylum Streptophyta; class Pinopsida; order Pinales; family Pinaceae; genus Pinus; species Pinus tabuliformis. Next base: position 926,056,501 of record CM062812.1, on the reverse strand, counting down.
TCTAGTTTTGATAAGGACTATAGTGAAGTCTTGTAGGCTTAAATTTCTCGTATTGTTAAAACGAACTCTATAAAAACACTAGCAACTCTGTGTAATGGGTGCACCACTGTATGTAGTTTGAGCATCCTGTAGAACTCTTTTTTGCTTAATGCAAAGTTCTTATGTCATATATTTTATGTGCTGTTGATTTAAGGTGACTGACTACCTCGTGGAGGGACCCTGTGCATAGATCATGTCTCTGATTCACAGTAATTAGATTTTCCTTTTCAATTGTTATTTCATATATTTAATTCATGGATGCCTTGTTTTCATGTTTTTAACATGCGATTCAATGAAGATCGTGACTAGGTTCACTTGATTGATTTTTGTATCGTTCATTTCATTTTCTTAATACCTAGTATAAACTCAATAATTTGCTTAATACCTAGCATAACTTAGTGATTTCATAGCTCAGTAATCTCATTTTTTTTTTTTTTTTTTTACATTGAAATAAGGTTGCAGTGATAAGAGTGGTAGTCTTTGTCAGCTTCTGAATTCAAGCACATTTCATTTCCAAGTTGATAAATTAGGATTTTCTTAATGTCATTTCATACTTTCATAGTTAGCTTTGTTTAAGATGCAACATAAAAATCCAAAAACAATGGATAAGTTGAAAGGAAGATTAATGTAACACATCTATTGAAAAGAGTTAAAATCATTATCCAATCATTATGAAAACTCAAGTCAATCAGAACTAATTCTAGAGATAACATTTGGGATAATCAATTAACAATAAAATCTTAGGAATAACATCCTAGTTTATATAATAACATCACCTCAACACTAATTCTAGAGTTTGACATTAAATTAGATAATGATAACATAATCACCTTAATAACATAAAAGACTTCTAGCACGTACAATGCACTCTCACTTCATCAGTTTACCTGCCATGGTCGATAATTTATGCTTACAATTTAAGAACATTAAATTAACTAAAAAACCTACCTATTAAAAGTAACATGAATCCTCAAACAAAACAAAACAATTATAGTATCCTATTTTATGGAGACATAAAGAACCATTTCATTTTTGTCTTATGCAAGATCAATTTTTTTAGAGAGATTAGATATATATTATTAGAGTCAAACCATAGAGGTTGACTTAACAAGAACACGATTTTTTGAGGGGAAAATAAGTATGGGTGTAATAAGATAATCATACATATATAAGGATTTGTGGGTACAAAGAAAGTCCTTTGTTACTACCTATTTTTATTTGTGATAGGTATTTGTTACAAAGGTATATAGGAAATATTGTTCCCATTCATTCTATTTAATAGGAAATACAAAGTTAGATAATCATTTCATTACCATTTAAGAAAGGACATGTTGTAGTGAGAAATTCTTCACATTTTACATATCTATCTGAAATTCTAAAGACATTCAATTTAATATTTGAAAGCATAATTTTGGCGAAAATCACATGTAGATAGACATTTGTCAACGCGTTTCGAACCAACTAGTGTGGTTCATCGTCAGGACATGTTGAAGAAACAAATCCAGCTTAACATGATAAATAGTCTGAGCAGAGTCTCCAACGGCTAAATTGACTAACGGCTAGTTTTGACCTTAGGACCCAGGTCAACTTATTATTTATTAATTTAAAATTATTATTAATTTTATTATTATTTTCCTTATGGAAATAAGTTAAATTAGGTAAAAATGGTTGGTTTTTAAAAAAGGAATTTATTTATTTATTTAAATTAAAATATATATATATATATATATATATATATATATATATATATATATAAAATATTAGGTTATTAAGATAAAAGTTAGGAATCCTTCTTTACCTTTGAATGAGGGCTCAGGCAAGGATGCCCATTATCTCCACTTCTATTCCTCCTTATCATGGAAGGATTGAGTCGGCTTATCATATCTCCCCGAGACAGGAATCAACTCAATGGCATCAACATCTTTGAGAATTTTCATCTAACACACCTCTTGTTTGTTGATGACATCCTCATCTTTCTTAATGGTTGCACAGGTGACACCACTACTCTCCAGAACATATTTGCTCTCTTTCAACAGGCCACAGGCATGCAGATCAATGAAAGCAAATCTACAATCACGGTTGTAGGCTGCTCTCAACATGAATGTACTTTTGCTCTACAGCGCTTCCCCTTCATCTCTTTATCATTAGCTGACGGCATCAAATACCTGGGGTACAGATTAAAACCTCTTGGCTATCGGATTGCAGATTGGTCTTGGTTAATAGCAAAGGTGGAGAAAAGACTGCAGGTTTGGTATCACCGATATCTTTCCAGAGCCGGTAGATTGACTCTTATAAAAGCAGTCATTGAGGCCACTCCAGTATACTGGATGACCTTGGCATGGATACCTCGGGGCATCCTGAACAGATTACAAGCCATATGTGCCAAATTTTTATGGAATGGGCATCACACAGGGAAGCATTTTGCCTGGGTGAATTGGGCTACCATAGCAAAACCCAAGCGATGGGGCGGATGGGGCATCAAAAACCTCGACTACTTTGCCAAGGCGCTGGCTGCCAAACTTGGGTGGTGCCTCTTGACCACAGATAGCCTATGGGCTCGAGTCGCACAGGTTAAATATATCAAGCCAATGCACCTTATGGACTGGTTACGCCAACAACACAATTCGGGTTGAAACATTTCAAATATCTGGAAAGCTGTCCTCCAATCGTTGCCGCTATTGAGGGAAGGAATCACCTGGCGCATCAAAGAGGGAAACTGTGTTAGGATTGGAGTGGATCCGTGGGTCGGGTGCGGTAATTCACACAGGTTACTTGATGAGTTAATAGCGCACCTCCATGCCAAAGGCATCTCATATATCAAGCAAATCGGAGACAGGGCGAACACCACCTTTCTGCATCAAGCGTGGGCATCCCCCCGTACCTTAGAGTTACCTGAACAATGGCATCAAGTATGGCGGGATTATACCGATGCTCTATCGCAGGCCCACATACGACTCACCGAAGGCCCCGACGACATAATCTGGGCAATCGCACCCCATGGTAACTATTCGCCCAGGTTGGGATATATAACTCTTATGGAGCCATATAAGCCCACGGTTATTCTCCCTGTCTGGAAAGAGCTCTGGAAACTGGACGCTGCCCCCCGAACTCGACTCCTTATGTGGAACATCTTAGCTGATAAAATACCAACAGGTACCAACCTCATGAAACGTGCATTCCACGGCCCGTTCAGATGTCACTTGTGCTGTTCAGGTGAGGAAAGCACAGCGCATTTGTTCCTCTTTTGTCAGGTCACTATAGCATTTTGGCAAAGCATCGTTTCACATTATCCATCCCTCAAGGTCTGGCAGGGACAGAATCTCATGGAAACATGGAGCGAATGGTGCCGATCTCACACAGGCAAATCCGTCAACATGCCCTTACTTGTTTGCTGGGCAATATGGATTGCCCGAAACCAGGTTATTTTTCAGAACAAGGAGCCACATTGGCCTGTCATACTGAGCCACACCATTGCTGATTTTGAATTACTTCCTACAGCTGTACCAAAAAATACCACGCGCACCTACAGACATATTAACCTGGATAAATCGATGCCTTGGGCTTTTTTCGACGGCTCTGCCCAAGAAATAGGTTGTGGTGGAGGAGCGCTCCTATATCTCAGCGATACCCATTTCTATAAAATTCAGATTAATCTGGGTCGTGGTACCAACAATTTTGCTGAATTATGTACAGCAAAGCATATCATCCACTTTGCCATACAGAAACATTGCAGCCATCTTCAGTTATTCGGAGATTCACAAATTGTATGCAATTGGTTGAACGATACAGCACACTGCCATTCTTACTCTCTGAGCCACATTCTCCAAGAGACAAAAAGGCTGATTGCATCACTTGAATCCTTCAACTGCAGCCACATATACAGGGAACAGAACACTGTGGCGGACCAGCTATCCAAAGCAGCAACACAAATTCAAAGGGATGGCTGGCTAATCCAAGAGGAGATTGATGGATCATCCCATCAATACTACCACAGACCATTTCACGATATTCCTTAGGATTGGGCTTGGTCCCACATATAACCAATGTTTTTTTTGTAGTTTACTTGACCAACTGTTTTATTTTATGTATAACATCTATGTAGCTGAACCAGCAACTGCTGGGCTCTCTGCGCAGAGCCGGAATGTGAGAGGTTATTTCAGGCATATTTCAGCATTAGCTGTTAGGACTCCCTATCAGAAGACATGATAACGAGGCTCCTACAGGATGGTTACCGTCCCACAATCATGAATGCAACTGCATCTGTAAAATGTAATTTCTCCATTAATAGAAGTTACGATTTTTTCCTTATGGGAAAAAAAAAGAGATAAAAGTTAGGATTAATAATTTCAATGGTTAGTTTGAAAAGATAATCTATTTATTTATTTAAATTATTTAATAATTATTATATATATATTAATTAAAATCATAATACTAGGTTGTTAAGTGACGAGTATTTTATTCAATAATAATTTAATGGTTAGTTTATTTTTATTATTATTATTTATGGAAAAAATAAAATAATTTTAATGGTAGGTTAAAGAAGTAATTTATTTATTTTTTTAAATTATATATATATATATATATATATTTTTAATTAAAGTTATAATATTAGGTTATTAAGATAAAAGTTAGGATTAGTAAGTAAAATAATTTTACTGGTTAGATTAAAAAGATAATTTATTTATTTATTTAAATTATTTAATAATATATATATATATATATATATATATATATATATATATATATATATATATATATATTAGGTTGAGAATAATAATTGTTAATGGTTAGTTTTAAAAAAGTAATTTCGTAATTTATTTATTAATAATCATATATATATATATATATTTAAGGTTAGGATAAAATAAATAAATTAATCTAAGTTTAGTTTAAAAAGGTAATTTATTTATTTAATTAAATTATTTATTAAATATTGTTAATATTATATATATTATAATATTAGGATGTTAAAAAAGAAGAAGATAATAATAATAATAATAATAATAATATATAAAGAGCACAAAAAACAAGGAGGAGGCAGAAAAACCGACTAAGAAGAGAGTGTTGGAATCCAGCACCTACTGAAATAGGTTGAGACTATCCAATTCTTTTATCGTAAGGGATTATTTTATCAACATCTATCATTGGTAAGATATGGAAAATTTTCTACTAAGATCGTAGAGGGAATTGGAGATAATGAAGTTGAAAATTTGAGAGAAAAAGAGAAAGAGAAAATTACCTAAAATTATGATTTAGTCACACAAGATAATACAAACACAAGAGAAAATAGAAAAACTAAGCAAAGGGGGAAGAAATTAGAACCTTGAAAATTTACAACCCTCATCAACTCAATTGACCCATCAAAGTTCCTCCTCGTCACTTTGAAAAAAAGAGACAAACATATTAAGAGGAGAGAGTAATCAACCACAATTTTGTGGAGATGATGGTGAAGGGACACCCCCCTTGTGTTAATTTGGAAAAATCCCATGTTAATTCAATGAGGAGTAACAAAATTTCTAGAAATAAAGGATCACAATAAGTAGAAGAACCCACAAATATGTAAGTAGATAGTGCTATAGTTCGTGATTCAGTAACATTACAACTCAGAGAGAGAGAGAGAATAATGGAATAATTATATATAGATAAACCAAGAATATTTGAAGAGAAATCATTAACAATGTATAATACTCACTATGATATCGCTGAAAATAAGTTACAAATTGAAAAGGTGCATGTTAAGAACAAGAAGACAAAACAATGGAAGCTAGTGGTAGTTGTATCAAAATTTGGACCTACTGGACTTCCTAAATTACATATGACCATTGGGGGATACTATTTCTCATTATGCTATAGAGAAATAAATTGAAAACATACGACTAAAAAGGAAAATAGATGATATTAAAGAAGCTTTGAATCCTACACCTTTCCTCATGTCCTAGCTAGCTATGTCAACCCTAGAACCTACACCACCAATCACACTTGGAACACCAAATAGAATTAATAAAGAAACCAAGCTATTGAATAGGATCATAAATTATGTCACAAAGAATGTAAATAAGCAACTAAGTATCATTAAAGAAGCATGGGAGATATGCTTACACTTGAGAAATATTTCTCATAGGATTATTTTTTCACTAACTAGCAAAAATACCTGGACATGATCAACATTTTTATGAAAATTATTTGATGACATTCATTACTAAAATCACTACCCTAGTGATTTCTAGAAAAATAAACAAGGGATTCTATCTAGGAAGAAAATAAATTAAGTCAAATGTAACATCCCCCAACCACTCAGATAGGGTGATGCCACCCACAAACATATTAATACCACAAAAGCATAATGACATGTATATACAACATAACCAAAATAACATAATAACATGCATGAAAGTTATAGACCATAAACAACATAAAACATGTTGATCACGTATTTGATAAATCTTCTAACTGGATGTAGACCTAAAATGTACCACTTAACTATAGATCATGCAAATCCAAATCTCTTAGCAATCAATCACTCCTGATCTAGGGAACTGACTCCACAATGAAAATATCTATGAAATTCAGTAACATAACCCTTATCAAAATGATTAAGCCAAGGTACCAAACCCCAATAACCTCCGAAAAATAGTCTCACATCCCACATTAGCCCATACAACTCAAGATAGTGCACCCCTTCTCTCCACCCATATTTAATTGGGCTATGCCACTACCCTTCTATGGTTTCCAACTTGGGTAGAATAGGGATGTCTAATATCCATATGGCTTCTAAGAGTTCCAACTACCCTTGAGGGTCTCCAAGTTCAAGGACCATTCAAGGAAACCTATCCCTACGTTTCTCCTTCCAAGGGTTCAACCTTCCCTAAGGCTACCCAAGGAGAAGCACACTCAAATCCTGACCCACCTAGATTCCTTAGGTACAATAGCTAGGGGTCCTCTGGTTCTCCTAAAACCATCACCATAGTTACCCCTTGGTAGTCTCTAATGGAAAGAAGGGTTGAATTATCATTCCCCTCCCTTTACCTTTTATTCAGAACTTAGGATAGTAATATATTATAATATATTTAATATTGTCCCGTAAGTTACTTTATAAATATTATAACAATAATAGTTATTTGGATTAGGAACCATGTCTTGGTTTTTCCACCTCACCTTTCCCTTTTTGTGGACTCCTAGCCCCCAAATAATCTTTTCATCCATGTTCTATAGCTATGGTGTCATTTATTAATACATATACATTTACAAGATAAATATTCCAGGTGATGAGTCCCATCAATAAGTATATCTTGAAGTTCATTATGCTATCATCTAGCCTTAAAACTACCATTTTCTCACATTAATTCACATTTTTTGTTATAATATGCTTAGTAAGAAGAGTAAAATGTGTTTGTCATAGTATGTGGCCTAATGTGATTAAATTGCTGGATAAATAATAATTTTTTAAGGCATTTACTATGCAGGGGCTTAATGAAGACAATCAAGAGGGAATCTAGGGAGGGTTGACCACCTGCTTAACTCTCTAACTTGGCTTGAGATCATCAAATTCTCACTCACAAGATTGAATTCACGGACAACCAAGTAACTCCAAGTGCATGAGAAGTTCAAGGAGGACAAGATCCACAATTTTCAAGATCAAGGAGGGAATCACTCCTATTTTCAATGGAGATGCTATCAGCTACCCTTTTGTATAAATAAATGAGCTGAAAGGCTAAATAGGATTCAAATTTTTTATTCAACTAGGAATAACTATTGAGCCCAGGGATTGACCTTATTATTGTTAACTTTTATGTGATGTATGAGACTACTATTTTTTGCTAATGAGAAGCTTGTTATTGAGTTGCATCTGAGCTAGTTCTAGAGGGATGAAACCCTTGGGTTTGGGCCCAACCTAGAGGCTTTAGTCTCTCTTATGTATTTATGTCTTGCTTTTGTTTCCAAGCATTTCATGTCTTTCTTTTGTTGCAATAGATGTTAATCTATAAAAACTTGTGATTGAAGGCTTCCTTATAACCTCTCTTTTGGGAAAAGTGGTGGGAAAGATTCACAATCTCAATCCAAAAATATTTTTTTATGATTTCTTGGAAATAGGTAGATGTTAGTTATCATTTTCCATATTTAGTTTCTGCAACCTAGGAGTTAGTTCAGTGATTAGAGTAGCATTGTGAAATATAATAAGGTTGTAGTCAAATTCAACTCATCTTTTCCATGAAAATTTATGTCACTGTGTTATTGATCATTTAATGCATGTAGTGGGCTAGTTGTAGGGTTGTGTTGACTTGCAGGGGTGGCCACATATTTCATCTCCACTTGGAATTTTCCATCTTCTCCCTTTACCTCTCACACTGCTCTCAAACTCTGTTTCCAGAGTCCTTTTGTTTAGGCAATTAGAGACACCGTGGGCATCCATCTTGGTGCAAGACAGACCTCCGAGAGGTCTTGGGCCTAGCTAGGAGGTTTCACCAAACTTCATCACTCCCTCCTACCTTCATCCATCTATTCTTCCCCTCAAGAAACCATCTCCACCCTCCAAGGACTCTCAGAACCTCTCCTGTAGCATTACAAGGCCTGTTGTAGCAATACAGGACCTCCTGTAGCAGCTCTTGTAGCTCAACTCTAGCACCATTTTCATTTACCTATTTTTCTCCCCATTTCAACCTTAGCTTGGTTCAGATGAAAAATTACTCCCAACTTGTGATTTGATGATCTATAGAGGCTCTTAGACCACTCCAGCCTCCTCTTTTCCTCATTGCAAAACATAGTAGAATTAGTGTTTTTAAATCAAAAGCATGTTACAAGTTAAATTTATGATTTTTAAGCAAATGTAAAGTAGATCAATGATACCTGCAAGTAAGTCATTGATTTGATGAAATGAGAAAAATAGAGTAGCTTCACTTTTGCAAGTAGACTAGTCTCTTTCTCATGAAATGTTAATTAGTTGACTGAATGACATTTCCACTTTCATGGTTAAAATACGTTTCATGAGGAGTTTTCACTATAGTTAAGTTGGAGGAATTGTCTCTGAACACATGGATATGATGTCATAATTGAGGGTGTCATGAGTATAACCTAACCTACTGTGCATACAACACTATCACCTCTAAGTTTGTACAAACCCCATGTTGATAATTTAAGTTGAGAAGCCCTTGAGAGTTGCAAAACTAATGGTGCAATACCAGAGCTCACCAATTTTTTGCGTCGTTGCCGAGGAGGTGTTTTTTATTCTTGAGCACTATTTTTTTTATTTTGCATCAGTATTATTGCTTTGAAAAAGTGAAAAAAAAAAACTTGTTCTTTCATGAGTCTTAGGAGTAGGGATAACCAAGGAAAATTCTTACCAAAACCCCCCACGCCCTCAAGAAGTCAACCTTCATTCTTCTTCGATGACTATGAACTTCCCTCTATAACTACAAGGGAGTTAGAAGACCCTCTAGATGAGAAATCTGAATCTTTTGAAGAACCTATTGGGGAAGAAGAAGAACCCATCTCACCTACCCAAACCATGGCTGAAAACTAGAACAATGAGCTCTTCCATATCAAAGAAACCAATGGAGAGGCTAGAATGAAAAATATAAGCCCTGTTACCCTTCCACATTTCCATCGCCTAACCTATGAAGATCCTGAAATCATCATGTTTGAGTTTGTTGTTGTCTGTAGGACCTATGACTATGCCTCTGATGAGCAGAAACTAAAGTTGTTTCCTTCTACCCTCAAAGATGCAGCCTTGTGCTGGTTTATGAGTCTACCTGGAGGCAACATCACTACCTGGGCCTAAATGAAACAAACCTTCAATGATAAATACCAAGATTACTGTAGGGCTAAAGAAACAAAGGTGGAAATCATTAGGATGTCCCTTAGACTTGATGAATCTTTGGAAGACTATGAGGAAAGGTTTCAACTCAATTATAGGAGGGCCAACTGTACCCTTGATGTTGAGTCACTCAAGCTAGTTATTCTACGAGGGATTAGGGAATATGTAATGGAAACCCTCACCATGCTATATGGAGGAGATATCTACCAATTGACTTATGATGAAATCAAGACTGTATTCAAGAATTACTATAGGGATGTTAGGAAAAAGGGTAGGTCTAGCAAAACCTTGGATAGTTCCTCTCCCTCCACAAAATCCATCATGCATGAAATAGGGAATATGTTGGAGGATTTATAAAGTGAAATGTTGCACACCTTTTCCCTACAAATTAATACTATGCAAATCAAAAGGAAACAAGAGGAAGCAGAAAGGGCACTAGCTATTTTCTGCCCTAGATGTACTAAAATACATCCTATGAATGAATGCCCACTGAATTTCATAGAATTATGCCTAGTATGTGAAGAGAATCATGCAACAAACAAATGTCCCTCTCTCTCAAGCCTAAAGGATGTATACCAGGAAGGAGTAGAGAGTGGGTGAGAACAACTATGCTTCATTAGCCAAAGGAGACCCCCAAGACCTCAACTATATTAAGGTGCACATTTTCCTCACTACAATCCAAATCATAATGCACCTTTTCAACCTTGGTACCCTTCCACTCATCCATCATGGTCCACACCTCCTCCTTGGTCTTATGTTCCTACATATCCTCCTCAACCTTTCAACCATCCTTTTAAGCCATATCCACCCCAATCTTCCCAATGGGGCAACCCCTCACAAGGGTGGAGGCCTCACACAAACCAACCTCCTACTTTACTATGTCCACCCAAACCTCAAACACAACTAGCTCATCATACCCCACCTGAGAAATCCAAAATTCCTACTCAACTCAATCTGAACCTAAACAATAAGCAATCAAAATAGGTCTATAGTTGTTAAACATCCTATCATTCTTATGCTATGGAAATCCAAGAACTCAACCTTTAGTCTGGGAGGGTTCTCCTAGATAATCACCCACCTTCTATGCATGAAGAGCTTGAAGGAGAGAATGAAGAGAGTGTCCCTAAAGTCAATTCAACCCCCTATCCTGAAAGGTTGATCCACCCTAACCAACAATAAGAGGTTGAACTTCTAGGAGAATTGAAGAATTTGTGTGTCAAGATACCCCTTCTCCAGGCCATTAAATATGTTCCCATCTACAATAGGATTATTAAATAAAAACATTTCAACAATCCTAGAAGAAGAAGAGATACCCCCACCATAAATTTTGTTGGACAACTATCTAATCTAATTCTTGGGAGGGTGATAACCCCAAAATACCTAGACCCTGGTAGCCTAATAGTGGATGTGCACATTAATGAAATTATGGTGCCTAATACCCTGATTGATCTTGGGACTACAATCAATGTGCTAACTAGGGAAACCATGTTGAAGCTCAATCTCCAAGGGGCTTTGAGAAAGAACACCACAGTGCTTCAGTTTGCAGACAGATCCACAATAGCTCCTAAGGGAATTATTGATGCTATCACGGTCTGCATTAACTCATGGAAGTACCTATTGATTTCTTGGTCCTCCAACCCAAAACCAAGTTTAATGGCTATCCTCTCATCTTAGGAAGACCTTGGTTGGACATTGCTGATGCCTACATTAGTTGTAGGGATGCGAACATGACTATCAAGATTGGTCATTTATCCAAACAACTTGTGTTGTGTCCTCCCGATCAACCTTCTATTGAACATGATTTACCCATATAATTAGAGGATGAGGAAGAGGATGAATTGTAACATGCAACCCCCTACCCATTTTTCACTCTAGATACTGATATAGGAGGGGGAAAACTTGACGAAGATGACCTTATTGACCATATCCTTTAGAATCATCCTTCCACTCCCATACCAATTGATGAGATGATGAAATAATCTGGGAGTAGTCCTTGGACTAACTTGTGCTCTATTGAATCAAGTCCAAAACATGTTAAGATTGTAGAGTTTGGCCTATCTATAACTTTAAAGATCAACCCCTCTGTCTCAGCCAAACATGAAGAACAATTGAGTAATGCACTGATGAAACACGTAGATGATTTTTTTTTTGGATTATAAGGAAATGAAAGGTGTGCATCCCTTAGTTTTTACTCATCATATTTACATCAAAGAGGGATGCAAGCCTGTGTGCCAACCCAAAGAAGGATGAATCCAACTCTTAAGGAAATTGTGAATGAAGAATTACAAAAGATATTGGATGCAGGGTTCATATACCCCATTTCAGATAGTGAGTGGGTGTCACCTCTTGTTTTATTTCCCAAGAAGAATGGGAAGTGGAGAATCTGTGTTGATTACCGAGAAATTAAAAAGGCTACAAAGAAGGATCATTTTCCTTTTCCCTTCATTAACCAAGTACAAGATGGCCTTGCAGGAAATAAATTCTTCTCCTTCTTGGATGGATTTAGTGGATACAACCAAATCCAAATCAACCATGATAACCAAGATAAGACCACATTTACATGTCCTTGGGGTACCTTTGCCTATAGAGTTCTTCCATTCATTCTATGTAATGCCATACTACGTTTCAAAGGGAAGTTTTGAGTATTTTTGCTGAAATTGTTCATGACTCTATTGAGATATACATGGATGATTTCACTCCTTATGGATGTGACTTCCATGAAGCTCTCTCCAATTTGTGCAAAGTCTTGAAGAAATGTATTGAAATGAATCTCTCATTGAGCCCTGAGAAATGTAAATTTTTGATGAATGCAAGGACTATCCTCACCTAGTTTTATATTCATACCCATTAATATTTTAATTTTCCTTAAGTTTAGACTTAGGAACTCCATTAAAAATATTTATTATTTTAATATCTCTATAACCGGGTGGAATTTCCCCAAACCATTTCTGGGTCTTGGAGATATAATGTGTTTTAGCCTCTCCACCAATTTTCATGGCTATACCACATCTGATGCTACCAAAAATCAACAATTAACCCCTGTCTCTCTCAGTTAATCAAGAAGAGAAGTTGTGCAAAATGCTGAGAGAGCACTTAGATGATTTTGCTTGGATCTATACAGAAATTAAATGGGTGCATCCTTCAACTTGTACTCATCACATCTGCATCAAGGAGGGATGAAAAATTGTGTGCCTACCTTAGTGGATAATGAACCCAACCCTCAAGGACATAGTAAAGGAAGAGTTATAGAAGTTGCTGGATGTAGGGTTCATATACCCCATCTCAGATAGTGAGTGGGTGTCCTCTCTATTGTTGGTCCCAAAGAAGAATGGGAAGTGGAGGATATGTGTGGATTACAGAGAGTTGAACAAAGCCACCAAGAAAGACCATTTCCCTTTACCTTTCATCGATCAAGTTTTAGATGGTCTTACAGGGAAGAATTTCTTGTCTTTCCTAGATGGATTTAGTGGTTGCACTCAGATCCATATCAGCCCTAAGGATCAAGAAAAAACTACATTCGCCTACCTTTGGGGTACCTTTTCTTATAATGTCCTTCCCTTCGGTTTATGTAATGGCCCTACCACTTTTCAAAGGGCAGTTTTGAGAATCTTTGTTGAGTAGGTACATGACTCCGTAGAAATCTACATGGATGATTTCACTCCCTATGGGTGTGACTTCCTGGAGGCTCTCTCTAATCTGGGGAAAGTCTTGAAAAAGTGCATTGAAATGAACCTATTTCTTAGTCCTAAGAAGTGTGAATTCTTAATAAACGCAGGGACTGTCCTTGGCCATTCAATATCTCAGGAGGGAATACAAGTGGAACCAAAAAAATTTCCATCATAAAAAGGGTCCTACTCCTCAAAAGTAGAGGGAAGTTAGGAGTTTCTTGGCCTTAGATGGATATTATAAGAGGTTTACCAAGGACTTCAGTAAAGTGGCTTCACCATTGTTTGGTTTGCTGGTCAAGGACTCAGAATTTTGTTGGATAGATAATTGCCAAGAGGCCCTTGAGACCTTCAAAGAGAAATTAACCACTGACCCATACTTAGAGGCCCAAATTAGGCTCTACCTTTCCATACCCATGTTGATGCATTCGACAAAGTTGTGGGGGAAGCTTTAGAAAAAATATATGGTAAGTTAGCTTATTCCATTTAATTCATTAGTAAAAATATGTAAGGCTGAATTGAACTACATTGTAACTGAGAAATAACTCCTAGCTGTTGTACACTCTTTAAAAAAATTCATACACTACATCACTGGATACCAAACTTTTGTGCATATTGACCATGTAGCTATCAAATACTTGATGAACAAGCCTGATGTAAATGCTAGAATCATTAGATGGTTGCTATTGTTACATCAATTTGATTTAACTATCATTAACAAAATAGGAAAATAAAATGTAGTTTCAAATTTTCTGTCTAGATTTTCTTTGCCTGCAAGTGATGAAGGGATGGTCGATGATCAACTTCCATATGAGAACTTATTTTCTATCTCAGTGCTCTCCCCATGGTTTTTTGACATAGCAAACTACCTAGTGGCTGCAAGATTTCCTCCAAATCTGTCATCTAGGGAGAAGAGAAGAATTGTAAGGAAGAGTGCCCCTTTCACTTGGATTGGGGGAAATCTCTTCAAGATGGGACCAGATCAAATCTTAAGGAGATGTGTCAGGGAAGAGGAAGTCTTTGACATCCTCTCAGCCTGTCATGATGGGCCTTATGGAGGTCATTTTTCTACCAAGAGAACAACTTTCAAAGCTCTACAAGCTGGCTATTACTGGCCCACTCTCCACCAATATGCAAGAAGGTATACCAGCAGATGTGATTAGTGCCAGAGGATGGGGAAAACCACACCCAAGGATGAAATTACCCTACAACCTTAGGTGGCTTTGGATCCATTTGACAAGTGGGGCATGGATTTCATTGGGCCAATTGATCCACCATCAGGGCAGAGAAAGTACATCATTGTGTGCACTGATTATTTGACCAAGTGGGTCGAGACAAAGGATGTCAAGGCAACAACAAAGGAGAAAGTGGCTGATTTTTTAAGGGAAAATTTGTTCTACAAATTTGGGTACCCCATAGAGATAGTCACTGATCAGGGAGCTCAATTCACAGCACATCTAATCGAGAATTTATTAAGAAAACATCATACCAAACAAAAAAAATCTACTGTCTATCACCCTTAGGACAATGGACAAGTATAGGTTACAAATAGAGAATTAGAGAGCATCCTAACCAAGGTTGTGAGAAACAGTAGGAGGGATTGGGCAGACATATTAATGGAGGCCACTTGGGCCTATAACACAACTTGGAAAACAACTACTAGTTTTACTCCATATGATCTGGTTTATGGAAAGAAATCTCTACTCTCTATTGAGTTTGTGTATAATACTTTGAGAATGGTAGCCCAATTGGATTTAGATGTCACTAAAGCACAACAGGAGTGACTGCTCCAGTTAAATGGATTGGATGAGTTCAGAATGCATACCCTCTTACACACCAAAATTATCCAATTTCTCAGGAAGGTCTGGCATGATAGGCATATAAAGGACAATTTTTTTCCAAGAAGGGGATTGGGCCTTACTATATGACTCTAGGTTCAAGGATTTCAAGGGAAATTGATGACAAGATGGTCAGGCCCATACCTGATAGAGAAATGTTATGACAATGGAGCTATTCAAATAATGACCATTGGTGAGGAAGGGATTCTCTTTCTTGTCAATGGCTACAGATTGAAGGTATACAAAATCCTATGTCTAAGAAAGGATTCATCAGTGTCATCAACATAGAGGTTAATGTGATTGGAAGTGTCATAGCTTCCAAGCCACAACATTCCTAGATACTATTTAAAATAATAATAATAATAATAATAAAAGGCATATATGAAAACCTTTATGAGGCATCTGAGGCCAACTCTTGGGTTGAAACCCTCCTTGAGGTAGCCTAAGAGAAAAGAAAAGGAAAAGTAAAGATCCCTAGGTGAAAACCTCTCTTGAGGCGCTCAAGGCATGCTTATAGGTTGAAAACCTCTCCCTAGGTAGCTTCTGTGTCTCAAACCAAAAAAAGAGGGGAGAAAAATAAACAAAGAAGAATCATAGGACATGGATCCAACATGTCTATTAATTATTTTTTTCATTTTGTAGGTTTGAGGACGGTGGGAAATTCCAGAGCTATGGGGCCAACATCCTCAATATTATCTCCACTTCTCCCTCCATCCAATCCATATCCTCCATCCAAAATCATGTGTTCACCACTCTCCATCATCCCAATAGCTCAAAAAATCAAATTTCAACCCTTCACTAGATTTCTATAGGAAGATGGTAATTGCTACAGGAAGATCCTGTAGCACTACAGGAGGACCCCGAAAGACTACGTGAAGAGAATTCGAATGAAAAGACCACCAAACATTACCTTGCCAAAGGTAAATAAGGTTCTTCCACCTTGATCCACCATCTATCCATCATTCATCCATCCATGTTCACAAAATAAATTAATATTTTTCAAAACCAACCCTCCACTCTCTCTCATCCTGATTTCTTTTTCTTGAAAAACATACAACACATCCTCTCCATCTTCACAAACATTCACTACTCCCTCAGAGCCTTAACATCATCCAACAAGCCCTCTACACACTTTCTCATCACTCCCATATAGTTAAAATACCTTAAAAGAGGAAAATACGACTGTTATAGGAAGAAAACCTCCTCCTATAACAACCTGTGCAACCATTACTGGAAAAGCCATAATCCTAGTTTTTTTTTCCTTTCCCAACAAGAAGAGGGGGGATACCAACTCATGAGCCACTCTGTAGTAACCCTACCAATCCAAGCAGGAATCTCCAACAACAACAATAACAACACCTGGGACATCAACGGAGGATCTACACACATAGCAACAACAACAATCAAATACCACGAGGAGCAGAGAAGATATACATAGGAACAAAAAAACACAACAAGACAACTCCCTTGGTGACAATACAAAGGTCTAGCACTCCAACATGCACATCCTTGCATCATTCAATCATGAAGTATGCATAGATATGTCAACGTCTCATCTCCTCCCTTTGTGTAAATAATGAAAAATGTATGAATGTTGAGAGGAGGTATTTTTATAAGCTGGAGGTGGCCAGTTAACTTGGCCACCCTCAGTCAGTAAAAAAAAAGTGATTATGAGCCCTCATGCAACATGGAGTTGTCACATCATTCAAGATAAGATCATAGGGAGTGGGTGTTGATTATGAGGAACGAGGGAATGATTATTGCAGGTGGGGACAACAGTCCAAAAGAGGAAACCTCGTGCCTCTGCCAAGTCATCACAATGCTCCGAGCCCAAGCCAAAAATGGCATATATTGTACTGGGGCTCGAATTCTCTTGCATTTACGCTCATTTAAAAAATAGTTAAGGTGAGGATGAGCTTAGGGAGCCATTGAGGAGAGTCAAACCCTTCTCTTCCATTTCTATAGGAGAAAGCTACAGGAAGCCTGCAAAAGCTACATGAAGCTTGAGGAATTGCTACAGGAAGCTTGAAAAGGTGAAAGAACACCACCAAGGGTCGAATTGATCTCCAATTTGTCATATTTATCCTAGGCCATGTGGTAAAAGTAAGTGCATCCTCTCCCTCATCTGTCCATAACTTGTATGCTAGTGCACCCTAAAGTCTATAGGAAATATCAGTCAAATTGTGGATTGCAAGAACTTTTCTGGCTATAGATTAGAGGGAATATATAAAATTGTCATCAACTAGATATTCCAACCCTCTACTTCCATTGAATTATACATCAGAGTTATTACAGGAAGCATCCCTCCTTCACTCAGTTGAAAACAGAGAAAAGAGATGGGGGGAGGATTCAATAGAAGGGAGCCTTTAGACACTAAAAGAATTCATCTTCACCCTCCTGTATTAGAAATTTTTAGAAAAAATCAGTGGCTAGGATTCTTTGAACTATTGAAGGGATATGATGATGACATTGCATATGAATTTTCCATGGCCCTAAGCTCTCAAACATAAGTTAGTGCCACCACTATGGTGAGGGGATTAGCTATTTCAATTAGTCTTAAGCTAATTAGCAAGGTGACAACCCTTCCCCTAGGGATCCAATGGAAAAGAGAAGAAAAAACCACCAGTGCCATTGCCAAAAAGAACTTCTTCACTGCTGATGAAAAACCTATTGAAGACAAGAATGGAGTTAGGAGGGAGAGCCTACCCTATCCCTGGGATGAGGTGGCCTACCATATCCTAAAATACATCTCTTGTGAAGGAAGGCTGAGTGTAGTCTATGTCTACGATTTTAGATTACTCCATGAGCTAAGGTGTCAAGCCAAATTTCCCCTGGCCCAAACACTCATTGTACCATATTTCCTCCAACAGTTCATCAGGGACATGAGCCAAAAAGTGAGAGAGGGAAACACCAACACCCAGGCCACCATGGCCTCATCAAACTGATAGTGGTAGATGATTTGAACAAACTAAGAATCCCTTGTTGAAAATAACAACAAGAAATGCTAAAAATAGCATTGCTATAGATAGCATTTCGGGATAGATTTCAATTTTAATTAGTCCCTAAATTAAAATTGAGAATTAAAATTCGAATTTGATCTCAGCAACTGTTTGTAAAATAATTAGTTAATTCATCTTGAGTTAATTAGTTGGAGAAAATAAAAAATGAAGTCTATGTGAAGACATGCAACAATTATCCCTTTGATTGAGGAAGTTATCCCTTAATTAAGGAGATCAGGATGAGTTGTACTTTGAGTTGTAATTAGTTAGCTCAGTTAACTGAGTTAAGTCTAGTTATATTAGTTCCAATAGTTTGTGGAATTGATTGTGAGTTTAGTTAGTCAATGCATGCATGCATGCAACTAGTGTACTTCAGATAACTGAATATTCTCTCATAAAAAACTCATGCATGTTAGTTTAGACAGAGATCCAGTGGAGATCAAAGGATGGGATAGTGTACTATTAGTTGCAAGAATATTCCCATGAGGATATCTCTTGCATGCAGAAGGAATTCTTTCCTTGAGGATTGTGTAGTTATTTCAGAGGTTAGTGAGTAGTGTGTGAGGTAATTACACATGTGGCATCTTGAGGACCCAAGAGAAACTGCGCAAGGAAATAGGAGGCTTGGAGGACTGAAGGAAGGCATACGTGTTGTATATTTGGTCTATGAGCAGTAGTGATGGATTGTACTGAAAGCTGGATAGCTTGAGAGCTAAAGCTTTATCTAATCTATTTCCACTTGTATGATAATACAGATAGCGGGGTTTTTAGTTAGGCTTTCCCAGAGTATTCTTCTATGTTCATGTGTGATTGATTTCTTCTTCATCTGATATATGTCTTCTATTTGATCTTGCTTAAAAGCGATTAAGCTTTTGCAAGTTTGTTTGTAGAAGTAGATCAAGTATTTTGCTTTAGTTACATTGCATTATCAGGTGATCTACAATGAGAATTTCTACATGGTATTAGAGAAAAGGTGATCAAAGAGGAGAACAGTATACAAAGAAGGGAGAAGTTCAAAGTTTTGAAGTTCTTGATTATAGGTAAAAAATCGCTTTCTTATCACATCTCAAAATTCACCAATGGCGTTCAATGGCTTGAGACTCAAGTATGCCCTGGATGGCAGCTCGAATTACATAGCCTGGAAGGATTGCATGGAAGCAGTATTAGAGGACAACGGGTTGAAGGACTTCATTGATCAAGAAGTCCCCAAG
Organism: Pinus tabuliformis; assembly: GCA_031772625.1. Lineage (NCBI taxonomy): Eukaryota > Viridiplantae > Streptophyta > Pinopsida > Pinales > Pinaceae > Pinus > Pinus tabuliformis. The sequence continues at coordinate 926,036,938 of CM062812.1, read as the reverse complement.
CTCGCAGCAGCTAATGCCCAAGAATTGGCGGAATGGAAGAAATGTGTGGCAAGAGCGAGGAGGATTCATTTGGAGGGAGTTCGACACCATATTGTCTTGAGTCTCCATGGGAAGGAGACACCGTTTTCAATGTGGAAGACACTGAAGGATCTGTATCAGAACAACAATGATCAAAGGAAGCTGGCGCTAAAAGACAAGCTTTAGAAAATCAAGTGTGAAAAGGGCGACACGATCTCTACATATCCAAACAAGCTTACCACCTGCAAAGATGAGCTTGGAAGTGTAGGAATCACGATAGCCAATGATGACATGGTGATTCTTGCTCTCCTTGGTCTTCTTAAGAGCTGGAATAGCTACCAAGACTTAGTGAATGGAAGAGAGAAACTGCCAGATTGGGAACGACTGTGGTCGGATCTGATGCAGGAGGAGATCAGGAGAAGCACCAGAGATGGTTCTTCATCAAAGCATGATGATGAAGAAAATATAGCCTTGAAAGTAAGGCAAGGAAAGGGAAAGGGAAGGCTTCCCATTTTAAATCGAGTTCTTCCCATGGTGGGAAGAAGATTGAAAAATCTAAAATGTGATGCTTTAATTGTCATGAGGTGGGCCATTATGAAATGAATTATCCACAAAAGAAATCCAAGAAGGGATCCTCGAAAGGATCAGATGGTGAGGCATTGGCCTCATAGTTCGAATTGAATTTTACCCTCATCGCATGTATGGTTTCATCGATGGTGGGTTGTGTTTGGCACCTAGATAGTGGAGCCTCATTCCACATGACCGGTGACAAGAGTTTATTCAGTACCTTGGAGGAGAAGGACCTCCAGATGTGCATAGAGATGGGCGAAGATGGAAAGTATCGTGTTTTAGGTGAAGGCACGATTGTGTTTCAGAGGGAGCATGGAGCTCCTCTCACCCTGACTGATGTAAAGTATGTGCCTAGACTGAAGAAGAACTTGGTATCCGTCGCAATGTTGGAAGACAAAGGCTATGATGTAGTCTTCAATAAAGGAAAGGCGTTCCTAAGACACATCGCCATGGGTCAGACCAAGAGGATTGGGATTCAAGTAAAGAATCTCTACAAGCTAGAGGTAGATGACTGTGATGCATTGAGTTCCAAAGCAGAGTTGTTACAAAGCCAAGATATTGGCGAGTTATGGCATAGAAGATTGGGCCACTTGCATCATGGGGCCTTGAAGATCATGTAGTAGATCTCTACCGGACTTCCCAAAGGTAAACTTCAGCAAGTAGATACATGCAAAGGTTGTACCTTGGGTAAGTATGAAAAATATTCCTTTCATGATTAAGACAGTTAAGCTGAGGCGATATTGCAGCAAATTCATACAAATGTGTGTGGACCATTCTCGACAACATCCATCGTGAAACAAAGGTACTATGTTATTTTCATTGAGGATTTTTCTCGTAAGTGCTGGATCTATTTCATGCAAAAGAAGGATCAGAACTTCTCCAAGTTTTGTGAGTTCAAAGATTTGGTTCAAATGGAATCAGGGAAGAAAATAATGGCCTTGAGAAGTGGCAATGGTGGAGAGTATGTCTCTCAAGAGTTTAAGGACTTCTGTGTAGCTGAAGGAATTAAACAAGAGTTGAAGGCACCCCATAACCCACAACAGAATGGGGTGGCTAAGAGGAAGAATATAATGATTGTGGGAGAAGCCTGGGCGATGCTACATGAACAAGGTGTACCAATTCATTTGTGGGCCGAGGAATGCAATATTTCTGTATACTTGTAGAATACAAGCTCGCATCGCATACTTGGGATGAAGACACGAGAGGAAGCTTTCTCTGGGAAGAGACCAGATGCGAGTCACTTTAGGATCTTTGGCTCATTGATATTTTTCCATGTGACCAAAGATGCCTTGAAGAAACTTGAGCCAACAACTGAGTTGGGGATACTTGTGGGGTGCAATGATACACCCCACAACTATTAGGTGTTCGTGCCTACCAGTCAGAGGACAGTGGTACACAGAGATCTAAAGTTCGAGGAGCAGAAGGCCATGCGATTTTCCCTTGAGAGGGAGCTCAAGTTGCATGTAGAGGAGGAACTTTTGGTTCCTAAGAAGGAGGAGCCTTAGACTGATGCGGAGCAGCCGCATGCAGAGGTTCCAGGAGTGGAGACATCCACTCACGCAGAGTCTTCTAGAGAGGGTCGGAAACACACAAGGGAAGCTGACAGATCATTGATAGATGCAAGAGAGAATGTGGGAGAGCCATCTTCTTAGCATAGACAAAGGAGGTCACCTGAGCGGTACACTGGTTACATGGCCCTTGTTGGGGAGTGTGTAGAGATCGAACCATCTTCCTTTGAGGAAGTAGTGCAACAACCAATTTTGGTTGATGCTATGGTGGAGGGGTATGCCTCCATAGTTCGGAACAGTGTTTGGGATGTGGTTCCAAGATCGGAGAACAAGTCAGTTATGAGTTCTCATTTGCTTTACAAGGTAAAGCAAGCTGCTGATGGTATTGTGGAGAAACATAAGGCAAGATTTGTTGCCTATGGTTTCTCACAGGTCAAGGGGATCAACTATGACGAGACTTTTGCTCTAGTAGAAGGATACTCATCTATTAGATCAATGTTGGCACTATCAACACAGATGGGTTGGAAGATCCATCAGATGGATGTGAAGACTGCATTCCTCAATTGCAAGATTGAGGAAGAGGTGTATATAGAGCAACCGAAAGGATTTGAGACCTTCGATCGTGAGTCGCATGTGTGCCGACTCAAGAGAGCTTTGTACAGGCTGAAGCAAGCACCTCGTACTTAGTACACCAGGATCAATAGCTATTTCACTGGGTTGGGCTTCATAAAGAGTGAAGCGGATGTGAACCTGTACCACATCATGGTAGAAGGTAAGCCATTGATCATTGTTCTTTATGTTGATGATCTAATATTAACAGGTGATGATCAGTTGATCAAGTCTTTCAAGGAGGATCTTGCAAGAGAGTTTGAGATGAAAGACATGGGTCTCATGCACTACTTTCTAGGAATGGAAGTGTGGCAGAAGGATGGGGAAGTGTTTGTGTCTCAAGGCAAGTATGCCAATGAGATACTCAGGAGATTCCACATGGAGATATGCAAGCCCATGCAGACTCCTCTAGTAGGTAACTGGACGAAGGAGGATGCTACTTCAGGTGAGGTAGTAGCTGCTATTGTGTATCGACAATTTGTGGGTTCATTGATGTATTTAGTGTACACACGACCAGATTTGCACTTTGCGTTGAACCAACTGAGTCAAGCTATGGTTTAGCTTACCAAGCTGTTTTGGAAGGCAGCTAAGCATGTGCTGAGATACCTAAGAGGCACATCTCAATATGGATTATGGTACAGACAGACAGAGGGAGTGAAGCTTTAGGGATTCACAGATGTAGATTGGGCAGGGAGTCCATCAGATCGGAAGAGCACTTTAGGAGGATTTTTCAACCTTGGTTCAGCTGCAATTTCTTGGTACAACAGGAAACAAAGGTTAGTTGCACTTAGCTTAGTAGAGGCTGAATACATGGCTGCAAGCCAGGCAACATGTGAGGCCATTTGGATGCGGAAAATTCTAGTTGGGCTGTTTAATTAGAGGATGGATCCAACTGTGATCTATTGCGATAATCAGAGTTGTATTAAACTCTCTGAGAATCCAATATTTCATGAAAAGTCCAAGCACATCGATATCTGGTAGCGTCTTCTTCGAGACTGTGTGGTGAATAGGATCATGTTGTTGCAATATGTTTCGACCGAGGAGCAGGATGCAGAATTTTTGACTAAGGCATTGTCAAAATGCAAATTCGAGTTCCACAGAGACAGAATCGGGGTGACAGATAATCCCTTTATTGTTGAGAGGGAGTGTTGAAAATAGCAATAAGAAATGCTAAAAATAGCATTGCTATAGATAACATTTCGGGATAGATTCCAATTTTAATTAGTCCCTAAATTAAAATTCGAGTTTGATCTCAGCAGTTGTTTGTAAAATAATTAATTAATTCATCTTGAGTTAATTTGTTGGAGAAAATCAAACATGAAGTCTATGCGAAGACATGCAACAATTATCCCTTTGATTGAGGAAGTTATCCCTTAATTAAGGAGATCAGGATGAGTTGTACTTTGAGTTGTAATTAGTTAGCTCAGTTAACTAAGTTAAGTCCACTTCGATTAGTTCCAACAGTTTGTGGAATTTATTATGAGTTCAGTTAGTCAATGCATGCATGCATGAAGCTAGTGTACTTTGGATAACTGAATATTCTCTCATAAAAAACTCATGCATGTCAGTTCAGACAGAGACCAAGTTGATATCAAAGGATGGGGCAATGTACTATTAGTTGCAGGAATATTCCCATGAGGATATCTCTTGCATGCAAAAGGAATTCTTTCCTTGAGGAATGTGTAGTTATTTCAGAGGTTAATGAGCAGTGTGTGAGGTAATTACACACAGGTGGCAGCCCTAGGACCTAGGAGAAACTGCGCAAGGAAATAGGAGGCATGGAGGACTGAAGGAAGGCATATGTGTTGTCTATTCGGTCTATGAGCAGTAGTGAGGGATTGTACTGAGAGTTGGATAGCTTGAGAGCTAAAGCTTTGTGTAATCCTGAGATATTTTCACTTGTATGATAATACAGATAGAATGGTTTTTAGCTGAGGTTTTCCCTAGAGTATTCTTATGTGTTCATGTGTGATTGATTTCTTCTTCATCTAATATATGTGTTCTATTTGATCTTGCTCAAAATCGATTAAGCTTCCGCAAGTTTGTTTGTAGAAGTAGATCAAGTATCTTGCTTTAGTTACATTGCATTGTCAGGTGATCTATAGTGGGAATTTCTACATCCCTGTCCTTTGGTCCAAATTCAATGATATGAACATAGAGACCTTCATTGACACTCAAACCCTCACACTAAATGAGACCCCAACCTCTAGTGTTGGAGGAAGAGAGGGGAAATAATAAGAAGAAGAGGCAGAGGCAAAAGAAGAAGATACATAGGAAGATAAAACAGAGGAAGACCCCAAGGCAAAAGTAGAGAAAGAGAAAGATGATGAAGAAGAAGAAGAAGAAGAAGAGGAGAAATAGGAAAAACCAAGTCCTGAGAAAGCTATTGAATCTAGAGAAGAGTGGGTATCCCCAGAGCAAACAAGTTTGTCTCTAGGACCTAGTGAAAAAGAGCTTCCACCTTAGATACCTTGAGCACACTAGTCAAACCCAAAAATAAAAGGCAAAGGAAAACTCCCTTCTACTTTAAAACCAGGAAAAGCACCAGGATTAAGCAAGGAAGGCCTCAAACTCCCACAAAGGCCCCTATCACAATTGAAGAGTCCCCAAGTAAAAAGAGGAGGTAGGGCCCATTGACAGGAAATTTGAGGAGGTCAACTCTCCAGAGAACATATCAAAGAATCCTATAACATATGTAAGGAGGCCTACCACTAGATCAACCTCCTATAAACAACCTAAGACACCTACCACCCTCCAACAAAAGGGAAAGGGGAAGCTATAGGAAAAACAGAGCATGCTACACGAAAAATAGAGTGTGCTACAGGAAGAACAAAAGGTGCTACATGAAGAACAAAAGGTGATATAGGAAGGGCAGAAGGTAACATAACAACTACAGGAGGGGAAGCTTCTCCAAAAATTTTTTAGAAGGGCTTCCCAGAGCTTTAGGAGGCTAGTCCACAACCTAATTTGAGCTCCTATTACAATTCCATTGAAGGAGGAAGAGTTATTCCCCAAAAAATTGCAATCCCAATTTTCTTTGAACTTGAAATAGAAAGAGGAAGAACCAACCGATGGATGCAGATCACTAAGTCCAAAATGGTGGAAGATGTGCGCGTCATGGAAGAAAAGATCCTTGAAATGGGTAAAGAGCTGAGTGAGCTAAGAGAAAGAGAGACTACAATGAGGGAACAACTACAGGTAGAGAACAGGTGGTTGTGGGAGAAGTTGCAGGAGAAGTAAACCCAACTAGCCATAATGGAAAGCCTCTCCATGGAGGCATTATAGTGCAGACAACCATCCAAGTCTTATGCACTATATCTCAAAGAGAAGTTCATGCAATTCCAAATCAAGACCCTAGCACAACATGGATCCATGCAATTTCAAGACTACAAACAATTCATTGAATTTTGGTCACCAAAGTAGCATAGAAGACAAAGAAAAATTGGCTGAGTTATACATGCATAACCTCACATTGAAAGATATGAATGTTTGGGACCCCAGTGCAAATTTGGGAGACCTACAACTGATGGCCCTAGCATCTTGGATGACTCCTGATGAGGCCAAAGCTGAGGAGGTAACGAAAGTAATGGCAAGGGAAGAAAAATAACCACTATGTATCAGGGAAGAGTAGATAAGCCCAGTGGTTGTCATTAATAATCATAACATCATCTCCAATTATGCTAATCTAGCACCCAGATACCTTGCCACCCAAGAGCAGGCCATATCACATTTTGAAGACACACTCAGGATGTTAGGAACAAAAAGCCAACAAGCATGCCAGAGAAGATGGAATGCCTTACCCCACAATCTCCAAATTAGGGAGTATCACTCTCCTGAAAGGTTGAGGAATGCATTGGAAAGGACACCCCTATACAAAAGAATCATGCAAAGATTAAAAATCAACTGGATTGGACTCAAGCTCAGTCCACCTTTGTTGTTAGGTCTACAGGAAGGAAGGGATGAGGAAGAGGAGAGGAAGTAGTGGATAGACATAGAAAGGGATGCAGGCTTCTATCCTCAAGAAGGCACACCATCTGAAGAGCCTTGGGATGTTAGAGAGGCCACCAGGGCCATGAAAAACATGAACATAGATGATTGAGTTTCTCAGAGAATGAGCAACAACTTTAGTAGGGGGTGATGATGAGGCTCATCAATAGGTATATCAAAGGGTCATAATGCCATCCTCTAGCTTTAGAATGATCTCTTTCTCAATTTTATTTACAATTTTTGTTATATTATGCTTAGTGAGGAGGATAAAAGATGTGTTGCTATGTCATGTGGCCTAACATGGTTAAAATGCAGGAATTGGAACAATTTTGAGATAATTTCAATGCAGGAGCTCGAAGTAGACAAGAGGGACAGATTCTAGGAGGTTGTCTACCTAATTAACTCCTTCAATCAGCGAATATCACCACTTTGTCTCTCATCAACTCGGAGCCATTGGCAGCTAAGCAGGGCGAGGTCATTGGTAGCCAAGCTAGTGTAGTTCAAGAAATATCTAAATCTACCTTTCTTGAGTTTTGGGAGACAAACACCTTTATTTTATAGGGAGTTGTTGGTAGCTACCCTTTTGTATAAATATACATGCCAAGGAACTCATTAAGATTCAAATTTTGGTTGCAACTAAGAAGCTATTAAGCTCAAGCACTTGTGACTTGCTAATTTTTGACTTATTATGTGATGTATATGACATTTCTGCAATGATAATGAGAAGTTTCTTATTGATGCATCACTGAGATAGTTCAGAGGGCTGAGGCTCTTGGGTTTAGGCCCAAACCAAGTAGCTTAGGTCCCTCTTGTGTATTGATATTCTGCTTTAGCTTAGAATGTTTATTGGTTGCTTCATTTTAGTAGAATATAATTCCTCAAAAATATTGTGACTATGCCTCTATCTCATCTCCCTCATCGGAGCTTGACTAAAGGAATCCACACTCACAACCCAAAAAAAATATGTTATGATTTCTTGGAAAAATATCTACATTAGTTATTTTGTTTCACATATGATTGTTGTAGCTTAGAAGTGAATCCATTGCATAGATTAGGGTTTTTAACATCAATTAAATAGTTTTCAAATTCAACTCATCTTTTCCACCATTGGTTATAATATTTTTCAAATGAAAAGAATAAAAGGTGCATGTGATGTTGCAGGACTGTTGGACCTGCAAGAAAGGGACCTTTTCACCATCTCCATCCAAGGCTTCTCCACTCTCTTTTGATGACTCCCAACCATTGTCTTGATCTCTGTTTTTTGGTCATCGTGAGTAGCCCTCTTAGCCCAAAGTTGGCCTTCCTGAAGTGTTGAGCTTGGATAGCGGTGTTGGTCACCTTCCATCCATCCCCCACAACCTTCATCCATATTTCCATCACTTTATCCCATCATCCTTACCCTCTAAACCCTCTCAAAAAACTTCCTGTAGCAATACAGGAATCTTGTAGCAGCTTCATGTAGCACACCTATAGCAGCCTATTTTGCCTTTTTTTTTGACCTGTAATGCTAGTGTAGCTTAGTTTATGAGTAGGTTGACCCACCATATTGGAATGCATGATCAGAGGTACCACCTAGGCTATTCCCTCCATTAATTTTCCTTCACTGCAAGAGAAAAGAACATTAATTTCTTCATCACAAATTTGGCAATTAGGACATTACTTAATCTGCAAGTGTGAATTAGATAAATGATGCATTAATTCTTGAGTTGTGAATTGGTAGAATGATCTTTTGGTTCCAAGTGACTTTGATAGTTATATGATTGATTGCAATCAATGTAGTTTCCTTTCTACAGGTAGCATAAATCTTGTGTTTTTTCATGAATTGATTCAGTAGCATGTACAAGTGGGTAGATTTTACAAATTGGATTTGAGAAGCATTTACTTTTTCTACACTAGGGATATCTTGTGAATAAAATTTCAGTAGTTAATTCCCCCTAATTTAGTAGAAGAATGGTCTTGGAGCTTGTTGTACCTTACGAAACCAATTTCCTGGCTGTAGGGAAATTGTGCTTAAGACATTAATAAATATTATTTATTGTCACTTATTTGTCACTTAGATATATGTTGTGTCTTTAAATGAAGGACCTAGCAACTTAGTATTTAACCCTTAGTACATGTATGACCAGAACATCTTAGAATGCCATTTGTTGCTAGATATAAATGATGAATGAAGAAAGCTTGAAGGAAAAGTTAAAGATAGTATGTTGATCTTTCATAGAAACTACTATCCATCACTTAGAAGAATTATGGAAATGAGAATTGAATCATAGACAATATGCTGCTTAACACAGAAACTACCATCTGTGACTCTGGGAGAAGTTAAAGATAATATGCTGGTCTTTCACAAAAACTATTATCTATAACTTAGAAAAGAAGGTGGGAACTTCAAGTATAGGAGTGCTCTTTTAAGGAATTTTAACTTTATCTACATAAGCAAATAAAGACCTGCAGCTTCATTACTATACTTGAAAGAAGAAAACATAACATGACACATAACAGAGAAGGTTACAAAATTATACCCAACAACTCATGGAAACTTCTGATTCTTTCATTAATCAACGATGATATCAGGAATATAGTGGCCTAGTCTCCCGGTTCTCCAAAATTCAAACACCAACCCTTTCTCTGTAAATTTTCCTCTTCTTATACGTTATGAAACAGTTTCTGATCTCTGAAACTGTCAAACTACTAAAACTATTTCTCTAACTATCTGAATTAAAAACTATTACAGGATTTTACAGAGGGTAAAAGACACCTCAAAGAACATGAAATAATAGGAACATAACTGAATTTGGAAGAGGATGATAACTGCTGGCTTGCTCTGTTAATCCGTTGCCGATTTCCTTTGCAAACACTTTAATAATAATTAATCCGCTTTTACCATAATTAACTGCATTAAACTTTGACTTGTGCGAAGACTGGGGCTTGCATATATATCGGGTGCACTTATATTGGCCAAAACATAAAGAAAACATGCCCATCTTCCTTTTCTTCAGACTCAGATTTAACATTGATTTTTCCCTTTACCAAGCGAAATTAATGCAAACCTTTGGTAACTGCGGAATTGAAAAAGTATTAACTCTGCTTCATAAATCCATCGGATCCACCTTTTCAACGCTCTATTGACTTCCCATCACAAATTGCAATCGGCCCCTTTCCAGTGGTGCATTAACGTAATGTTGGACTTATGCATAATTCCTTCATATATGCACTTTTCTATTATATACCTTTAATAATGAAAATATACCATAAAGCATGCTTTTTCTGCTTCTAACGTGGGTGCTTCTAACGTGGGCTTTGCACAACTATCAAGGCATACCCTTCCGCCAATATATCCCCATTGTAGATCTTCGCTTTTCATTTCAGACGGCCTATAAAGATTTTGGTTGGGACATAAACATGGAGAATACCCGCCTGAAATGGGTGGTTTTCTCTCTCCACCCAGCTGCTACATGTCGAATGACAAGTGGGATCAGGTGAGTTCCAATAAAAACCATTTACCCTTTTTTGCTCCGCCTAAAAACCTGCCTTATAACTTGAAATCTGCCTTTTAATATGCCTTTTGGACCCACCGGGGCTTTTAATTATAATATATATATGCTTCGAGTCCAGCCTTTCTATTATAACCCTTTATAATAGAAATGCATATAAAACCGCATAAACAAAATATATATGAAGGGCTTTTGATATATCAAAAAACCTTTACAACCTGCAATAAGACGGACGCGCTGAGTTATAAAATATAACATATACGGTATCGGGTTCGAAATCCCCATCGCTCATCGCAATCGACGCTTTCCATATATATATAAAGTATGTTATGTGATATGACAGACCCGCCGCAATTATAAAACATAATATATATGCTTTCGGGTCTAGCCTGCGATCGCAAATCGCAATCGGCATAAGTCATAAACGTTGTGGGATAATCACGGACCCGATGGAGTTATAAATCATGGTGTAATCAATATTGGGTCCAACCTATCGTTATTGCAGACCCGCCGAACTTTTAAACACAATGTATATATTTCAAGTCTGGCTATATATGTTTTAACACTTGTTTCCTTTGTGAATATGAGATATTTCTTTATTTTCTTCTTGTTTCAATATGCACACACACACACACACAAACACACACACACACATATATATATATCAGGTCTAGTTCTATATAACAATTTATATCCGATTCTTTTACATTTCTTCCTTTAGCGATGCCGATATATAATAAACAAAATATTTCATTTCTTTTAGACTTTTCGGGAAGGGTAAAGAATATAAAGGAGTTTTATTGAGTTTGAACTCTTGATAGTGATATAACTGATAAATAAACCTCAAGCACAATATAAGCTACAACATCTGGCTCCAACTGGGGATAGTGCTTTTGCCACAGAAGCACTAAGAACCGCAGATCAGTGCCTTATCCATTGGGCATGGAGTCATATATTGCTTCTCCAAACTTAACTGTGTGAAAATTTTGTACTGTGATCCCATGCTGATATCCGTAGTGATAAGATGCTTGCAATTTGATATCAAAATATTGAGAATCAAATACCAATAGCCTTAGTTGGGCATGGAGTCCAAAATTGCGAAAAACCTGAAATTTGACAACTGAAACTTGACAATCTTGAAGTTTGAAACCTCTGCAAAACAGTTTCCAACTGGGAAAGTCACCCTTATTTCTCAACTAATGATTAAACTGAAGAACTGCAAATGGAAACCAAATGCTCAACACATGAGCTTATTTATGTACAAGTTCCTTCATATGTACATGATTGATCTCCATCAGGTGAAGTCAATCTTCCAATGGTACTAGGTTAGCATTTGAGTGCATAATCTTGGACCATTCTGCCAGTGAATTTTTAAAATACAATTCATCCTGAATGAAAAATAAATTATGCATAAAGGCAACTCACAACAAAAATTAGGAGTATATCCACAAAATGATATATGTAGACTGCTGATAAATTCTTCCATGTAATTGGCCACATGATCTTCAAAAGTAAGAGAAAAAAATATATTCTTGATCATCTCCAGAAAAGAAATTCTCTATGTATGAAGGTTCCTGCTCCATTAAACCTTCTGTTGGGATAATATGCTTAACAGAACAATCAGTAACATCTTTAAGAAAATGATCTATGTCACTTTCATGTCTCCACTTTTCATCTCTAAGCTTTGATTGAAAATAACTTGTAATTGTAACTTCAGGAGGGAAAAGGAATTTTTTCACATTACTATACGACATATGATCAACTTCAAATAGATTATTTACCTCTGATCCATGGGAATCATTGTGTTCTTCAATGCATTGATATACAATCTCTTTATCAACTTCCTTTTTACATGAGATAGCCTCTTTTTCTATGATAAATGGCTCAATATATTGTTGTCCAACATATCCCACCTGTTGGTTTCTTCTTGTATGTTCAACACCCAACTGATGAACTTGAAGAGCTTCATCCTGTTCCCCATTTAAACCATTTTCATTATAGATAGGAGGATCATCAAATTTAACAAAATAGGAACTCTGGGGATTTATTTTCAACTTAATTATTTCTTCCTCTTCTCGACTGCTGAGCAGAGATTCTTGATGCATGCTTGAACTTTCCTCTATCTGAATACTCTCTTGATTTGCTTGGAATAGAGTCAACCCATTCTCTGCTTGGGAGATTATTGAAGAAAACTATTTTATAACCCTCTCTACATCATTTTGAGAACATGATAGTTCCTCGCTTTCAGAGACTTGCTCATAACTCTGAATGCTTGATATATTATCAACAAAATCATTAGTTTCATCAACAAGATTATCTTGAGACTTTAAAGTTTCTTTAGCATCATAATATTCATAACAACCTTCAAAAAGAAACTTGTGTGGATAATAAGTTCTACAAGAAGAATTGAATACTGAATGGAAATTTTTCAAAGATGAAATACTTGAAAGAGGCAAAGAGCTGAATCAAGCCCTAGCTTCTAGGTCTAAAGAAAACCAAAATAATTTCATCTTCACATCTTCATGAATGATGCCCTAATTCTCCATGCATTCATGAAACTCTTGGAGATTCTGAGCTGGATCTTCATATTCTTTTCTACTGAATTTTTGAAAAATACTCATTCCACACAGAAAATGTAGGCATATCATGAGGATAGCCAGTGATCTCAGTAAAATCAATTGGATCAAATTTAAGGACTAATAATGTAGGGAGAGCCATTAAAGCCCAGAAAAGAAAACTTCAAATTCCAGTGGAGTCGCCAATCAATGTGCTAAGTGAAAATCACAGGTGTGAATGTACAACCAACTGCTGAAACTTGTCATTCTCAAGAATCAGCTTCAAACTTAATGAACCCAAGAAAAGTGTTTTTATTCTATTGCTTTGCAAGCTGTGGTCTTTGTTACAATGGAGTCACCTTTTATTGCTTTTATTTGAAACAACCAAGTATTTCCTCCTCACTGAACAACCAGAGGAAAACATGAAAAACCCAGGGAAAAGTGTTCTTGTCTTCTTTCCTAGGCAATGGCGCCAATTAATGTTGTACCTTAAGAAACCAATTTCCTGGCTGTAGGGAAATTGTGCTTAAGACATTAATAAATATTATTTACTATCACTTATTTGTCACTTAGATATATGTTGTGTCTTTAAATGAAGGACCTGGAAACTTGGTCTTTAACCCTTAGTACATGTATGACCAGAACATCTCAGAATGCCATTTGTTGCTAGATATAAATGATGAATGAAGAAAGCTTGAAGGAAAATTTAAATATAGTATGTTGATCTTTCATAGAAACTACTATCCATCACTTAGAAGAATTATGGAAATGAGAACTGAATCATAGACAATATGTTGCTTAACACAGAAACTACCATCTGTGACTCTGGGAGAAGTTAAAGATAATATGTTGGTCTTTCACAGAAACTATTATCTATAACTTAGAAAAGAAGGTGGGAACTTCAAGTATAGGAGCGCTCTTTTAAGGAATTTTAACTTTATCTACATAAGCAAATAAAGACCTGCAACTTCATTACTATACTTGAAAGAAGAAAACATAACATGACACATAACAAAGAAGGTTACAAAATTATACACAACAACTCATGGAAACTTCTGATTCTTTCATTAATCAACGATGATATTAGGAATACAGTGGCCTAGTCTCCGGGTTCTCAAAAATTCGAACACCAACCCTTTCTCTGTAAGTTTTCCTCTTCTTATACATTATGAAACAGTTGCTGATCTCTGAAATTATCAAACTACTAAAACTGTTTCTCGAACTATCTGAATTTAAAACTATTACAGGATTTTACAGAGGGTAAAAGACACCTCAAAGAACATGAAATAACAAGAACATAACTGAATTTGGAAGAGGATGATAACTGCTGGCTTGCTTTGTTAATCCGCTGCCGAGTTCCTCTGCAAATGCTTTAAATATAATTAATCTTCTTTTACCATAATTAACTTCATTAAACTTTGACTTGTGCGAAGACTGGGGCTTGCATATATATCGGGTGTGCTTGTTGGAAATAATACTGAGAGGGGGGGGTGAATCAGTATTATCAAGTTATTTTAATAAATCTTCCTTATTTATTCTTTGAATTATTTTTGCATGTCAGTACCATAAAATAATGAGCATGAACAAAGAAAACAGATAGTCACACCAAAGAACACAAGATGTAAGGTGGAAACCCAATGTGGGTGAAAACCACCTGCTGCAATATGTCTCTATCTTCTTTCAAATTAGAAACTCCTTTTACAATGGTTTTGTACTGGTGCAGTCCTTTACCAGTACGCAGGCTGCAACCTGCAGAGAGCTACAACTCTCTCTCGTTTTCCAGTCTCTCCTGGAAGGGAGCTGCAACCCCCTACTTCTTTTCTTTCAAGGACCACTTTTCATAAATTTTCAAACTGGATCCAAGAACATCAAGAACCCATCAACTACACTTGCATCATCAATCTCTGATTTCACCAAAGCCAACCCGCATACAGATCTGCAAATATTTCCTTATAACTTTGCAGTTGTTACATCAAACATACCCAGATCATAACATGTGTAAAATAAAACATGCATCAATAATTCAGACCCAGATTATTAGATTTATAGATCAAGCGTATGCCACATATCACAGATCAAAATCATATAGAGATACCACTATTCCAGCCTTAAGATTTTGACCCATCAATAGAACTTATCCTTCTCCTTACGCTCAGGTTCCTTCTTCATTCAGATCCAAATCTGCACCAAAACCCAATCACAATATTCCAGATCTAGCACTTTATCAGATATTCAATAATTCAGAAGATGCTTTGCCAAATGATCTTCTTCCTATTTTATAGTCTTAGGCCTTTCACAATACCACGGGCCAAAACCATAGGATCAAAAAACTGTTGGACTAATACCATGAACCAACCATGAAAGTACGTGAGATCAACACTTTTGGATGCAATACCATGGGCCAAAACCATAGGATCAAAAACTGTCGGACTAATACCATGAACCAACCATGAAATTGCGTGAGATCAACACTTTTGATGAGGTACCATGGTCCAAAACCATAGGTTCAAATACCAAGGACTAACTACCATGGACCAAAGGTAAGTTCTCCAACATATACGCGCTTTTCCTTGCATGAAAGTGTGTACCATGGTCCAAAACCATAGGTTCAAATACCAAGGACTAACTACCATGGACCAAAGGTAAGTTCTCCAACATATACGCGCTTTTCCTCATAGGTTCAAATACCAAGGACTAACTACCATGGACCAAAGGTAAGTTCTCCAACATATACGCACTTTTCCTCATAGGTTCAAATACCAAGGACTAACTACCATGGACCAAAGGTAAGTTCTCCAACATATACGCGCTTTTCCTTGCATGAAAGTGCGTGAACTTTTTCTCTACATGAAATAAACTTTTCTCTACATAAAAGTGCGTGAAATTTTCTCTACATGAAATAAACTTTTCTCTGCATAAAAGTGCGTGAAATTTTCTCTACATGAAATAAACTTTTCTCTGCATATAAGTGTGTGAACTTTTCTCTACACTATAATTTATTATCTGAGATGAGTGGGTTGCCATCAAGTACAACATATGTATCATAATGCCAACAATCTCCCCCTTTGGACTTGATGGCAACAACAACCAATCACTCTCCCCCTTTGACATCAAGGGCAAAGGGTTATGCTCCCCCTGACTATAAACCAGATCTGCAAAGAAGAACCATAATCCATGACCATGAAAGAGATAGAGACGTATTGCAGCAATATTCAGACCAGCATCCATGATCTCCTTCTGTACTTCCTCCATAATGCCAACAATGCATGATATGCTCCCCCTGAACCTGTGCCATTCGATCTTTGACCAATCCGCAACCCAGCACATGTACGCATATACTTCAGATGAACCTTGCGTACAACCAACAATCAGAAGAGATTCAACAACAAGATGATGCATCAACAACCCCCATCTTTTGCCTGAGGTATTCAAAGGTCTCCCTAGGCAATGGTTTGGTGAGTATATCAGCAACCTGTTCCTTAGAAGGAACATACTCCAACTTGACCTTTTGTTCAAGCACTTGTTCCCGGAGAAAGTGATACTTGATTGGTATGTGCTTGGTTTTTGAATGCATGACTGGGTTCTTTGAAATGCTGATTGCACTTGTATTATCACATAAGATGGAGATGGGTGGTGTACAAGTGATTTGAAAATCCTGCAAGGTCTGCATCATCCAAAGGAGTTGAGTGCAGCAAGATGCAGCAGCAACATATTCTGCTTCAACTGTAGACAAGGCAATTGAACTCTGTTTCTTGCTGAACCAAGATACTAATCTGGAACCCATAAAGAATGCACCACCACTTGTGCTTTTCCTGTCATCCACGCTTCCGGCCCAATCTGCATCTGTATAAGCATGAAGTGTGAGATCTGTATCTCTAGGATACCATAAGCCATAGTTTTGAGTCCCTTGAAGATATTTGAAGATTCTCTTTACTGCCTGAAGATGAGTTTCCTTTGGATTTGCCTGAAATCTTCCAACTATTCCCACTGCATGCATGATGTCTGGTCGGGTACCTGTCAAATAAAGTAGACTTCCAATCATAGATCTGTAAGTTGGTTGATGCACTGCTGCTGATTCATCATTTGCACTGAGGTTACATCTTGTGACCATGGGTGTACATACTGGTTTTGCTTCTTCCATACCATATTTCTTCAACATCTGCTTGAGATACTTGGTTTGAGACAAGAAGATCCCTCCTTCATTTTGTTGGATTTGCAAACCAAGAAAATATGTCAGTTCTCCCAGCAAGGACATTTCGAATTCTTTCTGCATCACCAAGGCAAAGCTTTGACTCATAGCTTCTTCATTGCTGCCAAAGATAATGTCATCTACATACACAACAAGTATCAACAATTTGTCATTTTCAACTTTTATATAAAGATTGTTGTCTGCTGATCCTTTTGAAAAACCTTGTTGATGAAGATATTTGTCCAAACGATAGTACCAAGCCCTTGGAGCTTGTTTGAGGCCATAGAGAGCCTTTTTCAATCTACATACAAGATTTGGATCATTTCCAAGAATGAAACCATCTGGTTACTCAATGTATACTTCTTCTTCCAAGTCTCCATTCAGAAAGGCTGATTTCACGTCCATTTGAAATACTTTGAAGTTTTGAAAGCTTGAGAGAGCAAGGAACATTCGGATGGTCTCAAGTCTTGCAACAGGAGCAAAAGTTTCTTCAAAATCTATTCCTTCTTGCTGCGCATACCCTTTACAAACAAGTCTGGCCTTGTTTCTAATTACTTCTCCATTTTCATTCAATTTATTTTTGAAGACCCATTTTGTTCCTATAACATTCTTATCCTTTGGTCTAGGAACCAGCTCCCAAGTGTTGTTCTTTTCGATCTGCTCAAGTTCTTCATCCATTGCTTTGACCCAACATTCATCTTTGCATGCCTCTTTCACATTTTGTGGTTCAGTGGAAGAGAGTAATGCCAAATAGCTTGAAGTTTCTGCAATTGTTCTTCTTGTTTGTACACCTGCTTCTTTCTGTCCCAAAATCTGAGATTCTGGATGATTCTTCTGAACATATCTGGATGGAGTCTTCTCTTCTATCCTTATCTGCTCCTCTGGTTCTTCTTGAGGTTCTTCTTCTTCATCATTCTGTCTTTGAGGATGGCCTTCATCTTCTTTGATATCTTCATGATTTACTTGCCTAGGAATGTATCCCTTCTCATCAACCACTACATCAATGCTGTCAATAATTCTTCCAAGTCTTTTATTATAGCACTTGTATGCTTTGCTGTGTGGAGAATAACCAAGAAGGATGCCTTCATCTGCTCTAGGTTCAAGTTTGCCAAGTTGCTCATCAATATTTTTAATATAGCATTTGCTCCCAAATATTTTTAAGTGCTTTACCGAAGGAGTCTCACCATACCAGAGCTCATGAGGGGTTTGAGTGCTGTTCACTCGGACATTTGTTTTGTTGAGAATAATAACCGCAGCATGTGCTGCTTCACCCCAGAAAGTTGCAGGAGTTCCAGATTCATCAAGCATAGCACGAGCCATTTGTTGGACAGTTCTATTCATTCTTTCCACCACTCCATTTTGCTGAGGAGTTCTAGCTATAGAGAATTCTCTTCTTATCCCATGTTCTTCACAGAAATCGAAAAATTCATTTGAGGTAAACTCCCCACCTCTGTCGGATCTAAGACACTTAATTTTGTATCCTGATTCATTTTCAACCAAGGCTTTAAAGGATTTGAATTTTTCGAATGCTTCATCTTTGTGCTTCATAAGTCCTAACCAGACAAACCTGGAGAAATCGTCAATGAATAATATCAAGTATTCTTCTCCTCGAGGTGTCCTTTTCTTGAATGGACCACATGTATCTGTATGTACTAGCTCAAGAGGCATGCTAGCTGATCCTTCCTTTTCCGGAAAGGTAGTTCTGGTTTGCTTTCCAAACTGACATGATTTGCATATGGTGTTGTCTGGAACTTTGATATCTGGGAGACCACGAACTGCCTGATATTTGCATGCTTTCCTTATTTGTGAAAAGCTTAGATGCCCCAACCTCCGGTGGCATAAACAGTGCTCATCATCCTTGCTCAGATAGCATTGTTGTTGTCCTTCTTCAAATATGTATAGATTATTTGGAGTTCTTTTACCTTTGATCACTGTTTTACCTGTATCAAGATCACGAACAAGACATCCATTTGATCTGAATATCACCTCGGTTCTTTGATCACACATCTGGCTGACACTTAAAAGATTATGTTTCAATCCATCAACATACAAAACATTTCCATCTTTGACCTTTTCTTTTAACTGAGCAGTGCCTTTTCCTTTTATAGTTGCAAGAGTATCATTTCCAAAAGAAACTTTCTTTCCTTTTTCTAGAGCAGAATATGATTCAAGTTTTTCTTTATCACCTGTCATATGCTTCGAACATCCACTGTCAATGTACCATAGATTTTCCTATCCCTCTGCATAAAATGCTATCCCACATCTTTCTGTTTGTGGTTCCTTTATTCTCCATGTTTTGGTGCTTGAGGCTTGTTCCTTTGTCTGCTGAAACCTGCTCCTGCATTCAGAATCTTCATGACCAAAGTTATTGCAAATAGAACATTCAACTTCATTTTCAAGAACCGAAAAGTTGTTATAGGTCCTTTTTGTAATCCCGGTCATACTTCTTTGTTTTTGAGCTTCTCTAGTCATGATCATTTTATATGAAACACATTGAGCTGCTTTGTGACCAAAGTTATGGCAAGAAAAGCATTGTCCATTGAAGAAATTTCTACGGTTATCAAATCTTCTGGCCAAACGATTGTAATTTCTATTGCCATTCATTCTTGACGCAAATTGAGAGGATTTTACCTGTGGCTGGTTGTAGCTTTTGTTCATCCTTAAGACAGATTGCCCCTGATTTGCCTGATAGTCTTTGTTTGTAATTGGTCCCTGCTTTACTTGGTGATCTCCATTGTGCTTTTGCTCATTCCTTCTTGCTGCATCAAGATAACTCTTTGAGGTGGATGCTTGAGAAGTTTCTCCATTATAGCCCAGCCCTGTCTTGTTTAGAGGAGAGCATTGTACATTGATGATCTCATCTAGAGTTTCAGATCCTTTGACAAACTTAAGATTAATAGCCTTTGTTTTCTCAATCTCTTTTCTAAGACCAACAATTTCGCCTTCTAACTTTTCAAGATATTTTTCTTTTTCATCAATTTGAAGTTGTAGAGTATCAATGATCCTATTCTTTTCTTCTATACATGTCTTGAGTCTAGAAATTTCTTCACAAAAGATATCCACATCTATAGCATCCATGTAATCATCATCTTCAAATGCCATTAAGAGTTTATAGTCATTACCTCGTTCATCTTCGTCACTATTTGATAGACCATCACTATCTTCATGAGTGTAGTAGCTTTTCTTATTTGCAATCTGTTTCTTGTTCCATCTAGCAGGTTCCTTTCCTTTATCCTTATGAGGACATTTTGCAGCATAATGACCTACTCTTCCACAAGCAAAGCATTTAAAAGGTAACTTACCTCTGAACCTTCCAGTTCCCCTTTGAAGATTTCTGACAAAATTTGATTCTTCTTCTTCTTCTTCTGGCACGTGACTTGCTTCATAATAGTCTCCTTTGCCTGAAGCCTTGAAAGCAGCTTCTCTTCTGTCTGATGGACCTCCCTTTCTCATTTCATAAGCAGTTAGAATTCCGTGTAGCTGAGACATAGTAAGAATTCGTAGATTTTCCTTTTCTTCTATTGCAGACACTTTAGATTCAAACTTAGGGGACAATGATCTTAGAACTTTTTCAACCACAATAGCCTCTTTTATTTCTTCACCCAAGTTTTTCATGCAATTAACAATCTCATCTACCCGAAGGAAATAGTTAGCCACACTTTCATCATTATACATTCTGAGATTCTCATACTGAATCCTGAGGGTTTGAAGTTTATCACGCTTTACCTGTTCATCTCCTTCGTAGCTCAAGACAATCTTGTCCCATATTTATTTTGCGGATTTATATTGCATAACCTTCACGAATTCTGTTTGAGATAAGCGTCCCAGCAGAGTATTGACTTCTTTAGAATTTGTTTCATATTTCTTATTTTCGGCCGTATCTGTAGGAGTAGCTGAAGGAAAAGTGTAGCCTGTATCTATGATATCCCAAACTTCTGTACCAAGAGATTGAAGATAGGCAGTAACTCTTACCTTCCAATAATTGAAGTTTGTCCCATCAAAAATTGGTGGCCTGATTGATGCTTCCCTCTCGTAGTTGCTCATGATGAATGATCTTCCTTCAAGCGATCAAGCTTCTCTGAAGGACCTGCTCTGATACCAATTGTTGGAAATAATACTGAGAGGGGGGGTGAATCAGTATTATCAAGTTCTTTTAATAAGTCTTCCTTATTTATTCTTTGAATTATTTTTGCATGTCAGTACCATAAAATAATGAGCATGAAAAAAGAAAACAGATAGTCACACCAAAGAACACAAGATGTAAGGTGGAAACCCAATGTGGGTGAAAACCACCTGCTGCAATATGTCTCTATCTTCTTTCAAATTAGAAACTCCTTTTACAATGGTTTTGTACTGGTGCAGTCCTTTACCAGTACGCAGGCTGCAACCTGCAGAGAGCTACAACTCTCTCTTGTTTTCCAGTCTCTCCTGGAAGGGAGCTGCAACCCCCTACTTCTTTTCTTTTAAGGACCACTTTTCATAAATTTTCAAACTGGATCCAAGAACATCAAGAACCCATCAACTACACTTGCATCATCAATCTCTGATTTCACCAAAGCCAACCCGCATACAAATCTGCAAATATTTCCTTATAACTTTTCAGTTGTTACATCAGACATACCCAGATCATAACATGTGTAAAATAAAACATGCATCAATAATTCAGACCCAGATTATTAGATTTATAGATCAAGCGTATGCCACATATCACAGATCAAAATCATATAGAGATACCACTATTCCAGCCTTAAGATTTTGACCCATCAATAGAACTTATCCTTCTCCTTACGCTCAGGTTCCTTCTTCATTCAGATCCAGATCTGCACCAAAACCCAATCACAATATTCCAGATCTAGCACTTTATCAGATATTCAATAATTCAGAAGATGCTTTGCCAAATGATCTCCTTCCTCTTTTATAGTCTTAGGCCTTTCACAATACCACGGGCCAAAACCATAGGATCAAAAAACTGTTGGACTAATACCATGAACCAACCATGAAAGTACATGAGATCAACACTTTTGGATGCAATACCACGGGCCAAAACCATAGGATCAAAAACTGTCGGACTAATACCATGAACCAACCATGAAATTGCGTGAGATCAACACTTTTGACGAGGTACCATGGTCCAAAACCATAGGTTCAAATACCAAGGACTAACTACCATGGACCAAAGGTAAGTTCTCCAACATATACGCGCTTTTCCTTGCATGAAAGTGCGTACCATGGTCCAAAACCATAGGTTCAAATACCAAGGACTAACTACCATGGACCAAAGGTAAGTTCTCCAACATATACACGCTTTTCCTCATAGGTTCAAATACCAAGGACTAACTACCATGGACCAAAGGTAAGTTCTCCAACATATACGCGCTTTTCCTCACAGGTTCAAATACCAAGGACTAACTACCATGGACCAAAGGTAAGTTCTCCAACATATACGCGCTTTTCCTTGCATGAAAGTGCGTGAACTTTTTCTCTACATGAAATAAACTTTTCTCTGCATAAAAGTGCGTGAACTTTTCTCTACATGAAATAAACTTTTCTCTGCATAAAAGTGCGTGAACTTTTCTCTACATGAAATAAACTTTTCTCTTCATATAAGTGCGTGAAATTTTCTCTACACTATAATTTATTATCTGAGATGAGTGGGTTGCCATCAAGTACAACATATGTATCATAATGCCAACAGTGCTTATATTGGCCAAAACATAAAGAAAACATGCCCATCTGCCTTTTCTTCGGACTCGACTTTAACATTGATTTTTCCCTTTACGAAGTGAAATTAACGCAAACCTTTGGTAACTGCGGAACTGAAAAAGTATTAACTTTGCATCATAAATCCATCGGATCTGCCTTTTCAACGCACCGTTGACTTCCCATTGCAAATAGAAATCGGACCCTTTCCAGTGGTGCATTAACGTAATGTTGGACTTATGCATAATTCCTTCATATTTGCGCTTTTCTATTATATACCTTTAATAATGAAAATATACCATAAAGCATGCTTTTTCCGCTTCTAACGTGTGCTTTGCACAACTATCGAGGCATACCCTTCCACCAATATATCCCCACCACAGATCTGTGCTTTTCATATCAAACGACCTATAAAGATTTCTGGTGGGACATAAGCCCAGAGAATACTCGCCCGAAATGGGCGGTTTTCTCTCTCCACCCAGCTGCTACATGTCGAATGATAAGTGGGATCGGGTGAGTTCCAATAAAAACCATTTACCATTTTTGTTCTGCCCGAAAACCTGCCTTATAACTTGAAATCTGCCTTTTAATATGCCTTGCGGACCCGCCAGGGCTTTTAGTTATAATATATATATGCTTTGAGTCTGGCCTTTCTATTATAACCCTTTATAATAGAAATTCATATAAAATTGCGTAAACAAAATATATATGAAGGGCTTTTGATATATCAAAAAACCTTTACAACCTGCGATAAGATGGACATGCTGAGTTATAAAATATAGCATATAAGCTATCGGGTCTGGAATCCCCATCGCTCATCGCAATCGACGCTTTCCATATATATATAATATGTTATGAAATATGACAGACCTGCCGCAATTATGAAACATAATATATATGCTTTCGGGTCCAGCCCGCAATTGCAAATCGCAATCGGCATAAGTCATAAACGTTGTGTGATAATCACGGACCCAACAGAGTTATAAATCATGGCGTAATCAATATCGGGTCCGACCTATCTTTATTGCGGACCCGTCGAACTTTTAAACACAATGTATATATTTCAGGTCTGGCTATATATGTTTTAACACTTGTTTTCTTTGTAAATCCGATATATTTATTTATTTGCTTCTCATTTCAATATGCACTTATCTATCTATCTATCTATATATATATATATATATATATATATATCGGGTCTAGTTCTATATAACCGTTTATATTCGATTATTTTACATTTCTTCCTTTAGCGATGCCGATATATAATAAACAAAATATTCATTTCTTTTAGACTTTTCGAGAAGGGTAAAGAATATAAAGGAGTTTTATTGAGTTTGAACTCCCGATAGTGATATAACTGATAAATAAACCTCAAGCACAATATAAGCTACAATAGTGCCCTAATGATCAAATGAGTTAGTTGACGGGGGCATGGGTAGAATTCCATCTAATGTGTATAAAACACTGTCACATCGAAGTTTCAAAAATCCCCATGTTGAT
The DNA here is from genome assembly GCA_031772625.1 of Pinus tabuliformis. NCBI lineage: Eukaryota > Viridiplantae > Streptophyta > Pinopsida > Pinales > Pinaceae > Pinus > Pinus tabuliformis. The sequence continues at coordinate 926,012,811 of CM062812.1, read as the reverse complement.
AAATAGAGTTGAGGAGCCTTTGGGAGTTGCAACTCTCTTGGTGCAATACTAGGGCTCACTACACATGATCAACATCCTTAACATACTTCTCAAGCAATGATACATGGAAAACATCATGGAATTTCATCTTTGGAGGTAGTGTAAGTTGATAAGCTACTGGCCCAATCCTCTCAGTGATACTGAAGGGTTCACAAAATCGTGGTGCCAGCTTGGCACATGATCCAATCCATAAGGATATCTTATTTGGTTTTATGCACAAGTACACTTGTTCCCCAACTTGGACCTCCTTGAACAACCTGTTCCAATCTGCATATCTCTTCTTCTTATCTTGTGTTGCCTTTAGATTCTTCTTGATCACCTGCATTTACTGTTCCATGTCTGGTCCAATCAGCACCCTATTAACCAGATCACTCGAACTGATAGGAGTATTGCAACTCTTCCCATACAATGCCTCAAAGGGACTCATCCTCAATGCCTCCTGATAACCATTGTTGTATGCGAACTCAACCAAGGGAAGATATTCCTCCCACTTCCAATTCTGATGCATCACATACATCCTCAACATTTCCTTCAATATCCTATTGACCCTCTGTGTATGTCCATATGTCCACGGATGATAAGTTGTACTGAAGGCTAACTCTGTGCTCAAACCTGCAAACAACTCCTTCCAAAAATTGGAATTGAACTTTTCATCCCTTTCTGACACAATATTCTTTGGAACACCATGCAACCTGACCACATCTCTGATGAATACATGTGCCACATTACTAGCTAAGAATGTAGACTTCACTAGAATGAAGTGTGCAACATTTGTCAACCTGTCCACAACAACCATGATGGAATCATGTTGTCTCACTATCTTCGGAAACCCTGTGATGAAGTCCATGGAAATGACCTCCCATTTCCACTCTGGAATCACGATCGGTTGTAGCAGTCCACTTGGATGTTTACACTCTACCTTTACTCGTTGATAATCAAAACACCTAGCCACAAACTCTGCTACATCCCTCTTTAGATTCGGCCAATAATAAAATTTATTCACTATAGTCAATGTCTTCTGATAACCTAGGTGACCTAAATAAGGTTTCGCATGAAACTCTCTCAAGATCACCTTCTTGAGCTCACTGCTATCTGACACATATATCCTGTCTCTGAAACTAACCAATTTGCCTGTCATAAGACAATAGTCCACATATCGTGCACATGCACTTGTACTTGTACCCATAATACCACCTATACCTACACATGTACTATCACATATACCTCTACTACCACCTGTACCTGTACCAGTACTCTGCTGTAACCTATGGACAATCTCCATATACTTGGCATCCTGCCGACCCACTTGCAAGATCCTATCCTGAAAGTCTGTCCCATAGGAGCTCATAGCTTCCAAGCAATTTACATGTACTCGCCTACTGAGAGCATCTGCCACACTGTTCTCTTTACCGTTGATGTACCTAATCTCAAAATCAAACTCACTGATCATGGCCAACCATCTAGCTTGTCTGGCGTTCAAATTCGGCTGGTCGAACAAATACCTCAACCCAATATGATCTCTCATCAGTACAAACCTCCTACCAAGAAGATAGTGCCTCCACATCTTCAATGCATGTATGATCGCTGCTAACTCAAGATCATGTGTCAGGTAGTTCTGGTCTTCATGTTTTCTGTGTACTCATGCAACTCAAAGAATTTGTTCATCCCAAGTATCCAAGCCTCTGCATCTTCCAAATTCTTCACATCTCCATCAAAAGTAGGTGGATTTTCTTTCTTAAATTCATCTGGAAGGTATCCCCTATCACTCCTCCTGTAAGGATGATAACGATAATGATCATGATGTCTATCAAAAACAGGACTAAAATAGTACCTGCACACATCACCCTTCCTATCTGGAGTGTCTAACAACCTGCCATATTTCACTGACCTGTGTCTACCAAGAGGACTACTACCATATGCCCCATTAGTTCTTTCATTCTGTCCATGGCTGATCTGAAGTGGCCCTTGTCGCTGAAATTCTGACAAATGCTGAAGAAGTATTGCATTAACCTATGCTTGTTTCTCTTGTGCCTATATGATCCTATCATTATCTGCCTTACAACTCCTTATTTCTTCCTTCAAGCTTCTCAACATAACTGCCAAATTAGAAGAGTGGCCACCACCCTGCTCATCTTATTCATAGGGAGAGTCCTTGTAGTCTACCTTCTTGCTATTCATTTTGATCTTCTTTCCTGCAAGGCATAATATGTAAGATAAACCAAATCATAAGAAACCAATGTACCTTAGTATAATTTGGGGAGGTTACCTCATCTGAAAGATAATCCAAATCAGCGTGATACATGTATAACATAATCATAACAACATATAGACATATACAAATAAATGCATCAATACATAAACATCATTCTAGTTAGAGTCCAGTCATCAATGCATGACCATATCGACTACACATACCATGACCTCATGCATGACAACAACAACCATTACGCCACTGTACACATGGCCACATGCAAACATCAACATGCATAAGAAATGCTTAAGCAACCAAACACACACATGGATGCATGCAATCAAGCATAAGTGAGAAATACTTGTAAGAAAACCTACAAGAATGATACATGTAACCAATCATACAAGAATGTAACCAAACATATGGGAATGTAACCAAACATGAAAAATGATACATGTAAGCGACATATAACAATATGTAACCAGTCATACATTCATGACAATGCACTCCACAATAACAACATCAAGATTTACATGACGACATCACTACAACCATGATCAAAAACATGCAAATGAAACAAGGACATGGAATGAAAGTGTAAGAGACACACATGAAACTGACATGCATGCATGACCAACACACACATCCCATCTAGTCTTAGGGGTGAACCAATCTCTGATATCACTCTGTAACACCGTCCTCCCACATCTACCCAAGTAATCTTCCAATTGGGGTAAACATGCGACGAGAGGCTAATATGGTTGGATTTGACCACCTATGTGACCTTAAGGAAATGGAATCGATGGAAACACAACAAACAAGCCTTCCACATCAGCTACAAGACCCTTGAGAACCATGCCAACAATTCAGGCATCTTTCCCCTAGGTCCTACTGAAACTTTTGATCACTTTCCCTCTGGACGCTCTCATGCTATGGGTATGCCAGTGTCTAGGGACCTCTGGATGCTCTCACAAGCCAACATGCTAGCATCCAAGGACCAATTTTTCTAGTTCTATGCCAACGTCCCCATGATTTGAGCCACTTTTTCTGATCGAGAGCCGAGGTCACTGCCCAAAATGGAATGATATCTTAAGAGCAATAAAATAATAGGGAAACAATGAAGTAGAAGCAATTAGTTGAACAAGCCCTTAACTAGACCCCCACTAGCCATGATAGGAATTTCGCCAAACATATCGCAAACATGTAATACAAGTGTAAACAACATAATTAAGCATAGGGATATTCTACTTATCTTAGAATTGCTAAGAACCATTGTTCCCCCCATGTATTTTGTTGCATTATAATCTATTAGGTCATAGATATATTGTCCATTTATTTACAAGTAAAAACATACTAAGACCCAGACATAGTTGTTGTCATAAATCATAAATATAAACAACATAGTAACAACAGAAATACCATAAATATATCAACAATAAAATCCACATATAAACCAGTACATTTATACATGAAAACCAAGGTAATGAATTTCTCATTAATGAATCCAAAAACCAACTGGAGATGGGACTACTACGTTCCACCCAAACATAGATTGGCTGAGCTAAGTCTCTCTTTAGCCAATCACCCCCATGCCATATTCCAAGCATGAATGTGGGATTCATAAACAACTAAAAAGTACCAAACAAACATAGATTCTACTGGAGTTCTCCACCTACACCGTGAGGAAATTGAGTCCCTCCTAGTCTCTCAATATTTACCGTAATCCACAGTCTGATCCAGGGATCACTAGGCCCTACACCGAGACCCATTCTCCAAGATTTACTGTATGTCCCATCTCAGGTCTACTAGGCCCAACAGAGAGCAATTCACCTCTTGGCTTTACCGTATATCGTTCCATTCACCAGAAAGAACTCCTAGGCCCATTGAGGCACACAATCCTAAATTTACTGCAATCCATAGTTTGGCTTAGGGGTTACTAGGCCAATGGTTTTATCGTGATCCAAATTCTAGTTCAGGGACCATTAGGCCATGTGTTTGTCATTTTGGAGATCCACCCCACTCAGATTTGAATCCATCCGACAATCCAACTCAACCAAAGTATGAGAACCCATCTCATCAAGGCTATCAGAAAATGGCAAGGCTAGGCTGAAAACACTATCATAACTGTAAAAACCCATGCCATGACATAAAAAAAACCACATGCAACACCATGCATTTCAAATATAGCAAGTAAAATATACATGCAAATCGATACCTACAAAGAATAATGTTGTAGCTGCTTGATCCTGCCTTTCTCGGCTTGATCTTTGCTTCCTCTTGCCTTCTTTGCCTTTCTTGCTCCAATGCCAAAGTGCTTCAAGAAAACTCTTAAGTGTCCAAGAGTGAGAGAGAGAGAGAATAATGAGAGAGCTCCAAAAATTGAACTGACAAAAGGTTACCAACTGATCCTCGGAAGCCTTTTTATGAATGAGGCCTCTATTTTCTTCATTTTCCATTATTTTCCTTCATTTTCATCCTCACATGCAACCTGTGACCTTTCACCTCCATTTTCTCCTAATTTCCATTATTTTCATAAAAAAATGTGCCAAAAATTCCATTTTTCCTTTCCAAAGCCTTAGTCATTGACTTTGCCAATTTACTTAGCCCTGAACAACCAAATGAACACCCCCCTAGGATGTCTTGCCCAACATTTAGCTTGGAATAAGTGTCCTATCAACCGTGGTTATTATTATTTTTACTTTTATTACAGAATTTTCACCAGGGTTATTACAAAGAAGAAGGGAACCAATCAAAGGAACAAAATGTATGCACAAAGATAGAGGCACATGCAATTTTTTATCCACAGGAGGGCACACCATTTGAGTTGCCATGGGATGTCAAGGAGGCCATCAGGGCCATGAATTAGATTCATATGGATGACTAAGTTTTTTAGAGGATGAGAAACACCTTCATCATGGGGGTGATGATGATTCCCATCAATAGGTATATCTTGAAGTTCATTATGCTATCCTCTAGCCTTAAAATTATCATTTTCTCACATTATGTTTTTCATAGTATGTGGCCTACTGTGATTAAATTGTTGGATAAATAAGCATTTTTTAGGCATTTACTATGCAGGGGCTTGATGAAGACAACCAAACAGGAATCTAGGGAGGCTTTTCCACCTCCTTAACTTTCTAAATCGGCTTGATATCATCAAATCCTCACTCACAAGCTTGAATTCACTGACAATTGAGTAACTCCAAGTGCATGTGAAGCTCAAGGAGGATAAGATCCACAGTTTTCGAGATCAAGGAGGGAATCACTCATATTTTCAAGGGAGCTACTATCAGCTACCCTTTTATATAAATAAACAAGATGAATGGCTCATTATGATTCAAATCTTTGATTCGTCTAGGGGTATCTATTGAGCCTAGGGCTTGACCTTGTTATTGTTAACTTTCATGTGATATATGAGGCTAGTATTTTCTGCTAATGAGAAGTTTGTTATTGAGCTGCATCTAAGCTAGTTCTAGAGGGATGAAACCCTTAGGTTTGGGCCCAACCCAGAGGCTTTAGTCCCTCTTCTCTATTTCTGTCTTGTTCTTGTTTCCAAGCATTTCATGTCTTTCTTTTGTTGTAGTAGATGTTAAGCTATAAAAACTTGTGATTGTAGGCTTCCTTATCACCTCTCTTTTGGGAAAAGTGGTGGGAAAGATTCACAATCTTAGTCCAAAAATATTTGTTTATGATTTCTTGGAAATAGGTAGATGTTAGTTATCATTTTCCATATTTACTTTTTGAAACCTAGAAGTTAGTTCAATTATTATATTAGCATTGTGAAATAGAATAAGATTATAGTCAAATTCAACTCAACTTACTCATAAAAAAACATGTCATTGTGTTATTCATCATTTAATGCATGTAGTGGGCTAGTTGCAGGGTTGTGTTGACCTACATGGGTGGCCACATATTTCATCTCCACTTGGACTTTTCCATCTTCTCCCTTTACCTCTCACACTTCTCTCAAACTTTGTTTCCACAATCATTTTGTTTAGGCAATTAGAGACACTGTGGGCATCCATCTTGGTGCAAGATAGACCTCTGAGAGGTCTTGGGCTTGGCTAGGAGGTTTCCCCAAACTTCATTCACTCCCTCCTACCTTCATCCATATCTTCCTACCATCAAGACACCATCTCCACCCTCAAAGGACTCTCAGAACCCCTCCTGTAGCATTACAGGGCCTCTTGTAGCAATATAGGACCTCTTGTAGCAATACCTGTAGCTGGCCTGTAGCACCATTTTCCTCTACCTATTTTTCTCCCCACTTCAACCTTAGCTTGGTTCAGATGAATAATGACCCCCAACTTGTGATTTGATGATCTAGAGAGGCTCTTAGACCACTCCAACCTCCTCTTTTCCTCATTGCAAAACAAAGTAGAATTAGTGTTTTTAATTCACAAGAATGTTACAAGTTAGATTTCTAATTTTCAAGAAAATGTAAAGTAGATCAATGATACATGCAAGTAGGTTATTGATTTAATGAAATGTGAAAAATATAGTAGCTTCACTTTTGCAAGTAGACTAGTCTTTTTCTCATGAAATGTTAATTAGTTGAATGAATGAAATTTCCACTTTCATAGTTAAAATCAATTTCATAAGGAGTTTTCACAATAGTTAAGTTGGAGGAATGGTCTCTGAACACCTAGATCTGACGTCATAACTAAGGGTGGCATGAGTAGAACCTAACCTACTATGCATACAACACTTTCCCCTCTAAGTTTGTACGAACCTAGGGTTGACAATTTAAGTTGAGGAGCCCTTAGGTGTTGAAACACTCTTGGTGCAATCCCAAGTCTCACCATTAGGCTCTTTGGCCCTTTAGCTCATAGGATATTTGGCCTAACTACATAGGAATCCCATCCTTATAATACATCTATACACTAGCCCACTAGCCTAATGCATTTATACACATATCCATGAAGGCCTTGAAATAAATTGGCTCACAAGCCTAAGTATCATATGTACACATATTATAGTTCGAGGTTCCAATCAGGGGTATAACATTCCCATACCCCTTTATGCACTATCCTCACTCCATTTAGATACATGTATAATCAAAATTTGTAACAAATATATGTACAATTGCTGCATTGAATTTTCATGTTCCTATTTTCATTAGTACCATCAGCATACCTATTTATGATTTACTTGATAATGAAAATATGCCAATGACTATGCAAAAACTCCACTGCCCCTTTGTCTTGAAAACTTGCTCCTTGATCTATAGATTCTTTCCCAATTCTTAAAACATTTTGAAAGGGTTTGTTTCTTATAATATTTGAGCATGTCAATAGGACATGCTATAGGTGTACCCTATATACCCGATTACTTGTAGCCTTCCTTTTTCTAAAGAGGCATTTTTTCCTTAGCAAGGGGTGAAAATTGATCTTGTGAGTCAACTAATTAACTTTCTTTCTTTGTTTTCCTCTACAACAACTAAGAGATGATTTTGGAAATTATCCATTTGTTGTTCATCCTCATAAGCATATTCCTTGATTTATTTGAAAGAAGTCTTTTATGAAAACTCTTCTTCAATAGGGGGTGAGAGCAATGGAAACCATAGAATCTTCAGCCACTACCCTCTCATGGGAGATTGTTTGTCTTAAGACTCTAGGTTTTGTGTGAATCCCCCTCATCTTGGTGTTATAGTTGCAAATATGGTAAATAAGGGGAAACTTATTTTGCTATAGGGTTCCTCTTGCATCCAACCTAAGGCCATCGCTTCAAATTATTTGAACTTTATGGTATTTGTGAGGCTAATCAAAGGGGGTTCTTTATATATGCAAGTGAAAGCCACATATATTGTATCTTCTCAAGTAGTCAGAATTCAAAATCAGATAGGAATCCCCTCTATAATTTTTCGGCTCCTACATATAGGTAGGTAGCTTCTAGAAAAAAAATCACTTAGTGATTCCGACATAGCCAAAGACACTTCAATTTATATAGTCTCAATATTAAACAATAGAGCCAAAAGTGGGGGTGGACCCTCATCCTCCCAATTCAAATCCTTCAAGGATGATCTAAATCCAAGGCTTTCTCATATGACTCCCAAGAATATTTTAGGACTAACATTCATTGTGGATTAGTCAACATGCATTCCATCTTTGGAGGTGGATCATCTGATATCTAATCTTTCTTCCACATATTATTCATAATAGGCTATTGTTTGTCATTTTAATACGTTTTTTCCATCGACATCTGCACTTTCAGAATGTGTGCATAAGTTTTGGTCCCCAAATATTGTTGGAAATACCGGGGGGGGGGTGTGAATCAATATTTCACTTAATTTCAATTAATTTTAGAGAATTAAAAATTGTTTCCACAAATCAAATTAGATGATTAGTAGCACATTACATGACATGAACAATACACAATAAATCTCTAGGTGGAAACCCTTCTAGGAGAAAAACCACCAAACGCTTTTAATACATGTTGTGAAAATTACATCAACAAGAAACTCCAACTTCCAAGGTTCTCCAACAAGAACTGAAAGGAGGCTCCAACCTCCTGTTTTTATTAGCTCCAACTGAAAGGATGTGCCAACACCTTTCTTTTATCAGCTCCAGCTGGAAGGGTGCTCCAATGTAACGCCCTCACCCACATCTTTCCAAGTAATCAGACAACTAGGGTAAACATGAAACGATAGGATACTATGGTTGTATTTGACCTTGTATGTGATCTTAAGGAAATGAAATTAGATGGAAACAACACAAAAAAAACTTCCACATCAGCTATAGGGCCCTTGAAAACCATGCCAACACTTCAGGCAGCTTTCCCTTGGGTCCTACTGAAACTTTTGATCAATTGCCCTTTGGATGCTCTCATGCTATAGGCATGCCAGTGTCCAGGGACCTATGGATTCTCTCACAGCCCTGCATGCCAGTTTCCAGGGACCAATTTGTCTAGTTCTGTGCTAGCGTCCCTTGGATTTGAACCACTTTTTCTGGACGAGAGCCCAGGACACTTCCCAGAATGGAATGATATATTAGGAGAAATAAAATAACAAGGAAACAATGAAGTAGAAGAAATTAGTTGAACAAGCTCTTAACCAGACCCCTACTAGCCATGATAGACATTTTTTCAAACATATCACAAACATGTAATCTACATGTGTAAACAACAGAATTAAGCATAGGGATCTCCTACTTATATGAGAATCTCTAAGAACCATTATTCCCTCATGTCTTTTGCTGCATTATGATCTATTTCTCATAGATATATTTTCCATTCATTTACAAGTAAAAACATACTAAGATCCATACATAGCTACTGTCATAAAACATACATATAACCAACATAGTAACACCATAAATACCAGAAATATATCAACCATAAAATCCACAAATAAACCAGTACATTTACACATGAAAACCAAGGGAATTAATTTCTCATTAATGAATGCAAAAACCAACCAAAGATGAGACTACCACATTCAACTCGACCATAGATTGGATGAGCCAAGTCTCTCTTCAGCCAATCACCCCTGTGCCATATTCCAAGCATGAATGTGGGATGCATAATCAATCGATAAGAACCAAACAAGCATGGATGCTACCTAAGTTCTCCACCTACACGTGAGGAATTTGAGTGCCTCCTAGTCTCTCAGGCTTTACTGTAATCCACAGTATGATCCAGGGATCACTAGGCCCTACACCAAGATCCACTCTCCAAGATTTACCGTACATCCCATCTCGAGACTACTAGGCCCAATGGAGAGAAATTCACCTCTTAGCTTTACCGTATATCCTGCCATTCACTAGCAAGGATTCCTAGGCCCACCAAGGCACACAATCTTGGCTTTACTGCAACCCACAGTTTGGCTCAGGGGTTACTAGGCCAGTGGCTTTACCGTGATCCACAGTCTAGTTTAGGGACCACTAGGCCATGTTTTTGTCATTTTAGAGATCCACCCCACTCAACTTCAAATCCATCTGACAATCCAGCTCAACCAAATTATGAGAACCCATATCATCAAGGCTACCAGGAAATGGCAAGGCTATGTTGAAAACATTGTCACACCTGACAAAACCCATGCCATGATAGAAAAAAACCACATGCAACACCATGCATGCCAAATCTAGTAAGGAAAATACACATACAAATCAATACCTGCAAAGAATCCTGCTGTAGCTGCTTGATCTCACCTTTCGCTGCTTGATCTTTTCCTTGTCATGCCTTCTTTGCCTCTCTTGCTCCAATGCCAAAGTGATCCAAGAAAAATCTAAGTGTCCAAGAGTGTAAGAGAGAGAGAAAGAAGAATGAGAGAGCTCCAAAATATGAACTAATAAAAGGTTACCAATTGATCCTCAGAAGCCTTTTTATGAACGAGGCCTTTATTTTCTTCATTTTCCATTATTTTCCTTCATTTTCCTCCTCACATGTAACCTATGACCTTTCACCTCCATTTTCTCCTAATTTCCATTATTTTCATAAATAAATGTGCCAAAAATGCCATTTTGCCTTTCCAAAGCCTTAGCCATTGCCTTTGTCAATTTCCTTAGCCATGAACAACCAAATGAACACCCCCTAGGATGTCTTGCCTAACATTCAACTTGGAATAAGTGTCTCATCAACTGTGGTTATTATTTTTTTAACTTTTATTACATGGAATTTTCACCAGGGTTGTTACAGAACCCTCCACCTTGGGGGACATCGTCCTTTGTGTTCATAGCTCTTCCACCTATCTTGTGTTTCCATTAGATTCTTCTTGATCACCTGCATTTCATGTTCCAGGTCTGCCAACATCTCTGGTCCGATCAACACCCTGTTAATCGGATCACTCCAACTGATAGGAGTATTGCAACTATGCCCATACAATGCCTCAAATGGACTCATCCTCAATGACTCCTGATAACCATTGTTGTATGTGAAATAAAATAAGGGAAGATACTCCTCCCACTTCTGTTGTTGATGCATCACATACATCCACAACATGTCCTCCAATATCCTGTTGACCCTCTCTGTCTGTCCATCTGTCTACGGATGATAAACTCCCTTTAGCTGATAAAAAAAGTCATCAATCCTCGGTAAAGGGTACTTGTTCTTGATGGTTACTTCGTTCAACGTAATATAGTCAATGCATAATCTGAGAGTTCCATCTTTCTTCTTCACAAACAATACCGGTGTGCCCCAAGGTGATACACTAGGCCTAATGTATCCCTTGTCCAACATTTCCTTCAACTGCAACTTTAACTCCACCAAATCAGGTGTGATCATCATGTAAGGTTATTTTTATGTTAGAGCTACCCCTGACACTAACTCAGTAGAAAATTCTACCTCCCTATGAGGTGGAAACTCTATAATGTCCTAAGGAAACACATCCTGAAACTGCTGCAGAACTGGATACCTGCTCAACACATCTGCGTCATCAACTTCCCTACCCTTATCACTAGAAATATTCGCTGCAAATAACATACACCATTTCCTGTGATTACACTTTTCCTGCATAGTTGTCACCATCCTAACTGATGTGGGTTTCTTCTTACCCTTCAAGACTCTTGGTTCTTCATTGTCATCAACACACTCAATGGTTTTTTCATAGAAATCTACATTGGTTCTATGAAGATACAACCAATCCATGCCCAACAACATAATGTATGATCCCAATAACAATACATTTAAATGTGTTGTTGTGGGCATACCATTCAGATCAAATGCAAAATCTCTTACCCAATAATGAACTCACTTCTTTGTACCTGTAGCCAACAACACTAACCAATATTCTGCATGCAATTCCTTACTCAACCCACATTTATCCACCAATTCATGACTAACATAGTTATAATTAGATCCAGGGTCAATCAAAATAGAAATAACTTTATCAGAAATCTTATTGTTTATCTCAATGATAAATCCCTGGTGCTCTGCTTGTCTGTTGTCCACGACTGCATAAGTACAAGGAATACTCTGCCCAACATCCCCAACAATCTGCACCTCTTGTGCACTATATATGTTAGGCCTACCACCCTGATTCTACAGACAACTTCTCCTAAGGTGTTCGTCACTACATATCCAACACTCCAACTGACCAATGCCGTCACCTCTATGCTACTACTGTGACCCATGTCCCTGTCTTGCTGCATTAAACTTCTTTTGTGGTGCCCTATTTTCTTTCCTATCTGCATTATGAGGCCTTTCTCTCTTAGGATTCCATTTTCCTTTACCATTGTCTTGCCCTTTCCATCCTTGCTGAGATTCATTCTTACGCTTTGATTGTTCATAGAAATGCTTCAATTTCCCATTTACTTCCTCAAGTGACCGAGGCTCATCATACTCAATCCAATCTCTAAATTCTAATGGAAAACCACTGAAAAATCATTGAACTTTAGCCTTCTCATCTGTAATATACAATACATACCTCAATATCTCTAGAAACTTGGTCGTGTACTCTTCATCTGTCATTGACACCATCTTTAGCTCATGGAATTATTTGGCCCTGCTGCTGTAGTACCTTTTTGACAAGTACTTCTTCCTGAAAAAACTCTTGAACTCCCACCAACTCAAGTCATCCATCCTGATGTCTCTGACCCGCTTCACATCTTCCCACCAAATGTCTACTTTACCTTTCAAGTTGAATATAGTTATTATGGATTTCATGTTATATGTGTACTCATGCACCTCAAATATCTTTTTCATCCCAAGTATCCAAGCCTCTACAACTTCTGAATTCTTCACATCTCCATCAAAAGTAGGTGGCTTTTCTTTCTTAAATTCACTTGGAAAATATCCCCTATCACTCCTCCTGTAAGGATGATAACATGGTGATCATGATGTCTGTCAGAGCCAGGACTATAATAGTACCTATACTCATCACATCTCTTATCGGGAGTGTCCAACATCCTGCCATCTCTCACTGTGTCAGCTCTATCCGACCTGTGTCTACTAGGAGACCTACTGCCATTTGCCCCATTAGTTCTATCCTCCTATCCATGGATGATCTGAAGTGGCCTTTGTCACTGCAATTATAACAAACTCTGAAGAAGTACTGCATTAACCTCTGATTGTTTCTCTTGTTCCTGTATGATCATGTCATTATGTGCCTTACAAATCCTTATTTCTTCCTTCAAGCTTCTCAACGTATTCGCCAAATCAGAAGAGTGTCCACCACGTTCCTCATATGATTCATAGGGAGAGTCCTTGTAGTCTACCATCTTGCTATTCATTTTGACCTTCTTTCCTACAAGGCATAATATGTCAGATAAACCAAATCATAACAAACCAACATACCTTAGTATAATTTGGGGAGGTTACCTCATCTGCAAGATCATCCAAATCAGTGCGATACATGTATAACATAATCATAACAACATATAGACATATAAAAATAAATGCATCAACACATAAACATCATTCTAGTTAGAGTCCAGTCATCAATGCATGACCATATCGACTACACATACCATGACCTCATGCATGACAATAACAACCATTACGCCATTGTACACATGGTCACATGCAAACATCAACATGCATAAGCAATGCGTAAGCAACCACATAAACACATGGACACATGCAATCAAGCATAAGCGAAAAATACTTGTAACCAAACCTACAAGAATGATACATGTAACCAAACATACAAGAATGTAACCAAACATATGGGAATGTAACCATGCATGAAAAATGATACATGTAAGTGGCATATAACAATATGTAACCCAGCGATACATTCATGACAATTCACTCCACAATAACAACATCAAGCTTTACATGACAACATCACTACAACCATGATAAAAAACATGCAAATGCAACAAGCACATGGAATGCAAGTGTAAGAGAGACACATGCAACTAACATGCATGCATGATCAACACACACAACCCATCTAGTTTGAGGGGTGAACCATGCTCTGATGCCACTCTATAACCCTCCTCCCACATCTACCCAAGTAACTAGCCAACCAGGGTAAACATGCAACGAGAGGCTACTATGGTTGGATTCAACCTCCTATGTGACCTTAAGGAAATGGAATCGACGAAAACACAACAAACAAACCTTCCACATCAGCTACAGGATCCCTGAGAACCATGCCAACACTTTAGGAAACTTGCCCCTGGGTCTTACTGAAACTTCTGATCATTTGCCCTCTAGGCACTCTCATGCTATGGGCATGCCAGTGTCTAGGGACCTCTAGACGCCTCACAGGCCTGCATGCCAGCGTCCAAGGACCAATTTGTCCAGTTTTGTGCCAGTGTCCCAAAGATTTGAGCCATTTTTTTTGGCCTAGAGCCCAGGTCACTGCCCATAATGGAATGATATCTTAAGAGAAGTAAAATAATAGGTAAACAATGAAGTATAAGCAATTATGAACAAGCCCGTAACTAGACCCCTACTATCCATGATAGGCATTCCGTCAAACATATCACAAAAATGTAATATACAAGTGTACACAACATAATTAAGCACAGGGATCTCCTACTTATTTGAGAATCGCTAAGAACCATTGTTCCCTCATGTATTTTTATGCATTACCATCTAGTATGTCATAGATATATTGTCCATTCATTTACAAGTAAAAACATACTGAGAGCCATACATAGCTGTTGTCATAAAACATACATATAACCAATATAGTAACAATAGAAATACCATAAATATATCAACCATAAAATCCACATATAAACCAATACATTTACACATGAAAACCAAGGGAATGAATTTATTATTATGTAATGTTCAAAACTTAAATAAACAATGGTATGCAAAGCAAAGATGATTTACAATAGTACAGAAAATTTCAACAATCAATAAATGCTCATAAAAACTCCATAAGTAGAACCAACTGAGCCATTTTATTAATCAATGGAGCAAGTACAATAGTATGGAGGAATTAACCTGGGCTTGCCTCAAGGGAAAGCGTAATAGAACCCAGGTGATAAGACAATAATCTCAAATGATGGAAATGATTGCTCCTCTAATGCTCTGCTATGTCCCAAAAAGCTACACTTCTGGTTGGAAAGGAACTGCAAGAAACTCCACCTCCACTACTCATAAAATTTTATAAATTCAGCTCCAAGCTCCTTGACCAAAACCCACAAAAACCCATAAAGGATTTGCTCTAAATCCAACCTCCCAAATTCAGCCTCCAATATGCCCTACGCTCTCAAAACTACTCAAGAATATGACCTACAAGGAATACAAGCAAAATTATCCTCCCAAGCTCCGGAAATGTAGCAATCTCCTCCACAAATGCTTCCCATAGCTACCTCGGAAAATTCCATCCTCAAAGACTGATACTTTACCTCCCACGTGTGCAAAAAATGTTGCCTCTGCACTGACCGAGGAAGTGCGAAAGTCACACTGCAGAGAAGCACTCTCCTCTCATTCCAAAACTCTCGAAAATGACAGAAAAACTCCTATGCCTCCTCTTTGGAAATCCTCCCAGCCAAAACTCCTCTGCAAGATGCCACAAACAAAGTTGTCCTCCCTTCACTACATCCTCCAGAAATACACACCACCTGGAGATGAATACATTGTTGGAAAGTATAATGAAATCCTCCTCTGGAAAGACTGAAGAAAAACATCTCTAGGGTGGCACTCGAAGTTCCCCGAAGAAAGGGTGAGCTCTTTGCTTGAATAACTCTTGTTAAACAACAAGTGAATTAGCTAAGCAGCTCGAGCAACCAAAGAGAAATTTGATATGCCAAAAGATGAATGAAATGAGGAGAGTTTCCTTCCTTATATAGATTTAATGGAGTACTTTTCCCTCCATCGTGGGTCCCTCACTTAACCAACAACTTCTCGTCCATGCAAATTGAACTAGAGAGTCTGTATTCTCCTAAGATGGGTGGCCCCCATGTATACTTAACCGCATCAACATAACCACAACAAAATAACTTATTCTAAGTCTAACATCCTAATAAAATTGAATGGGCCCCATCACCTCCAAAATTGGCCCCAAAATGTAATAATTAATCTTGTTTAAAATTAATTTAGGAAGGGACATGCCACATTAATGACTGTAAAAACCAACTAGAGATGGGACTACCACGTTCTACCTAACCATAGATTGGTTGAGCCAAGTATTTCTTCAGCCAATCACCCTCGTGCCATATTCCAAGCATGAATGTGGGACTCACAACCAACCGAAATGAACCAATCAAGCATGGATGCTACTGGAGTTCTCCACCTACACCGTGAGGAATTTGAGTGCCTCCTAGTCTCTTAGGCTTTACCATAATCTACAGTTCGATCCAGTGGGCCCTATATCAAGACTCACTCTCCAGGATTTATCGTACATCCCATCCCGACACTACAAAGCCCAAGGAAGAGAAATCCACCTCTTGGCTTTACCGTATATCCTGCCATTCACCGACAAGGATTCCTAGGCCCATTAACACACACAATCCTGGCTTTATCGCAATGCACAGTTTGGCTCAGTGGTTACTAGGCTAGTGGATTTAATGTGATCCAGTCCATTTCAGGGACCACTAGGCCATGTGTTTGTCATTTCGGAGATACACCCCACTCAGCTTCAAATCCATCCGGCAATCCAGCTTAACCAAAGTATGAGAACCCATCTCATAATGGCTATCAGGAAATGGTAAGGCTAGGCTGAAAATGTTGTCACACCTGGAAAAAACTATGTCATAACAAAAAAAAAACCGCATGCAACACCATGCATGCCAAATCTAGCAAGGAAAATACACATGAAATTGATACCTACAAAGAATCCTACTGTAGCTGCTTGAGCCTGCCTTTCCCTACTTGATCTTTGCTTTCTCTTGCCTTCTTTGCCTTTCTTGCTCCAATGCTAAAGTGCTCCAAGAAAACTCTAAATGTCCAAGAGTGAGAGAGAGAGAATAATGAGAGAACTCCAAAAAATTATCTGAAAAAAGGTTACTAACTAATCCTCAAAAGACTTTTTATGAATTAGGCCTCTGTTTTCTTCATTCTCCATTATTTTTCTTCATTTTCCTCCTCACATGCAACTTGTGACCTTTCACCTCCATTTTCTACTAATGTCCATTATTTCCATAAATAAATGTGCCAAAAATGCCATTTTGCCTTTCCAAAGCCTTAGTCATTGACTTTTTCAATTTCCTTAGCCATGAACAACCAAATGAACACCCCCTAGGATGTTTTGCCCAACATTCAGCTTGGAATAAGTGTCCCATCAACCGTGGTTATTATTTTTTTAACTTCTATTACATGGAATTTTCACCAGGGATATTACCTCCAACACCATGGTTTTATCAACTCTAACTGAAAGGATGCTCCAACACCCTGCAAGTGCTAAATTTCCCTAACATAACCCTACCACCCTAAAGTGTTCTCAGGCTCCAACTTGAAGGAGACTTCAATCTATGTCTTGCACCACCCTACCACCTTGAAGATAAAATATATAAAGATAAATGTGGGCTCTCGTACCAAGGATAATGAGCCACTTATAATGATATACAAATGAAAATTTTGTTGTTGTCTCTACCAATATATGCTAAAATATGCAATGGCATACAATCAACAAGCCCTCAAATATTATTGCTTAGATTTGGGTTCTATCAAGAATACCCTTTTTAAATGCTGCTAGATATTTGACTTTAAACTTGCAATATATATATATATATATATATATATATAGATATATATAACTTGAGAATTAAACAATAATGCAATTCTACTTCATACCTCAATAGATTGTAATATAGGAAAATTAGCCTTCTGTTGCCACTTTATCCTTCAAACGTTGATTGGAGATTTGTCGTTGATCGACCCTTTAATTTTTAAGAAAAACAACCCTTGAACTTCCTTCTAATTCTCCTTTGAAATTCTCCCTTTATCTCTTCCTACTTTGCTATTGTTAGCTTCATATTTTGACCTTTGATTTTGCCCAAAATTTGTCCTTGAAGATGGAATTGAAATAGACATAGGTCTGCCTCTTGGATATGCCCTTTGTTGTGATTTATTTATTTTTGAATCACTTCTCAAATATTCCACTTAACTCAGCCTCATATCTGCCCTTTATTTGGCCTTGAATCATCCCTTTTGACTGAAAAAAGAAAGCCTAAAATCTACCTTAAACAAGATTGGATTTGTCTCAAAAGAATATTCTAAAAGGGCTAAAATTCTTCAAAGAAAGACATTTTTGAACATCCTAAAAAAGGGGTCTCTATCTAGTGAGACATACCATAATAATGTGAAACAATTAAACCCAATAACCCTTACCTTGAGTGTTTCCTCAAACCTTAACCAGTGCTTGCTTCAGCCTTCGAAAATTATGCCTTAGGGGATCAAAGACAGACCTTGAAACCACCTTAAACTCAGCCTTAATGTAGCCTCAAAAAAGCCCAAAGATATGCCACAGGTAGCTTGAATTTTTTTTTAGGGGAGGGGGTCAAATACAAATTTAGATAGCCCTAGCATAGGGTCTAAAATAACCTCAGAAAAGGTTTTCCTTGCCTTAGAGACAACCTTAGGAATTGGTACGAAATAAACCTTCGAATGGGACACAAGAGGGCTAAAAGTGCCTCAAACTTCATCTTTGTGGAAACAAATAACCATCACAAAATGACAAAAACAATAAGCCAAAATATCCTCATAAAAATTGGCCTCACTCTCTAGATTAACGTGACTACATAGGCCTCAAAAAATCAAACGAAATTATTAGAAGATAAGCATGATAATCATGCATTTAGGATGGAAACTGAGCTCTTAATTTATAGTTGAAGGAGGGGGTTATATGGGGTCTGACTTGCCCTAGAAGTATTCCAATAATAAGGTGCTAACCTAAGCAACAAGAGAAATTAATTCCAAAAATTGAATTTTTAATGAGACCGACTTGTAACCATTGTTTGAAGCTAATTTATCCATGAATATTTTTCTCCCTGTTGTAGCGGCTACAACCACCCTCCAAAATTTTGGCTTGCAAAAATTTCGGAGCCTCCCTTGGGGAGTTTCACTTGATTACTGCACACACTCGAGTTCACTCCATGAGCTCGTGTGAGTCTTTACATTCGCCTTGCTTGTTTCTTGCACTCAAGTCTTTGCATGTTGATGTCTGAGTCATGCTTGCGACCATGTTTTGGTTATCCTCAAAGTATTTTCTTCGTATTTTGTTGTGTTTTCCATGAAAGCATTTGTCGCACTCACACACGGAGTCACATTCACTGTTGCGCAAGCATCGTCTTGTTATTGAATGATGAATCACGAGTGTCGTGCTTGTCGCTTGCACTATCGGTTAGTCATGTTGAACATGTGTGTCTGGATGGTTTGGTTGTTTTGTCGTCAAGTCATGCGAGTGTGTGTTCGTATGATCACCTATGCATATTTCTATTGTTCACACACTTAGTCATTTTTGCTGAAGTTATGATGACCGGACTCCTCACTGACAGTCATAACATCACCCTACTTTCGACTTGATCGACTGTCAACCAAAAAAGCACAGAAGCACCAAGCTAGTCCTTTCAAGCAGCGCTACCCGCAAGCAACTCAAGCAACACTCATGATGTCCACCTGGATAGTCAATCGACTGTTCATTTTAGAAATTGCACAGTGCTCATGAGCAGGCCTCTCGTTGCCGATCAGTCAACTCAGCGCAGAAATTGCGCAGATATGATTAGCAGGCTAGCCTCCCGGCCTTAGTGCAACTTTCCCAGCTAGCAGCTCCCAGCATCAGACTGCCTGTTCCCTCTAAGAATTACACAGTTTTTGTTGCCAGTGACTAAGCAACCAACTGGAAGTTCCCTCTGGAAATTGAGTAGTTATGGCTGCTAGTGACCCCAACAGCCAACTGGTAGCCCCCTCTCGAAATTGCACAGTTCTGGCTGCCAGTGACCTCAGTAGCCAAATGGAAGTTTCCTCTGGGAATTGCACAGTTCTGGATGCTAGTCTCTCGGGCACTTCCTCGGAAAAATTGTACAATCCCTTCTTGCTGACCCTTCATGCAGGCCGGCCTGTTCCTCTGGAAAATTGTGCAAATATGGTTGTCCAGCCTCTGCTGACTATTCGTTCTGTAAAATGCGCAGAGTTTTTCTGCCTTGCCCTCCTGTAGCTCGGATTGTCCCTCCCAAAATTTGCGCAATTTTGCCTCCTAGCCGAGCCAGACCTTGCAGATAGTCATTGTCAACTCAGATTGTCTATCTCCATCTCTTAGTGACTCTTGCGTATTTTTCATCCGCAGTTTCTTGGAGCCATCATCACGCATCACATTCCTGCTGCCTCTTTCGATCACCTGCATTCGAATGATCATGGGTCATGGCAGACTAGGAGGTTTTGGATTTGATGTTGTCTCATCATGAGTGACTGCAGGTACAGGTACACCAACAAACATGTCAAGATGACAAAAGGGATGAACAAAGGGAGCACATGCAGATGGACAGGTTCACCAATGGACGAACGAGCGAAGCATGTGAAGTGAACAAACGCGACGAACATGCACCTTCGCGAACAAGTGAGCTAGTCAAGCCTTCCAGCATGAAAGCAAGGAACAACATGCTAAAGCTTCATCAAGAGAACCAAGGACCATCGAAGACTCCGCGCACTTCGCCATGCAGAGGTGAAGCTGTGATACACCATGAAGACATCCATCACTCAGCAACACTATAGCTCGACCTACACTCCAGCAGCAACACAAATGTACCAGCATTGTCATGTCAAGTCATGTAGAGTCAAGTCATGTGTCATGTTTCCCACATCTCCACTATGGGCTTGTTGTCAATCAATGTGATGTAACGTGGAAGTCCAAGAGACCCACTTATTGAACATAGAGTCATGTAATTCGAAAAGTCATGGAAGTCGAATAGTCATGAGGATAGTCGAATAACCACAAGGGTCAGTTTCACCCTTGGCTTTAAATACGCCCCTCATATGTATATGAAGGGACTTTTCACCTCATCTCCTCCCACATAGCCAAGAGAGTCTGTAATCTTTTCTTTAAGGAGTAAGTAGTGGCTCCAATGCCTCGCTAACGGGATTAGTGATGTATGTTGTAATGATGTGTCTTGGAACTTTCGCTTAACTCAGAAGCCTATTAACAGGCCAACATGTTTTCACACATGTATTGTATTTGTTGTAAGACTGATCTTTAACACTTGTAATGCATGTTGCTTTAACCTGTGTTCTACATCTGAACTGATTCATTTGTTGTAATGCATAATCTATTAATGGAAATGTGTTGTATATGTTGTTAATGGTGTCCCACCTGTGTCATTTTCTCTATCAGACATCAGACAAACCTTTCACATGAACCTTGTTGTAAAAATCATTGCACTCGTTCGAACTGTTTCGTGAGTGTTATATGTGTTATCTTACCTTGTATGTTGTGACTGCGGCATCCGAGTAGATTGCTCTGCCGGAAGCTGTGTATGTCCTTTTGTGTTGTGTGTTCCTAGATGAGTTGGGACTGATCCCTTTCAACTTGGAACCCATCTTCACCTTCTTTGCCTCACAGTGAAAGAACCATTGACACAAGTACACTTACACTCACCAGGCACGCGACCCTCACTTCTTGAAGACAAAGCAAACTACTCTCCTATGCTGACAAGCAAGAGTTGAGGCAAACCTTTAAGACAATGGAAACTGGTCCATCATATCAGATGGGACTCCCACACCAAATGGTGTGAGGTCTAGTTGAGACTTCATATTGGGGTGATCCCTTGAATGTTGGCGGGTCTAGCACTGTCAACATTTCTGGTGCTAGAACATCTGGTCAAGGTAGTATCTCACACTCTCTCTCACCTACACGCGACTCAACAGTTGGTTACTCCTCACCTCCTAGTGTTGAGCACAAGACTTCAAGTCAACACCTTCACTCCGTTCATACCATCACTCACTAGTTCGTGAAAGCAGTCATACTAATCCTAGATAGACAACATCTTCCACACACAGCAAGGAAGCCAAAGGCCACTCCCACGAGTGTTGTTGTATCTTCAATGGAATAAGAAACCCTTGCCATGCTTGAAGGTCTAGGAGAAGCTATCAAAGACAGAAAGAAACCTCCCATCCTCTGGAAAAGTGACCAAGGCACTCTTGTGATCTCAAGATCAGGCTTGGGTATAGGAGGTAGAGGGGAAGGTAGCGGAGGAGGAAGAGGTGGAGACAGATCAACAGACTCAGAGTCAGACACATTAGAATCCAAAGGAGAGGAAGAGTATGAAGAAGGCAAAGAGATGGCTGACCCAAATCTTGAATGGATGACTCAGGGACCATTGGCTCTCCCAGTTGTTTTGCACAAGATGTTGAAGCGAGCGGAGAGAATGAACATCAAGTTTAACCTTGACAGTGCGGTGAAGGTGGAAGACCACTTAGACAACTTCTACCTACAACTGCAGACCCTTGAGGTACGTTATGACGATGTATCATGTAGATTGTTTCCATGTACCTTGGATGGTCAGGCAGCTGCTTGGTATCACAACCTTCCACCTAAATCCATACAGAATTGGGGTTATTTCAAATGTCTGTTTCTTGAGAAGTTCACTGATGACAAGACACAAGCCATGTGACTCAAAGTGTTGGGAAGCCTCAAGATGGAGGGAAAAGAAAAAGTGAAAGATTTCAATTAGAGGTTTACGTGTAATACTAAATAGGTTCCTAGCAGACACCAAGCCTCATGACTACATCACCACTGATTACTACACATTGGCACTGCCAACCAACATTGCGTAGTTCGTCAAGCAAGCTACGAGACCAACACTATTGGAAACTGTGAAGAGGCTATCAATGTTGAGAAAGACCTGCCGGCAATTGGAGTCATCAAGGATGATCAATCGATGAAGGAATCCAAGGATGTGATTAGGCAGTCCCAAGCAACGACGAGAAAGGGTAGAGACAAGGAGGCAACCTACATTAAGACCCTCACTCATCTTTTCAAGAGCTTGTCCACTAAAATGTCTGAACTCAAACAATGTAGATTAGACACATTTGCAAGAATTCACTTGCCTAGGCAGAGACAGCAAGTAGCGCATCAAGCAGCAGCCAGTTAGTTCCAAAAAATGTGGAGAAGCCTGTGTTCCAGTTTGAACGGTGTGCAGACTTGAAATTATGTTCTTTCCACCAAGAACAACATCCTAAGAACTCTTTTTCGGGCTGGAATCAAGTCACAAATACTTTTTACAGTCGAACACTTGAGGCGGGAAGCAATATGCAGGAGCAATCGGAAGACACATGCAATGATGAAGAGGTTGCACCTGATGATCCATCAAGCTCTGAGCATGTGGTGAACATGTATTAGTTCTCACAAACAATGGCAAAGACGAACACCAAGAAGTAGCCTCGGAAGCAAACTGACCATTACAATCTTAGAAGAAAAGGGGTCCTCCACCACTCTGAGGGAGATGCAAGAAAAGGTTAGACTACTGATAATGGACACTGATCTACCGGCTCCCTCAAAGAAACAAACAAAATGTGGGTCCAGAAAGATAGCGGCGGATAATAGTACATCCATGAGTAGCAAGTTGTGAAACACTCCGCCAGACAACACGAACATCCATTCCACCCTAGACACCTCGATGAGTCAACCACCTCTCGACTACAACATTGTTGATAACATGAAGAAAACTCGAGCAAACATCAGCTTGTTCGAGTTGGCTAAGATCCAAAGTCAACGAGATATCCTGCTGCCCGCTTTGGGATAGACAACAACATATAGTGCATCCTCTACCAGTCAAGGAGCAAGCACACCTCCTAGATCACTTTCCAAAGTGCTCAATAGCTTCGGATGGAAGAAGAAAACTCAAGTTGCCCTCCATTCCTACTTTCATTTCAAGTTTTTAACTACAATGTTCACAAATTCTTGGTTGATTCGGGTGCGACAGCCAACGTCATGCCACTGTCCATTTATAAGAAGATCAATGCACAATGGAGTGAGACATCCGCACGAATAATCCAACTTGATCGAACATTGGTACCGACCATTGGTGAACTGCGAGACGTGAAAATCCGACTATCCCATGATACCTGGGTCCACCAATGCATTAACATAGTTGTTGTGGACATACCGGAAGCATATGGTTTATTACTCAACAAAGACTAGTCCAGCAAGTTAGATGGATATTTCACTACAAACTGGTCTCATATGTGGCTTCTATACAAGGGCAAGTGCAACCAAATCTGGGTAGAATCTGAGAGGTACATGAAGCATAATGTCACTACCATCAACAATGAGAATGAACCGTTGGCTCTCGCAGAACTCATGTTCATCAACTGCCTCCTTGAGACAACGTTGGGGTGTTATCCTGCACGGCCAGCTCCAACCACACTAGACACGGAGTTCGGACTCCCTTGCCCAACTGATGGTAATGAAACTTGTACAACACATTGTACCCATAGTAGCAGTAGTAGTAGCAGTACTAGCACATCAAGCAGTCCGCGTATAGATGGGTTGTGGAATTTTTACTTCAATGGATCAAAGACACAAGACAACTCAGGAGCAGGTGTGTTTTGATCGGCCCTTGCAATAGGAAGCATCTGGTGTCAAGCCGCTTGGAGTTTGAGTGCATGAAAAATGTAGCAGAATATGAAGCACTTGTGTTGGGCTTGTGGAAGGCCATCAGCCTCAAAGTGGTCATGCTTAAAGTGGTAGGTGATTCAGAGATAGTGGTACGGCAGGTATGTGACACCATTCACTGTTTATCACCACATCTAAAAAATTACCAAGAAGAGGTATGGTGACTAATCTCAAACTTCCAAGCACTTAATATCATTGATGTGCCACGTATGTGGAATGCAGTTGATAATGCACTAGCAAATGCATCCTCAAGAATGTAACTGATTAGGGATATATTCACTATTGAAATCTTGTACAAACCATCTATCTTGGACAACATAACTAACTTACACATGTTTAATGATGATCAATAGATACTACATTTTATGGCCAACACTGACATTTTCAAAGATGCAGCAATAGACGACGACGAGCACGAGCACTCTCTGCAAGCAGGAGTTGATGACATGAAAGGCCACATTATCATAAAAGGTGTGGTATCACTGGAAAAGCTATATGACTTGCAAGAGCAGTTCTAAGGGCCAAGGAACAACAAGACCCATAGTTCCACCATGAGGCACGAACTGATAAACCTGGGAACAAAAAAGGATCCAAAGTTTGTTAATCTTGGTACATGTTGTACACAACAAGAACAGAAAGCCTTCATCCGCTTGTTCAAATAGTACCAAGATGTGTTCATGTGGACGTATGATGACTTGAAAACTTATGACACACGGATCATCCAACATATCATCCCAATCAAGGAATGGGTCAAGCCATATCAACAAAAGCTGAGAAAAGTACATCCGTCGCTTGAGTCCCTCATACAAAAAGGGCTTACTAAATTTTTGGATGCACAAATCATATATAAAGTTCATCATTCTACTTGGGTCTCCAACCATGTGCCTGTAGGAAAGAAGTCCAGGGAAATCCGCTTATGTGTTGATTTTCGGAACATTAACGTGCCTCAGACAAAGAAAACTACCCCATGACGTCTATGGACCATATTTTGAAAAAAGTATTTGGGGCATAGATGTTCTCTCTCCTTGATGGTTTTTCAGGATACAATCAGGTTCTGGTAGCCGAGCTTGACAGACTCAAAACTACTTTCCTTATCAAGTGGGGTAAATTCGCATATAGACGAAAGCCATTTGGGCTTGTAAACGCAGGTGCAACATTTCAGCGTGCTATGGACATTGCCTTTCGTGGATTCATTGGGCAAATCATGGTGGTATACCTCGATGATGTGACTGTGTTCTCAAGAAGACAAGAAGACGACATATGCCATCTTAAGAAAATTTTCTAGCGATGCCAAAGATACGAGATTTCCATGAATCCCAAGAGGAGTGTATTCGTCGTGTCAGAGAGGAACCTCCTTGGACACATTGTTGCTAAGAGCAGGATCAAGGTGGATCCGAACCGGGTCCAAGCTATCACGTGGATTCCTCACCCAGTCAACAAGAAATCTATGTAGTCCTTCTTGGGCAAGATAAACTTCCTCTAGAAATTCATCTCGGATTATGCGCAAATAGTCAAGCCCATGCAGGACATGATTAAGAAAGATGTAGTGTACACTTGGGGTAAGAAAGAAAAGCATGCATTCACCTAGATTAAGTAAGCCATCACTAAAGCACCCACACTTTACAACCTAGATTTCAAAAAGGATTTCCTGTTATACACCTTCACTTTCGATAACTCACTAGCTGCAGTACTCACTCAGAAAGACGAAGCTAATGATGAACGTCCCATCTCTTTCATGAGTGCAAGCATGCAGGGACTAGATCTTAACTACCCCACCATTGACAAACATGCTTATGCAATTTACAAGGCAGTGAAACACTTTAGGCCCTATTTGCTGAAGAACCACTGCATAGTCTTTGTTCCCCACCCAGCAGTTCATACATTGCTAGTACAACAAGAGCTGGGAGAACAACATGCGAACTGGATGACAGGTTTGCAAGAATATGATCTTGAAATCAAGCCAGTACACACAATCAAAGGACATGGACTCTGTAGACTTGCAGCTAAACCAGTACACGCTCCGAAGAATGAAGAAGACCTCACCGGTTAGGAGCAGGAGATTGAAATGTACGAAATAAGGCGAGCAAACTGTTGAGTCTTGAAAATGTCATTCATTTCCATTACACTTTCACTATTATGTCCATTACATCACCTCCATTTCACCTCCATTTCACTACTATGTCACCACATTCATCCCACTTTCATTATCATTGGGCCACCTTTATGTTTTTCCAATCTTTATTATTTCTAAGCCTTTTAAGTGAATTTGTGGTTAAACATTAGAAAATAATGTGCATATGCTTATACCTAAAAAATGGGTTGAGATTGTTGACATGTGTAGGTTGAAAGGAGACTTCTAGAAGACCCTTATGTGGCACTCTAAGGCCAAATTCGAATTTGAGTGGAAAGAATCATGGGATCATGAGGATATGTGTCACATCTCCTAATTGTATTGTAACTCTAAGAAGACATGTGTCTTATCAGTTCCTATTTTGATTAGGACTCTAGAGGTAGAAGGAGAGATTCATGGATTCTCATTAATGAGATGGCTCTCATCTTTTTGTATAAATAGGAGATCTCTCTCCATCATTTGTTAGTCTATTTCTAGCTTAGAGTTTGGAGTTCTTTAGCTTGGAGTTTGTAGTTCTTCCTTGATGGCTTTTGAAAGTTTTGGAGAGCTTTGTTGTACTTTGTACTTTTGAAGAATTTGAATAAAGCTTTGATGTTCTCAACATGGAAGGAGATGTGAAGTAGATGTCATGGAGCACATTAGAATGTAAGGTAGAGTAGATTTCATTTTGTAAATTTTGCTTTGATTTCATTATGGCATTTGATTTCTTTCAAGTTGATAGATTAAATTTTTCATTCATGCAATTTTAATTCATGCAAGTGTGTTCAACTGGTTGATTGTAGATTAGTGATGCACATAGCCTTTTAATGACTAATGACATGATAGAATCATCTTGTCCTCCTGCTGATTTATTTTCTGAATTCTAATTCCAGCATAGTTATTTCTTTCAGTTTTTTTTTGCTCATTTACTTTCCTGCAATTTAGATATCATATCGCTTAACTTGTTCATGATTGCTTCCCATAAGGTAGATTGAGCTGAAGGGTAAAGGAACAAAAGAGTTGAAGTAGTGTGATTAGTTTCCTTTATGTAATTTAATTTCTTGCAATTTAGATATCATATTGCTTAACTTGTTCATGATTGCTTCCCATATGGTAGATTGAGCTGAAGGGTAAAGGATCAGAAGAGTTGAAGTAGTGTGATTAGTTTCCTTTATGCAATTTAATTTTCTGCAATTTAGATATCATATTGCTTAACTTGTTCATGATTGCTTCCCATAAGGTAGATTGAGCTGAAGGGTAAAGGATCAAAAGAGTTGAAGTAGTGTGATGAATTAGTTGCTTTGCTTTCAGTCTTTGATTTGCTTTAAGTTCAGTTTTTACTTTCTTTTTTCATACAGCAGCAAGGATACTGGGTCTCATAGTCACTAGCTCATTGTTTGGTTGTTGCATTCTATATTAATTGAAGTAGCTGCACATTTACACTTTTGTTTAAGTAGCTGCATATTTACACTTTTGTTTAAGATCTTTTGAAGTGCTAAGTTTTGGAAGTATCCATTAGGGACATAGGCCTTGTCTTGAAATCCATATTTGTCTTTTAAAAGTATTCTTAAGACCTTAGAATAGGATTTCCATTTGCATTAGACACTTTAGGAAACCAACAAGAACAAAACCCCAAAAACAACATAAACTATAAAACAACGAAGTAAGAGAAAGGTTAACTAAGCACATATGGTGCACCACACTTCATCAGTTTACGATACCCGGATTGATAATTTATGTAGAGCAATTTAAGACGTTAAATTGACTAGACACAAACCCCACAGAAAACAAAACCTCTTGGTACGCATATGTACGCTAGTACCTTGAGCATGGGACCATACCCTCTCACTTTCTATTAGACAGAAGAGGGCATTGCGACTAAAAGCCTTGGCATATCAGTCAGTGTAGAGAGTTCTCTACAAAAATCATAGTAATGGAGTTTTTCTCAAGTGCTTGGAGGCATAGGAATTAGAGAAGGTACTTCAAGATATGCATGACGGACCTGCCGAGGGTCACTTTGTGGGAAATATCACGGCATACAAGGTTATGTGAGCTGATTTTTACTAGCCCACATTATTCAAGGATGCACATGCCTATGCCCACAAATGCCCGATCTGTCAGCGATGCGCCGAAAGAACACGAAGATTAGCAACCGCACTACACCCTGTTGCAGTGACTAGACCATTCCAACAATGGGGCCTGGATGTTATTGGGGAAATTTTTCCTCATTCGTCAAAGCAACACCGCTATATTCGAACAATAACTAACTACTTTACATGGTGGATAGAGGAAGTTCCGCTAAAACAAGTGAACGACCAAGAGGTCATCAGCTTCCTTCAACAGAAAATCATCTCATGCTTCAGCGCTCCGGTATCACTTTTTTTTTTATAATGCAACTTATTTTTCGTCTTTGAAACTCTATGACTTTGCATTACAGAATGGAATTGTGTTAAAGCATTCATCAAATTACTATCTACGAGTAAATGGTCTAGCAGAGTCTACAAATAATAACCTTATTCGTTTAATCATGAAGATCATTTTCTCTTAGCAGCGTAACTATCATACCGCCCCAACGAATGCACTATGGGTTGACCGTGTAACACCTAAACCCTCTCTGAACACCTCACCGTACCTCCTGGTTTATGGTAAAGAATCCATCCTCCTTCCAAATATCTACTTGCCTGCTCTTCAGCTTTCCCAAGAATCCCAACGCAAGTCTTGCTAGCTAGTTCGGCGTAGGATGGATGCTCTCCATAAGCTCCAAGAAGAAAGGATGAAAGTGAAAGAAAAATTCACACTCCACCAGAACCCTATCAAGAGGTGGTTTGATAAGAAGTCTATAGGGAAAGATAGCTTCGATGTGGATGACTTAGTTCTGAAATGGGATAAACCCCATGAAGACAAAGGCAAACATATGAAGTTCCAGTCCCTGTGGATTGGCCCATACATAGTTCACGAGAAGCTTGGACCATAGATCTTTTTTGATCATTCAATGGGAGGATTGACAACCTTCATGTCAATTGCCAAGATCTCAAGCATTATTTTTAATAGGTTGGGTTGCACCCGTGTCATGTACATAGTCTGCTTACTACTTGTTGTTTTCATTTGGTTTGTTTTTCTTATTATCTTTGCTTTCACTTTGTTTGATTATGCTTACTATTTTTGTTCATGTTAATTTTGTTTGCTTGATATGTTACTATTTTTGTTTCCGGAAATAAGTGTTGCCAACTAATACGTTATGGCTTTTGAATAGAGTGTGTGGCTGAAATTTGAAGAGACTTGTGACACTGCAGTGCTTGGTCCATCTTGTGTCCATTTTCTATGTGCTTCTTTACAACCTTCGGCCGATGAAGTCCTAACAGAGCAACACCAGAGATAAAAACTTATACTTTGAACTATAATCCCGAACATGGCCATTTCAGGGTACCATGTTTGTTGTCTATGATCAATGTGGCCGGGACTACATGGAAGGAAAGGTTTGCACAAAGAATGACAGAATACGCCTCTAAATCTTGGCAAATTTACATAATGATAGTAGTCCCAAGACCTCTAAAATTCTTGTTGAAGAATAGATTATGGTTAACTGTGTTGACATAGATTATCATTGATGTCACTATGGAAATATTCAAAGAGCCAGAGGAGGAAAAACAGAGCTATTGGAGGAGCAAACAGAGCTATCAGAGGAGAAAAACAGAGGGGAGCAAACAGAGCTATCGGAGGGGCAAAACAGAGCTATCAGAGGAGAAAAATAGAGCTATCGGAGGTATATTAGGAGTATCCAGAGAAATATATGCCAAAGGAAGAACTATCGGGAGTATCGCATATGCCAAGAGTATAACGAAGGAGTACAAAGAGTAGAGGAGTATATATATGTATAGATGCGATATAATAACATGGACCCGAATAGGTTATAGCAACAATCCTCAATATGACATCGTATCTGCGTTCAACAGCTAACTAGCGGGTTTGTAACAGTGGCAGCGGTTTTCGGGCAGACTCAAGGCTGTAAGTGGTATTTAGGGCTGATCACCTAATACCATTCATCGACCGACGCGTGGCAGGAGAAGGAGAGAGGAAACCGCCTTATCGGGTAGGTAATCCTCATGCATGTAGCTCACCCGATATCGTTGTCGAGCGTTGGATCAAATACGGTTTTGATCTATAGTGCAAGATCACCAAGCAGCTTTGTTGGTCAGGTGCAATATCAACCATCAGATGGGATGGTAGGATCTACGGTGGAGGATTGATCTAGAAAAAGGTAAGCATCGATAAACGTGCCAAGGCTATGGATAAGCAGAAAATGCAAGTTCCCGTGTGTTTGTGTATATTTCCAATATACGAGGGTTGTAATAGAATTAAAGGGAAAACTATTGAATGCGATATACTATGGACCCAACGGATGTATTAACAACCATTTAATATCATATCGCATCCGCCTCATCGGAATTATCATATCATAAGTCTTAACGGGATGCCACATTGAAGCGTTGATTGCGATAAAGCATGTGGACCTGCTTAAACACTACAATATGACTTAATGCTATGTCGCATCTGACATATCACAAGTGCTTAAGGCCTTGCCGCTTTGAAAGCACTGATTGCGATATATGTTGCGGACCCGATGGTCCGATTGTAACACAACTTAATACTATATCGCGTCCAGCAGGGCCATCGGCCATCGGCGATGTTATGGGCTCAACTTATACAGGACCTCCGGAAGCTGTGACTGTCGATTGCGATTACACAACGGACCCGATGAAGTTATAGATGCAGGTGTAATGAATTTGAAGTTCGGCCTTAAGCATTCGGTCAGGTTTTTTCCATATATTCTTGTGTATTTCAAATAATTGTATTGCGCGGGGTTTGAAGGCCAAAATGCACAAATAACGGTTCTGATAGTTCAGCAGGCCTAAACGATGGTGATTACGACTGTGATGGTGACGTGGTAGAGGAAGCCGAAAGCCAGGAAGCCAAAGGACAAGCCAGTGCAGAGGAAGCCAAAGCGACATGAAGAATCGGGAAGCCGAAGAGGCAAGCAAGCGCGGAGGAAGCTGAAGCGAGCATTGAGGAAGCTGAAGAGCCAGCGGAAACCAACAGTCAGAGGCATCAGGAATACATAAAATAGGAAAAACAAGGAAAGTGTGAGTGAGTGTGAATAATCAGAGCAAGAGAAAGCCAAAGTTCAAGCAGAGGCAGGAGAAGTAGGAGAACAAGAGTGAAGCATAAGCTCAGCAGGCTTGGGAGCAGAGAACTACAACAAAATAGTTTATAACAGTTGATCATAAAGGGTTGGAGCTCGCAGGGTTGGAGCCTCAAAACTGAAAGGATTGGAATCCTTGGGAGTTGGTGCTCCTAAGTCCAGGACTGTTGCCTTGGCAAAATAGAGTTGGTGCTCTGGAGGTTGGAGCCTCACAAAAGTCCAAGTTGGTGCTTGGAAACTGATTGCAACCATTTATATATTGTATCTATTTCATTGCACTGTTTGTGTTAATAAAGGAATTTATTCCATCTATCTATTTTTGTGTTCCATATATAAATGTTTTGGTGATAAAAAGAATAATTAAAAAAATAAACACTGATTCACCCCCACTCTCAGTATTTCCAACAATTGGTATCAGAGTCGGGCTTCTTCATATTAGCCTAACAACTTGAAGAAGGATTTGTAGTCATGATGAGAAATCACGAAGCGTCAGGAAAACCTCCTTTGCTCGACGACACCAATTTTGGTTTTTGGAAAAATAGAATGACCTACTACTTAATGTCCCTTGGACCTAAAGTCTGGCATTTCATTCTAAATGAGTACCCAATTCCTCCCACTCTTCCAATAGATCAAGACGAGAGGAAAGCCTACATTGCAAATGCAAAAGCCTTGAACTCCATCACTAGTGGAATCACTGATTCTGATTTTACAAAAGTCATGAATTGTAACTTTGCCAAAGAAATGTGGGATAAGCTAATTGGCTTATACAATGGGGACTCAAAAGTCAAGAAGGCAAAGCTTCAAACTCATAGAAGGAAATTTGAAAGTCTGAAAATGGAAGATGAAGAAGATATTGCATCATACTTTCTCCGAGTAGCTGAAGTGGTCAACTCTCTTAAAGGATTGGATGAAAAGATTGAAGAAAGTACCATTGTTCAAAAGGTCTTAAGATCTCTTCCAGACAGATTTGACTCCAAAATAAGTGCCATAGAAGAAATAAAGGATCTAGGTACTCTCAAGATGGATGAACTCCATGGAATCCTCACTTCCTATGAGATGAGAAAAGGTGGCCCAAGCTCCAAAGATGTAGCATTCAAGGCTTCAAAATCAAAGAAGGGGAAAGAAAGGAATGACTGTAGTGATGACTCTGATGTGGAATCCGAATTAGCACACTTTGTATGAAATCTGAAGAAAGGATCTAAGCTAAAAGGTAAGTACCCTCTTATCTACTTCAAATGTAGAAAAATAGGTCATTATGCTGCAAAATGTCCTCATAAGCATGATAGTGATGATGAAGAAAATTCTAAAATAATGGTATACAAAAAGAAAGGTATCAATAAGAAGAACTTCTTCTCTAAGAAAGATGAGTCTGATGAGGATGAATGTGTAGTCATAAAAAAGGAATCAAATGAGGAAAGTGACCATGCTGAAAGCCAAGAAACATTATTCATGGCATTCACAAATGATGATGACTCAGGGCTAGACGGAAATATAGATGAATTGTTAATAAGTGCCATTGAAGAAAATGAGAAATTATAGAATAACATCATTTCTCTCAAGGTAGAAAATGAGGAAACAAGAAGAAGATAAGATCTCTTGGAAACAATGCTAAAAGAAAAAGAAGAGACTTATGAAGAATGTGAAGCCGAAATAGTATCTCTGAGGAAGGAATTGGAGAAAGTTAAAAAGAGTTGGAAAAGCTCTCAAATACTTGAGACTATCCTAAAAAGTCAAAACCTCAACATGACAAGTTTGGAATAGGTTTTAAAGGAGAATCATAAAGCACTAAGAATAGTGCGAAAATCTATGTCAATGCACTTTCCGGCGACCCAAAAGAAGAAAAAGTATATCATCAAAGGCACATCCCAGATCTAAAGAATGAAGAGAGAATAAATCCAAAGAAGAATTTGAATCATGGATATTATAGTAGATACAAACCAATATTCCATCAAAGGCCTATCTCAAATCCAAAGAATGAAGCGGGAGTAATTCCGAGGAAGGAAGTTGACTCAAATTGTGGCTACTACAATAGGTACAAAACTATCTTTCTTGGACATTGTTCTCGTTGTAAAAACTTTGGTCATCAATCCAGACATTGCATGGCTCACAAGAGTGAAACACCAAAGCTAAAGGATCAAATAATCAAACCATATGGCTCCAAAAGGCAGGGACAAATCAAAACCTTCAATTTGTTTGATCTCTTGACCAAATTTGATCTGATTTTCTTATTATGCTACAACAATGGACACTATGAACAAAATTGCCCACTCAAAAGAGGAAAAGGAAGTAGTGAGAAACCAAACATGGATAAATGTGGCCTGACTCTATATGCTCAAAATAATTAAAATCATTGGTTTGTGGATAGTGGGTGTTCCAGACACATGACAGGGGACAAAAGGAAGTTTGTCTCATTGAGAAAAAAGGAAGGAAATGTATCCTTTGGAAGTGGATTTGCCAAAATTGCTGGAAAGGGAACTGTTACTCTTATCAATGGAAAAGGAAAAGCCCAAAATGCTCTCCTAGTAAATGCGCTCAGACACAACCTCCTGATTGTTAGCCAGATTTGTGATCAAGGACATAATGTTGTCTTTAGCACCAAAGACTGTGAAATAAGGAACTCTTCCTCAAGGAAACTTGTGGCGAAAGGGGTTAGAACACCAGACAACATTTACATTATGAACAAGATTCAAGAAGAATAATGCTACTTAAGTCAAACAGATGAAAGTTGGTTGTGGCACAAGTGACTTGGACATACAAGCTTTGAGAACTTGATCAATATCAGCAAGATTAAAGTTGTACGAGACATTCCAAAGTTATTCAAACCAAAACAAGGAATATGTGGTCCATGTCAACATGGAAAGCAAACCAGAACTAGCCACAAGACTAAGGAGTTCTCTACATCAAAGCCTTTGGAGATCATCCATGCTGATTTATGTGGACCAACTAGAAATCAAGCACTCCAAGGAGAAAGGTACTTTGTTTTATTTGTTGATGACTATACTAGAATGATGTGGATATTTTTTATAAAATATAAATCTGAAGCATTTGAGTGTTTTAAGAATCTTAAAGCTCTTGTAGAAAATGAAAAGGACACAAAGATTAAGTGCCTCAAAACAGATAGAGGGGGAGAATTCACATCAAAAGAATTTAATGAGTTATATAAAATATATGGAATTAAAAGAGAATTCTTTGATGCTAGAACACCCCAATAGAATGGGGTAGTTGAAATAAGAAACCGAACAGTTCAAGAAATGGCAAGAACAATGCTATTAGTAGCAGATTTGCAGCCAAAATTCTGGAGAGAAGCAGTCGAGACAGCTGTCTATACCTTGAATCGAACTCAATTAAGACCAAATTATGAAAAAACTCCTTATGAACTATGCAAAGGAATACCTACTTCAGTAAAGTACTTCAAGATCTTTGGAAGCAAGTGCTTCATAAAAATCAATGATGGCTCACCAGGAAAGTTTGATTCTTGGGTAGATGAAGGGATCTTCCTTGGATACTCTACACAGAGCAAAGCCTACAAGTGCTACAATAATCGACTAAGGAAAATAGTGGAAAGCATTGATTTAAAGATTGATGAAGATCTTCCAAAAGAAGAAATTGAAGAACACGAAGTTGATCCTTTCATTAAAGAATAAGAACCTGAAAAATAAGAAATAGATCATGAAGAAGCCAAGGAAAAACAACCACCTTATACCCCTTCAAAGATGAAGTTTCTCCAAAAATATCATCTAGAAGAGCAGATTATTGGCAATAGAGATGAAGGGATACAAACTCGAAGAAGGATGATAAGTACACCAAAGAAAAAACGATATTGCTCTTCTATCCATGATAGAACCAGAAACATATATTCAAGCAAGTGAGGATCCTCATTGGGTAAAAGCCATGGAAGAAGAAATGTCCCAAATTGAGAAAAATGAGACATGGGAGTTGGAACCTTATCCAAAGGACAAAAACATTATAGGAACCAAGTGGGTATTGAAAAACAAAATGAATGAAGATGGAAAAATCATCAGAAACAAGGCAAGGCTTGTTTGCAAAGGCTATTCACAAATTGAAGGAATTGACTTTGAAGAAACATTTGCACCAATAGCTTGTATTGAAGCTATTAGGATGTTCTTGGCATTTTCTTGCTCAAAAGGATTCAAAATATATCAAATGGACGTAAAATAAGCATTTCTAAATGGGGAACTCAAGGAAGAAGTCTACATGGAGCAACCAGAAGGGTTTGATCTAACAGAAGGAAAAGACTTAGTCTATAAGTTGAAAAAGGCATTATATGGGTTGAAACAAGCTCCCAGAGCTTGGTATGCAAGATTGGATCACTATCTACAACAATAAGGCTTCAAGAAGGGAGTGGTAGGAAGTAATCTCTACATAAAGACGGATGAAGGTAAGTTACTAGTCACACTTGTTTATGTTGATGATCTGATTTTTGCTAGCAATAATGATGAGATGAGCCATGATTTTTCTCAAAACATGTCAAAAGAGTTCAATATGTTGATGATAGGAGAGTTATCTCACTTCCTTGGACTACAAGTATCTCAAACCAGAGAAGGATTGTTTATATATCAAGCAAAATATCTTAAAGACATGCTTAAAAGATATGGAATGGAAGACTGTGCACCCATGAGCACACCTATGACCACAAATTGCAAATTGAGCAAAAATGTTGACTCCCTTCTAGTAGATGCAACTCATTACAGGTCAATAATTGGAGCCCTTCTGTACTTAACTGCTATGAGACTCAACATAATGTAGGCAGTAGGAATGGTGGGAAGATTTCAATCTGCTCCTGAACAATCCCATTTGTTAGCTGTAAAAAGAATTCTCAGATATTTGAAAGGAACTCTTGATTTCGGTCTTTGGTACCCTAAGAGCTCAACATTGACTATAACTGCATACGTCGATGTTGATTGGGCTGGAAGTGTAGATGATCGAAAAAGTACTAGTGGAAATGCATTCTTCCTGGGAGACTATTAGTATCTTGGCTCAACAAAAAAATAGACATCTATATCATTATCCACAGCCGAAGCTGAGTATATAGCTACTGCAGACTGTTGTACTCAAATACTATGGATGAAGGAAGCTCTAAAAGATGTCAACATAGGTACAGATCAACCAATTACCATCTATTGTGATAACACAAGTGCTATCAGTCTCAACAAAAATCCAGTGATGCACTCAAATACCAAACATATACCAATCAAGTATCATTTCCTTCGTGAACAAGTAGCTGAACAAAACATCATCTTGGAATATATCAATACCAAGGAACAGATAGCTGATATTTTCACAAAACCTCTTCCTCAAGAAGCATTTGAACATATTTGTCAAAATATGGGGGTTATCTCTTTAAAATCACTTAAGTTCATTCATAAAAATCTTGTAGGATAGGGGGAGCAGTTCTACAGGGGGAGCAGTTTGATAGGGGGAGTCAGTATGCATTCCTTTGCCATTGATGTCAAAGGGGGAGAGAAGAAGAATATTTCCATCAATAACAAAGGGGGATATTGTTGACATGGATTGTCATTGATGTCAATATGGCAATATTCGAGGAGCTAGAGGAGGTAAAATAGAGTTATCGAAGGAGAAAACAGAGCTATCGGAGGAGCAAAATAGAGCTATCGGAGGTATATCAAGAGTATCGGGAGCAATATATGCCAAAGGAAGAACTATCAGGAGTATCACATATGCCAAGAGTATAACGAAGGAGTACAAAGAGCATAGGTGTATATATATATATATATAGATGTGATATAATAACATGGACCTGAATAGGTTATAGCAACAATCCTCAATATGACATCGTATTCGTGTTCAACAGTGAACTGGTGGGTTTGTAACAATGGCAGCGATTTTAGGGCAAAGTCAAGGCTCTAAGTGGTATTTATGGTTGATCACCTCATACCATTCATCGACCGACGCATGGCAGGAGAAGGAGAGAGGAAACCTCCTTATGAGGCGGGTAATCCTCATGCATGTAGCTCACTTGATATCATTGTCGAGCGTTGGATCAAATACGGTTTTGATCTATGGTGCAGGATCACCGAGTAGCTTTATTGGTCGGGTGCAATATCAACCACTAGATGGGATGGTAGGATCTATGATGGAGGATTGATCCAGAAAAAGGTAAGCATTGATAAACGTGCCAAGGCTATGGATAAGTGGAAAATGCAAGTTCTCGTGTGTTTGTGTATATTTCCAATATATGAGGGTTGTAATAGAATTAAAGGGAAAACTGCCGAATGCGATATACTATGGACCCAACGGATGTATTAACAACCATTTAATATCATATCACGTCTACCTCATCAGAATTATCATATCATAAGTCTTAACGGGATGCCACATTGAAGCGCCGATTGTGATAAAGCATGCGGACCCGCTTAAACACTACAATATGACTTAATGCTATGTCGCATCTGACATATTGCAAGTGCTTAAGGCCTTGCCGCTTTGAAAGCACCGATTGCGATATAGGCTGCGGATCTGATGGTCTAATTGTAACACAGCTTAAT
This sequence comes from Pinus tabuliformis, assembly GCA_031772625.1. Classification (NCBI taxonomy): domain Eukaryota; kingdom Viridiplantae; phylum Streptophyta; class Pinopsida; order Pinales; family Pinaceae; genus Pinus; species Pinus tabuliformis. The sequence goes on along the minus strand of CM062812.1, from coordinate 925,974,297 downwards.
ACTATATCATGTCTAGCAAGTCCATCGGCCATCAGCGATGTTATGGGCTCAACTTATACAAGACCTCCAAAAGCTGCGACTGCCGATTGCGATTACACAATGGACCCGATGAAGTTATAGATGCGGGTGTATTGAATTTGAAGTTCGGCCCTAAGAATTTGGTCGGGTTTTTTTCCATATATTCTTTTGTATTTCAAATAATTGTATTACGCGGGGTTTGAAGGCCAAAATGCACAAATAATGTTTCCGATAGTTCAACAGGCCTAAACGATGGCGATTGCGACTGTGATGGTGACGTGGTAGAGGAAGCCGAAAGCCAGGAAGCAAAAGGACAAGCCATCGCAGAGGAAGCCAAAGTGACATTAAGAATTAGGAAGCCGAAGAGGCAAGTAAGCGCGGAGGAAGCTGAAGCGAATGTTGATGAAGTCAAAGAGCCAATGGAAAGTGAAAACCAACAGTTAGAGGCATCAGGAATACATAAAATAGGAAAAACAAGGAAAGTGTGTGAATAATCAGAGCAAGAGAAAGCCAAAGTTCTAGTAGAGGCAAGAGAAGCAGGAGAACGGGAGTGAAGCATAAGCTCAACAGTCTTGGGAGCAAAGAACTACAATAAAACAATTTATAACAGTTTATCATAAAGGGTTGGAGCCCGCGGGGTTGGAGCCTCAAAACTAAAAGGATTGGAATCCTTGGGAGTTGGTGCTCCTAAGTCTAGGACTATTGCCTTGGCAAAACATAGTTGGTGCTCTGGAGGTTGGAGCCTCACAAAAGTTCAATTTGGTGCTTGGCAACGTATTACAACCATTTTATATATTGTATCTATTTCATTGCACTGTTTGTGTTAATAAAAGCATTTATTCCAACTATCTATTTTTGTGTTCCATATATAAATGTTTTGGTGATAAAAATAACAATTAAAAAAAGAAATACTAATTCACCCCTCCCCCTCTCAGTATTTCCAACATATTGGAATGTTCCCATGCTCAAGTCCAGGAAGGAAATTGAGGAAGGATCTAATGCTTTCGAGTCTATTAAGGACTCTTATATAAATGTAATGACATTTCTATGCATACAAAATCATCCTACAGAGAACCGAATGCTAGAGAGATGCATTGCTTGGTTGGCGAACCTAAAAGACAAGTGACATCTTGGTCTAAAGTGATCAGGGGCACAAGCATAGTGATGAAATGTCTTGGCCATTTATGCCTCAACGTGAGGAAAATGTGGATGAGAATAGAGACGTGATTTGATCAAGCCATTATAAAATATCATTTTGGATACACAGTGCTGTTAAAACCAACTAGTTGTGGTGAAAATGAGGGGATAACAGATGTGTTTAAAATGAGCATGATTGATATACCTAGAGTAGTATTCCCATGGGGTTTGTCCACAGAGTTGATGATCCAGTCAATGTTTAGAGCCAAAGGATGTATATTCTCCTTCATAACCCCAAATCATGTAAATGACCCACATTAGCCTCGATTTGATCATGGATTTTTCAAATAGTGTCATCATCCAACACTTTGGCACCATCTACACCCACTTCATACACTAAGTCATCTTGTGACCATGAGGAATGTGATGCATTTTTGTCAAATGAATCATTGTCTCTAATTGAAGATAGGTCAAAATGTCCCAGAGTGATACATGATAACACATCATTTCCAATTGGTGTCTTTGAATTAAGGTACGAGTTTAACCCCATCCTTGGAGTTTCTCATCCAAACCTCACGCTTCCTCTGGGCACTTTATTCATAACCAAACCATCATACTCATGAATAAATATAGAGAAATCAATATGTGAGCCTGCTTTTGCATGGTTAAGGTCCAAATCGTGATTTCCATTGATGAGGTGATGATATCCATGAATCAGATAGGCATGACCGAGCACCCACAATTTTGCTCCATTTTTACTTGATGATGTCGATCTATCTCAAACACAACCCTCAACTCTTCATTGTCATAAATTGGAGAGTCATCGGAATATTTGATGTAAGATCGATGATAATTTTGTTGTGGTGTAAATGGATCCTTTGAAAATTTCACATATCGTAGAGAAAATTTATATGACACAAGCTCTTGTATTCCAATCAATGTTGCCTCTTCCAGATTGTCATAGAAGTATTTTGCCTACGGAAAATATTTGCATTTCCAATGTCAACTCTGGTAGAAAAATTTAGTCCTTCCTTGGTCACCAAAACGATAATTGTGTCACAAAATTCTCGGGTATTTGCAAATATAAGCCAACTCTTATGATCGCATCCTTACAGTGGCTTGGTAATCAGATTCGACAATACCCAAGCACCATTACGTTGAACGTAATACCATTTCTCTAAGCTATTTAGTTAAACACTTGTCATGCATCCTCTCGACTGCCACATTTTACATACAAGCTAATAAGGTTATTTCCTATAAAGGTATCTAAGTGAAAACCCTTGTGTTCTATATGGGCATGGATTTCCTTCCCTTCTGATAAACCTTTACAACGAGAACATTATTGTAGAATAATAGCGTGAGTTTTTGACTTTGGATGAATACTTCATTGCTATAAAACATCAAAACTATGTACTTCCATAATAATAGATGCAACAAAGGATGTTTCCAAACACTGAAAATGCCACTCTGTATTTTTTTAGTTACCCACAAAATTGTATGGTATAATAGCTGCTATAATAAATTTCATACAAGTTTGAGATCTAGGTCTCTAGACACATAATGGACCTTCTGTAGAAATTCCCACTATAGATCAACAAATTATGCAATATGCAAAATACAAGATCTACTTCTACAACAAACTTGTGGAAGCTTAATCGAATATGAGCAAGATCAAATAGAACACATATAACAGATGAAGAGAAATCAATCACACATGAACACAGAAGAATAACCCGGGGAAAGCCTCAGCCTAAAACCCCAATCTCTGTATTATCATACAAGTGGAAAATATTTTCATATTACAAAAAGAATTAGCTCACAAGCTATCTTGCTCTCTTTGCAATCGAACAATACAGCTCACAGACTGAATAGACACAAGATATGCCTTCCCTCAGCCCTCCAAGCCTCCTATTTCCTTGCGCAGTTTTTCTTGGTGTCCAATGATGCCACCTGTGTGATTGGCCTTATCACACACTCACTAAACTGAATAAGTAACTGCGCAATCTCCAAGGAATTAATTCCTTTTGCATGCAAGAGATATTCACAATGGAATATTCTTGCAACTGATAGTACACTGTCCCTCCATCTAATCTCAACCGGGTCTCTGACTGAACTGACATGCACGAGTTATTTATGAGAGAATATTCAGTTATATGAAGTGCAGTAGTTACATGCATGCATGCAATAACTAACTAAACTCACAATTAGTTCAACAAACTATTTGAACTAATCTAACTAGACTTAACTCAGTTAACTCAACTAACTAATTACAACTCATCCTTATCTCTTTAACTGAGGGATAAATTCCTCAATCAATGGAGAAACTGTTGCATGTCCTCACATAGACTTCATGTTTGATTTTCTACAACTAATTAACTCAAAATGAATTAATTAATTATTTTACAAGCAACTGCTAATATCAAATTCGAATTTTACTTCTCTATTTTAGTTCAGGGACTAACTAAAATAGGAAGCTATCCCGAAATTCTATTTATGGCAGTGGTATTTTTAGCACTTCTATATTTAGCATTTCTTGTTGCTATTCTCAACACCTTCTAGCTCATAGCTTCTAACTCGGATAAATGTACAAATCCTTTAAGTAAAGGCTAGCATGCATGCAAAACAAAATTATTCATTTGCACATTTCACCAAAAAAATTGCATATAACCTCAAGTTATTAGACAAGCACTAGCAACACGCGTAAGATATCAAACTTAAGCCTCAAAACTTGTTTATGGATCTACGAATATGAAATTTTTGGGTTCCAAACACTAGAGAATGTAATTATAAAACAACATTCATCAATGTTTCTCAGAAAATTATACAATTTTTTAAAAATTTCATAAAAACATTTCATCAAACAATTTACATGCTAAGTTTCTAAATTTCGTTTTTGCATTCTATCTTCTACCCATGTAGGCCTGGTGTTGAAATAGTTGCTTTAATACCACTTATAACATCCCCCACATTCAGTTGGGGCAATTCCACCCACAAACATATTGATACCACAAAAGCATAATGACATGTATATACAATACAACCAAAATAACATAATAACGATCATGAGAGTCATAGACCATAAACAACATAAAACATGTTGATCCCTTATCTGATAAAATTTTCCAACAAGATGTAGACCTCAAAATTACCACTCAACCATAATCGCAATGCTCCAACTCTTTCAGCAATTGATCGCCCTCGAGCTAGGGCCATGATTCCATAGCAAAAATGGTTACCCAAATCCATGTACATAACACATACCAACATAATTAGGCTAAGGTACCAAACCCTTGTTGGAAATAATACTGGGGTGGGGTAGGGGTGAATCACTATTTACAATTCAATAATTTTTCATTTCCCAAATAGATTTATATACGCTACTTTAGTGAAGTAAACTTGCATGTGCACGCTACTGTGATTAGAGAAACCAACATATACCCAAAGAACTTATGCTTTAGTTAATTTATCATGTGTTTATCTTTAATCAGTGCATCAGTAACTTATTATATAGTAACTATGTGTAGTAATAACATAATAAACCATCACACATAAGAAACACACATGAACACCAAGATTTAAGGTGGAAACCCAATGTGGGAGAAAAACCACCTGCTATTGTCATCTTTGTCTTCTTTTAATATAAAGAAAATATATTTACAATCTTGTACTGGTGCTGACTCATACTAGTACGCAAGCACCCACTTGCAGAAGGCTACAACCTTCTCTCGTTTTCTAGCTTCTACTGGAAGGGAGCTACAACCCCCTATCTCTTGTACTAGCCGATATGTTTACTAGTACGTAGGCACCAGCCTAAAGAAGGCTACGACCTTCTCTCTTCCTCCAGGGACCACATTTCATTAACTTTTAGAATAGATGCTCCTACTACACAACAATACAAAATGAAGGCCTCATTTCATCAAATTTTCACACTAGACCCATCAGAACTTTCAAACTGCATCAACCAACAATCAGTTAATCTGAGCAGTCAAATCAGTGTCACTAGAACACTATGTTGAACCCAGAAACCTGCATCATCATTCAGAACTAGCCGAAACCTCAAAAATCATACATCAGAATGCATATGCTACTTTACTAAACCCAACCTGTGTGTATATACTACTTCCTTTAACAAAACCTGCATATACCTTCAAAACTACTGAATCATAAAAAGTTTTGAATCAGATCTGTACCAACTAGTGATATTCTGAACATCTACTGTCAGTTTACAGAGATCTAGACAGTCAGAAGCAAAGATAACCCTTCTCACTTAATCAATCAATCAATCAGACACAAACTCCTTATGCATTCCGTTTTACTTTCAGATCTAAGAAGACTTCATTGACATACAAAAATTAAAACAACACTAATCAGATATATCAGTCATTTCTAAACAACATGATTTTCTTTTGGATACGCTACTTGGAAGAGTTGTACCTACGTGTATATGTTCCTTTATGAAGGCAAACCAATGTATAAATCTACAAAAATTAACTTACTACTTCGTTGCTATTCCATACTTCAGACATACCCAGATCATGACATTTAAAGAATAAAACATGCGTAAGCAATCATATATATCCCAACCAATATCGGATCATATAATGATAATTCATTTCAGGTTTCATGATCCTGATCCAACATTGTATCCAAGGTGCACAAAATATTTCAGATCATATCATAATCATAGCCCTTGTAACATAAAATATACTTCAGATAGAAGTATTCCTGAGAAACCCTTTCAATTGCACACTTGGCCCTTTGATCTTCTCCTCCTTATATAGGTTTTGGCCTTCCTCAATACCTCAAACCAAAACAACACTTAGAGCTTGTCGTATTCTTGGAAGGGATCAAATAGTTGTTACTCCACTGACTTATGGGCTAATACCATGGTATTGACCCTTGGTATTCTTTACTCTTGAATTTTCTTGATTTTCAAACCTATACGCGCTTTTCCTCTTGTGAAAGTGAGTGCATATTTATACGCTCTTTTTGTTTTGTGAACCTGCGTGTATACACCACTTTGTCAAGTTGAATCTGCGTATACAACTTAAACTATCTGAAAACATCCTTTTCCTTCAACTTCTTGATTCTGATCAGTAGACCTTTGTTCCAACTTCCTGTTCTTCTACACCAATGCCCTGTTACTTCTGAATTTACCCCTTACACTGTGGGTTGCCTTTTATCAAATTTGAATTGACCTGAGAGTGAGTTTCCATCAAGGACAACACCTGTATCATAATGCAAACAACCATAACAACCTCTAATCAATAGTCTCAGACTCCCCATCAACACACACAACCCAAGGTAGTGCACCCCCTTCTTTGCACCCATAATCCATTGAGTTGTTCCACTACCCTTCCGGGTTTTCCAACTTAGGATAGTCAGGGACACTTGCCCCACGGTTCTCACTCCAGGGCTCAATGATCCCCAATATCATCTAAAGAGAAGTGCACTCATACCCTAACCCACCTAAGGTCTTGTTGACAGTGTTGGAAATCCATTAACCAAGGGGGTATCCACGATGTGAAGTCCAAATTAGACCTCACGTTGTTTGGAGTAGGAGCCCCATTTAGAGTATCGACATGGCTACCATTATTATAGGTTTTTCTTGGATGCAATGAATCACATAAGGGAGTACACACATAACATTTGAAATCAACAAGTAAGTTGACACTATGAAACACCAATTGCAATGTGTAAACGAATACTTTCATGAGATGCAAATAAAAGAGATCCTCTAGAAGGAAAGTAATAATATTATCCTAAGAGAGACACATGAGAGCAAGGGAAGGTTCGTTAGTTATCTAGCAAAATAGTCCACGTAGACACAACAAACATGAAAGAAAATACAACACACATTCAACAAGATAAGCACTAAGGCCATCGAAATGGTTCAATTTCTTTAGTACAAACAAGAACAACATATATCACAAACATTCAAAGAATAGTCTTACAACATTTACGACATACGCATGAAAGTGAGTTGGCTCAATGAGATTCTAATTATTAAGTGAAAAATCCAAGTACATGATTACAGTTATGAGCAACTAGCTCCAATAGTGGAACATTAAGTCACTTCTTGATTCTCCAAAGAATGATCTTCTCTACTAGGCTAAGCCTCCAAAAGCCCTTTGCTTAAGTTATGAGGGTGTATTTATAACAAGAGGATTGACCTTTCATTTCCCCATGACTCTTGATCTTCCCTCATGGATCTTAGACTTCTAATATTCCCTTTGAACTTCTATATGACTTTTGGACTTTTCAATAAAAACTCTTTTGTCCATATATGACTATATGACTTTTCATATTCCACATATGACTTTTGGACTTCCAAACATTAAATTTTTTCCTTTTATTTTGATAATTACATCATTACATCCACAAAATATGTGGAAAGACACATGGAAACTCATGACATTGTGATGGCACTAGTACAAGTCACAACTTGACAATGATGACATGGACTTCATGATGAAGCGACAATGCCAAGTTATTTCTCTTGCTGCTTTGTCTTCAATCTTCATGAGAGGTCTGTTAAATACTTCATCTTCATGAGAGATCTACTTTGTTCTTCATCTTCACTCTCCAAGGGGTTGAATGGTATTGAGTCTTCATGTGGTCTTAATCTTTGGTCTTATATCGTAAACTAGTGTCCCTTCATCTTCTCTCTTGATGACCTCTTCATTATTTAAGCTTCATAAGTGTCTTTTAGCATAATCTCCTTCTCCTCCTCTATGAGCAACATCCTATCATGTCAAGATATAGTACTTGCAAGTGAAATTCACTCATGACAGGATGACATTAGTGAGGAAATATCCTAGTCTAACTCGCTTCAAGAAAACCACTGGTTGACCTAGAACTAGGTATTAGACCAGGAGGAAAGCTCAAGGATTACACAGTGCACATTTATAGAGGGTAGGAGTGTAGGACTAAAGCTTGTGACTACGCAATGCACAGTTCTGGAGGCCTAGGAAGGAAGACTGCACAGTTGAAGAGCTTAGTGAGGCAAGCTTTGCCACGGTGACTGTGCAATGTGCACTTTAGGGGAGAGAGAGAGGCTAGGGGATTGCATAGTTATGCAACTCAAGAGGGCATGGAGACAACTTTTTGCTTGCCACTACGCAATGTGCAAAAGGAGATTGACTGGAGGGAAAAATTGTGTAGGTCAAGAGGCAATCCTTAAGCATTGTGACTTCGCAATGTGCAGTCCCTAGAGGTAGAAATTGCGCATTGCGCAGTTCCAAGAGGCAAGGGATCAACTTGAGGCTTGGTACTGTGCAATGCGTAGTTCAAGGAGGTTGAGTTGGGTCAAGTTGGTCGAGCAGTGGATCTTCCAGAATTTGACTAAGTGTGGGATTAGTGAAGCATATATGAAACCAAGGTAAGACTTGAACATGATCACACACTCCAAGAAATCGACAACACAACATAGAACACTCAACACTCAAAAACAACATGATCCCCTTCATGAGACAACGAAACAATACTCTACCTCCAAGTGCGACACTTAGGGTGCACTTTGCGACGACAACGACAACACTTGCATGATAGAGCTCAAGTCTTGGGGAATATGTCTAATGCATGTATTTATGATGAACATGACACATCAGTGCAAGAGAATTCATCATAACTTCCCTTTAAGAATGTACAATTGACTCCCTGTGTCTAGGTGCGACACTTAATATACCCTTTGCGATGACAGTGACGACACTAGTACGACAAAACGTGAAACTTTGGGAATGAGACTAACACATTTCTATATGATAAGTAGGACCCATCGACACCAAATTTTTCCCTTGAGATGAACCATAAATTTTCTTTTGTGATGTGCAACACTTCCCATGCCAAAAGACAACATTTACGAAAGTAAGAGAAAAGTGAAAATGACACTTGTAAAGGCCTAAGGAAAGTGAAAGCGACACATGCTAGAATGAAGATAACATGAAAATGACACTTATGAAAATGAATGCAAGAAATCTAAATGAAATTTGCGAATGTGAAAGTGACACGCGAGAAAACAAGGTTGCACCAGAGCAACAGTTGAGAAAAATCACTGAAAAGAAAGTGCAATTGCAATTGAAGTGAGGAAGATTGTCAATAGAGAGTGCACACTAACTGTCGATATGTATTGTGTAGTATACTATGCTTATGGCTTGCATAGTCACTATCACTAGCGATTATGTAAACCTCACCTTCAAGAGTTGTGCAATTCTCATCTGAGCTTGCCTAGAAAGATGTGCGTTTGTGAATTCATCATAGACAGAACACGTGTGAGCGACTTTGACACTTAGAAGAAGAATTAATAATTTACAAAACATTAGACAACCATGAAATGACCATGGGAATACAGATCCCAAGATCCTCAGTAGGCTCCAAAATTCAAGTGTAAGCAAAATTTTGGAGGGGTGTTTGTCGCAACAACAACAAGTCCTCAGGTACAATAGCTATGGGTCCTCTATTTCTCCTAGAACTAACACCACAATGACCCCTTGGTAGTCTCTTATGGAAAGGAAGGTTGAATAATCATTCCCCTCCCTTTACCTTTATCTATAGCTTGGGATGATAATATATTATAATATTATCCCATAAATTTTCTAGGAATATTATAACAATTAAAGTTATTTGGATTAGGAACCATGTCTTGGTTTCGCCACCTCATCTTTCCTTTTTTGTGGATTCCTAGTCCCTGTACTCTTTTCATCCCCTTGTATACAATCCTATTGTCATTTATTAATACATATGAGTGTATAGGTTACATTTGCTATGCTCATTGGTCTTTTAGCTCATATGTTTTCTAACTTAACCATATGGACACCCTAGCCTTATAACACATCTATACACTAACTCACTGGCCTAATACATTTTTTAACATATGCATGAAAGCCTTAACAGACCTTGGTTCACCAACCTGAGTATTGTATGTACATAACTTAAGGGCATTACATTCAAGCAAGATGGTCTCCAAAAATTCAAATGTTAAAGGATGCTATTTCTAAGTGTACGAAAATTAATGAGCGGAGGAGTAATTAATTATTTATAGTAATTAAAGTTGTCAAAGATCTTCAAGACCTATGAAGAATTACAGACTCCATGTTAATTCTAAAGGAGATCTAAAGGAGATGTTACAAGAATATTTGAAAGTCATCAAAACATAATGGGGTAATGAGTTCAAAAGTTTAATAGATTTCTCATAGGAATAAATCAAGAAATTCTTAATTATATTCATTAATGATAATGAAGATCAATTGTCGACTATTGAATAGTTATGCTGATAATAAAAATAAGTTGGAGAGGAAATATTTTCATTAAGGATAAATCAAGATATAATTGTTCTGCTTATAAAGGAGTATATTGAAGAATGGCTTAAAATATTATTGAATTAAATTGTTAATTCTGCCTAATCGCCCAAGGGTTACATTAACAAACAAACAAAGCCAATAAATATTCCTACATTTGATGTTGTTGAGGAGAGGGGATTCATTCCACTAGTCATCCTTCTACAGTTTTGTGAGTTTTTTATTTTATTTTAAGCAATTTCCCAGTATTTTTCACCCCAATATTTTATCATCTAGTTTTATGGATCATGTTACATAGTTGTAAAATTGATCCTGACTGCACTCTCTTATTTTCTTCCAAGTTACTATACTATTTATTGTCCCATGGGATCCCCATACCAACCCCTTAGGGATGATTACATTTAAGTTTCATTTAAGTATCAAGAATTTTGTAGAGTGATTTAGGTACCTACTCTATTTGAACTGAAATTTTAAGTTTATAATATTATTTTTTACTCTCATAAAAAGCTATTTCCATTCACAAGGACCTGAGATTTGTGTGTTAAGTTTGGGATACCATGAATGTTTTCCTATGACTCTTTATGATATTGAATGATGAAACCGTTTTAGAGCTCGTTGAAATATTTGGCCATCTCTTTTATTTTTTGTTTATGTATTTGCTTCAAATGTGTTTTCCCCGTGATATGAGAAGGGATGTATATAGTGGAATGGATTGCCGATGAGATCATCTTTATTTCCTTTTATTATTCATTCTTTTTCTTTAAATTCACCCAGTTTACTCATAGGTGAATATGTTGAATGCTTGAATTATTAATTATTGAATAGATTTCAAAATTTGAGTGGAAAAGAGGAGTGCCACCTCTATATTAACATAGAGAGAACTTTGATAAGAACTTGGGAGGTTGAATATAGTCCTTAACTAGAAAAAAAGGTAAATTTTTTTGGTGACCATACTAGGGATTGATTTCATAACTTACCTCTAGTAAATGACACGTTTTAACCCAATCCAACCTCATCTTTTCATTGGATTGGAAGACCAAAGAAGCATTATGAACCAATTATATGATCTGGTTTTAAAGATAACAATAAATAGATAAGAATTTGAAAGATATTGGAAAGCCTTGGCCCAACAAGAGCTTCCATTTCCACAAATATTGAAAGGTGACTCCAATATAAATAAGTCTTGAATTTGGAGGAATCTAAGATTCCAAAAGGGCTTATAACTAGAAGAAAAAGTTAGAATATTATTGAATAGACAAGTAGTTATGTAAAGGAGGATATTTTTCTCTTCTTCCCAACTAAACAAAACATGATCATAAATAATGAAAAAAAGTAAGAAGAAAGGAATAATGATAGGCACTAGACAGAGGAATCAAAGATGAAGACATAGAGTAAGTCCTTTGGCCTTCGAAGGTCAACAACACTAGGTATCAAATCTTCCTTCATGAGTGTTGCTACTGTTTAATGGTGATGGTATCATGAATCCCGATAAACACATGGATCAATTTTTATCCATTTATCATATTCATGGAATAATGCATAAAGGTGTTATGGTTAGGGTATTTCTTTAGGCCTTAATAAAACCTGCTTATAATTGGTATCTATATTTACCTAAAGGCTCAATCACATACTTTGATGATATTGAAACAAATTATTTAGGAAGATATGCTCAACTAGTTTCATATCATACTCTTCTCACTCAGTTAACACAAATTCATTTAGAAAAAATTGAAAAGATCAGAGAATTCAATATTCAATTTTTTAATACCCTATAGAAAATACCACAAGAACCACCCCCTAGTGATTCAATTATATTTGGGTGTTTTAAAAACACAATGTCCATAAATGTCAAGTATGCAATTAAATTTGCTCACATTACTATACTACAAGAGGCTATGAGGAAAGAATAAGAAATGGAAGAAGATATACTAGAGTAAAGTTGATTGTGATTTTATTTTTGAAAAATTACAAAGGGAGATGTCTTCTCTAAAAATTTCAGAACCAAGAAGACCAATGACAACTCATAATATACAATACACAACAATTGGAATAGATATTTTTCTTGGTGTACCCCCAAATGTGAGAAATGATCCAATGCTAGGTGAACCATCTCATTCAAAGATATATACAAAAATCACTCAATCAAATAGAACTATTAAAAAATGAAAAATGAGATACTTTGATTAAGAAGAGGAGAGAAGTAATGGAAATAACAATAGGAAACTTGGAGGACTAACATATGGTTTCAAAGAAAAGTTAGAAATAACTCAGAATAGTGACAACATTCCTTCGAGGGGTCCTAATGCCCAAGAATTTCAAAATATTAGTGCTACAGTTATGGATTATGAAGAGATGAATGAAGATGTTCAATTCATTGATCCACCTAAAATGAACAATGATGAGAATCTAACGATTCTTGAATCTATGTAGATGGGAGATGATACAACATCAGTCCCACAAGAAGAAGAATTTATTTTGGAGGAGAAAAAAATTATTAATAAGGAAAAATAAAATGCAATTCAAACAAGGGCCCAACTGAATTAAAGAAAAAAATAAAAGAGCTCAATTTATCAACCATTAACACATGTTCAAGGTGAAACTTCTACTCCTCAAATGGATCCTCAATCAAAACAAGTTAGATATCTCGTAAAAGCAATAAAAGGACTAACACATATAAGATGGCTTATAATATTGTTGATGATCTCAATAAATTATAGATTACTCTCCCATTTTTGGAGGAAGTAAATATTCCTCAACAAAGAGAGAATGTTCTTAAAGTATTAGAAAATAAAGGTGCAACTGACACAAGAGTGGAAGCAATGATCATTGGTCATCAAAAACCATGTCTTGTTCCTTCTTTTAAGACACAAGAAAAATCCCCCACTTTTAATATATTGTTGGAAACACTTGAGCTTGTATTGCATAATTGTATCTGTTGCTACCTAATCCTAAGTGATTGGGAAATTAGTGTAAATATTGTAAATAGTAAAATAAAGAGGCATTGGAAGATGAAGAGACATTGGAAGATGAATCTCAATAGTCTCTATCTCCTTGTATATATGTATGTATTCTCTTAATGAATTTCATTTGAAGTTACAAACCTAGCCTGACATGATATCAGAGATATATGTCCCTTTTTAGCATACTTTCTACTATGTAACTCCTTTTTTTGTGCCATATTTTTTCTCTCTGGTTGTTTTATTAATTACATGAGTTGTCTTTGTTCCTTGCAAAATTCAATGCGTTCAGTCCATTCAAAAAATGTGAATTCTATGTGTATAGCCAATTTGGTGCCGCTCTCCGGTGTATGCTACTTTGTACATTGGAATGTGAGTTGTTTAAGATGAATTTTTATAAAGAGTCATGTTCAAATGTTATTGTTATATTATGCTATGATTACTGTGACTATGTTCAAATACGTTGAGCTCCTTTTGAATATTGATTAATGTGTTGAATATATGGTATGAATTGAATGATTTTTAAACCGTGAATCCTGTGCATTGGGCATTGAATAAGTTTTGAAGGTCGTATGTGTTGATTACATATGTAAGCATTGATTCTATACATTGAGACTTTTTTGAAGTTCATGACCATTTGTGTGTTGGTCCAAATGACATGTGAATCATTGGTGAACTAATACAATTCATTGGTCGAGTATCAATGTTGTTTTTGAAGGTTGTGGTTCAAGTCTCTTAGTGTATTATGGTATACCTTTTTCCATGTTGCAATTTTATATGCGTGTTGAGTTTTTTAAAAGAGGGTCATATGGTATATATTGTGAATGGTATATTGGATGACATGTGTGTGTTGTTACCGCTCAAACTAGCATGGGGAATAAGAGTGCCTCCTAGAGGGCAACTCCTAGGTCAAAGGGGAACGATGGAGGCTTAGCCCACTCTCATCTCAGCTAAGCCTTCCTACACTTTATAGGCTTTCAACAATGGGAGGAGACCTGGTATATAGAAGGTCACTTGTGAAGTATGAATCGACCAATGGACATGAAGTGACCCTTATAATCCTTTTCCTGTGAGGGATTTAAGAATAGATATTTCTTTCTTATTAAGCAAGGCACAAAAATTCTAGGGGAAGGAGATGAGGAATTGAGGGTTAGTTTTAGAATAATATGCCTTATGAAGGAGTTTCCAAATCCTAAAATCCCTATTGAACATCACTTCCCAAATGGTTCTTGAAGATTTGACTTTTCAAAGGTGCGAAACCATACGGGACGAAGTGGACCCAATCTAGGTTAGGGGAAAGAATTTATAAACCAATGATGTTCTTAGCCCAGACAATGAGGGGGAAAGGATGAAATCAATAATTTTCACTTAAAGGTGTCAAATTGATCCTATGAGGCACTAGCCTTGGGGATGTTAGGGAAAAGTTTGATCAGAGCTAAGGCTTGGGTTATGTCACAACTCCACCGTTGGAATGGATTCAAAATTGGAGGAGGCCTTGAGAACACACCAGCGTAGGAGAGGCTAGGAGATCAAACTTTTTGGAGGGATAATTTGTCGGTAAAGTGATGCCCTAGGCGACCCAACTTGGATAGACCTAGAAGAAGGTAAGAAAGAGTTGATTTTTGAGTGAGAACCTCTTAGTAGATCAGTGACTTAGTCTTGGGAGAATGGAGTATATGATAAATATGAATGAGGACCTTGTTTCTTATCCAAGGATGCCTGAAGACTACTTCGCTTACCTTCTAAGGCAAAGGGGAAGCAACATTACAACTTTATAATTTGACTTGTAAAAGTTGATGGCTTATCAAGATGAATTCATTGATAGAATTATCCCTAGGAAATTTCATTCAAAATTAAATGGCCCATACATTGAGAGATGTTATATAGAGATAAAATTCCACAATTTAAGCAGTAAATGCATCTAACGATTAGCCCTAAAAATAACGAAATTCCCAATCCAATGTATATGAGAAAGCAAAAGAATAATAGAATTAAAATCATGTACTTACATGTAATATAACATATCCAACCATCCACAATTTGACAATAGAGAAGCTCCAAGATAAGATAAACCAAATCCAAACATCAAAATTCGTCCATAAAGCTCCAATTCACCCTCCAAGAAAAAGTGTGAAATTCTCAAGAGAGAAAAGAGATCCAATCCAAAGTGGCGATGAGCAAATTAACTCATATCACTTGTATTTATACACTAATGAGGAGTTAGAATTAGTCTCATAGGCCTATATAAGCCCCAAATATAAAATAATGTGCTAGTAACCTAACTTTTGGTGACAAGCCCACCAAACTAGCTCAAAAATGAAATAATAAGCCTCTTAAGAGGTCAAACGATAAATAATACATGTTGTAAGGCCCTCCAAGATTCCTGATGAGTTCCATAGGTTCCATAATGAAAAGTAAGACCCTTAAAAGTGATGGACGCAGGGTTGGCCCCTTGTTCTCTAAACAATAAACTTGTGGTGCTCCCAATGGGTGTGGGGGCACAACAAAAACCTCATGGGTCTCCAAATGAGTCAAAGACTGTTGTAGATCATCTGGAAGGGCTATGATGATGGTGTAGGTGATGCCACATCATCCTACAAGTCCTGGGTCAACTGCCAAGTGTATGGTACATTTGTGGTACATCTTCCTCATCCAATAAGTGAATCTCGAGGAATCTATGAACATCCTTGGGAATCCATGGAATGTTGTCTATTTTTGTGGAGGCCCATGGCTCTCAATTCACACCCTACATGTGCCAATGTATCCCTCTTGAGGGTTAGGACCCCGTGTAGGGAGACCAAACCCAATATGGATACCATCTGCAATCCCGCATAAGATCCAATGCGTCCCCTAGCCTTTTAGTACAACAAGTCATTAGAGAAATATAGTGAAAGAGTTTACCAACCATGGACCACAGGTGGGGACTTCATAATGTCCTGCCCTTCCATAATGAGCTTTGGCATGTAATAATGTCTCCAAGCTCCAAATGGGGTTAACCAAGTATCCTATTAGGTGGTTTCTACTTCTAAAGGGGACAATAGGTTCAAGGTACATCCTTTAAAGGTGGTGGTATGTGATAGAGAGGTGAATGAAGTAGGGGATGAGAAGGGGTAGCCCTGGGCCACATGTTGGGGTACAAGGGTAGCTAATAAAAGGGAAGCCCATACTTGGGTTTATAATGCATAGGAGGGAGAAATCATGGTACATGAGGTGCCCCGACCTTGATTTTTCAACCCTTCTTTATATGCATTTTTCCTTTTCATGGTTTTTCTCTAATTAACTACTTGGGGCTCAAGGGGTAAGAGCATGATGTGTGAGATGTAGAAGTAGATACCCCTTTTTAAGGTAGGGCATTTCATTTCCCACTAGGGGTTGGGACAATCATGGTTTCCTATATGATGAAGGAGGCTCATAGAACCTGTAGGAACCAAGGTGATGGCCATGATGATGGGGTAGAGCTCATGTGTTGGATTTTTCCCACGTGCTAAATGTGTTTGTCCCAACCATCTTTTGCATTTTATGGTACATTTTCCTATTGAATGTGGCCAATTATATTTTTACCTTTGTTTTTAGCTGCATCAACCTCTAGTGCATCATTCCAAGCCTGACCCAAGGTGTGGGCAAGGGGAAGGGGAGAGATAACCCTAAGTAGACCCATTAGAGGAATGTGGACCCAGGTGGGAGAAATCATGAATGGGGTAATAATGAGTGGAAAGGGGGGTAATATATGCGGATGAGGGAGTAGGACCACACATCCAAAATTAGGGTTTCCCATGAAATACCATCCCTAAAGCCAAATGGCCAATAAAAGAGATCCCACAGGACTAGAATCTAAGGTTAATATCCAAAAGGGGTCTAGGGTACAAGAGAATAGACCTAGCCTATTCTTTCCGCCTAATTCCCCCTTAAATTCATGCCCAAAAGTGTCCATGATAATCAAACTACAATACTCAATTACCAAATGACAAGGAATACCTTTAGGTTTGGGAGGCCCACCTTCAAACATACGATCATGAAAAATGGGTGAGGGACCATATGGCTGGCTCAGGTGGCAGAGAAGTGGCATAATAAGCTAGTTGGTGGATGCAAGGGGATTCTGGTTGCCGGTTGAGGACCATCTTGCAGAATTTTTTTCTCCTAGGGATATCAACCACAAAATGGTGGGTAACATCTGGCTCCAACTGGGACGTGATCTATCGAAGAAGTGGACAAAGCTACTTAAATGGGAGGTCACGAGAACTCCAAAAATATCTTGGTTACCGTAGACCTGTTACCCGCACATATAAGAGATGAAGACATAGGGAAATATGCTTTCACAATGTCTCATGATCACACATGCTTAATGTTAGGCCATAAAATCAACAGAAAAATAAAATATGAAAAATTTAATTTAGATGCATCTAATATACTATGAGAAACATCACATGATGTTAGTTCTAACGAGAAAATGAGGATGCAATGCATCCTTTCCTAACATGCATATAGTAAGGCTAATACTATCTGTAATAATAAAGCCAGTGCAACCAACATACTCATGTAACAACTCCCAAATCGAATGTGGACATAGTCACATGGCAGATGAAGCGAGTGGGAGGAGGGAAAACATTATCTCCATCTGAGGTAAAGGGAAGTCCTACGAGAAATAAAATAGGTCGATCTAGAGGTCCTAAGATTTCCTTCTAAGTACACAATGGTGGAAGGAAAGATCAATCTCAATGACTCCTCATCACAATCACTACTTGTAATATCATGCTTTGAAGATGTCACATGATTCTGATGGGAGGGGAATGAAGGGTGAGAGAAATAAGGAGTGCAACAAATGGGTTGCTCAATGCAATGTTTACATCGGAGAGGGGAGGTCATGGAGTGATAAAAATCCTACGGGTGAGTCAAAGGGGATAAGGTATATTCAATGAAGGGTTCTTCCTTGACACCATATTCAGAAAGGGGGAAATGGGCATGGTCACTCGAGGTCATAGCAAAAGGGATGAGGGACTTACTTGAGGAAGACTCAAGATGATGAACAAGAGGGAAAGGCAAAGGGGAGGGTGAAGTGTCATATTCGATGGTTTTTCCTTCCCCATAATCTAAAGGCTCAAGCGATTTGAATATATAATCATGAGGTGGGTAGGTAGGAGCCTCATTGCTTTCCTCATTATAAGCATCAAAGATTGGGTTTTCATCAAAAGGAGAATCAATCATTTTCAATTGTCCTTCTTCATGCAAGGGAAAATAATAATTCTCCTTTCCAAGGGTATCAATGGGTATGTCATCGCAAGTAATGCCCGGGATAAAGGGAAAACCAATCTCAACCTCATCTTCTTTGTCAGTATCATAAATGGGAGCATAATCAAATTGAGGCCCAACAATCTCCCATTTCTCCTTTTCAATGCGAAAATAATCTCCAATGTCATCCTCCAAGGAGCTCATGGGATCACCTTCCTCAAGGTTCTCAAAAGGAGAGTCATCATAAGTGATACTCTTGAGAGAAGTAAGGTCAGCCTTGGCCTTACTTCCCATAGCCTCATTCTCCTTAACACATGTGCTCTCATAGTCATCCTAGCCATCTTTCAACTCCAACAAGGACTCATCTTCCTAGTCATCACTGAGATCCTCAAGGTCATGTTTATCTTGGTTGGTTGAAAAGCACAACCTCTCTTCTTCTCTCTTCTCTTGAAGAATAATGACTAAGGTATTTGTTACATGATTTTGGTAATATGCTTCTAACATGAGAGCATTAGTAAGGTTCTATTTATATTCACATTTAATCTTATGAAGCTTCACCTCTTCATCATATAAATGAGAGAATACTTCATTAGAATTAAATTCCCTTACTAACCCCCTGCATGACCTACTATATTCATCCATTATTTCTTGTGATTTGGAGGATTCCAGGATCCAACTCTTTGTCATCCTCGAAGGATATGTCTTTCACTTCACTGTTATTGGCCCACAATTCCATAACTGATATTTGCTCGTCATCCTCATTTTCTTGGTCATCTTGGTCATCCAAATACTCATCTGGTAATGAGCCATATTTTTCTTTGATGTTGTGAGATAAGGAATTAAATGCACCAGTTTAATAGGAAAGCTCCAAGAAGAGATAATTTGTGGGCCCTTCTTCATACTCCTGCCTTATGCTGTCAAGGTTTGACCTACTCTTGTTATAAAAATTGAGTGTTAAGTCCTCGTTCTTGTGCTCTATCAGATGATTACAAAGCTCAAACCATGAATCCAATATTTCCC